>CM035415.1:56723654-57363654 GCA_020310875.1 Ceratopteris richardii
TGACGGACGGGCACACAACGAATGAAGTACGTATGTACGCCATCGTGGCACGATGGGTGACACAGAGAGAAGGAGAGCGAATCTGCGACTCCAGTATTGACATCGCTGGGCTCCATCCAAGATCTCCTTCTAGTCGCTTGTCGCTGTCCTATCGAAGATGCATTTCTGTGCCTCACATGGAGACGCTCTACTACGGCCCCAAACATACGTAAACAAAGTAAAGACAAAATCATCAGCAATTACACGCTGTAGGGGACATGCCTCACTGTCTGGTTATGGATCTATGACAGAAAGAGGCATCTACGTCCGATTGAGAGGTCCCAATATGTGACGAAAAATGAAGCAAGCACCTCAGGCTCACATGCTGCATCACATGGGCCCGCTCATATGGTGCATCACATGGGCCCGTGAGTGGGATGATTCGCTTGAGTGTGTTTTGTTTGTTAGAATGTCAACTTCACTTGCATGAAAGAAAGAAACCTTGCATTAGAAAGAAATCGGCCTGAAGGTGGATTACAAAGAAACGGCCGAAGCCGGCCCGTGTTAGGCATCACGGATAAATGCAAATAGTGGCTGGCCCGCGTTAAATGTCGTAGGCAAACGTGTTACAACGGCCCTCCTGATGGCATGGCGTGCACTTTCAGGAAGGTTGTGCTAAGGGGACTAGCTCAAAGCTACAACATGTAGATCATAGGGCCAGTTTGTAGGTTTCCTTGGTTCTTGGTCTCGGAGGCTCACTATGTCCCCCTATAAGTACGGATAATTTAGTGCCTCATCGCAAACTCCCTAAGCACCAAGTAGTCCTGGATAGAAATACAAGGGGGAGGGCTCTTGCCAACAATTTGTTACATATTTTCCCCCGCTTCAAAGAGCTTCATGTCCTTGTAAAGCTAAGGTATTTGGGCATGGGATGTCGATGGATGAGTCGCCTCAAATGCCTCAATTAGGGGTTGGGCTATCGGTGGCATGTTGTCTTTACTTACCCATGTGGCTTCGTTGAGTGGTCGTTCCCACCACTTGACAAGGAACAAGATGCTCTTTTCTTTTATGATTACTTGGGGTTGTCGCTCGTCAATAGGGTCCTGTGTGAGAGTGACTTGTCTTGCAAAACGTGTATCGAGGCGGAAGCATTTCAATAAACTAACATGAAATGAGTTATGTATGTGTACCTCTAGTGGAAGCTCAAGTTGATATGTCACTTGATTAAAGCAGTGACTAATGCGATATGGCCCATAATATCTATGATTGAACTTGTTGCGTGAAGCATCTTGGTAGAATGATGTTCTTTGCATTCACAAGAAGTAAGTCACCCACCTGGAAATCTAATGCTTTCGATCGATTCTGATTATCGTATTTTACCATCCTTTCTTTGCTTTTGACTAGGACTTCTTTTGCTTGACAAAACTTGGATTTCCATTCTCTTAAAAAATTCCCACACTTGCGATCTGCCATGACTAACACCTCATTTGACATGAAGGCCATAGGTGTGATCAGTATTTTTCCCGTAGCCACTTCGAAGGGTGACAATGAAGTACTTCCATGGATCGAACTATTATCATGAAACTCCAAAATATCTAGGTGTTTTGCCTAATCTTTTTGGTTGGCTTGCACATAACTTCTTAAATAATTCTCCACTGTTTGGTTGATGTGTTCTGTCTGCCCATCTATTCGAGGGTGATATGGCGACGAGAACTGGATTTGAGTACCCAAGATCAATAATAGTTCCTTCCACGAATCACTCATAAAACGCATGCCTCGATTTGAAAATATGGCAAGTGGTAATCCATGGTATTTGAACACTTGTTGAAAGAACATTTGTGCCACTACTTTGGCCAACATAGGTGACTTCATTGGGATGAAATGTGCCTGCTTCGAGAAATAGTCCACTACTATAAAAATAGAAGTGTATCCCTTTGAATCTGGTAGGTCCGTAATGAAGTCCATGCTTACCATATCCCAAGGATGATTCGAGACGAGCATCGGTTGTAGTAGTCTTTTTGGTTTGATGTACTATTATTGTTGGAGTTAGATGTTTGCGGAAGCATGCGAACAACACAAGGAAGAAGAAGAAGCTTGGAGCACAACACACAATAATGAATGTATTACTAGAGAATGTACAAAGATAAGTAGCCCATTAGGGCAAAAGGCATATATACAAGCGGAGGGAAAAAAACCCCCTAAAGAGGGAAAACAGTGCCCCGATGGTCCTAGTGTGTTCACACACATCACTACCTAAATATATCAACAAATCCCCCTTGGGAGTGATGCCGTGAACAAGGAGCTGGCACTTATGTATAAGGAAGTGCCAAGCTATGTGGAATCAATCCACAAAAGGAAGTAAGCCCAAAGCTTTGCGAAAAGCTTCAAACTTCTCCCTAGGCAGAGCCTTCGTGAAAATGTCTACAATGTTATCCTGCGTGGGCGCATATGCCAAGCTGATCTCCCCAACAGAGAACCTCTCCCTCACATAATGATAATGCACCTCAATGTGCTTAGTGCGAGCATGGAACACATGGTTCCTCACAAATGCCAATGCAATCTAACTGTCAGTGAAGATGGTGGTGGAAGGAGACTGACCAATAACCAAATCAACCATAAGGCATCTGAGCCACACACACTCAACAGTCCTAGTGAAAGCTGCCCTATAGTCAACCTTACAATTGGAAGTGGCCACAGTAGGCTCCTTCTTGCTCAACCAAGATATGCATGAGCTACCAAGCATGAAGCAAAAACCACTAGTGGACACACAAGTGTCATAGCAACCAGCCCAATCAGAGTCAGAAAAAGCATGCAAATCTCGCAGTAGTGATCCCCCCTTGGGATAAAACAAACCAAGTAGCTGGGCACCACTCAAGTAGCGAAAGATGCGCTTAACTGCCTGCCAATGCTTGACTCCTGGCCAATGCATAAACCTGCTCATCTGTGAGATAGAAAACTGAATATCTGGCTGAGTAATGCATAAGTAAATCAAGCATCCAATAGCCCGCTGATAGAGAACAACATCAAATGTATCTCCAGCATCATGAAGACTCAGTCGTAAACCTATTTCCATAGGAGTGGCAATAGGTTTACAGTCTTCAAGGCCAAAATGCTGCAATAATGTGTCAATATATTTGGTTTGACACAAAGCCATTCCACCATCAATGTGCATAAACTAAATGCCCGAATAGTGATGCAAATGCCCCAAATCAGACATCTCAAAAGAGGCATGCAAATCAGCCTTAAAATAAGCAATATGCCTCTCATGAGGACCAGTGAGTAGCATGTCATCAACATAAACCACAATGATCAGAATTACATCTTTAGCATGCTTAACATATAAGGTGCTTTCAGTTGGGCTGTTCTCAAAACCATATGCAATTAGATAGGCATGTATCTTTTCATACCAAGCACGTGCTACTTGATTTAAACCATATAATGCCTTCTTTAACTTGCACACCTGGTTTTCATGCCCTTTCTGCATAAAGCCACGTGGCTGAAAAACATACACTTCTTAATGCAAGTCACCATTCAGAAATGTAGTTTTAATGTCCAACTGATGTACATTCAAACCATGATGGGATGCAAGTGCACAGATGCTCGGAACAAGGGTTGATTCTCATCACAAAGACTAGATGCAGCCATAGCATAGAAATTTGATGCAAAAGAGGCACTATGAGAGTTTGATCGAGTACGATATGAAAAAGGTGCATCTAATTTGCTATCACACAAAGTCTGCACCAGCCATTTGGCATAGTTTTTGCTTGCTCAATATTAGCTCTCTCATCAACAAGTGCATCATGTAAATCTGCATTAGAAATGGAATGATCTGCATCATCACATGAAACCTACAAAGGTTGAGAATTTGCCTCATTAGGACCAGCACTAGATTGTCCACCCGTAAAAAGAGGCAGCAAAGTATCATACATGTCTTTGGAGCTAACAGATGCCTCCTTAGTACATGAAAGCAATGAATAAATAGCACCTTCCACAAAAACAACATCACGACTAACCAGAATACGTTTAATCTATGGATGATACAGACCATAGCCTTTACTTTCAGAACTGTACCCAACAAAAATACATTTTATTGCTTTATCATCCAATTTTCTACGATGTTGTTCAGGCACTAATGCATATTCCAGACAACCAAAAACATGTAGATGAGCAACAAATGGCTTGCAATCATGCCAAGCCTCATATGGAGTGATAGACTGTAGTGCTTTAGTGGGACACCTGTTAAGTACATATGCTGCACACATAATAGCCTCAAGCTAGAAACTATGTGGTAAGGCCTGACTCTTTACCATACACCTCACCATCTTCATGAGTGACGTGTTCTTTTGTTCAGCAACTCCATTTTGTTGAGGTGTATACGGCACTATACATTGGTGTTTTATCCCATGTTCAACCAAAAATGCATTAAAATCAGAAGACATATATTCCCCCCTCGATCAGAACGTAGGGTGCCCATTTTACATGCTGACATATTTTTAGCCAAAACTAGAAACTGTTTGAAGCACATAAACACTTTGGACTTTGCATTGAGTGGATATACCCATGCATGCCTAGAAAAATCATCAATGAGAGTCACAAAGTAAAGATAATTTCCAAAAGAGGGTGTCTACATAGGACCACAGACATCACTATGAACAAGCTGCAATTTCTGAGTAGCCTGAATTGAACCATGTTTTGGAAATGAGGAATGCTGCATTCTACCCAAAATATACCCTTCACATACATGTTTACCGGGTGCCTCAAGTTTGGGCAAAGAGGACACCATTTCAAATTTCTATAGGCAAAGCAGACTAGCAAAGTTTAGATGACCAAAGTGTGCATGCCAAAGATTTGCATCTGACATAGCTTGAGAATCATGTACTCCACATGCCAAATCATTCACCGATGTTTCATAGTCTATGAGCTTATACAACCCACGACATAAAATGCCAGAAGCAATAATAACATCACCATTTGACAGATCATGAACTATACATCTGTCATCAACAAATTTCACAACCAAGCCAATCTTGGCTAATGCAAAAACTAATAAGAGACTCTTCTTGATCCTCGACATAAATAAAGCATCTGACAAAGTGAAAGAACTACCATCAGTAGTAGTCAGAATGATCTTACCAACTCCCATGACAGGATAAGAGGAGTTGTTGGTGCATGTGACAATATTCCCTATAGGGGCAGGCTCGAGTGAAGAGAAGAAACTACGCTGTGAGGTAATATGTTTGGTTGCCCCACTATCAAAGTACCAAACATCTAAGTCTACTAGAGACATGCAGTGCTCATGAGAAGATGGGTCAAAACTGCAAAAAGTTGTAAACACCCATTCTTCATCCTACACAAGGTTAGTAGACTCTATTTTTGGAGTAGAGGCCTCGACAACAACCATTCCAACCTCTTTTTTCTTTCCCTCTTTTGCAGCTAGCTTAGGACAGTTCTTTATGATATGATCATTTCCTTTAAAGTAGTAACAAAACAATTTTTACTTTTCTGATTTCTTCTCATCTTTGTCTTCCTTCTTCGAATGTGCAGAATTAGTAGATTTTTGCTTACTAGTTGAAGAGCTCCATTTTCCTTTGCCCTTCTGACTAGCTAGGAAAGCTTGATCTGCAACAAGCATAATGGACCTGTTTTGCCTCGACTGATCTTCCTGCAACAGAACAGAGACTAACTCCTCAAATGACAAGGCATTTGGATTGCCTTTCATCATCAATCAAAGAGTAGAAGCAAAACTCTAATATGAATCAGGAAGACCATTTAGAACGGTTTGCACAAGTGAGCTATGTGGTATAACTTCATCAGCAGAAATCAATTGTTCCTTCAAGTCTTTGATCTTTCTTAGAAAACTGTCCATAGAATCACGTTCATTCATGTGCAACATGAGCCTCATTCCTAGCTTGGTACCATTTGGTAAGTTTATCCCAAGCATCCTTTGCTGTTCTACAAGGGTGAATGTGAGGAATAATGGCACGTTTGATAGACAAAGCTATCAATGCATGTGCCTGAGCATCTCTACCATCCCAATGAATTTGCGATGCAATAGGTGCAGCAGAGACCACAACACGAATAGGAAGCTGCAGAATATCATCATCTTTGAAACCATCTCCATCAGCTCTAGCACCTGTATTTGCAGTACCTATATTCACAGGTGTAACAAGACATCTTTCAACACCCTGCACAATATTCCATAGTCCTTTCGCAACCAATACATGTCGCATCATATAAGCCCATAACGAGTAGCTGGTACCATCCAAGTTATCCTCAACAGCCAACATATAGAATACATCACTATTTTCAGCCATGGCGGGTGACTAAAATACCTTGATGCAGAAAATGGACTGTACCTCAAAAAGTTGAACAGAACTGCCCATACAAATTCTGCTAAAATTGTAGCAGACTTCGAGACGCTTATATTGGCGAAGCAAAACTGGTATATACCTTTGGCCCAAAAAGATGAAATACCCTGCACAAGCATTGTGATAGTGCATTCGGAGGCCAAAACAAGCTCACATTGCGATTTTGGCATCACAAAGAAAAGCGGTTTTGATCTCTGAAACACTTTGAGTATGCTCATAGAAAACTCGTGCAATTTGGAGACTGCAACCGAAGGAGTGTCAGTGATGCCCTAGATGAAGCGACGACCTGCTCTGATACCAATTGTTGGAGTTAGATGTCTGCAGAAGCACGCGAACATCACAAGGAAGAAGAAGAAGCTTGGAGCACAACACACAATACTGAATGTATTACTAGAGAATGTACAAAGATAAGTAGCCCATTAATTAGGGCAATATGTATACAAGCCGGGGGAAGAAAACCTCCTAAAGAGGGAAAAACATGCCCTGACGGTCCTAGTGTGTTCAACACATCATTACCTAAATATATCAACAATTAACTAATGAGTTGAAAAGTTGGGCATGCTTGTACATATTCTATTACATAAGCTTTCATGTTGGGCCAAGGCCCAAAACACATGTTCTTTTAAGTGTTCATAGCTTCTTCTTTGTCTGCCATGTTCTGCAAGTTGGCAATCATGTGCCTCCCATAAGAGTGCACATTGTAACTTGGCATTCTCTGGAATACATAACTTTCCTTTTTTGTACAACATGTTCATGATAGAATACTTTCCCTTGCTATCCAATCTCAAGTGTACATCTTTTACAATTCTCTATATTTCAGGATTTGGTTGTTGAAGTCTTCTTATCTGATCTTTCATTTTGCTCTCCACCATGGATAGGCCACCAATGTAGGCCATTTGCTCAATGTGTTGGGCATCACATTTTATTTTCATCATTTATGAACGATGTCTATATCAAACTCAGCTAAAAAGTCTTGCTAGCATGCTTGCTTGGGAGACAACTTTGGCTGAGAGAAGAAATACTTCAATCATATGTTTTTTGTGTAGATCTTGGTGTGCTTTTCCTGCATATAGTGGTGCCACTTCCTTAGACAGTGGATCACCACGAGCATCTCTATCTCATGAGTGCTCCATCTAAACTCTATACTTGAAAATTTATGTGACTCATAAGCCATTAGGCATCCCTCTTGCATAAGTACCCCTCCAAACTCTAATCATGATGCATCTGTATGTATTTCAGACTCTTTGTTAAATTTTGGTAGCTTCAAGGGGCTTTACACATCAGTTGTTTGAGCTGCTCAAAGGCATCTTGTTCTTTTGGTCCCCACACAAAGCAACCTTTCCCTTTTTGTTAAATCTGTGAGTGGAGCGGCAACCTTGGTAAAGTTTTTTACAAACTTTCATGGAAACTCACAAAAGCCAATAAACTCTCTTACTTCTCATACTATACGTGGAGGTGCCCATTGTCCCACTGCTGTGATTTTGTGAGGATCAATAATGACTCCTTTGTTCGACACAATGAAACCCAAAAACTCAATTGATGTCATGGCAAATTCCCACTTCTCTGATTTTGCATAGAGCTGCCTTTCTCTCAAGCGTTGTAGTACGGCTCTCACATGTTCCAAATGGTCTTCTAGAGTCCGACTATAGATCAACAAGTCATCTATGTAAATAATGAGGAATTCATCTAACACGTTGTAGAATTCGTCATTCATATCTCTACGCAAAGTGCCTGGTGCACCTGTGAGACTGAAAGCCATGATGAGCCACTCATAGCGTGTTCGGAATGCTACTTTCTCAATGTCCTGCTTTGCTATCCTGATTTGATGGTATCTAGATCTCAAGTCAATTCTTGTAAAATACTTGCCTGTCCTAGTCGGTCCATTAGTTCTTCCATGATCCGAACTAGGTACTTAGTTTTGATCGTGATCTTATTGAGTGCGCAGTAATCCACACATAACTGCATGCTCCGATTCTTCTTCTTGATGAATAGAACCAAAGCACCATACAGTGAACTACTTGTTCTGATAATCCCTTGTTGTTCCAATTCCACTAGTTTTCTTTTGAGTTCCTTTAGGTCTATTTCATTCATTCTGTAAGACGCCTTGGCAGGTGGGGCATGAACCAACTTAACCTCAATCCTGTGGTTGACTTGCCTTAGCGGAGGTAGCCCATTCAGAAGATGGCTTGGTAACACATCTTCATATTCTTTTAGTACCTGGTGTATGCGCTGATCCCCTATCTTCAGATTGTCATTTTCACCTTTGTCTATGTCCACTGGATTGCATCGTAACACACAAAGTTGTGCTTCTGCTCCTTGCATAATTTCCTTTTCTATATGTGTAGCAGTTAGTGGTGCTTGTGTGTGCTTCATTTGTTCCGCTCTTGTGACATTGGCTACTGATTTGATCTTTCCTACTGGCAAACTTGACGTCTTGTATCCCTTTGATGTTCCTTCAGCTTGGCTACTCTGAGGTGCACACTCTTATTCCATAGGTGCCTTTCCCTTTCTTTGCCTATCATATTCTTCTTTAGACAGCGGTGTTTGCATGTTATTGTTCTTCAACTCTTGTTGCTTAGATCCCACCTTTATTGGCTTGCTTTGCTCCTCTTTGGTATTCTTAATTTCCTCACTTTCCCTCTTGGGTGACCGGTGAGAATCCACCATGACAACGTTCCCTTGCATGTCTAGCACCAGTTTATCTATCCCCTTGCCTAGCATGCTCACCATATATCGGTCCATGAATGATATCTTGATGATCACTTTGAATGCGTCTAATGGGACTACCAAAAAGTCTAATTTTGTAGACCATTCACCCACTTTCATGTGCACATTTAGCAAAATCTTTACATTGTCCTCTTGGCCTTGAGCGAAAGTGAAGGACATGTCTAGAAGTTTAATCAACTCCAATTGCAAGTGAGCCGCACATTCTGGGGACATGAAGTTATGCATAGCATCAGAGTCCACCAACACTGCCTTTTGCGTGTTTCTGAATGTTCCCCAGAAATACATATTTTTTACTATACAAAGGGCCATGGGCAAGTAGCTTGGAGACACTACCACAAACCCTACATGTGGAATTTTTTTGGTTGAGTGTGCTTCGTCTTCGTTGTCCTCTAGTTCAGTGATGGTAACATTCATATTTCTCCTTTGGGGCTCTTCCTTATGGACCAATTAGTTGAGCTCATGCGCAAAAGGACATACGTTGCATTATACATTGGTGATATGAGCAAATCAAAGGAGAAAAATCTTCTCTCTCTCTCATGCAAGCAGAGGTCTGCTCTAGATGATTGTACCCAAGTGGATAGTGAGTACTGTTGTGGTTGCTCAAGTTAGCTAGTAGTTGGCTTCTCATATGAAACGATCCCTGGTAGTTGGCTTCTCATATGTTGGTGTAGGGACTGCCATGGAGTACTAATAATTGTTATGTGAGATAGTAGACACACATAGAGGCTTTGCACAAATAATATTGCAATGAGAGAGTTTTGACGATAGTATATGAATCAAGACAATCTCCTACCCATTAGTAAGGATACTTCAAATGGTACCGAAAAGAACTTATAGCAGACAGAGTACAATCTAATGTGCATGTAAAAATGCCCCACAAAGGACACTAAATACATGCTAGACGCAGAAAAAATGATGGGAGCAATGTTTATTTGAAATGCATAAGATTCTTGAATAGCGCCACAATTGTGAATACTAAAAAATGCTTATAAACACTATTAAATTATGAATTTCATCGCCAAAATTGAGGAGCAAGAGTGAGAGGGTGGGAAAATACGAATAAAGGATGGGAAAGATAAGGTGAAGGAGAAGGGTGGGAGAGCGGGAAAATGGGATGTAACCCAAACAGAGCACAAGATGATGGCAGAAGGACCTCTCCCAATGTGTGGAGAGCTACACCACCAAGCTCTACCAGCACCACCACCAAAACAACCACCAAAATCACCACCAATACCTCTACGTAATGCTCTAATACCATGTAGAGAGTGCACGTGCAGAAGTAAAATGAAAAGAAGAGTGTACTCACAAAAGAGAGAGTGCGAGATGCTCAAAGTGAGTAGACCAAGAAATGGGTAAACTCACATGGATTAGATATGAGCTTGTCAAGAGCATGGAGTAGGCTCCTCAAGCTTCTAACCAAGTGCAAATGGGGGGAGAGGCCCTCCTTATATAGATTCAGGAGGGGCCCTCCAAAGTACATCAAATGTGGGATAGTTCTCCTTGAATGTGAATGAATACAATGGTAGAAGCAAATGGAAAGGTACCCAAATACAAAAGAGATACAATATAAAATGGAAATAAATTAGAAATGGAGTGCCTCCTGGATACAAAATGGAGATTCAATCATGCGGATACAAATGTAAATGATGTGGGAGCAGTCATGTAGTCAATAGAATAGACCCTAGTGTTTCTACTTCCTATGGGTATAACATTGCTACTTGGTTTTCTGTTGTATGTTAATTTTTTGTAGCAATTTTTGACATGTTTGGTACTAATATATGGCTTTTGGAATATCTTTCATTATGTTGAGATTGTTATAAGCTCAATGGAGATCGACCTCATATGCTAAGAGAGGAAATTCTAGAATCAAGAGAAGTTTTGTAAATATTTTTTTATTATCACTCAAAGAACATAGTGAAGAAGTACTCTTTTTAAAGTTTGTAGAAATGAAATGGGCATGAAAATCAAGTGGGAGAAATATTCCACCAAACATTCTCTGTCTTGGACCTCACCCAAGTTTAGGATTCATGTTGTTTCTTCTAGAAAAAAATGACAAGAAATTGAGCATCATGTATTGCATGTTTAGGAAGGACATGATGTAGGTTTGGATCATGGATACAACCTTGAAATTCATGAAGCAAGCAAGGTTGCTAGTCCCCTCAACTAGTTCCTAGATAGTTTGCAAGTGTTAACCATATATAATTATATGAGTCAACTATCATTAGTTGGGCCCATGGTCTTTGGGAAATTCAGCCATGTCTTTGGAATGATGCCTTGTTTCCTTCATTTCTAGAACACTTGCTATGTTAGTCTCCCCCCAATTGATGTTTTTCCCTATAATAGGTTTTGGATGATCAACCATTTGCTGCTCATGGGTTTGAGCAGTAGGTTCTAGGTATCATGTTCATTGGAATTTTTGTCTTGGGAATCCTTAATATGTAGGTTGATCTCCCCCACAATTGAGACATCCTTGGGTGTTCAAGCTTGCTTAAATACCTTGGCTACTAGCCAAAAAATGCATTAGGATTTGGTTTGAACATATGAATAAGGAGGTGTTAGCAGCAACCAAGGAAGTCAGGGCATTACAAGACATTCAAGCAGGACCAAGTAGGTAGAGCGATCAATGAAGATGCGAAAACTAGGCCTATTCAATTTTTAAAAAGATAAATCCTTTTCAAAAGTGATTTTTATCACTACACCAACATTGTACATGCCGTTTTTGGTAGACTAGACTCCATTTTTTCAAGTCAAGGAGTCCTTGAGCTTGAGGAAAGGAGTACCTAGATATCCATTTTCATAATTTTTAGACTCTGTTTGAGCCCTCAAATAAGCCCTGGAACCTAATTTTTAACTAGGCTTGACACTAGGTCTGAACAAGGCCAAGTTAGTCAAAAAATTTAAAGAGATCTAGAGAGCTTAATTTTTATCTTAGCTTGTGAGAGAATAGAGTACTTTTTGTAAAAGAGATGTTTGATAATAGAAAGCACTCCATTGTTCTTGTCTTTGTTCTTGCCTTGTGTGCACGTGTGTGTATGTGTGCATGCTAGTGTGCTTCTCGCTCATGCACTTCTACCTTCACTTTCTCATGGTCATCATACCATTCTTCATGTCTCCATGGCTTGTTATTTATGAGGTGGATCTCCTCATGGTGCTACTTACCATTGTGCTAGAGTGACACCAAATTTGGCACCATTGCCGGGGAGAGAGCTTTGAGGATGAGCATGTGATGGTAAGACATAGATTTGCATGTGATGGTAAGACATAGAGTTGTGACATTGGATTCATAGATATCTTCCTTATTTCTCATTATTTTCTCTTACTTACTGCATCACCATCATCACCATCATCATCCTCACCATCTCCCACCTCCATCTCTGTCTTTGCTAAATTTTCAATTTTCTGATCATATCACCTTCCCCCTCGTTCCCCTCATTTCAATTGTAAGAGAGAGCAAAAGAGAGCTAGTGTGCATTCTAGTTTGTGTGTTTTTTAGCATTTCTTGCAGGTTTTGGACGTATCATCATCTTCGGTAGCTCCAGCAGGTACGAAAAGTCTCTACATAGGTCCCGAGGCATTGAGCTCTATCAATCACGATTGATAAAAAATTGATCTTTTGTTAAAACTAAGTGCACTACCATAGAGTGGAAGACGTGGACATCACAAATCCACAAAATCTCAAGAAATATTGCATTTTCTCTATCCGTCACGATTGATAGACCCCAACAGACACTTCTGTCCATCACGATGATGGTATCCATCATGACGGGCATCCTTGTCCATTGCTATTGACACACATAGGATGATTGATAGCAAAATCTAGTCCATCACGATGTATAGAACCTTGATTAACATAAGAAAACATGGAAAACTGAAAATTTTAGTCCATCCCAATTGACAACCCACAACCAAATGTCTGTCCAGTGTCATAGACAGGTATCCATCACGACACCCTTGTCCATCGCGATTGATAGAAAAATTACGATTGATACTTGGAATTGGCAAAAGCTCCATCCATCTCGATGTGTAGGCTCACGATTGATTGATATTCATGCAAAAACCTGAAAATTTCTATCCATCACGATTGACACCATCAATCGCGACAGACACATCCATCATGATCGACACCATCAATCGCGATTCACACTGTCCATCACGATTGATAGGCCACAACAAACAGCTTTCTCCGCCGCGATTGACAGCCCTTTCCATCACGATTGACAAGGTATTTTGGCCATTTTTTTAGGGTTTTTTTAATTTTCAAATTTTGGCTAATTTTGATCATAAATTGCAACTATTGGACCATAGAGAGTGTGCAACTCAATGCTATAGAGGTTTTCCGTATGGTTGAGAAATAATTTCCCACAAATATTCTTACAATTTAGCTTCATTTATTGGTTCATGTGGTTGATCAAGTTGCAATAGCAAGAAATGTCCATAATCGATGGATGTTCTTCTTAGAGCCATTCATGAAGACATCAAAAGGGTTTGTTCATTAGAGAGCATGTCGAGAGGTTAGCATGGCTCGTACAATAGTCTTTTGTATTCATAGTAGAGTTTCTAGACCTAGAATTGCCTCTCTTATGGAGTGATGATGAAGATGTTCATCTTGTAGGCAATAAATCTCAAGGTAAAGGGATGCAAAGAAAAATGGATGCAACTTTCAGAGAGAAGGAAATGAAGTTTTGCATCGTTAACTCTGAGCCTATGCAAAAGTGGTTGGAGAGGTATGAGCTTGCCAAGGAGACAAATGCAAACGAAACAACTCAGTTTCAAAAGACTCATTTCACTCGCTTTTACCTCTTCTGGAAAGTCTTCGACCTTCCACCCTTTCCAACGAGAAGATGACTAGATACAACTGTTTCACAAGCAAAGGAAACATGTGAGGATATCTCTGAAGAAGAGGAGGAACTTGTAAAGGGGTGTGATTGGGAGTATTCTAAAGACGATGCACTATGGTCTCATGAAGGACACTTTTGGATCGCATGAATCGACAAAAATAGGTCTACTTTTAATAGTGGGGTGATGGTGAATTTTTCCCAAAAAAGTAGAGCTAGTGCAAGAGACAAAAATTCTCAAGAAGGCTAGCTCCCATATTGTGGAGTGATCCAAGATATCTTGAAGCTATCCTTCACGACTGTTTGACTACTTTTTGTTTGATGTGAAATGGTTCAAAGTAGTCAACTCTAGAAGAAATTTAATAGTGAGGCTGGATAAGAGTGGTTTGCTTCAAGTAGATTGCACAAAGCAATGGACAGATGAAAGAGATACATTTGTACTTCCCAAACACTATGAGTAAGTTGTTTTTATGCCATATTCAAAAGAACCAAAGTGGCTATTTGTTTTACAAGTCTCTCCACATAGGAGACAAATTTGTGAGGACATAGATGTAGAAGAAATTCCATCTGTAGTGGACTCTGGGGAGCATTCCATAGTTGAGGAGGAGGAGATCATTGTCCGAGATGAAGAAGTCTTTGAAGAAGATGAGGTACATGATGAGGTAGTAAACGATATGTTGTACCAGGACAATGATCAAGAAGGGTCGGCCATACCAAGAGATCTAGAAGTCGCCTATGTAGAGGTAGATATCCTCTGTGCATCAGATCTCCAAGATGATGCTAGAATAGAGGATTTGAGAAGCGAACACTTCTACAGACTAATTTGTGTCTATTTATTTTGCTATGGTTTTTGTACACTACTATTTTTCTATATTATCATTTTTATCGTATTCTAATTATTTGAGTTTTTTTTATTGTAGAGCATGATGCAAACAGTCCATCGATCACTCTCCGATCCATGACACAGGAGTAGTTTATGGAGTTTATATCTCAGGCACCTCTTGATTATACGGCTAGATCGTCATAGTAAACAGCGAGTCGTAACAAACGAGAACTATGTCGTAAAAAGAGAACACTCTCGTCAAAAATCAAGCAAATGGCAGCTTATGTTTGAGATTCCTTTATACCAGTATACATATATTACAAAAATGAGGTGAAAACATGTGATTTTTGACATTTTTGTCATTTTCTCATAAAAAAAGAGCTCAAAATGTAGTCAAAATTTCACTATATAAGGCATTGACATGTCCCAAAATGTATATGATAAGACATTGACATGTCCAAAATCTAAATGATAGGACATTGACATGTCTAAAATCTATATAAAGAATGTAGAACTGAATAGTTCTTATACAAAAATAACATTTTAGACATATATTTAATGGGTGGATATCTGATTGTTAGTCAAAATTGCTACAAAACATGGTTTCATTAACCAAACTACTTCGAGGCATTTACAAAAGCACTAAAAATGTCTGAGAGCTTCAATGCATCTCACAACTTTGTCGATCTATGTCTACACCCTCATCATCTGATGCACTTGATTCAGTCTCATACTGTTGAGAGCTCTCTTCTTCTTCTTCTATATCCACAAGAGCTCTGTCTTCATCCACGTACATACCAAATTCTGCAGGATCATGCACAACTCTTCTTGTTTGCCTATGATTTCCTGTACCACATACATCTGGAAGCTTTTGTTTTATCATGTTGATGGTTGCTTTCCTCAAGTGACCTTTTTTTGTCAAGGAAAAATCATAAACAAGAATATCTAGATCATCCATTTTAAGAGTGGATGTGCTTTGAATATTCTTTTTCTTTTTTGAACCTGTTTGTTTAGTATCACACACCATTTCTAAGTTATATTTACCTGTGAATGCATTACTACTTTTAGTGTAATACCAATGCACCATCAAAGCCTCTATTCTTCTCTGATCAATATCTTTAGTTATCTCTAAAACCTTTGCAATCCAAAATGGTCTGGTAGCCTCATCACCATCAGCAAGAACTGCAATAAGTGTTCCAACATTTATCTCTATTAAATTTCCTTGCCATCTTGCTTCTGCCTGTTTTGTCATCCTTGGGCCTACATAAATATTTCTTTCTGGTGGATGTATAAAACTTTGAAGTGCATCTGCATTACATGCTTGGGCCACATTCACGGATCTTTGTGTAAAAAAATCCCATGTGAATGGAACATCAACTGGCCAGTGACCTGCAATTGTATACTGTATAATCTCTTCTTGATGATTGAAAAAGTCCTCCCACCAAGATACATCTTGATCTCCAGCATATTTTTTTGCACGCTCAATATGTCTCTTCTTTTCAATGAGTGCATGCATCCAGCTTTTACTTTGATCAACCACATTTCCACATGTTTCTGTATTGTTTTCATCTTCATATGGTGATTGTTCTGCACCATACACTGTCACAGTAGACAAATTAGGCACCTGCAATAAGAATCTGCATCCCTCTTTAGGCTCCCACCCAAGAGAAGATGAATACTGCTTTGCAAATAAAAGGGTTATTTCATCAACCCTCCTCATCAAGAATACATGGTTGAAACTAATATTGTGCAATGGAGCCAAAACCTTAGCACTGTTATCAAGGCCCATTGAGCAAAAGTGCTTAAAGTCATAAATCTGTGTGAGGTGTTGAACTTCTGGTTTTGGAGTATATGCTTCTGAAATCAACTCAGATAAAATCGGAAGAGTAAAAGCATTGTTACGTGCCAACTTCTTAGAGAAAGTACTGAACATTTGATCAATGTGATCATGAGTGTGGCCAACCAGAAGGAAATTTACCTTAACCTTCTGAAATACCTGTTTTTCAACAAGCATGCTTAAATATCCAAAGACTGTAGAATTTTTATTCTCTCTTGCAGTATTATCTAGTTGCAAATATAGAGTTGGTGGCAAAAGACCCTTCCATGATTGCAAAACACGATGAATGACAGTAACTGTAAGGTTTGGATCATTATGCACATTCGGATATGTGAAGAAAAATGGACATTACAGTTCCATTGTATACCAAAGCACCAACCAAATGCATTTGCACAAGGACTTCATCTCCAATGTCCTTAGGGATGCGATAAAAATGTGGCAAACAAGTTTTTTTTTTATCCATACCATCGATCAACAAACACATATAACGCTCCGGATTTCTGAGTGCTTTACTTCGATGATGAATTGCTTTCTTTCTCTCTAAAGCTTGACTCTCACGATGGTTGTTAAGAAGGTTTTTAAAATTATTCTTTTCCTGTGGTGTTGTAGCCCCTTTTGCCATGTTTTTCAAAGTGGCGCAAACTGAACATTCACCCATTCTAACTTTACGAGGAATAGAAACATTGTTAAACTCTTCCTTCCATAATCGAGTAAAGTGACGATACAACACATACTTCTCATTTCTATTTTCCATGTCTTCTCTATATATTTGAAATACCTCTCGACGAGTAAAGTTATCTGACAAGTGCAACCTTCCAGTTGTAGGCATAACCTCACAATGCAAGCTAAAATAGTTCATCATCCAATTCATTGCATGACGTCCAACAGATCCTTTGGTCCCAACATGGAACGTATCCAAAATGAGATCCCCATTCAAAAGCCCTTGTTGAACCCTATGTATTCTAAAATTTCCCACACCCATTGCAATTTTAAATGCAGCCCTACAACATCGCATCCCTTGACTAAAGAAATATTCAAAACCAACACGTGTTACTGACATGTTATCCTCAATCATTTGCATGCGAGAAACAAGGTATATATCCTGCCTTTCACTATCTAAATGGAGGAATTTTTCTCTTAGGTGCTTTAGTTTCTTCATTCCTAAATTGTACAAACATTTCAAACCACAACAATGCTTCACAATATCCAATGCAATCTGTCGATCTGAAGTAAGAAATTTAAATCTTTTTTGACTTACTTCACGAGGCCTTCTTTTAAATTGTAGATTGAGCTTGCTTTGCTTTTTCGTTGCTCCACATGCACTTGAGTCAGAAGGGAGATCAATGGTTGGATCAGATGGGAGATCAAGAGGTGCATTTGGTTGAGCAGCATTGCACTGTGAATTGGATAACTTAAATAACTCAACAGAAAACATGGAACCATCAGCACGTCCTAAATCATAGGGATCATCACTTCTGTGGAAAGGATCAACTGAGAACAATGAATCTGAAACTGTATCAATATGAGCAGAAGAAGCTGATGCCCAAGCATCCACTGAAAAGATTGAGCTCATCTTCACTGAGTTCACAGAAGACTGAAGATGAATGACCTTTTTAAATAAGTAGAAATCCGAGATCAAGTGAAGATGTCACATCAAATGTCACATCAAGAAGATATGAAATCAAAAGTTTATTAAAGTACATTAAATAACATTAAACATCAAATTACATCAAATAACTTAATTACTCAAATATACACTAATAAGGGAACCAAAGATTTGATTCACTTTTGAAATGAGAAACACAATTGATTTCTAACTAGATATGAGTCATTGAGTCTTAGCATTGTGAGTGAATCAAAATATATCCAAGTTGAGTTCCAACTGGATTATATATTAAAATTGTTTGTGGTAGTGCCATTGAAGACTATACAAGAAGAAATTTTACCTTTGGTACTAAATAAGATTTCAAGGATTAGGTTTCATTGTAGTCTTGGCTATATCTCAAAGAGGTAGATGAAAGTATATTAAAAAAGAATTATGTGTAAAAGAGGTACTTGGAATGTTTATTCATACATTGATTTTCCATTTCAGCAATGTGTTACAAGATAAATGTGAATATGAATTAAAGTGAGGAGGATAACACTATAAAGATGTCATTAATCTCCCATATTCAACACAACTTAGACTTGAAGTGTAATTTCCATGCAAATGTACATAAATAGTTGCAAGGTTCTTTACTTGAATGTTTATTCATACATTGATTTTCCATTTCAACAATGTGTTACAAGATAAATGTGAATATGAACTAAAGTGAAGAGGATAACACTATAAAGATGTCATTAATCTCCCATATTCAACACAACTTAGACTTGATTTTCTCCCAAGCAAGAGATTCTAAGAAAAAATTTCTACATGAGATTAGACATCCTCATGTACATACCATACTCTTGCCATTGAAGTGTAATTTCCATGCAAATGTATATAAATAGTTGCAATGTTCTATGAATATTTCATTAAAGTGGCTCTGAAACAGCCTATTTGTGTGAGTGGTATTCCCTGGTTAGATTGGTTGACAGATATAGTTAGCAACTGGACTCATTCAGTTAGATCCAGTTAGTCTCTGGTTCAAGTTACCCAATTGCCTATAAATAGCAGAGGAGGAGATCATTCTCATTTTCAAAATCCACGAGCAACAGAGAGCAACAGAGCACAGACAACTATGGAGCACAGAGCTCAGCATACAAGCAAGGCAACTATGATGGAGAAGAAGAATGTTGGCAAGAGTACCAAGAGGCAGGCAAAATCATACCATAAAAAAAGATTCCTAAAAGATTCCCTTTGTATGTTTGTGTAAAGAGTCTGCTTTCTAGGTTTTTATTTTTCTTAGCTCTAAAAGTACAGATCCAATGAGGGTACAGCTCGATGCCTGGCATCGACTTTTAGGTGTAAGTCGATGCCAGGCATCAACTTGAGGCTGCAAGTCGATGCCAGGCATCGACTTGCACGTGCAAGTCGATGCCAGGCATCAACTTGAGGCCTCAAGTCGATGCCTGGCATCGACTTGCACCTGAAAGTCGATGTCTGGCATCGACTTGCACCTGAAAGTCGATGCCAGGCATCGACTTTGTGTGCAAGTCGATGCCAGGCATCGAGTTGCAGGTGCAAATCGATGCCAGGCATCGACTTGAGGCTTCAAGTCGATGCCTAGCATCGACTTGCAGCCTCAAGTCGATGCAAGGCATCGACTTGCCTGGCATCAAAGTTTGCCTTAAAGTCGATGCCAGGCATCGAGTTTAGGGTACAAAGTCGATGCCAGGCATCGACTTTTGGGTGGAAGTCGATGCTAGGCATCGACTTTTAGGTTCAAGTCGATGCCAGGCATCGACTTTTAAGTGCAAGTCGATGCCCGACATCGACTTGCACACAAAGTCGATGCCTGGCATCGACTTGCACTTAAAAGTCGATGCCTGGCATCGACTTGAACCTAAAAGTCGATACCTGGCATCGACTTGGGCCTTTGAAAACCACATTTACGTATGAGCTGATTATTCCAAGCGCCTTCAGGGATGCGGAGTCCAAGAGTGAGAGGCCCTTCAAGAAACTGAAAGTCACCATGGGCTCTGGTGATCAGCAACGTGAAAAAGGCATTGGTCACCAAGCGAAACCAAAGAAACTTATTGTATCCTTATCCTCTAAGAAGGCCAGCAACCCGCTAGGAATATCCTCAGGTGGACAGAGTAGCATCAAAATTCCTGAGGATGATACAACTATGAAGGATAGGTCGAGGGACGCTGAGGTTTTAAGGACAGATCGTCCACTACGGGACATGACAAATCTGGAGTGGTGCCTTCAGTATGTTGAAGAGAAGAATGCAGTCCTTCTTGTGTTCGCAGGGGCATATGGGAGAGGAAAGATCATGAAAACACAAGGTTTTCAGTATGGCCTTGTGTACAAACTGGATTATGAAGATGAGGATTCTGACAACCTCCTTTTCTTGGTAGAGACATCGAAAGGTTTGAGAAATGTTATATGCAAGATGGATTTCTTGTGCCTAGAGTGCTGTGTTCCAGATCGTCTAGCTGAGATATGTAGGGACTCAGTCAATCTTATCAAGGACTTGATGCCATGGATCCAGGGCAACATCATGCCAACACAACAGAAGATGACAACCCCTGTAAAGGCAAGGGGTAAGCAGAGCGTGCAGAAGAAGCTTCAAAAGAAAAAGAAGAGAATTTCAGAAGAGGAGTCTTCTGACTCAAGCTCTAGCTCTGAGGATATAATTGTTGCACCTGGTGGAGAGCTTGCCTCGGGTGTTCTTGGTACTGAGCAGAACAAGATGAGGGAGGATATAGCTAAAAGAAAAATTGTGAAGAAGGGGCAATTGTTCCACCTGCCAATCAATATCATCCACAGGCCACCAATAGATCCAGTCACAGGGAGGAGGCTCCTTGAGATCAGGGAGCCACACAATTTGCATGTTCAGAATCTTAAGAAGAAAATGAAAATAAATCCTCATGCTACTGTTGTGCCATTCCTTGTCATGGTGGATCCGAATGAGTGGAGCTCTGTGGACGAGTTCAATGAGGGTTTATTTGAGGAGTATACTTATTATGTGATTGGAGGTTCACACTCTGCAGAGGCCCGTAGACAGCTAGTGAAGGAGCACCCTACCACTTTTTTCTTTAGGTATGCAGAGTGTAAGATATATGCTGGTCTTACAACTGAGGAAGCCAAGCTTCTTGCTTGGGATCACAACAATGACAATGACTACAGGCAAAAAATGTCCTGCATAGAGAGAATTCGGTTCTTCCACCATGAATATGAAGATTGTCTTTTAAGGAAGCTGGAAGAATACATCCCAATCTACGAAAGCAATGCCTTATTGAGGTTGGAATTGCACTGGATGAGAATAGAAAGTCTGATGCCTTGAGGAAATATGATCCATGGTTTCAACTGGCATTTAGATCAGGTGAGATCTGGGATCTACAGGATAAAATTTTCACAATGTGGGAGAACAAGGAGGTCAAGGGCCAGAAGCAACGAAAGTCGAGGCCAGACCCACAGGTTGATCTGAAGGGAAAGGGAAGGAAAGCTGACCTCTCAATTGAAGAGGCTCCCGAGGACATGAAGCTGACACCATGGAGGGCCCTTCAAGGAATCAAGGATGATACATTGATCATATCAACTTTGTCAAGGGTAATCTCCAAGGACTTAAGCCTGGAGGAGATGGTGACTGAGCTCAATAAGTATGTATGTTATTCTCAGATCCTTTTTCCCTCCTCCCATGTTTCTGGTCTAACCTAGTCTCTTTTTAATTTCTGTGACTGTAGTCATAAAGTTTACATGAAGATTCAGGAGGTCATGATGAAGAGGCTGGGTTGCTTTTCTTGGACAGAGGTCCAAAGAGACTATCCAACCACATCATCCTACAAAGCTTTATCAGAATATTTCATCCTTTTCCGTGATTGGGTAGGTTCTCTTTCTGAGGTTGTGCTTGGTTTGCCATTAGGTTAGATGCCTTGATTCACCAAACCAATTTAATGCCAGGCTTTTAGTACGAATTCGATGCCTGGCATCAACCTGCAGCCAAAAGTCGATGCCTGGCATCGACTTGGGGGCATAAGTCGATGCCCGGCATCGACCTGCAGCATAAGTCGATGCCTGGCATCGACCTCGTGGCATATGTCGATGCCAGGCATCGACTTATGTCCCAAAGTCGATGCCAGGCATCGACTTTCAGTAGAAAGTCGATGCCTGGCATCTACCCCCACATGAAATCGATGCCATTCATCGCTTCCTTATGTTCTGCTTGCTGTATTGAAGAGCTCATTTAGTTGTCTTTCCACTTTTTTCTGCAGAAACCAAAGAAAAGTAAGTCTGCGGAGCTACTGGATGATTGCCCCCCTGCATTCCTGGCTCACATTCAAAGAGCAAGGCATGAGAAATCTAGGCTGAAAGCCAAGGAGATGGATTTTGATGATGAACCTGATCTGAAATGTTTCTCCAATCCCCTAGACCCCCTTAGGCCTATATATTACAATGTATTCTGTAGTGATGTAAATAATATTTGTTCTGTTGTGCCTAGAAAACATTTCTCCCTTCTCATAGCGGACATACCCTATGGATTTAGGATGTTGGGATCAGTTAATGATGATGAACCCTTCAAACACCCTCAGATTCGGAAGATGGTCACTGATTTTGCAGAGTTGACTATGTCTCCTCTTTGGAGGATAGTAATTTTCCATAGCAGAGACCAGTCCTTCTCTGTTTCAACTGCTCTGAAGGCAAGATGTCATGCTGTGGAGTGCCTCACGTGGTAAGTAATCTTCTTTCTATCTCCGTGGCTTTAATGATGCTCTTTGTGACTCATAGTTCTTGTTTGCAGGGTGAAGACAAACGTAAATCACACTCCTTTGCATAGGTTTGTGAGCTCCACTGAATGCATTATAGTTGGCTATTATGATGAAGTAAGCAAAAGGAGAGGCAGGGAGCATTGCAATGAGAATGGGATCTCAAATGTGCTCATGTTCCCAGCCGTTACCAAGAAACTTCGTCATGTAGCTGGGGACATGACATTGGTTAACCCCTATCAGAAGCCACAAAAACTCATAATGAGATTGCTTCAGCTATTCTCCAATGATGATGACTGGGTCCTAGACCTTTTTTCGGGCATAGGTAATTTCAATTTTCACAATTTTCATTAGTCATGGTTGATTGACACCTCTAAGTGGTTTTCTGCTGTTTCAGGAACGACTCTGGCTTGCTCCTTAAAGATGTTCAGGCACTGCATAGCTGTGGAGAAGGATGATGCTCAAGTGAGCTTTATTAGAATGAGAATCAATGGGCTGAATGAATGCCCAGATGAAGACCAAGAGGTTGGAAGGAAGCACATTGCAGACACGGAGAGATTCCAACCGGCTTCAAGGGAGCCTGTTCCCCCACTTGCAGATGAACCGGGGGACATGGCTGACCTTGAAGAGCCAATCTTGGAGCAAGAGAGGCAGGATATGTGTTCTAATGTTCCAGAGGATCCCAATATCCTTGAGCCTGAGGAAAGCTATGATCAGCTTCTATTGTAGATTCATATTACTCTTGTACTTACACAGGAAATGTAAAAACATCATTTTAATATAAATATAATGTCGAGTTCTGCTTCCACTTTGTGTTCAACTTGATTTATCTTGAGCATTTCTCTGATCATGTGTGAATGTTTCTTAGTATAATTTTGTTGATTATTATCTTCTCTTGGGAATGCTTTTGTGAAATGTATTTCATATTTTGTGAATATGGCCATGCATTCAATGAGGATCTTAACCATACAAAGGGGATGATCTTAATTGCCTTGTTAAAATGTTCCGATTTTTGCAACACATGTACTCTAATTTTTGAGTAACTTTTAATCAGCTATAATCTGTGCTTGTTGAGGTTATGGATGTAAGGAAGGAGCTTCCCGAACTCTTACTTGTACCTTAAACACTAATCTATTGTCAAAGATCATGATGTGGGATTCTTGATCGGCTGAACAACTAGTTTTCATGGCAACAAGAATTTTATTATATCTATCTTGACTACTTGGGATATGAGATCAAGGTTCTAGTGACAATATTTACAAGCAAGAACAAGTGATGCTTTCTAGATATTGTAAAATGCTCACTTTATTGCTTGATATAATGGTCTTTAGGTAAAAAGGAAAAGAGAACATGTCTTTGTTCTCCTTTGTTGTAACTCGTAAGTTCTGAAGATCAATGAAAAAACTAGACTCTAATTTGCACTAATTTACAATAGTGAAATTGTCCCTTCACTTAGGCTTAATTTTCTGTATGCTTTTTCTTCACTTCTCCTTTCCTTCTTCCTTTCTTCATATGTCTTCATATATCCATGCCTAATTAGTGAGTGAAGCCCCAACAACTCCCCTCACTTTTGGGAAGTTCTTAGCACAGAATACAAGGAGGATTTCTCTCACAGAATGTGCACGTGTCCTATAGGCACGGAGATCGATGTTTGTACATATGCCCAGCCGCATGGTCCATCCTCTATTTCTCTCTCTCTAGTAATCCATAAAGAGTATGACCCATGGCCCCTCACATGGGTGCCACTTGGAACTCAAGTGAGTATTCTACTTTAAAAGGCTAAGAGGTGGTTCACACCTCTTGCTAAGGGCCATAAGTTATGCTCCATGTAACATTTTCTTCCCCTTAACTCCATTTGGTATTGGAAGGTCTGCCAGAAGGAGAGAAATAATAGGACACCACTCCCACTATATCCCCATGTATTAAAATACATGGTCATGTCTCCGTGTTGTTTCCCCCTATCCTTGCCCTTAAGAAAACTCTTGGGAAGATGATCTAAAGTTGGGAAACTGTCTCTCAAGGGTGCTATCCCGCTCCCATGTGGCACTATCTTCTGAAGTATCTTTCCACTTTACTAGACACTCTTTATATAAGTGACTTCTCGTCCGTTTCTCTCGAGTGCGTAGTATGCTCTCAGGCTCATGTGGAATAGATTGAACAGAAATAGTCTCTACTACCTCGCTGCATGGAATGAGGTTGTCAGATTCACCCAGCCTTTTCTTAAGCCGGCCAACATGAAAAACTGGATAGATTTGACTATTCTCTAGAAGTTGGAGCTGCTAAGCCATCTTTCCTATTCTCTTTAGTATTTGGAAAGGTCCACAATACCTAGGAGATAGTTTTGGACAAGGTCCCATCTTCATGGTTTCAGACCTAGATGGAACTCTAAGATAGACTTGCTCTCCTACCTCAAAGATGATGTCTCTCCTTTGAGGGTCAGCATAGGCTCTAGCTCTATCCTGATCTTTCCTAATGCTATCCTTAGCAAGCCTAAGCATATCATTCATCTCTTCCAAGAAGTCCTTTGCAACTTGAACTTTCTCATTCTGCAAGCCTACTACATAAGGAGCTCTTGGCTGAAACCCATACATAAGCATAAATGGACTATGCCCAGTGGAAGAGTGCTTGGCACTATTATATGCAAACTCTATTATAAGTAAGTACTCTTCCCAATTAGTTTGCCTTTCATTCACATATGCTCGAAGCATATCCTCTAGGATTTGGTTAACCCTTTCTATTTTCCCATTCGACTGTGGATGTTCGACCGTACTCATGCTAAGTTTCGTGTCCAACCTTTTGAAGACCGCTCTCCAAAAGTGGCTAGTAAACTTCCTATCCTGATCGAAAACTATGTCTAAAGGAAGATCATATAACCGGTATAGGTTCTCTACAAAAAGTCTAGCCAACTCTGGTGTCTTCACTGTAGTACGTGTTGGAATAAACCTATCCATTTTGGTTAACCTATCCACAATTACCCAGACCAAGTCGTGCCCTCTCTGTGTCTTAGGTAATCCGACTATAAAGTCCATGGAGATACTCTCCCACTTCCCATAAGGAATATCTAGTGGGTGGAGTAGCCCTCCAATCCTCAACCTCTCAGCTTTATTGACTTGGCATTTGGTGCACTTAAGCACATACCCTAGGACGTCCTTATGAAGTCCAGGCCAATAAAACTGCCTCTTAACAAGATCATAAGTCTTGTTAACTCCTGGATGTCCCGCACTAGGTGTTTCATGACACTCATACAAAATATGCCGTCTCATCTCCAGATCTCTAGGGACACACACCTTACCTTTGTATAACAGATATCCATCATGGACATTGTAGTTCTTCCATTTGAATCCTTCTTGAGTACCCGTCGATACTCTATCCTCACTAGAAACCCATATATCACGATCCCCGTTCTCTATGGCTTCCCAAATCTCGGAATATGCATGATCAAACCTACATTTTCCTCTAATGGACTCAAGTAGCTCACTAGTCATCTGAGTAAAACTTAGTCCATTGAGCATAGGCATGCGGCTAAGTGAATCAGCCACTACATTAAACTTTCCCTTCCTATACCTAAGCTCATAATCAAACTCCTGAAGGGTCTCTGCCCATCGGGTCTTCCTACCTTTAAGGTCTGTTTGATTAGAGAGCCACTTAATGCTCTCTTGATCAGACATTATAGTAACTTTGGCACCATATAAGTAATGATGCCACTTCTTCAAAGCATGGACAATTGCATACAACTCCTTCTCATAGACGGAGTAATTTTTTTGAGCTGGTTCTAGTTTCTTACTCTCAAAAGCTATTGATCGACCATCCTGTACTAAAACCGCTCCTATGGCAAAA
This sequence comes from Ceratopteris richardii, assembly GCA_020310875.1. NCBI lineage: Eukaryota > Viridiplantae > Streptophyta > Polypodiopsida > Polypodiales > Pteridaceae > Ceratopteris > Ceratopteris richardii. The sequence continues at coordinate 56,750,412 of CM035415.1, forward strand.
TCACTCGCGTCAGTCTCAACCACAAATGGTTTGTTGGGATTTGCTATATGTAAAAGTGGAGCTGTAGCAATCGCTACTTTCAATTTCTCCATACTTTGCTTCTGATTGTCTCCCCAATGAAAGGCTTTCCCTTTCCCTTTAAGCTATTATGTCATCAGGACAACGATTTTGGCATAGTTTTTAATGAATCTTTGATAGAAACCTGATAAACCTAGGAAGATCTGCAGCTCTTCGAGGTTCCTTGGATGTGGCCATTCCATAATAGCCCTTACTTTTTCAGGATCCATCTGGATTCCATTCTGGGAGACTATATGCCCAAGGTATCTAACCTCTATCTTGAAAAATTCACACTTTGACTCCTTAGAAAAGAGTGAATTTTCCCTTAGCAATTGAAATACCTTTCTTAAGTGTTCCAAGTTCTCCTCTTCTGATGCACTATAGATCATAATGTCATCCAAAAAATCTACTACAAAGCGTCCTAGATAGGGCCATAAAACACTATTTATGAGCTTCATGAATGTGGCAAGGGCATTGATGAGAAAAAAAGGCATCACCAAAAACTCATAATGCCCATATCTAGTCCTAAATGCAATCTTAGGGACATATTTTGCCCTAATCCTGATTTGATGATATCCTGATCTAAGTTCAAGCTTGGTAAAGTACCTAGCTTGATGTAACTGATCAAATAGATCTTGCAATCTAGGCATTGGAAACCTATTCTTGATAATTACCTTATTGAGTGCTCTATAGTCTATGCATAGCCTCATAGAGCCGTCTTTCCTTTTAACTAGGAGCATTGGCGATGCCCAAGGTGAGTTACTAGGTTTAATGAATCCCTTATCTAAATAATCCTGCAATTGCTTCTCAACCTCCTCATGCTGAGAAACACTAAGCCTATAAGGTGGCTTACAAATAGGGTTAGTGTTAGTAACTACGTGAATGGCATGGTCAATGTCCCCTCTCTTAGGTGGTAGCCTTCTAGGTAAATCAGTGGGAAAAACATCCCTATACTCAAACATAAGATCCTTAAAACTTTTAACCACACACTCTTGCAAAAAAGAATAGTAGGAAGTCCTGTCCATATTTTCATTCCTAGCATGAAAATATACATCAGATGAGCTGTCTATACAATGCTCCATATCATGACTATACAATAAAAACATCTCCTGTACATGCTGAGAATAACAAAGACTATACAACTCTAATGATGAAATGAGAGGTGCACTAGGTACATCTCTCTCCCTGAATACAAACTTTTCTTCCATTCTTTTCAAATTCAAGTGTGTTGTTTTGATAGCTACGTTTAAGCGTCTCTCCCAACCCTCGTAGCCACTCTCTTCCTAAGACTAGGTCTGTCCTCTCCATATTCATAATTTGGAAGTCCATATAATCTGTATAGTCTTGGATCTTCACTTCCAAATTGGATACCATTGTATCCCATATCCTCTTATGTTGCCCTTGCATCATAGATACAATGTATTTATGTGCACTAGGCTACTCGGGAATCTTTAATTTCTTGATCAAAGCATAGTTAATAAAATTATGAGTGGCAGAGTTATCTACCATGACCCGCACCCTGGTCCCGTACACACTACCATGTAGTTTAACTAGGTCATGTGGTCCAAACTTCTGTGACCACAATGACTGAGTCAAACAACAGGTATGCTCTATATCCTCGTGCATCACCTCCACTCCCTTGTAGCTAGAGCTGCCATGAATAGGAAGGGTTTGCACTAGCTGAACCGCCTTTTTGCCCTTTTCGAGGGCCGTACTAGACTCTGGTTCCTTCTTCTTATCTTCCCCCTTCTTGAGTGGACAGTGTCACGAGGAAGGAGATAAGGAAGAGAGCTCACACACACACTCTCACTCTCAAGGAGAAGCACACACACAGATTGAGGCAAGGAAGAATGATCTTCTTCTTCTTCTTCTTCTATTACATACAAAAGGAATGTACAAGAATGACCTAAAAACAAGAATACAACAAGTGCAATATATAAAGATCAGTATATAAGGAAAAACCTAATGTCCGCGAATGAGTGAGCTGGCAAGAAACAAATGTGCTATCACTCTCGGTAGATAAATCTAATAAACCTCAATGAAGTATCCCTGACATATATCAGTGTGACCACTACACATGTCAAAGAAACAAAAAACTGGTACGTGTCATCTTGGATCATCACATTTTGAGCTTGATAACTCAACACTCCCCCTCAAGCTCAATGCCATATCCTGTAATCCAAGCGTCTCCCAAAACTTCTTCAACTTATCAGCTCCAAGTGCTTTGGTGAAAATATCAGCAACTTGCTAATCTGCTCTCACATAAACAAGATCACTATCACTTGCTAATACCTTCTCTCTGATGAAGTGATAATGTACCTCAATATGCTTTGTTCTAGCATGGAAAACAGGGTTCTGTGCTAAGTGTATGCTGCTAAGATTATCACAATAAATAGTGATAGGCTTTCCCACTTCCACACCTAAATCTGCAAGTAGCATTTCTAGCCATGATGCCTCACATGCTGCCATTGCATCACCTCTATACTCAGCCTCTGTACTCAACAAATCAAAAGTGGGTTTCTTCTCGCTGCTCCATGTAACAGCTGCACTCCCAAGTGAGAATAGAAAACCACTAGTAGATCTTCTATCTAGAATGCTACCATCCCAATCTGCATCACTGTATCCATAAAACAATGCATAATTCAAAGTAGCACTCAAATAACGTAGAGTGCGCCTCAAAGCATTCAAATGTGGCTTCGTGGGAACCTGCATAAATTGACTTTCAAGTCCAACAGTGTAACTTAGATCAGGCCTTGTAATTGTGAGATATATAAGACTTCCCACAATTTTCCTATACATAGTAGCATTTTCCAATGCTTCACCTGATGTAGTATCCAACTTAAAATTATGATCTAGTGGCATAGAAATTGGCTTACAATCAGCCATGCCATACTTTTGCAGCATATTCAAGGCATATTGCCTTTGCGACATCCATATACCTGTTTTTGTGTGTATAAACTCAATGCCCAAAGAATTGCACAGCACACCAAGATCTTTCATGTCAAATTCCTGCATAAGAAGTTGCTTTATTACCTCTTTGGTGCTTCCTTCATTATCACCACCGACAATCAGGTCATCAACATAAATAGCCACAATTGTGATGCCATCATCAGCTTTCCTTGCATATAGTGAGTGATCTGCATCACACATAGAAAACCCAATGCTGGTTAAGTAATGAGCAATCCTTGCATGCCATGCACGAGGGGCTTGCTTTAGCCCATACAAAGCCTTTTGCAACCTGCAAACATATTTTGGATGCTTTGAATCTTCATATCCTTGTGGCTGGTCCATATATACTTCTTCTTGTAACTCACCATGTAGGAAAGCATTCTTCACATCCATCTAATGCAAAGTCCATCCTTTTGCTGTAGCTAATGCAACAAGTGTTCTAACAGTAGACATTTTAGCTACATGGCTGAATGTTTCCTCATAATCAATGCCATATGTTTGTGCATATCCTTTAGCTACCAATCATGCTTTATACCTGCTTATGCTACCATCAGCATTATGCTTTACCTTGTAAACCCATTTGCAGCCTATGGGTTTCTTTCCTTGTGGCAATGGAACCAGCTTCCATGTATCATTTCCATAAAGTGCAGCCATCTCCTCATCCATAGCTTTTTCCCAATCTGCATTACCAGTTGCATCTTCAAAACAAGAAGGTTCAACATCTTGTATTACCTTTTTCATGTAGGCACAATGGCGAGCCATGTAACTATCATATGTCAATCGTTGCACTCAATTACGCATCCTCCCAGATCTTCTTGGTCTTGGGTCACTTCTCCTTGTATCATCTGCATGTGCCCTTCTTACTCCTAGAGTCTTCACAGAGGGCAATCCAAGTTCCTCATCAAGAATCTTTTCTAAGACACTTGAATCTCCATCAACATCTTCAAAACCTGCACATGTTTTACTACCAGGAGAAAGCTTTTCTTTACCTTTCTTGGATGTATTTGATGAATTTTTTAGACTGAAATTTCCATGCAGTCTTCCACTCCATGGATTTGAGTTGGAGCTGTTGCTTGGTGATGCATCCGGTCCACTCAAAACTTGAGATTCTGCACTTGATTTTTCAGCATTTTCTTTGTCATTTGGTTCAAGATTCAGTCCTTCTTTGGCATCTACATAGAAGCTTGACATTTCATCAAATACCACATCTCTGCTCACCTTCACCTATCGTGTGAGTGGGTTATAACATTTGTACCCCTTTTGCTCAAGGGAGTATCCAATGAAGAAACATTTTTCTGCTTTCCGATCAAGCTTCATCCTCAACTCATCTGAAACATGTACATATGCAATACAGCCAAACACTTTCAGATGTGATAAGTTTGGCTTTTTACCTGTAAACTTCTCTTCAGGTGTAACTTGATGTACAGCAGCAGTCGGAGTTCTGTTCATGATGTGTACAACAGTATGCACAACTTCTGCCCAATAACAATGAGGCATATTCTTCTCAGCCATCAAGGCTCTTGCTATTTTTGCAATATGTCTATTTTTGCATTCAGCAACACCATTCTACTGTGGTGTGTACCTGCATGAAAATTGATGCCAAATTCCATGATTTTTTAGAAAACTATTGAACTCATTTGACATGTATTCACCTCCTCCATCAGATCTTAATGTCTGAATGTACTTCCCTGTCTACTTTTCCACCATAGCTTTAAAATTCTGGAAGTGAGTGAACACCTCACTCTTATCTTTCATGAAATATACCCATACTTTGCGTGTATGGTCATCAATGAAAGTAACATAAAACCTGCAACCGCCCATAGATGTGGTCTTTGCTAGACCCCAAACATCTGTATGTACTACTTTTAATACATTCTCACTAACATGATTGTCATGTGGAAATGATGCTCTTGATTGTTTACCAATTGACATGCTGCACATACCTTTTGCATTTCTGCAACTTTGAAATTTGGTAGTCAATGGAGAATATCCTTTGATTGCATCAATTTCGGCCTTTGTAAGTTTGCATGTCCAATTCGCTTGTGCCACATCTCTATATCTGCAATAACTCCTGCACCTTTTGCAAACATGGCTTCATTAATTTCAGGAATCTTCACATTTAAGGTGAACATCCTACCCACTTTGTTTCCTTTGGCAAACAATCATCCATCCTGCTTGTCCTCTTCTACATATAATCCATCAGCATTGAACCTGACTAGTAATCCCCGTCAACCATTTGTCCAACAAAAACCAGATTCTTTGTTATATTTGGAACATGCAGCACATCAACAAGATGTTTTACCTTTCCATCCTCCATCAATAGTGCTATGTTTCCTGCATGCTCAATAGGATGTGATGTGTCATCACCTGTTTCAACATATCCAAGAACTAGCAATTTTTGCAAAGTACTAAACCATTCCGCATGACTGGTCATGTGATTTGAAGCACCTCAATCAACATACCAGACATTATCATTCGATTTTGAAACACCAGCAGACATCGTATTCATCATGTGATGTTGAACCATGAACAGCTTCTCAGAATCATATGTACTTGTGGATGCATAGTTGTTTTCCTGCCTTCTGTTATTTTGGTTCTTCAACCCGCAATCACGTTCAAAGTGTCCATGTTTACCATAATTCCAACATCCTTTACTATCATTACCTGAATCATTTCTTTGGAAATTTCTGTGACCTCTTTGGCTCCCCCTGCCTCGAAACTATCCTCTTCCTCCTGCATGAGTCTGTTGTTGACCTTGGTCTTGGTTATTATTTCCTCTTCCATTTCCAAAACCTCTACCTCTGCCTCTTCCTCTACCGGAATAGAATACTTGCTCAGAACTGGGCTTTCCTTGGGATTTTGAATTCTCACCAAGATTCTTTTCTTCAATAATCAGCATGGATACCAAATCAGCAAAATTCAGAATATTTTCCTTGGTCTGTATAGAAGTTCTGAACTGCTTATATGCAGCTTCTAAACCACGAAGGCACACTTCCACCTTATCATCATCATCTACATTCATGCCAATAGATGCAAGTGACTCACATATGCTTTTGATTTTCAGAGTGTAGTCACTTACCGACATGCTCTTTTTCTCCAATGTATGCAGCTCATTCTTGAGTTGCAATTTTCGTGCCTTTGTATTGGTCTCGTACAATGTGACCAAACTGCTCCAAGCCTCTTTCAGAGTCTTGGCATCTTGTATGTGCCCAATCATGCTATCCTCTATGCTAATAGATAGCCAGTACATTACCTTTCGTGCTCCTTGATTCCATTCCTCATATGCTCTTATTTGTTCTATAGTCTGATTCCTCTCTGGTAACTGTGGATCATTTTCATTCTCTCCTTTGATGTACTTCCAGTAGCCTTTTCCCATTAGGAAATTCGTCATTCTGAATCTCCAAGCATGGAAGTTGTTCTTGTCCAGCTTATCACTCATAAGCTGAATTATATCGATATGCATTTGCTATTTCTGCAACAATTCACAACACTCTAAAACACTACAAGCAGCACTTCCCCTTGAATATTGTCGCACTATGACATGGTAGTTCGATCTCAGAAAAACACAGTTTTCGTGTATCAACAGTACATGAAATTGCTTGAAATTCTGGATCTGGAATATATGAGTGGTGCCGAACACAACGCAAGTTACATTTTCTGAAACTGACCTGGTTTTTCTACAGGCCCCACCTTGCATGCTCGAAACAGAGGTCGAGATGGCTCCGAGATGTCTTCTACCTTCACGCCGATTTTCGTAGCAAACGGAGGTCATTTGTGAATCACGTTTTCTCCACGCCTTGCTACGTACTCTTCACCGTCGCCTTCTCCACAAGCTCTCTACAACCACGTTGGTTCTGATACCATGTCACGAGGAAGGAGATAAGGAAGAGAGCTCACACACACACTCTCACTCTCAAAGAGAAGCACACACACAGATTGAGGCAAGGAAGAATGATCTTCTTCTTCTTCTTCTTCTATTACATACAAAAGGAATGTACAAGAATGACCTAAAAACAAGAATACAACAAGTGCAATATATAAAGATCACTACATAAGGAAAAACCTAATGTCCGCGAATGAGTGAGCTGGCAAGAAACAAATGTGCCATCACTCTCGGTAGATAAATCTAATAAAGCTCAATGAAGTATCCCTAACATATATCGGCGTGACCACTATACATGTTAGAGAAACAAAAAACTGGTACGTGTCATCCTGGATCATCACATGTTGAGCTTGATATATCAATAGACAGTTCCACTGTGAATGGCTAGGAGACAAGCACCTACAGCACATATTCTCTCTTTTGGCCCTCTCAAACTGATCTGTGGATAACCTAGGCCCTTGTGATCTTTGTTTCTTTATAAAAACTTTGTTTTTCCCAAAAGGCAACTTCTTCTTGAATTTAGTCGTACTGAGAGGCTTGAGGGGTTGATCTGTCTCCATAAGAGTATATTGAGGACGGTTATGGTCCTCATAGATCTGTGCATATTTGATTGCCTCCTCAAACATCTTAGGCGCATTCCTTCTGACTTCCCTCTTTATGGCTTTATCTAAGCCCCTAACAAACCCTCTGATCTTCTGGAAATCATCTAAGCCCTTGAGTTTCAAAATGATCTCTCTATAGTGGGATAGGTAGACCGTAAGAGGCCTACCTCTCTGTGTAATCCTATCCCACTCATCCCGATTCCTCTCCTCCTCATTCTTAGGAAGAAACTCTTTTAGAAAAATAAACTGAGTCCAGTCAATAGGGATAGAGTTCACCTCCTTAAGACTCATCCACCACTTATAAGCATGCGGGCCGAGGGAGAGACTCGCCTCTAGCACACAGTACTTTGGTGGGGTGCCCTTCAATTGATGCAAATCATGCCACTTTTGTAAAAAAGTGTAGATTGCATCCTTGTTTCTATCTCGGTCATCCCCCGTAAAGGTAGGTGGCTTCAAGTCTTTCAGGAGGGGAGCTTCCCTAGAGCTCTCTCCTTTATGTTTACTAGGAAGAGAAGTATCTTTCCTAGTAATTTCTAGAGGAATAGGAGGGGTTTCTCTTTCCTTCCTAGCTAGGAAAGAGGTGACACTAGTCTCAAGTGAGATCATTTGAGACTTAAGCTGCTGTATGAGAGATGTGATGCTACCAAGATCTCTCTCTAATTTAAGGGTTTGTTCTTTCAAGTCTACTATTGGTCATGAGTGACATACTCATCTAAAAGTTCCTCATATGTATATTCCTCTTGCTAAGGCTCTTTTTCTTCTAAGTTTTCTTCTACTTCTTGCCCTAATTCTACTTCTTCCATTCTAGAATCAGGATCCTCTAGTTGCTCTTTAGATAAAGAAGTGTGTTCAACTACTTGTTTCGCTTTAGATTCCATGTTTTACTTCCCTTCCCCCGTTTGCTAACTAGAGTATATGAAAATGAATGGAAGTAAAGCTTAAATATGCAAGAAGAAGAGAAATATATCAGAAGAGCACTTCCTTGTTACAAAATGAAGCTACGAAAGAGAAATCCAAGTGATCTTTGAAGCTTTAGGTCGCTGATTTTGAATCCTCGCCAAGCCCAAACAAAAATTGGAAATGTCCGGTTGGTCCGAGAAGGTTCTAAACACCAAAACCCATAAAAAACAATGCCAAAACCATGTAGCAATAGCCCCAACCAGGAAAACTGAGTAAAACTGAGTAACTTCTGAGATTTGACAGTCCTCACCAGTCCAAGAAATGTAGCCCAGCACCTGCACTTCAAAGATTTAAGACTATCTGAAGTGAAAAAGTGAATTTGGACACCGGATGATAAAAAACTAGGCCCGGGAGTGGCTGCCTAGTTCCTACTGAAGCACTGCAGAGAGATTTTGGTTGACCAAATCTCGCCCAAATCCAATGTTGATGGTCTCTCAGCTTTGAGTGTAGCTTTGTAAGGTGACCAAGATTTTTGAAATCGGATATCGTATGAGCAAGCTATGGTGCAGAAAAGCCGGGTATGTCACAAGTAAGAAGTGAAAAAGCTAATCTTCATGGAAGGGTGACTTTGAGAAGCTCCAAACTAAGAAACTGAAGCTTTTTGAATCAAGCCAAAACCCATATCCCATATCCATAGCCCATAATACATGTATGCATCATCATTCTTGCAAAATCTTGATCCAAGGTATCCTTTTTTTTCTCCCCCAAATCAAAAGAAAACTTGATATCATAAATTCTTTTACCTTCTCCAATGGGTTCTTCCCCTCAAAAAGCTTGCGGCAGCGACGGCCGAACTCGTCATCCCACATATGCCTCAGGCACATCGAAAATCAAGCATATATAGAGGGCTATTCACTTGACTCTTTCATCCAAGAGGAGGGGAGGAGGAGGAGGAGAAGATGGAGTTCCCTCTCTTCGAGAACTCGTGGGCTGATATCTCTCTTGATGTGGGCGTGTAGCTGACAGCTGAGCGTTTCTTGACAGTGTCGATGTCTCTGGCTCAGATGCCAATATGCTGTAGTTGTCTCTTCTAGTGACTCCCCTCACTTTTGGGAAGGTCTTGGCAGAGAATACAAGGAGGCTTTCTCTCACAGAACGTGCGCACATCCTACAAGCATGGAGATCGATGTTTGTACATACGCCCAGCCACGTGGTCCATCCTCTATTTCTCTCTCTCTAGTAATCCATAAAGAGTATGACCCATGGCCCCTCACATGGGTGCCACTTGGCACTCAAGTGAGTACTATACTTTAAAAGGCTAAGAGGTGGTTCACACCTGTTGCTAAGGGCCATAAGTTATGCTCCATGTAACAACAGCCATCCAATTTTTAGAATTTTGTGCTTCATCAAATGAAGCATGCTCATTCACATCACAGAGACTAGAGGCAGCCATATCATAGCAATCTGATGCAAAAGAGGCACTATGAGATCTTGAACAAGTAGAGTATGACAAAGGTGCATGTATCACGCAAAGTCTACACTAGCAATTTGGGCATAGTTTTTGCCTCCTCAATATTAGCTCTCTCACCAACAAGTGCATCATGGAATTCTCCATCAGAAATGGAATGATTTGCATCACACATGAAACTTGTAAAGGCTAAGAAGTTGCCTCATTAGGAGCAGCACTAGACTATCCACTTGTAAAAAGAGGTAGCAAAATATCATGCATGGATTTGGAGCTAAAAGATGTCTCCTTAGTACATGAAATTAATGGCTGAATAGCATCTTCCACAAAAAGAACATCACAACTAACTAGAATGCATTTAATCTATGGATGATACAGACAATAGCCTTTGCTTTTAGAACTATACCCAACAAAAAAACATTTCATTGCTTTATCATCTAATTTTATACACTGTTGTTCAGGCACTAATGCATATGCCAAACAACCAAAAAAATGCAGATGAGCAACAGATGGCTTGCAACCATGCCAATCCTCATATGGAGTGATAGATTGCAACACTTTAGTGGGACACATGTTAAGTACATATGCTACACACATGATAGCCTCAAGCCAGAAACTCTGGGGTAAAGCATGACTCTTGACCATACACCTCGCCATTTCCATGAGTGACCTGTTCTTTTGTTCAGCAACTCCACTCTGTTGAGGTGTATATGGCATTGTACATTGATGTTTTATCCCACGTTCAGCCATAAATGCATTAAAGTCAGAAGACATATATCCCCCCTCTGGATCAGAATGAAGGGTGCCCATTTTACATGCTGACACGTTTTCAGGAAAAGCCAAAAACTATTTGAATCACATGAACACTTCGGACTTTACTTTCAATGGATATACCCATGCATGCTTGGAAAAATCTTCAATGCAAGTCATGAAGTAAAGATAGTTTCCAAAAGAGGTTGTGTGCATACTACCACAGACATCACTGTGAACAAGCTACAATTTTTGAGTAGCTCAAACTGAACCATCTTTTGGAAAGGAGCAACACTGAATTTTGCCCAAAATACAGCCTTCATATACATGTTTACCAAGTGCCTCAAATTTAAGAAAAGAGGACACCAATTCAGATTTCTGCAAGTGTAGCACACTAGCAAAATTCAAATGACCAAAAGCATAGAAAACTAGCAAAAATTCAGATGACCAAAGCGTGCATGCGAAAGCTTTGCATATGACATAGCATGAGAATCATGTACTGCACATGCCGAATCATTCACATATTTTTCATAGTCTATGAGCTTATACAACCCATGACACAAAATTCTAGAAGCAATAATGACGTCCCCATTTGACATATCATGAATTGTACATCTGTCATCAACAAATTTCACAACCAAGCCAATCTCGGCTAAAGCTAAAGCTAATAACATATTCTTCTTAATCCCTGACACAAATAAAGCATCAGACAATGTAAAAGAACTACCATTCACAGTAGTCAGAATAATCTTGCCAACTCTTATGATAGGATAAGAGGACTTGTTGGCGCATGTGACAGTATTCCATGTAGGGGCAGTCTCGAGTGAAGTGATGAAATTGCGCTGCGAGGTAATATGTTTGGTCGCCCCACTATCAAAGTACCAAACATCTGAGTCTGCTACATACATACACTCTTCATGAGAAGATGGGTCATAATTGCAAATAGTGGTAAATGCCCATTCTTCATTCTGCACAAGATTAGTAGACTCTGTTTTGGGTGTAGAGGCCTCTACAACAACCATTTTAGCCTCTTTCTTCCTTGCCTCTTTAGCAGCCAGTTTTGGACATCTCTTGATGACATGATCATTTTTTTTACAATATTTGCATAAAAATTTGCATTTTTATATTCTTCTCATCTCTGTCTTCCTTCTTTGATTGTGCAAAATTAACATATTTTTGCTTCCTAGTAGAAAAGCTCCATTTACCTTTGCCCTTCTGATTAGCCAGGAAAGCTTGATCTGCAACACGCATAATGGACATGTTCTACCTAGACTGAGCTTCCTACAATAGAACAAAGACTAACTCCTCAAATGTTAAGGCATTTGGATTGTGTTTCATCATCAAATGAAGAGTAGAATCAAAACTTTGATATGAATTGGGAAGACCATTAAAAACAGTCAACACAAGTGAACTTTCAAGCAAGACTTCATCAGCAAAAATCAACTATTCTTTCAAATCTTTGATTTTTGCTAGAAAACTATCCATGGAATCACCTTCATTCATGTGCTCACTCTCCAATTGTTTTCAGAGGTAAGCAACACGAGCCTCATTCCTTGCATGGTATAAAGTGGTAAGTGTATCCAAGCATCCTTAGCTATCCTGCAAGAGCAAATGTGAGGAATAATGGCACCGTTGATAGACAAGGCTATGAATGCATGTGCTTGAGCATCTCTACCATCCCAACCACTAGAATGTACAAAAGATAAGTAACCCATTAGGGCAGTAGGCATATATACAAGAGGGGGAAAAAAACCTCCGAAAGAGGGAAAAAAGTTCCCCGACAGTCCTAGTGTGTTCACACACATCACCACCTAAATATATCAACATGAATTAAGTCAACATATAAAAACGAAGAAAAGGATAATGGTTATTGAGCCAATTTACATCATTGTACTATTACTCTTTTCTGATTTTGACTTCATATAAACAATTCATTTCCTATCTTAACCTTAATCTTAGTAAACTTAATCTCTCTCTCGCATTCCATCAACCCATGAATATATTACTCAATTTAGTCATATGCATACTTAATATATGCAGAAAACTTTTATGCTGAGCATGCATAAAGCTAAAAAAATTGAACCCCTCTTTCAAGCCTGTAGGGAATTCACATTGCAACTCCATTGTATATATGAATCTATGCTTGGAATTTCCATTCACGCCATGCTGTACTATGATGAAATTGCTATGCCCAATCTCTCATCATCTTTGTGAGGAGAGTCCATTCTATGGTAATGAAAACAAAATCTATTTATTTATGCCTTTAATGCATCATTTATATGTTTAAATTCATACACTATTTGAGGTGTATGTGGATCTCACCTACCTTTTTGAGAGGTAGTTCTATATGCATTACTTAAGCATGACAAACGAATCAAAGATAAATGAGCAAAATGAGAAATAGTACTTATTTACACTATAGATTTGTCCATCCTTTGATCCTTTGTAGGAGGAAGCTTGTCCGTTTGGATACTTTAAATCTGAGGTAGCAAGCTTGGGCCATTTTTCACCAATGTGCTCCATGGACATCCTCATACTTAATTGTATGTTGATATATGTATTTAACCTTAGAAATACTCTAAAGGTGCCCAAAGCCATCCTTTCACTCATATATGAAATGTTTTGACACTTGTCCATTAGATATGACATGAGCTCAAAGCGTATCCAATGAATGCCATATCGTTCACATATAGAATGAGTTATATGCATATTCAGTGCACGTCAGTACTTAAATGGATAGTTCCTTAAATTCATGATGGTAAGAGTACTTTATGTACTATGCGCCATGCATTTTTTCCATCTAATGATGTATCATATACATAATGAACTCAAAGAAAAAGAAAATTACTTGACGTCTAGTGATACTTGGAGATCTTCCTTTTGTGAAGATGGCACAATGATACTTGGAGATCTTCCTTTTGTGAAGATGGCACACTCCTAGATCTATGACTTCAAACTTCAACTCCATTCTAGAAAAAAAAAACTCCATTCTAGATCTTCCTTTTGTGAAGATGGCACTCTATAAAAAAAGTGTGTGTCTCTTGAGCTTTATCCAAGCATGAGTAGTTGTTGACCCACTTTGGGCTGAGCAGCGTTGCTAGAAGACTGAAATTGCATAACGTATATTCACATTTGAATGAGCGCAAAGGGATCCTGTAACTGATCCTAGACTCCCCAATTTTGTGGAGTGATGAATGGCCTGTCTAAAATACCGTATATGTAATACACACACCAGTCTAAGCCTATAAGATCAGAAGTAAAGAGCTTTCATTTTATGCAAATGGATAGAGAGGGAGGTTGGATTGTGCACTATCATGAGCTCCTCTTTGTTCACACATAACATAGGTGCTTCTGTGTATTGGGGGCTCATTATTTGTTTGTTGTCCTATCCAAGTTACCTTGTGTATCATGTGCCTAATGGCCTCCTATAAGCGAGGGTCATATGATGTCCTTTTCACAAAAGCATAAAAGGATCTTGAGTGCTCTGCATCACCTAGGAAAATGCTTCCCATGCATGTACGGATGATACCAGAGAGAGGCAAGACCTTTTCTCAAACCACCTAGCTCTAGATACTAATGTAATGAAAACATACCCTCAAGGTAACAAGGTAACTAGAAGAGGACTAAACTAACTACCTAGAAAGGCCACGACAACAAAGAGAGAGCATATCTCCACCCATCCAACTCCACCCATATATACTTATGGGCCAAATGGGTGCATGTCCTTGGGTTCATCCAAGTTTCCCTCGTGTGGGCACTTGCACAAGGACCTTCACATGGCTTCTAATTTCTCAAAGGTTATCACATGCCTTCTAATTCAAATGGGGATCCTTCTCTTATTTACACCCCAAGGTGGAACTTAGAGAAGCTTATCCCAAGGCTAAGGTTCCCACACCTTAGGATAAATCAGGCCTAAGGTTGAGAACCATTCAATTAGGGGCTTATATGAATAAGCACTCGAACGGTTCGATCCAAAGGTTCAAGCATCTACCAAGGGTAAACAAAGGGCTAAAACAAGGCCAATGCATGAATTATATAGTAAAGTTGGTCCTATTATTGCAACAATGTGAAGACTCTATAGTCATTATGCAAGATTCTTTCTTCACCCAAATTCTGGTTTGAGGGGTTATCACATCCCATGTGATAGTGGTTGGTATCAGATAATTATAAATTTGGGAAGGAACCTTAGCACATAGAAGTGGTGATGCATGCACATGATGATGCAAAGAATCAAACACATTCAAATCTTGTGATGAGAGAGAAGCATTGTCAACAGTCATGGGTGCTTCCAAACCTATACTCATGTTTTCTTCCTTAGATGCTTAGCAAAAGAAATGTTTGGAGGTGGATGTCTATTGCATACTCGTAGATCCATTCTTTGCCCAATCCCATTGTTCCAACTAGATCATTATCGTGAAAAACTAGGAACGTAGCTCTCATTGTGGTGTCCTTGACCAAAATTGGAACATTGACCTTTCCCATGTAGGGTTTTTTTGCTCTACCTAAGCCTAGCAAGTATGTCTCAAGCGTCTTAGTTTGATGGTCCAATTCTTGAAAACATGAAAGTTCAATTAGAGGCTATGCTTGAATATATGTGTGCCCTGGGTTAACTTGTGAGAATGATCATTTATCCCAAATATAGGGATAATTGGTGCATCACACCTAATTCATAGCCATGTGGATTCAATATGGTTCACTAGGGTTAATGCATAACTATCGTTTTCACAACTTGTACCTCTTTATTTGCTTTAGCACTTGGGCTTGAGATTTCTCTCTGATTCATTGTGATTCTTCTTTTCTTTGCTTTACCTTATAAATGGGCTAATATATCCAACATATGCAGTCCTTGGTGGAGCTTGACACAACAACCAATTATGTAATTTGGCAAAACATCACATTTTAAGGTGGCAAGTTGTATTGCACCACTAGTGGAGATACCATTTTAAGGTGGCAAGATGTATTGCACCACTACTAGAGAGACCATTTTCCATGAATTGAGAAACATAATAGGTTTTTTATCATTGATTCACAACATATATTCTTGTAGCTATAAGTAATCACATGTCTCCTAATTTTTCTACATGTTACAATCTTAAGGAGAGCTCATGTGTATGCCATTGATGCGCATATGTTCTCTTCAATGTGCGAATGTGAAAATATATATGCAATAGGGAATTTTGGCCAAAAATCATCTGAAAGGGACTTGGATTCAGTACAGTCTTATAGGTCACTTGATATGCCCAAATAACCTGATGAAACTATTTGTTCTTATAAGAACATTTGTTATGTGAGCATTGTGCACAATATCTTGTTGGTACTCTCAACTTTCCCATTTTCATATGGGTGATATGGGGCTAATTCTCATGTATGACCATAAACTCTTGTAGTAGATGCTCAATCACTTTGTTTAAAAAATGTGTTCCCCAATTACTTACTATCTCGATTGGTAATCTATGTCTAGTGAATACATTATCAAACAAGAACTTGGATGTTGTTCAAGCAAGGGAATTTATAGGTCCTATAAACTTGATTCCCTATTTTGGAGATGGTATATCACCCATCAAGGGTCTCAATGCCCTTTCATCTTTTGATGGGGTATTGAGAACATTCGCATGTTTCACATCTCTTGAAATAAGTGAATGCATCCACGTGGAGTGTGGACCACCACAATTCCAAAAAAATAAGATGGCCTTTGCAACTCTCTCATTTCACATGTCCACCTATATGATGCTTCAAGATATTTTCTCTCATGTGCACATTAAACACAATAAAATTTTCCTTTCCTCCTTCATATATGGACCTACTATAAGGGCACAATCCATTGCTTTGAGGCTTAAGCGAAATTCCCTAGCAAGGGTAGCATCTTTGGAGAAATCACCTATTTTCAAATAATGTACTAACCAGATCCTCAAATCAAGAATATACATGATAGAATGTCGAGTGCTTGGTTAGGGGTTTACATATACAAGTATGTTGTTCTAGGCTAGGATAAGATCCATGCTAAGAAGTTCCACCTCCTTAATTGTCAATCTGCGGAAGAGATAGGAGTGATATGAAGATCATGAATGGATGAAGTGAGTGAAGATGAAGGTGAGAAGCATTAGAATGCACACACACATACACAGACACACACACACACACGATAGAGATAAGAGACAACCAATGGAAGGTCATGAACTATTAGGGTTGAGATGTGGTGCTGAAGGTAGAGATCACGCATATGTGCCTCAAAGATGGAGGCACTGGGCAGAAATGAAGGCATAGCTGAGAGAGAGAGAGAGAGTCGATCAGCTTTGGAGGTGGTATCTCTAAAAGTGAGAGAGCCAAAAGTGTTATTAAGTTATGTTATATAGAACCCATTTTAGGGTTGGCCAAGTTCACATTGAACTTGGGCCAAAAAATAAAGAATAAGTGACTTAGCCTTTATAAATAGGCCTATACACATGTATAAACTATAAAGGGGTCATTTAGGGAGAACATCTATAGGGTTCTGTGATGTATGATACCAATTGAAAGAGACCACGAAGAGCTACATCGTGGTGTGCTCAGTTGCTCCAAATGCCTAGGGAGTGGGCTGCTGCATGAGGAGAGAGAAAGTAGAGAGAGAAACTTGCACAAAAATTTGGAGAAGAAGATGGCGAAGCTAAAGTTGAAGAAGTCCCAATCAAGTTATGAGAGATTTGGGACTAGGTCTTATTGATAAGTGACTTTTAGGTCATTTGGGCATGTTCACACATGGTCAATGACCAAAAGTCATAAAAATAATGTAAAGACCTATAACTCCCCAATTTAGGGTCCAAAAAATATAACAAAAATATGTCTGGAAAGATCTCGAAGAGAGCTTTCATACGAAATGGTCAAAATATACAAAAGGAGGGTCCTTCGGGCCTTTATCCCCGACAACCTCCCACTTAAAGGACCAAGGGGGCTCCTTTAAGCTAAGTAACTCCCACCATCTATATACATATCTGATGTTCTACCTTGGGTGGACACTTCGTGAGAGCATTTGCAGGATTTTGTGAAGTATTGACCTTGATCAAAGTGATCAAGCCATCCTCTAACACCTCTGTGATGAAGTGGTATCTCACATCAATATGCTTTGTGCGAGCATGAAACATGACATTCTTTGCGAATCATATGGCACTCTGGCTATCGCATCCAAGAACAGGTGCCCTTTCAGGCATCCCAAACTCATTGCACAGGCAGGCTAACCAAATGGCTTCTTTGGAAGCCTTTGTGGCTGAAATATATTCCAGCTCTGTAGTAGCTAGTGCAACTTGTTGGGGATGTAAGGGTCATGTGACCTTACCCCCATATTCATATATATACATCATATATAGAGCATTGCCTCAAAATAGATCATTATGTGGGTTTCGAGGCTCCCACGCATGTCCGCGTGTCTCTCCTCTATTCTCTCTCCCTCCATCTCCTTCTTCCTCCTCTTGTTCTGCACACCAAAGCCCTTCATTGGTATCAAAGCATGTTGAAGGCTGGTGTGCAAGAAGATTCAATGGAAGCTTAGGTGAGAAGAGGTAAAAGTGCAGGTCGGCATCTCTTGATAGTTGTTCAGTAGTTTGGTCATAACTCGAGGTAGGAAGCTCGGATTGATGCGTTTTCAAGTTCTCTGCGTAGCTAAAACAGGGAGCTACAACTTCATAAAAGAGCACAGAACCTGTTTTGGACTTTTAGAGTGCCGAAAATTCCAAAAATGCAGACTGTTGTACAAAGCGAATCTACATTCACTATGACAGCAGTTCAGTTTTTGGATAATAACTTGAGTTCTATAGCTCGGAATGTGATGATTCAACTTGCTGTTCATATCTTGGAAAGATAGCTACAACTTTGTAGAATAAATTAGATCCAGGTTCTGAGTTTTAGGTTGCTGAAATTGCAGAATACAGAGCAGTACTATAGCAAGTGAAAGTGAAATTGACAGCATGTGCTTGTTTTGAGCATATCTTGAGCTACGCACCTCTGATTGAGGTGTTTTTTAACTCGTTACGTATTCAAGAATCAGATCTTGAAGTTTGCTAAAGAGCAAATGTTCAGATTCAGAGGTTATCACCACTGAAACAACAAAATAGAGAGCAGCAGATTGTTGCCGTAAGAACCCTTCTTCGAGAGAGAATTTTTGGTGTGCAAGCTCTTATTTTCAGAGCTTCGAGACATTGTACATGTATGATCATTGTGTTAGCTCCTCCATATGAGAGTAGAACATGATCTTGTGACGTGTTTGGTATGTAAGATGACATTGTGGTATACTCTTTTTTGAGGTTTATGTCATCATGAGTTCGATCATGGATGTATAGTGGCATTGTGGTGTATATCTTGCTTATGCCACTTGGTTATGGATTTAGTTATTGGTTGCATACAATTCTGTGAGAGTTGATTTTGGATCTTGGTTGGTACTTGTATCTTTGTTTTCTTTGCAGGTACGTGATCCAGATTGGAGCCTCAGTTACACATTCGTTTGTCACCGTTATTAGCATTTGGTCATTGATTGATATATATTTGCCAGTGTGATTCTTGGCATATGTGGATGGTGATTCCCACATGGTTATTTTGGTTCTAGAGTCCATTTCACAGAGGAGATGCTGCCGAAATTTCATTGGCTTTCATGCTAGAAAGGAGCTCTAGTTGATCTTGAAGCTTGTGCGATAGCTTTGGATCATTGTTTATCTCCATTCATTTGGACTTGGTCACAGGTTATTTGTGATACGTTTGACCATCTTACAGGACTCATTCTTGAGTGGGAGATACATCATCATTGTATTGGCATGTATTGCTTTTAGTTTTTGGCATATGTAGTTGCCATTATCTTTGATTAGATCAGTGAGAGGTAGTGACAGATTACTTGTTGTTCTTATGCTATTGGTTATCTTGTTTGATTGCTCAGTTTACAGGGGATACTCTGACGAAATTTTCCCAGGTTTCTTTCACATCTACTTGGTCACTTTGGAGACTTGGTGAGCAGGCTTATGCTCATGGTTTTATATGCACGCTAGATGCATGGTTATGTGACAGGTGGTTCACATGGTTCCTTCTCCATCGAGACATTTGTGATGTGAGTTATGGATATGGATATGCATGCGTGATCCTATTGAGTATAGAGTATTGTTTTTAGTTTTTTATCACATTACTAGTCTCTTGGATTGCGAGCATGGTGTCTTCTCGATTTGATGGCACTGACTTTTCGAGATGGAAAGCTCAAATGTTGCATACATTGGTTTGTGCAGGGTTACATATGTATGTGCATAGAGATGCACAGAGGCCTCGTGACATGCCCGACCATGTATGGATGGATAATGATGCATTGGACAGCTTCACTATCCGATTACAGCTTGTGGATTCTATATATGAGTCTGTTATGTATGAGGAGATGAGTAGTGCATTATGGTAGAGACTACATGATATGTATGTGAGTCCATTGACTCATGTGAGACATAGATCACATCGACGACTTCGATGTTGGCACTATGGTCGTGAGGGCCATATTCTACGGCATTGCTTCAGGAGGATGCGACGACGACGTCAGAGATATGCACGTGATGCAGGTCAGGTAGTGATTTCAGGAGAGTCTATGGCAATTGATTATGTCAGTGATGGTGATATCACTTTCTCCTATGGTTCATCTCATGATTCCTCTTGCTCATTAGATAGCACACATATGGCTTGGTTGCTTGATGCATTAGCTAGTTTTCATGTTTGTTGAAGCTCAAAGTCAAGGACAAAGCATGGAAGCACATCAAAAGGTGGACACACAAGGAAAGCGAGCAAGTAGGGAGCTCCAAGAAGTGTATGTCAAATTTTTAGAAGAATCCTCTACAACAATAGTGATTTTCATCACTAAAAACCATTGTCAATACCATTTTCTATTTTTGTAACTCCATTTTGTTCAAGCCAAGGAGTTCTTGAGCTTGAGGAGTATTAGAAGTATCATTCTACCAATTTTTATAATTTTTAGACTTTGTTTGAGCCCTCAAATAAGCCCTGGAACCTAATTTTTAACTAGGCCGGACACTAGGTCTGGACAGGGCCAAAACTAGTCAAAAAACTATAAAAAGAGCTAGAGAGCTCATTTTTGGGGTTAGCTTGTTAGAGAATAGAGCTTTTGTAAGAGAACTCTTTTGCAATCGAAGCTTTCCATTGTTCCTCTCTTTGATCTTGCGTTGTGCACGTGTGTGTGTATGTGTGTGCATGCTTGTGTGCTTTCACTCACGCACTTGTGCCTTCAGTTGCTCGTGGTCTTCATACCGGTCCTCACGTCTCCGCGGATTGACAAGTAAAGGAGGTGGTGCTTACGCTTGAGCTATACCAATGAGATAAGCTTCTATGGGATTGATGTTCAACGACAGGCAAGTCTTGGCAGTAGGAAAGTCTAACTGCACTACTTGCTACACCTGAGTCAATCAATGCTTTCACAGTCCTTGCACCCTTTCCTTGTCCTATCTCTATGGTCACAAATGGATGTCGGTCAATGACTTGAGAGGTAGTTATGCCCGATTTTTGGCACATCTCCATGTGATATTTTGGGGCTTTTGAGTTGACATCTAGGCCTAATCGCCTTAACTTATTTCTCCTTATGCGCTCTCTAGCCTCTACTTGTGCTTCTTCTCTGAATCTCATCTCTTCTTCTTTTCGTTTCTTAGCAATGTTGAGTCTCATTAGCATGTCCTCTGTAAGAGGTTCTTGATATAACTTGACTCTACATCCACTAATATAGTTTGGCAAGATATCTCCTTCTAGAGTGGCCAACTGAACTGCACCACTAGTGGAAATTCTATTAATGATCATGGGTCCATATCCTCTTTTTTCCAACTTACGAGCATGTTGCTTTAGTGTGTAAACCAACACTAGATCTCCCTCTTTCAATCCCTTATCCTTGATGTGTGCATCAAAGTATGCCTTTTGCCTTTTCTTTGCAGCATAGATGCCTGCTGCCGCGTGTAGCCTTGTCTCACCTAAGCGTTCTAGATCAAAGATCCTAGAGGACAATTCATGTCCATTCCACTCATACTCTTGTGCTACTTTTAAGGCAGGGATTAAGAAATCTAATGGTAGCACAACATTCTGTCCGAAGACCATTTGAAATGGGGTGGCATTGAGTACCGTTTTGTAGGCAACTCGATAAGCCCAAACAGCATGATGAAGTTGTTTGTCCCAATCGGAGCGTTTATTATTTACTAGTTTTGTCAATACGTTACAGAGGATCTTATTGGTGCTCTCGGCTTGTCCGTTAGCTTGTGGGTGATAAGGGGCAGACTTCTTATGTATCACCAAGAATTCTTGGAGAAGATTTTCAATGACCTCATTTAAGAAGTGTGTGCCTCTATTGCTCACTAACTCTATTGGTAACCCATATCTTGTCAACACATTCTCAAATAAGAACTTTGCCGTTGTCTGAGCATCATTCTTTGTTGTGGCTTTGACTTCTACCCACTTGGTAAGGTAGTCTGTGGCTACAATAATGTATTCTGCATGGGAGTTTCTAGCTGGGGGGTTAATAGGACCTATGAAGTCTATGCCCCACTTCGAAAATGCACGCCCTCCCATCATTGGCCTCAAAGGCATCTCGTCTTTTCTAACTGGATATTGTGCACATTGGCATGTGTCACATTTCTTCACATAGGTATGTGCATCCATATGAAGAGTGGGCCACCAAAGTCCTGAGAATAGAATGGTCTTGATCACTCGGTCAGGACCAAAATGTCCACCTGCAACACCACTGTGTGCAGTTTCTAAGACCTTTAAATAGTCTGATTCATGAACGCACAGTCTTAAGTAACCATCTTTTCCTCTTCGGTATAGGTTCTCTCCTACTAAGGCATAGCCTTGAGCCTCTTGCTCCATGCTTCGTCTTCTTGCTAGACTAGCTTCTTTGGGTAATCTTCTTGACCTCATAAACTCTACCAATTGAGCACTCCAATCTAGAATTAATGACACTTGATAAAGGGTCGCATGATCCACTGGGGGTCTCTCGTTGCACATTGGACAATTCTTAATCCACTCATGTATTTCTTTGTCCATGCTAGGCCAATACACTCCTAAACGTTTTAGATTCTGCAATGTTTGTTGTTTAGAATAGTGATTTCCTAGCAATCCTTCATGGGCCTGTTGCAACCAGCTACTATGTTCATCATCCTCGACACAACAAGCTAATACACCCTCAGTATCTTGTTTGTACATGCTTCCTGCCAATATGTGATATTTTTGTGATTTGACAATTTCTTCTTGTGATGTTTTCACATTCCTATTTGTAGGACCAAAGGTGAGGACTGGTACCAACTTATTTGCCCATTTAGGAACAACTTCCAAATTGAACAGATAAGCATTAGGTAGTTCATCCGACACTCCTTGTGGTGACTCTCCTGAAGTAATGCGAGAAAGGTGATCTGCCCGGAGGTGGGTTCTACCTTTTCTAACAACAACTTCAAAGTCATATTCCATTAGTAAGAGGAACCATCTTACTAAGTGCCCTGTATTGCAGGGTTTCTTGACCAAATATAACAAAGCTTGATGATCAGTGAAAAACTTGAACTTGTTGGCCAATAAGTAGTGTCTAAACTTCTTCACAGCATGTACCATGCCTAAGCCCTCTCGCTCAGTTGTGGTATAGTTTCGTTCAGCTGCGGTGAGCTATCTACTAGCATATGCTATGGGCAAATCTAAGTTCCCTTCTTCGGTGGGTTGTACTAGTACACATCCTATGGCATGATTGGATGCATCCACATGGACATGGAAAGGTTTATTTCAATCAGGAGTGGTCAGTATTGGTGCTGTGCACAAACGTTTCTTCAGTTCGTTGAAAGAATTCTCGCATTCGTCATTCCACCCAAATTAGACAACAAGGGATAAAGGGGTCTAGCTATGATCCCGTACATGTGGATAAACCTACGGTAATATCCACAATGGCCCATAAAGGCTTGTACCTCTTTAACATTCCTTGGCCTTGGCAGCTCTGCTATGGCTCGTACCTTATCTTCATCTGTTGAGATTCCATTCTTAGAAACAATATGACCTAAGATTTTACCTTGACGCACCATGAACACACACTTTTCTGGGTTCAGACACACTCGATATTCTCTACACTTGTTGAAGATTTGTCTGAGCTCAGGGATGTGAAATCTTCTTGCTTGGGAATGAGCACATAAATCGTCCACATACACTTCTAAGCTCTTTCGCAAGAACTCTTTGAAGACATGACACATGAGCCTCTGGAATGTTGCAGGTGCATTGGTGAGCCCGAATGACATCACACGAAATGCAAAGATTCCCCATTCGGTGGCAAAAGCCGTCTGGTGTTGATCTTCTGGGGCAATGGCTACTTGGTTGTAACCTAAAAATCCATCAAGAAAGCTATAAACTTCCTTGCCTGCAACACGCTCCAATAAATGTTCGGTGATTGGAGGCGGATAGCTATCTCTGATTGTTTTAAGGTTAATGCACACATGCAACTTTCCATTCTTCTTGGGCACTACTACAATGGGGGACACCCATTCAGTATGCTCAATCTCATAGATAAATTCAGCTTCAATCAGCCTGTCAATTTCTTCTTTTATCTTGGCCGCATATGTATCATTATATGTGTAGGGCTTCTGTTTGGTGGGCTTGGCATCAGCAGTCATGGGGATAGTATGAGAGCAAATTCTTGGATCTACCCCTTTCAAGTCTCTATAGTGCCATGCAAACACATCCCTATATTCCCTTAATAGAGCTGCGTGCTCCATTTCTTCTCTTGCACTTAGGTCATCTCCTATATATGTGCATCTCTCTTCGTTCTCTTCAATGGTCACTACAATTTTCTTGGTCTTTTCTTTATTATCATATGATTCTCCTATGATGGCCTCTCTCTTAGGCATTCGTACCAAAATTTTGCGGTCGTCAACTTCATATTTTTTGAAGTTTTCTGGTACTTCAAACAATGATTCCTCCTCTTCTTGTTTCACTGCTTTTCTTTTCTTTTTCTTTTGACTGCTCTCACTTCCCTCCTTTGAATTTACCGTTTTAATACTTGTGAGGGGTTCTTCTTTCTGGGTGAACACTCCTATATCTTCTAGATAGTGCTTCTCTGAGTTAAAGCAACTATCCATCACAATGGACTCTATATCATCGTCATTCTCTTCTTCTTCTATGACATCACTAGGGTCACATTCTTCTAGCAAGGGCTGACACATGAACACTGAAATGTCATAACCCTCCTCATCACAATGAGGTGTCCATTGTTCTTCATTGACAGCAATATCCATGGTAGCTAAGATTTCTGGCCAGCCATGAGGCTCAAATTCCTCATCTGGAAAGATCATCGGTGTATAGGCTGGGTCTCTAACTGGTCTATCTCCTGGCGAAGTTCCTTCTTCTCTTGCCTTTAAACGTTTTTCCTCTTCCTCTGCGACCTTGCACATCCACAAATGAGTATCTTCATGCAGCCATGATGGATCAGGTGAACTTTCAGAATGCACAGAGATGGAATCTTCTTTCGCTTTGTGGATAGGATTCCACTGTAGGGGTGGTACATCTCTGAAGGAGTAATCCTTCAAATTGACCTTGGTGGTGACCCCTAAGTGCTGCAAGTACAAGGAGTTGGTTCCCCAATCCTGTACTATTTGCAATTGTCGTAGGAAGGGTCTTCCTAGGATCATCTCATAGACATTATTTTTCTCAAAGTCAGATATAGCAAATGTATGTTCAAACTCTACACCACAAGTGGTTAGAGTTATCCCTTCTAGCAATCCTAGAGGTCTTTCAAAATGACCATCAGCCATTTGAAGCTTCATTCTAGTTGGTCTTAATGTGGGTTGTCCCCATTGCTTCCACAAGGAGGTGGTTGCAATAGCTACACCAGCACCTGAATCTATGATTGCTTTGGTTGTGTAACCTTGGTAGGTGATTGGAAGATAAGTATTACCTTCTTCACCCTCACACATGTCTCCTATTTTATCAAGAGGTATCTCTGGAACTCTGTGCTTAGAGCTTGCTTTTGGCATATTGGACTCAAGTTCTGGGACTTGATCCTTCACATGATTCCACAGCTCGGGTTTTGCTTTGAGCAGCTCTTCTATAGTGAGATGACATTGAACCTTAGTGTTCTTCATGACATCAGTGTTCCTTGGGACCACTGAGTCTTCATGTCTTACCAGTATAGTGGGAGGTCTGATCTGAAGAGATTCAGATTCCCATGGGCCTGGAAATTGAGGCAGTTCTTCTAGGGTATTAGATTCAAAATCTAATCTTTCGTCTTCTTGTTGTTCTGCTTCATCTCATGAATAGGAGGGAAATTACCCTTCTCCTTGGCCCATTTCTCTTCTTGTATTTCCCGCAAGAACTCTTGAGAGTACTGTTGAATTGAAGGAAGCATTCCAACATCCATGGAATTAGGAACATAAGCTCCCATTGGTGGTGAGTTTCCTCTTTCAATAACTGGTTGAGCCTGTGGAGGTAAAGAAACTTGTGGTTTGTTTACCAATTGCTCTAATCTTTCTAGTAAGCCCTGGAAATGCAAATCCGATTTGACAGAGTTTGTCTGATTGAACTTTTGACTAGTCTCAAGTATAGCTTGAGCTTGTTCTACCATTTTCATGCACATTTTCATCTGTTCAATCTCTAAGTCCACTCTAGGGTAACTCTTGTCTAGGTTTGCAGTTGTAGGCCCTTCTTGAAGTCGAGCCTGGTAGGCCTTGAACATCATGTCCAAGCCTTCTAGGGTTGGATCTGCAAGAACAGACCCTGGTTGTGGCCTATTTACAATGGGTGGTGGGGTGGCATGAGATGGAGTGGATGGAATTTCGGCATGCGAGGGGTTTTGAGATGCAATGCCTTCTATTTTTGTTTTTGCATCTTTCAAGCTTTCTTCTAGTTCTGATAACTTTTTATTCCACTTGCGATTGGCCTTCTCTCTGGTATCCTTCCATGTTCTTGTTTTCCTCTTACTAGGCTCTCCTGACTGACTCGACTCTGATTGCTCTGCTGGTTTATCTTGTTTTCATGCTTGTGCCCTAGTAACTGCCTGTACAGGAGCCACATTACTACTACTTGCACTTGAATCTGCCACTAAGCCTACCACATTAATGGGTGTAATCTTGGGTGCACTGGAGGGGTTTCTTGGACAATCTCTGGGAAGATGGTCTTTGCCACATTCAGGACAAAAAGCTTGTATTGTGATAGCCTGACCTTGACTCGGAGATGGTGGGTGGGGACAGTCACGAATGAAATGGTCACCTTGACATCTGACACAAGATCCTCTAGGGGCTTGTGGTCTCATTTGTCTAAATTGGGGCCTAGGATTAGGATTTGTGTACATGACATTGGAGTATTCTGGCTCCCAATTTTGTTCTATATGTGGTGCCTCATATTGATACGAGGAAATCTCACTATGTTCAGGTGACCCTGTGTAATTAGCATGTGGACTACCTTCATGGGAGTAGTCTGAACTATGAACATGAGAGTCATTCTCTGAGATTAATGGGGTCACTGGCACCAATGCTCTATTTGGATTTTCCTCTCCCACAGCATACTTGACTGGAATCACGTTGGCAGGAGTTGGTGGTTGGTTTCCCAAGACTGGTTGTGGCCTATATTGTGCCTAATATTGTTGTTGTGGTCGATAATATGGCTGTTGGTATTGGTTCTGATACCTACCTTGTTGGTAAGGTTTCTGATAAGTTTTTCTAACAGCCTGCCTATTGTAGGGACAATCTTGAGCCGTGTGGTTTGTGTATTTTCTCTCAATAGTGCAATATGGAGCATTCCTTTCTCTAATGTTTTGGTTTTGCATTGGGCATACGTTAGCCATGTGGTCCCCTCCACAGGTATAACATCGGTTCAATGAGGTGACTCTTTGTGTTTGTCTATTTTGGACTCCCAGCTTCTTAGGAACTTGCTCAGCTATCTCATCTATTTCCGTGGAGATTTTTGAAGTATGACTAGTAGAACTATCAGAATCCTTATAGAGTTTGGACAATCCTAACTCCTCACCCAAGTTATCTTCTATGTCAATGCACATCCGCACACACTCTTCTATGGATCTCGGCTCTTTCAAGTACACATATGATCTCAACTTTGTGCTCAGTAAGCCATCTAAGAACAAAGCCACTTGTTTGGCTGGTGTGGGTAACTCAGGAGCAAGGCATCTCTCTAAATACTGTCTGAATCTTCTACCTGCTAATCGCACTGTTTCTTGGGGTGTCTGCTTGAAGCTGTGGATCAGGGATGATGTGTTATGCCTAATACCACTCTTGGAAAATTCTACAATGAATTCGTCTAGCAGTTGACCTATATTGCGATAGTTGCGACTACTCAATGGTTGAAACCAAGCCAAGGCATTGCCCTTAAGAGTCAAACCAAATGCCTCGTACTGGGTGAATAAATCCTCAACCTGTTCAGCTCTTAACACTTGTTTGAACTCAGCCACATGGTCATAAGGATCTCCTGATCCGTCAAAATAATTCTTCATTGCCTTGATCACTTGAGTGGGTCTAAGGGTTCTTGGGTGCTCTCGGGGTCTAGGCAATAGAAAATCCTGTTCATCTCTTTGTTGCCTATGTGCTTGATGTCTCTCTCTTTTAGGTCTTTCATTTTCAAATCTTGACCTATTCCTGCCCACGGTGTGTGCAAAACTTACCTCAGGTCTCTCTCTAGTTCTTTCTCTCTGGGCTTCATGAGCGTGGGATGATCCTACTCCTTGGAGGCCATGGGAAACATTCGATCTTGGCGGAGGAAAAATCAATTCACTTTTCCAAGTATATGCATGTCTATCATGTTCTGTTACCAAGAAAATTTTCTCTGATGTGTTATCTAGGTAGACCACTTTGCCTAGTGTCTCTGGATCCTTGAACTCGTAGATGATGACTATGCCCAATTGGCTAGGTTGATCTGGCTTGAATCTCCAAAAGGCTTCCTCTGTTTCTCTATTCAAGAATAGTTCTGTGCTTTTGTTGTCTTGAGGGATCCAATCTGGAGTGATCACTCTGGTCAAAACTGACTTACCTCTAGGAGTCTGGGGTCCTTGTCCTACATTTCCTTGTTCTAGGTCTCCTATCTCATTCTCATGAATGATATTTCCAAACTCATCGGTCCTATCTGGTAGGTTGGTGACCACGTACATGGTTCCTTCCTTATCAATATATGAACCCTCTTTGAACTTGACCACCGGGTGTTCAAGTCCAAAAGGTTGATCTGGATTTTTGAGTTGGACCACTGATCGCCTCAGGCCATCCTCATAGATGCGAGCACCTAATCGGTTGGTCCGAATATATTCCAATTGTGTCTTATAAGGACCTTTTGGTGTTTGTAGATGGGCACTTCCTGAGCCACCTGTAGGTTTCCCCATGCTAAAAGACATTTCTGAGTCACTTGTGTCTGAGTTTAGTACGTAAGGTCAACCACTTAGTTGTTGTGCCCAAGACTTAGCTGTATGGTTGACACTGGACTGAGAAGATCTAATGCTTTGTCTATCCTTGCCTAGGTGTCTACTAGATCTCAAGTTCATAAGCTTTGGCTAAGAGTCCAAAATTTTCCCTTGGTATGGTTAAAAAATCCTTTGGAGCCCCCTTGGTTTCCTAGTCCCACTTGAAGCCCAACTTCAAATTATCCTATCTAAAAATCAACATGTTTGAAACGAGCCGTGTAGGATTTGAAACGAGCTTTCCAACAAGCTATAGAGCTCAAAAAATGGACTTTGGATGAAAAAGTTATGTCAAATCAGGCTCCTGGGGGTCAAAACAAGCAAACAGGACCTTTTGGACAAAATCGCGATTTTGTGAAATCAAGAGAATCGCGATTTTGTGAACTTCAAGAGAATCACGATTTTGTGAACTTCAAGAGAATCGCGATTTTGTGAACTTCAAGAGGACCGTGATTTTGTGAACTTCAAGAGAATCGCAATTTTGTGAACTTCAAGAGAATCGCGATTTTGTGAACTTCAAGAGAATCGTGATGCTATGAAATCAGAGAATCGCGATCCTGTGAAACCAAGAGAATCGCGATTGTGTGAAACGAGAGAATCGCAATTTTGTACCTTGAGAATCGTGTTTTCACGAAATCGTGTTTTTGGCTGAAAATCGTGTTTTTGAGAATCGCGATTTTGAGCAGAGAATCGTGTTTTTGAGAATTGCGATTTTGAGCACAGAATCGTGTTTTCACAGAATCGCCTTTTCATAAAATCGTGTTTTTGCTGAAAATCGTGATTTTTGAGAATCGCGATTTTGAGCAGAGAATCGTGTTTTTGAGAATATTTTGAGCACAGAATCGTGATTTCACAAAATTGTGTCTTAGAGAATCGTGTTCTAGAGAATCGTGTTCTAGAGAATCGCGATTTTGTCTCAGAGAATTGTGCTTTCCAAAAATTTAGAGAATCGCGATTTTTAGCACAACCAGAGAATCGTGTTTTTTGGCTGAAAATCGTGATTTGTGAGAATCGTGATTTTGAGCACAACCACAGAATCGCGATTCTGAAAATGACCACAGAATCGTGTTCTTTTCAAAAGGCTTTTAGGTGGGAAACAAAGAATCGCGATTTTCAAAAAAATTTGAATTTTCACAAAATCGCAATTTTCATCACAGAATCGTGTTTTTTGGCGGGAACTTCGAATTTCTGAGCGCCGAGCAATGGCGAGCTCCGTATGTGCAGAAAATCATGAAAAAACACAGCGCATGCACTTCCTAACTCCTCCTCGCACAATAATGCATGAAAGATGGTATGAAAATGATGAAAATGCACTAAAAAACAAGAAATTTCTATGAAGAAGAAGATGGAGATGGTGATGATGATGAAGATGACGAAGAAAAATCAGAAAATGAACAAAAATGACAGTTTTTTTACCTTCCAACGTCGCAAATCTACGATCTGACCATCACAACGCTCGTCCTCGAAGCTCTCTCCCCGGCAACGGTGCCAAAATTTGGTATAGCTCAAGCGTAAGCACCACCTCCTTTACTTGTCAATCCGCGGAGACGTGAGGACCAGTATGAAGACCACGAGCAAGTGAAGGCACAAGTGCGTGAGTGAAAGCACACAAGCATGCACACACATACACACACACACGTGCACAACGCAAGATCAAAGAGAGGAACAATGGAAAGCTTCGATTGCAAAAGAGTTCTCTTACAAAAGCTCTATTCTCTAACAAGCTAACCCCAAAAATGAGCTCTCTAGCTCTTTTTATAGTTTTTTGACTAGTTTTGGCCCTGTCCAGACCTAGTGTCCGACCTAGTTAAAAATTAGGTTCCAGGGCTTATTTGAGGGCTGAAACGAAGTCTAAAATTTATGAAAATTGGTAGGATGATACTTCTAATACTCCTCAAGCTCAAGGACTCCTTGGCTTGAACAAAATGGAGTTACAAAAATAGAAAATGGTATTTACAATGGTTTTAAGTGATGGAAATCACTATTGTTGTAGGGGATTCTTCTGAAAATTTGACATACACTTCTTGGAGCTCCCTACTTGCTCCCTTTCCTTGTGTGTCCACCTTTTGATGTGCTTCCATGCTTTGTCCTTGACTTTGAGCTTCAACAATGTTACTCCACATCGTGAGTGGTTTTGTCGATTCTCAAGTGAGAGTTGTGGATGTGTGGAGTTGCCTGATGGTACAACATATGACATTGAGGGTGCAAATGATGTATGCCTTTTGCTACCTAGTGGAGCATCACTTATGCTCAGACATGTACGCTATGTGCCTTCATTCCCTATGAGATTGATTTCAGTTAGCCAGTTACAGGAGAGCAGATGTTATGCATTCCTTGGTGAGCATCATTTTCAGTTGCAGTTGGGATAGCTTATGCTTGTCAGAGGTGCTAGGATTGGGCACATGTATCCACTACAGGTACTTCATGTGAGAGACAGTCTTGTCTCAGTGGGAGTTCAGCCATATGTGCGATGTGAGACTCGTCATGTCTCATTTTATCTACCTACAAATAGGTCTATTGACATTCATGATGCGCAGGTATGGCAGGATTCAGATGCTCAGATGGATGCACATGTAGAGCATGTTTTGGATGCCCATGATGCTTATGTAGAGTATGATTGTTTTGATCATATGGATGCTCATATGGAGCACACTTTGGATGATCATTTGGATGCTTTAGAGCATGATGTAGATGCTCATGTAGAGCATTGTGATGATGCTCACTTAGAGTGTGATCATCAGTTTGACCTTGGTGTTGATGTCGTGCAGACAGCTCATGTGGAGCATAATGATACACTTGGTGTGGTAGAGCATGATAGCTCTCATGGTACACAGTGTATGGTAGAGCATATTAGCTCTTAGTGTGCACAGCTAGATATATCCTTGGTTGTGAGCATGGTTGATTTAGATGCTGAGGAGTCAGCAGTTATGCAACCATTCTTGGATTCGCTCATGCCAGATGTTGACACAGATATGTCACGACATGTTGGTCTTGATGATGGTGCATTGGATGGCTTGGATACAGGCATGGCTGACATACTTAGGTTAGCCAGGATAGCACATGTTTCATCAGCATTCGGGAGTCTGATGTATGAGTTGTTATGCTCGAGATCAGACATTGCAGTTGCTATTGGAGCATTTGCACTTGGAGTTGTCAGTCGTTCGATGATTGACACAGGCATAGAGCGAGTGGGAGCTTTGCAGGAACTTCACGAGTTCTTGCATCAGTCATATGTGAGCTCGACTCTTGTCGATATGAGTCTGGAGCAGTTTGAGGTGCATGGATACACCTTGTTCGAGGGAGTTGGTGTAGGCTGATCTGTATGGGTTGAGATCCGGACTCTTCATGTACATTAGTGTATAGTCCTACATCATTCTTTGTATGTGTTACCACTTATGGTCACATTGACCCTTAAGTGGGAGATTGTTGGGGATGTAAGGGTCATGTGACCTTACCCCCATATTCATATATATACATCATATATAGAGCATTGCCTCAAGAGAGATCATTATGTGGGTTTCGAGGCTCCCACGCATGTCCGCGTGTCTCTCCTCTCTTCTCTCTCCCTCCATCTCGTTCTTCCTCCTCTTGTTCTGCACACCAATTGTTGGGGATGTAAGGGTCATGTGACCTTACCCCCATATTCATACATATACATCATATATAGAGCATTGCCTCAAGAAAGATCATTATGTGGGTTTCGAGGCTCCCACGCATGTCCGCGTGTCTCTCCTCTCTTCTCTCTCCCTCCATCTCCTTCTTCCTCCTCTTGTTCTGCACACCAAAGCCCTTCATTGGTATCAGAGCATGCTGAAGGCTGGTGTGCAAGAAGCTTCAATGGAAGCTTAGGTGAGAAGAGCTAAAAGTGTAGGTCGGCATCTCTTGATAGCTATTCAATATTTCAGTCATAACTCAATGTAGGAAGTTCGGATTGATGCGTTTTAAAGTTCTGTGCATAGCTAACATAGAGAGCTACAACTTCACAGAAGAGCACAGAACCTGATTCGGACTTCTAGAGTGCCGAAAATTCAAAAAAAGCACACTGTTGTACAAAGCGAATCTACGTTCACTATGACAGCAGTTCAGTTTTTGGATAATAACTTGAGTTCTATGGCTCGGAATGTGATGATTCAACTTGCTGTTCGTATCTTGGAAAGATAGCTACAACGTTGTAGAAGAACTCCGATCCAGATTCTGAGTTTTAGGTTGCCAAAATTGCAGAATACAGAGCAGTACTGTTGCAAGTGAAAGTGAAATTGATAGCAGGTGCTTGTTTTGAGCATATCTTGAGCTACGCACCTCTGATTGAGGTGTTTTTTATCTCGTTACGTAGCCAAGAGTCAGATCTTGAAGTTTGTTGAAGAGCAAATGTTCAGATTCAGAGGTTATCACCACTGAAACAGCAAAACACAGAGCAGCAGATTGTTGCCATAAGAACCCTAATTGCACTTGGAGGTTGAATTTACTTTGGAACTTCTTCGAGAGAGAATTTTTGGTGTGCAAGCTCTTATTTTCAGAGCTTCAAGACATTGTACATGTATGATCATTGTGTTAGCTCCTCCATATGAGAGTAGAACATGATCTTGGTACGTGTTTGGCATATAAGATGACATTGTGGTATACTCTTTTTTGAGGTTTATGTCATCATGAGTTCGATCATGGATGTATAGTGGCATTGTGGTCTATATCTTGCTTATGCCACTTGGTTATGGATTTAGTTATCGGTTGCACACAATTCTGTGAGAGCTGATATTGGATCTGTTGTTTTCTTTGCAATACATGATCCAGATTGGAGCCTCAGTTACACATTCGTTTGTCACCGTTATTAGCATTTGGTCATTGATTGATATATATTTGCCAGTGTGATTCTTGGCATATATGGATGGTGATTCCCACATGGTTATTTTGGTTCTAGAGTCCATTTTACAGAGGAGATGCTACCGAAATTTCATCGGCTTTCATGCTAGAAAGGAGCTCTAGTTGATCTTGAAGCTTGTGCGATAGCTTTGGATCATTGTTTATCTCCATTCATTTGGACTTGGTCACAGGTTATTTGTGATACGTTTGACCATCTTACAGGACTCATTCTTGAGTGGGAGATACATCATCATTGTATTGGCATGTATTGCTCTTAGTTACATATGTAGTTGCCATTATCTTTGATTGGATCAGTGACAGGCAGTGACAGATTACTTATTGTTCTTATGCTATTGGTTATCTTGTTTGATTGCTCAGTTTACAGGGGATACTCTGTCGAAATTTTCCCAGGTTTCTTTCACATCTACTTGGTCACTTTGGAGACTTGGTGAGCAGGCTTATGCTCATGGTTTTATATGCACGCTAGATGCATGGTTATGTGACAGGTGGTTCACATGGTTCCTTCTCCATCGAGACATTTTTGATGTGAGTTATGCATATGGATATGCATGCGTGATCCTATTGAGTATAGAGTATTGTTTTTAGTTTTTTATTACATTACTAGTCTCTTGGATTGCGAGCATGGTGTCTTCTCGATTTGATGGCACTGACTTTTCGAGATGGAAAGCTCAGATGTTGCATACATTGGTTTGTGAAGGGTTACATATGTATGTGCATAGAGATGCACAGAGGCCTCGTGACATGCCCGACCATGTATGGATGGATAATGATGCATTGGCCAGCTCCACTATCCGATTACAGCTTGTGGATTCTATATATGAGTCTGTTATGTATGAGGAGACGAGTAGTGCATTATGGCAGAGACTACATGATATGTATGCGAGTCCATTGACTCATGTGAGACATAGATCACATCGACGACTTCGATGTTGGCACTGTGGTCGTGAGGGCCATATTCTACGACGTTGCTTAAGGAGGATGCGACGACGACGTCAAAGATATGCACGTGATGCAGGTCAGGTAGTGATTTCAGGAGAGTCTATGGCAGTTGATTATGTCAGTGATGGTGATATCACTTTCTCCTATGGTTCATCTCATGATTCCTTTTGCTCATTAGATAGCACACATATGGCTTGGTTGCTTGATGCATTAGCCAGTTTTCATGTTACTCCACATCGTGAGTGGTTTTGTCGATTCTAAAGTGAGAGTCATGGATGTGTGGAGTTGCCTGATGGTACGACATATGACGTTGAGGGTGCAGGAGATGTATGCCTTGTGCTACCTAGTGGAGCATCACTTATGCTTAGACATGTACGCTATGTGCCTTCATTCCCTATGAGCTTGATTTCAGTTAGCCAGTTACAGGAGAGCAGATGTTATGCATTCCTTGGTGAGCATCATTTTCAGTTGCAGTTGGGACAACTTATGCTTGTCAGAGGTGCTAGGATTGGGCACATGTATCCACTATAGGTACTTCATGTGAGAGACAGTCTTGTCTCAATGGGAGTTCAGCCTTATGTGCAATGTGAGACTCGTCATGTCTCATTTTATCTACCTACAGATAGGTCTATTGACATTCATGTTGCGCATGTATGGCAGGATTCAAATGCTCAGATGGATGCACATGTAGAGCATGTTTTGGATGCTCATGATGCTTATGTAGAGTATGATTGTTTTGATCATATGGATGCTCATATGGAGCACACTTTGGATGATCATTTGGTGCTTTAGAGCATGATGTAGATGCTCATGTAGAGCATTGTGATGATGCTCAGTTAGAGTGTGATCATCAGTTTGACCTTGGTGTTGATGTTGTGCAGACAGCTCATGTGGAGCATGATGATACACTTGGTGTGGTAGAGCATGATAGCTCTCATGGTACACAATGTATGGTAGAGCATATTAGCTCTCAGTGTGCACAGCTAGATACATCCTTGGTTGTGAGCATGGTTGATTTAGATGCTAAGGAGTCAGCAGTTATGCAGTCATTCTTGGATTCGCTCATGCTAGATGTTGACACAGATATGTCACGACATGTTGGTCTTAATGATGGTGCTTTGGATGCCTTGGATACAGGCATGGCTCACATACTTAGGTTAGCCAGGATATCACATGTTTCATCTGCATTCGGGAGTCTGATGTATGAGTTGTTATGCTCGAGACCAGACATTGCAGTTGCTATTGGAGCATTTGCACTTGGAGTTGTCAATCGTTCGATGATTGACACAGGCATAGAGCGAGTGGGAGCTTTGCAGGAACTTCATGAGTTCTTGCATCAGTCATATGTGAGCTCGACTCTTGTCGATATGAGTCTAGAGCAGTTTGAGGTGCATGGATACACCTTGTTCGAGGTAGTTGGTGTAGGCTGATCTGTATGGGTTGAGATCCGAACTCTTCCTGTATATTAGTGTATAGTCCTACATCATTCTTTGTATGTGTTACCACTTATGGTCACATTGACCCTTAAGTGGGAGATTGTTGGGGATGTAAGGGTCATGTGACCTTACCCCCATATTCATATATATACATCATATATAGAGCATTGCCTCAAGAGAGATCATTATGTGGGTTTCGAGGCTCCCACGCATGTTCGCGCGTCTCTCCTCTCTTCTCTCTCCCTCCATCTCCTTCTTCCTCCTCTTGTTCTGCACACCAATTGTTGGGGATGTAAGGGTCATGTGACCTTACCCCCATATTCATATATATACATCATATATAGAGCATTGCCTCAAGAGAGATCATTATGTGGGTTTCGAGGCTCCCACCCATGTCTGCGCGTCTCTCCTCTCTTCTCTCTCCCTCCATCTCCTTCTTCCTCCTCTTGTTCTGCACACCAAAGCCCTTCACAAGTATCCTCTGAAGTCTAGAGCACCATGAAATAGCTCCACCTGCAAGGATGTATAAATATCCACTTGTGGACTTGCGTGTGTCCACATCACTTGCCATGTTTGAATCACAAAATCCTTCTAACTTCAATGGACCCTTTCCATAACATAGGCATTTTTCTTTGGTCCCTTTAAAATATCTCAAGATAGATTTGACTGCCTCCCAATGTGCTCTACCATGATTAGCCATGAACCTGCTAACAATCCCCACTGCATGAGCAATGTCTAGCCGAGTGGCAACCATAGCATACATAAGTGAGCCACAAGCTGATGCATATGGAACACTCTTCATGTAATTAGCTGCATCATCATCTTTGGGACAATCACCCTTGGAAAGCTTAACATGTGGCTGCAATGGCACTCCAAGAGGCTTAGCATCAGCCACATTAAATCTGCCCAACACTTTTTTAATGTACTTTTGTTGGGATAAATGCAAAGTATGTTGCTACCTATCCCTTTTTATTCGCATACCAAGAATATGCTCAACTTCCCTAAGGTCTTTCATTGAGAATGCAGAGTTCAGCTACTGTTTTAGAGCATTCAAAGTGCTCTTTTTCTTCCCAGCCAACAACATATCATCTACATATAGTACAAGAATGATTGGGTTGCCATCTTCATACTTTTTAGTGTACAAACAATGGTATGCATGGATTCTTCTGAACCCATGTTTGAGCATAAATGCATCAAACTTCCTATACCATTGTATGGGGGGCTTGTTTCAGCCCATATAAGCTCCTTTTCAGCCTGCATACCAGATGTTCTTTTCCACGAATGGCATATCCTTCTGGTTGTTTCATGTACAACTCTTCATCTAAATCACCATGCAAAAAGGCTATTTTAACATCCATTTGGAATAACTCCAAATTCAGGGCAGCTGCGAGAGCAAACAACACACGTAATTTGGTCATTTTAACAACTTGAGAGATCACCTCTTGGAAATCAATGCCCTCTTTTTGGGCATATCCTTTAGCAACCAGCCTTGACTTATACTTGGGTTTGCCATCAACAATTTTGATTTTGTACACCCACTTGTTAGGAATGGCTTTCCTACCTTTGGGCGACTCAACCAAATCCCAAGTATCATTTGCATGCAAGGCCTTTATCTCTTCCTACATGGCTAACCCCACTTCTTCTTGTGCTCATATGCCCATCAGAAGCATCATTTTGTTGTCCAGCATCATCTTGCTCAATAACTATGGGCTCATTGTCATTTCCAGCCATATGTGGTGCATCCCGAGGGTTCATATCAGATTTAATTGGTCGTTGTACATATGGAAATTTGACTCTTTTATGTTCTTCTTTAGAGGCACAATTATTTTTGAGCAGCCTTGCCTCATTAAATACAACATCTCGCCTACGTATTACCTTCTTGAGTTGAGGTAGCTAAATCCTATAGCCCATTTCACCTTCATCTCCATAACCCATGAAGATTCCTTTCATGGACTTTGCATCTAACTTGCTTCTCAACTTAGGCCGTATATGCACAAAAGCATCACAACCAAAGATGCATAGGTGGTCATATGAAGCTGGTTTTCTAGAGCAAACCTCTTCTAGAATGCCACCTTTTATGGACATATGAGGGGATCGATTGCAAACATGAACTGCAGCTTTCAAAGCCGAGGGAGATTAGCTGTGGACAACATGCATCTCACCCTCTTACATAAAGTCCTATTATACCTTTTAGCCACACCGTTGGAAGAGGGGCTATATGGGCTGTTAGCTCCCTTTTAATACCAAGATTTTCACAAAATCTATTGAATTCAGCACTTGTAAACTCACCCCAATTATCTATACATAAGCATTTCAGCTTTCTACCTGTTTGGGTGGTCACAAATGCATGAAATTTCTAAATGCAACAAAGGATTCATCTTTAGATTTTAACAAATATACCCAAATCTTCCTAGAGTAGTCATCAACAAAAGAAACAAAGTAAAGAGCACCCCCCATAGATTTTGTGGGCATGCTACAAACATCAGAATGAACAAGATCAAGCACATTAGGCTTACGAGAAACACTAGAGTAGTAGGAATTCTTTACTTGCTTACCAAATTGGCATTCATTACAAAAATCAAGTTTTGAGCCTTTAACATCAAACTTGTCCAAATTACATAGTCTATCAAGGCCTTTTTGGCTCTTGTGGCCAAGCCTTTTATGCCATAATTCCATATGTGAATGGATTTTAGCCAAAGCAATAAAATTGCCCAGCAAGGATTTACCATGCAAGCAATAAAGAGTCCCTTTCTTTGTACCTTTAACAATCAGCCTAGAGCCTTTGATAAGCTTCCATGACCCCTTTCCAAAGAGGTTACTATATCCATGCATGTCCATTTGCCCAATAGACAATAATCTTTTCTTGATGCTTGCTACATACCTTACATCGTGCAAAACCAATTCATTAGTACCATCCACTATGAGATGCATTGTGCCAATAGCTTCAATAGAACAAGCATGGTTATTTCCAAGATATACATGTCCATGGCTGCCTGCATGAAAGGTAGTAAATCACTCCTTAATAGAAGTAACATGAAACGATGCACCTGAATCCACAATCCATGTTTGTGACAAAGCATCATTCATAGTAACAAGGCATCAATCAGATCCTTCTTTGTGATCTGCATATCTTGTGCATGAATATTAATAGAAGCATCAATAATTTCGGCATGATCTGCTGCCATAGTAGCACAAAGTATATCTTCTACATCTAATAGCTCCTCAATGTCGATAGCAGATGCCACATTGGCTTTCTCTTTGTCCTTGTTCTTTGAGTTGTCATGTGCTTCATTCTGGGTGTCCTTCTTCTTCTTGTCTCTTGTATTCTTCTTTCTTTCTAGTTCACCTTTATAATATATGCAATCACGCTTCTTGTGACCTTTCCTACCACATTGATAACAAGTCACTTCAGCCTTGCCTTTGCTTTTGCTCATGTTCCTCTGCACATTTCCACTTTCCTTTTGTGTTCTTCCTCTAGCCACATTGGTTGAACCATTGCCCTCTTCACTAGCTTTCCTCCTCATTTCCTCATTCAAAATAGAACCCCTTACACCATCAAAGGTAAGATTGAGGCTATTCAAAAGTGAAACAACCAATGTTTCCCATGAATCAGATAAGGTCATCAACAAGAAGATGGCCTTAAGCTTATCATCAAATGGAGGTAATCCAGAGTACTGCAATTGTGAAAGAGTACCTATAAAAGAAGATAAGTGCTCAGCTGCACTTTTTGACTCGTCAAACTCCATACACACTAGCTTACACATAAGATGCACTTGATTTAGAGATGTGTTATTTTCATAAGTGGTTTTCAGCTTCTCCCATACCTCAAAAGCAGTTGTAAGGCCTTTCAAATCCACTAAGATTTCATCTGATACAGCCATCTTGATGTAAGTGATGGCCTTCTTGTTTAGATTCATCCATGCTGCATCTATCATACTTCAGGCTTGAGTTCCTCAAGAGCCCCTTCACAATCTTTAAGAAAGAGGATTCACAACATTCTCTCTTTCCACAAATCAAAACCACTACCTTCAAATCTCTTGATCTCAAACAAACTTTTCACATCAGAGGAGGTAGAGGCCATGTTTGCACACTAAGAGCTTCAAAATCTCACCAAAAAAGGTAAAATTCACCTGTTCCTATGCGCAATTACCTTACAAGAGTATAGCTAATAGATTAAGCCCAAAAACTATTCAAAACTTGCAAAATTTGATTTTTGAAATTTTATGCAAAAAATTTCAAAAAATTCCAACAAGTTGTAATTGCACCAAAAAGAGCAAATTTGTTGTTTTTCAACCACAAAAGGCATACATAGATGCAAAAACAAGTTAATGGGTGTTTGTTTTCACAAAAGCCCCAATTTTCGCAGTAATATGACCTGTAAAATCAGAGAAATAACCTGTTATAATAAGTTTCCAGCAAGTATGCACTCCCTTAATCTTTGTACATGTCCTCCCACTTGAAATGAGAGGTAAATTTGCAACAAAGGACCTGTAGATGAAAAAATCAACGATTTGGATGTTGAAAATGACCTGTGGTGATACAAATAGAAGAATAGAAGATATTCTTCGCGATCAAACTCTCTAAAAAGCACAAAATTTGCTTCAGCTTTTCTCTGAGCTGAAGTAATCCTCCAAAAACAACACTTTTATCACAAAAAAAGAAGGTTTTTTGCAATGAAATGCTCCCAAATGCAAGAAAACACCTTCAGCTTGACATAGGTTGAAGTAGAAAAGCACTTGGAGAAACTTTTTCACGATGGAACATCTCAAAACTCTGATACCCATTGTTAGGGTTGAGATGTGGTGTTCAGGGGTAGAGATCATGCGTATGTGCCTCAAAGATGGAGGTGTTGGGCAAAAATGAAGACGTAGCTGAGAGGGAGAGAGAGAGAGAGAGAGAGAGAGAGAGAGAGAGAGAGAGAGAGAGAGAGAGATTCGACCAGCTTTGGAGGTGGCTTCTGTAAAAATGAGAGAGCCAAAAGTGTTATTAAGTTATGTTATATAGAACCCTTTAGGGTTCGCCAAGTTCACATTGAACTTGGGCCAAAAAATAAAGAATAAGTGACTTAGCCTTTATAAATAGGCCTATACACATGTATACACTATAAAGGGGTCATTTAGGCTTTACCCCAATAATGAACAAGCTCTATTACTCAAGAACACTATTACAAGCTCAAAAATAGCTCTAATCTCTAACTTGCAAACCTTGAAAATGAGTTTCTAGCTCTTTTTATAGATTCTAGACTAGTTTTGACTAGTTTCATATTTAGCATCCAACATAAATAAAAAATAGATTCTCAGGATTATTTGGAGGTCCAAATGATCTCTAAAAATAACAAAAATTGGTATGATCCTTCTATCTAGGCTCCTCGAGCTCGACGACTCCTCGGCTTGCACAAAATGAATTTTTTGACCCCCGCAAATCATTGTTTGAAGTTTGAAAAGAATATCATGAAGTATATTTCTTGAAAAAAATGAAGTTTTTGACCCCTGCAACTCACTGCATTCTCGTCTTTACATGGTGCCTTTGTGCCGATGCCTCTTGCCACTATCGAATGTACTGCCAACACCCCCTCCCTCTCGCCTTTATCATCCCCGACAGATCCTTGTGATAGGGTCTGCGTAATGTAGGTTTGCAAGAGATCCTGGGCTAGGGTGTGCTCTGCCATGTGTATACCTTTTGCGATATAGCTTCTAGTTTATCCCAGTCGATCACCTAAGGTTTCTCTGGTGGTGGGAGCTGGTAGTGTGTAGAATACATTAGTTGTTCATAGGCAAACAACTGCAGTAGATGTGTCGGTCGACTTATCAAGACTTCAAAGTGATATTCCCAAAATCCAGTGGTAAACATTTCTTCAAACATCATTTTGTAGCAGGTAGGATAATACTTGATCCGAGAGTGCCAAGTGTAACACATCTTCATCGATGGTGTTGTGCTCATATTGTATGCAAGGTCTCCATTGCCATGTTCAAAACCTAGGGTGTTGACATGAGGTTCTTTGACTCTACAAAAAATTTTAATGGTCATCTGCATGGCTACATTAGTCATGCGATGAAGTCAGGGAGCTAGTGGTGTATGGTCACCATCATGTAGCCTACTATCGGAGGGCCATGTGGTGGTGTTAAATAAGGAGAATTCAGCCAATCTTGGCACTCCTTATTGTTTTTAAATTCAATAGCAAATGCAATCCAGGAGCGATGATGTGGCACTAGACCGTAGCATGGTTTGTACTTTAAATGTAGTGGGGCATTGGTCCATGTATGCATCATCTTTGGGTATTCTTGTAGAAGCTCCTTGTGCCAATTGGGCTGAAAGATTTTTCACCTCTAAGGGTATGTCTTTTGGTTCAAATTGAGTGATGTGAGTCGGTTTCTTTCTAGTTTCCTTTTCAATCGCCAATTGGTATTCCGCCATATACATAAAATAAGGTTTGTATTGAAGGTCGTTGATGGGTATATACCGTCGTGGTGCCAGTTGAGAAAAATAAGGTGATTGCAAGATTCATTCTTCAATTAGGGCCATCACATGGAGTTGGGCTTCTACCCATGCGGAATGAGTTTGACCAAGCTCTTAAACTGATTTTAGCCATGCAGAAGTGGGAAGTTCAAATGTATCCAGCCCTTCTGTCGTGACTCATCTGCTTGGGGTTGGTTGTGGTTCATATTCTTCTTCATACATTGCCTCTATTGGGATTGTAATTGTCTCTTCATCTGTGGGGAATTCTGGTGGGGAGTCAGGTCTGGAAGGCTCTATATGAGCAGCAACTTGGGATTGGAGATCTAGTATGCATGCCCAAAAGGTGACTAATTCTTCCATGATTTTCGGCAACGTGACCTCTTGAACACTATGTTGTTGTACAAGTGCTTGTAGTCATAGAGTAGTGTGTTCACTCTGTAGGTGCGGATATTCTTCATTGATCCGATCGTAGACTTTGAGTAGATGTGCATGATCATCTAAGAGTAACTGCATGGTCTCGGAGGGGACTACTTTAAATTTGCTTGGGTTGAGTGGTTCATTGGGTCTATCCATAGTTGGCTTTGAAGTTTTCACAATTCCATTCTTGTAATCTTGGGTTCTCTTCCTTGGCAGCTGCAAGGTGTCTTCTTAAGAGGCCCATGTTTCTGGTCAGTGTTGCATTATGTACAATTTGGGCTCGTAGTTGTTCCTCTATTTCGGTCATAGCTTCCTTAGCTTCTGACAGCATGACCTCTTGAACACTATGTT
Source organism: Ceratopteris richardii (assembly GCA_020310875.1). NCBI lineage: Eukaryota > Viridiplantae > Streptophyta > Polypodiopsida > Polypodiales > Pteridaceae > Ceratopteris > Ceratopteris richardii. Next base: position 56,793,895 of record CM035415.1, read on the forward strand.
GTTGTACAAGTGCTTGTAGTCATAAAGTAGTGTGTTCACTCTATAGGTGTTGATATTCTTCATTGATCCGATCATAGTGTTCGAGTAGATGTGCATGATCATCTAAGAGTAACTGCATGGTCTCGGAGGGGACTACTTTAAATCTACTTGGGCTGAGTGGTTCATCGGGTCTATCCATAGCTGCTTCAAAGTTTTCACAATTCTGTTCTTGATAAAACTCACTATGATTTGGGGAAGCTAGATGTACATGAAAGGAAGAGTTTCAATTGATGTGGAGACGATTTCGATGGCGGTTGCAGGTATGGATGATGAGGGTTGTGGGGGGGAGTCGATGATGATCATTTTACCTATAGGTGGTGATTCAGGCGGGGGTTCAAGGACTAGCCGTGCTTCTTTTGGATATCTCCAGGACTAGGCATCTGTTGGGACTTGTATTTATTGTTTGGACCTTGATATTAAATGTATGCATCAAGGGTCGAATTGTGGAAATGGCTTCCTCTTTAAGAAATGGAGTGCCTCTATGATACCTACTGATTTGACTTATTCATTAAAGACTTCTACAAAGGAGGCTTTGAATCCGCTACTGGCTAGCTCTTATTGTAATATTTCTTTACTCTATTTTTTTGAGATTCATCTGCTTGCCTACCTAGCTCCTTGTTGTCTTGGTTCTCTCATACTCTCTAATCTATTGGTTTTCATGGCCATTCTATCTCAAGCTATGGGGTGGGTAAAACTCAGTTATGGATTCTCCTTGTTCTTCTCTCTTTGGAAACCTAGCTGAGGATGTCCTGGCTCTATGATGGCTAGTGTTTGCATTGGCTCGTGATGGGGAAAATACCAACTCGCCTCTCCATGTATAAACATGTCTTGCATGATCAGACACTACAAACACCAGTTTTGATGTGTTGTCTAAGTATACTACCTTTCTAGGTGTATCAGGGTCCTTGAATTTGTAGATGGTGATTGAGCCTATTCATTTGGTTGTTCCATCCTATATCTCGAGAACGCTTCATCAGTGCCCTTATTCAAGAATAACTCAATGCTTTTGTTATCTTGAGGGATCCATTATGGATTTAGCATCCTTGTTCTAGCCCACGCATGAGCACCACCTGCTTTACTTGTTAATCCATGCAAACATGAGGGGGATATGAAGATCGTGAGCAATTGTGGTGAGCAAATGTGAGTGACAAGCACATACATGCACACACACACACACACACACACACACACACAAGGCAAGATGAAAAAGATAGGAACAATGGAATCCTCTATTAGCAAGCTCAAAGCAAGTCTACAATGCTCAAGAATAAGTTCACTCTCCAACAAGTAACCTAAAAAATGAGCTCTCTAGCTCTTTTTATAGTTTTTTGACTAGTTTTGGTCCTATCTAGATCGAGTGTCTTGCTTAGTTAAAAATTAGGTTCTAGGGCTTATTTGAGGGCTCAAACAGAATTAGAAAATTATGAAAATTGGTAGGTGGACACTTCTAATACTCCTCAATATCAAGGACTCTTCATTTTGAACAAAATGGAGTTGCAAAAATGTAAAATGATATCTACAATGGTTTTTTAGTGATCAAAATCATTGTTTTTATAGGGATTTCTTCAAAAAATTTGACATATGCATCATGGAACTCCCTACATGCTCCCTTTTTCTTGTGTGTCCACATCTTTGACACATTCCTATGCCTTATGACTCATCTTGAGTTCCAACACTCCCCTCTCTCGAGTCTGTCATCCCTGACAAACCCTTGTTGGAGTGGGTGTTCCATGTAGTGCTTTGAGGTATAGCGTCCATCATGTATCAACAAGAGTGGTCTGTCTTCTAAATGAAGCAGCATTGATTGTCCTGTTCTTCCTTTTTTTTCAGTTCTAGCCTCTGTAAGTTTTAGTCCCTCTCTATGTACTTCTTCCTTAGATTCTAGCAATATGGTTGCAATGGTCAAACCTCTGTACTCTGCTTCAGTTGAGGATAAAGCAATTATTGGTTGCTTCTTGGAACTCCATGACACTAGCTTTGAACGTGCAAATCCGAAGTAACCAGAAGTACTTCTTCTATCATCCTTAGCTCTTGCCCAATCTACATCTGAATAGATTTATCCAAATTTGAAGAGTAAGGATAGAATATACCATCATTGATTGTACCTTTGAGATACTTAAGTACTCTCTTAACTGCATCCATGTTTCTTTCTTGGCGAGTGCATGAATTGGCTTGCAACTCCCACACTATATGAGATGTCTACCCTTGTATGAGTAGCATATATCAAGCTGCCTACCATGCTTTGATACTTTTTAATGTCTTCAATTTTCTAACCTTCATAAACACTAAGTTTATGATTCATCTCCAAAGATGTACCTATAGGTTTAGTGTTCTCCATTTTGAACTTAAGAAGTAGATCCTCAATGTATCTTCTTTGAGTCAAATACATTCCTTCATCTATGTATATCAGTTGCATACCTAGGAAATATGTGAGCTCACCTAAATCACTGATTTTGAACTACTCTAGAATCAAGATCATATGGTAGAGTTACCTTTTGTTTGTCTTCATCATACCAAGACTTGCGTTCTTCGAACACAACATCTCTACTTGTAGTGAATTGCTTGGTTGAGGGATTATAGAACCTGTAACCCATCTTAGTTGAATCACGTCCAATAAACACTACCTTTGTTGCCCTTTCATGTAGGTTACCTCTTATTTGCGATGGTACATGAGCATAAGCTAAACAACCAAACAACTTGCAATGTCCAATACTAATTTTTCTTCCATGCCATGCTTCATAAGGATTCATACCTTGAAGTGATTTGGATGGTAGTCTCTTGACAAGGTACATCACAGTTGAAATAGCTTCTGCCCATAGATAATGTGCTAACTTCTTCTCTTCAAGCATTGTTTGGGCTGATCCAACCAATGTCTTGTTTCTCCTCTCTGCAATTCCATATAGTTGAGGAGAGTACCTCGTAGTCACTTCCCTTTTGATACCTTTTTCTTGCAAGAACTCATCAAACTTGTTGGAGAAGTATTCTCTCCCTCCATCAGATCTGAGCTTCTTGAGTGATCTACCTATTTGATATGTTTGGTAGTCCTAGAACACTTTGATCCCTGCATATGTCCTTTGCGGTTCTTTCATTCACATGAGCAAGTCTCTTATGCCACACTTCAAGCTCACCTTTGGCTATCTTCTTGAAGCCTTGACATGGATGCTTTGACATTACCAATCTTCTCCACATGTTTCATATCATCCCCTATTTGCACTTTATGTCTATGCTTTGGACTTCCCAAATCAGATAGAAGAGCAATGTTGCCTACAACATGATTTGAACATCCTGAATCTATGTAGAACAAATGATCATCTTCTTCACCTTCTTTGTGGCTTAGATTCATGAGAAGTAATGATTCTTCATGTGGTTGATCTTCTGAGTAATTGTTGAAGTCCCTTCTATTATAGCCTCTATTGTTATTGTTGAAGTTGTGTCCACCTCTGCCTCTATTGCTGCCATATCCACCTCTTCCACTTCCTTTCTGGGTCTTCCCATTGAACCAGCAATTCTGAGTTGTGTGGTTGGTCTTATCATAGATGGCACAAGGTTGAACATTCTAACCTTTGCCTTTGTCATGCTTTGGTCCTTTCTTCTTCCCTTTCCACTTGCACTTGCTTGCAAAGTTGGCTTGGGAAGTCTCCTCTTCATCTTCTTCCTTCTTCTTGCCTTTTAGCTTCTTATCCTTCTTATTTGCATATAGAGAGCTAGTTGAATTACCATGATAGGACTTACCTTCCTTTATGCTATTGTTGGCCTCTTGATTGAAGATTTTTCCAAGAAAGATGTTGAAGTCTGGAGTTTGCACATCCATGATGAGATCATAAACCGTGGTGAAAGATTACCATTGCTTATCACTTCGAATCCCATTGAGAATTTTCCTCATGATAGCATCTTCTTCAATCAGCTCTCCAATGAATGCTAACTAATCTGCAACCTCCTTGACCTTGCTAACAAAATCTATGATGGTTTGTTTAGGTGCCTTCTTCATTTGGTTGAACTCATTCCAAAGATGATTCTTTCTTGCTTTGGTACTAGCAGAAAAGAAAGTCTCAAGGGCATCCCAAGTCTCTTGAGATGTCTTGCATCCTCTAATATGTGGTAATAGAAAGTTAGAGATAGAGTTTAGTATGTACGAACTTGCTTGAGCATCCCTTGTGCACCAAAGTGTGAGCTTATCTATCTCCTCTTGTGTGGGTCCTCCTTTGGATCTTGGAATAGGCATAACTTCATCACTTGCTACAATTCCATAAAGTTTTCTACCTCGCAAATAGGCCTCCATTCTAATTTTCCAAGCCGCATAGTTATGTCGATCAAACTTCTCAATCATTGAGGGAAATTCCTCACCCATCTTGATCGCTTTGATACGACTAAAAAGAACTTGGAGAAGTTTGTAGGAGTTAGAAAAGTGAGTTGTGAAACGACGGAGTTTGGTCTAGCCAACCATCAGGAGACTAGCCCTTGAGCTTATGGAGACTCAAATAGACCTTATAGGCATGTGATAAGTGCAATAAAATGCACCATGTACTTTGGAGCATCAAGGAGAAAGTGTCCATACAAAACAGATAGGTTTGCGCATCAACTAGCTCAAAAAACTTATTATCTATGGATAAGACAATGAACTTCAAAAGCTCATAGTGACCAGCATGATTATGATTAGAAAAAATCCTTTTATGGGAGTGACAAAAATAGAGTTGAGTGTATACAATGCACAAGAGTATAAGGAATAAGCAAATATGCTATTGGAATGAACCAAACACTCAATGGTGGTACCTCCTATTTTTCAGGAATACACAAAGATTGACCCCGAGACAGAAAAACTTAGATTTCTCCCAATCTACTTAACCAAATGTGGGAATTGAACTCATGACCTACCAGCTAGGAGTATGATGGGCTAACCACTTGCCCCAAAAGCCATGGTTGAGGATTACTTCCTAATCCTCCCTCTTAGGGTGTGGTTCAACCATCTCCTGCCTGTCATTTCTTGAGTCTAACACTCTCTCCCCCTTCTAGAGATCATTGTCCTCAATGATCAATCCTTGATCTCCCCTTGAATTGATGTCCTCAACCTTGCACAGTCTCTTGAACCATCTTGTTCTCAACCTTGGTCTCTTGAACCCTAGCCCTCAACCTTGGTCTCTAGAACCTTGCCTTTCCGCATCTTGGCCACTTGCCTATAGACTTGCTTTGTTCGCAACCTTAGTCTCTTGAGCCCCTTGTTCTCAACCTTAGTATCTTGAACCTGATTCTCATTCATGCTAGGTATCTTGGATACCCAATTTAGTGCTTCCATTGGATAGTTCGTTCCGAGAGCTTTCCAACGGTATCTTACACGTCTGAATCCGACCTACGGATTGGGAGATACACTCTAATCTATGTAGGTCTCACTTTTGAAAGCGACGCGCGCGCCTTCCTTACCCAAGCCTACTTCCTAGGCTCTGATACCAATTGTGGGAATTGAACTCATGACCTACCAGCTAGGAGTATGATGGGCTAACCACTTGCCCCAAAAGCCATGGTTGAGGATTAGTTCCTAATCCTCCCTCTTAGGGTGTGGTTCAACCATCTCCTGCCTGTCATTTCTTGAGTCTAACACCAAATTCTATGAAAATATACACGCATAAACTAGAGTCTAATTTCCTATGAGCCATCTATCATCCAATTTGGAGCTCTATAGCAGCCTCTGCAAGCTTACTGTTGGTGAAGAAGATGATGCAGAAAAATGAAGGATCAAGACAATGATGGTCACAAGTGTATGTATATTGCTTCCATGTATTGTACAAGTGTTTTGAAGTCTTTATATAAGCTTTTCAAGTGGTCCACAACTTCTAAAAGTGGATTTTGAATTCAAATGAAGGTAAGAGTTGTTGGAGGGAATCAATTCACTTTCCTACAATCTAGGAAAAGTGAAGATCTAGTTTGATCTACTTTTAGGTGTTGATTCATTGATTTGATTGCAACTCAACCACCACAAATTTTTGGAATTTTAGCTCTCTCTTTCTACTTTTACATATGTAAAGCTCTAGGCTTTTATAATGGTAAAAGATCCATGAAAAATCCTTTTAAAAAATACAATAAGTGAGCATAAGAAAAAGAACTCTCGAACGGATATTCCTTCGACGTAATCCAAGCCATAGTTTTTGATGTAGATCAAATCCACCTCAAGCATAGTGTAAGCTTCATGTTCCAATAGACCCATGAACACTCTGTCTCTTAGTGGATCACTCTACTTCTTTCTTTTAGTAGATGACCACTCTTGATACATTTGAGTGTATTTCTTGAAATCAAAAGAAGAAACGTTTACTAAGTTTCGCGAATGGATCATCCAAGTGGAGATGAAGCTTCCAAGTCTCTTAAGACCATCTGATTAGATGGAGGTGGTGAATTCATAAATCATGAATTTGACAACTGCCTCAAACAAAAAGGGATAAAAAGACAAGTTACTCAGCCTCACACTCCACCCCAGAATGGAGTAGCTAAGAGGAAAATTCAAAGTGTGATGGAATTGGCAAGAACCATGCTTCATAACAAAGACGTCACTCTCCAACTAGCTAACCTGAAAAATGAGCTCGCTGGCTCTTTTTATAGTTTTTTGACTAGTTTTGGCCCTATTCAGACCTAGTGTCTGGCCTAATTAAAAATTAGGTTCCAGGGCTTATTTGATGGCTCAAACGGAATCAAAAAAATATGAAAATTGGTAGGTAGATACTTCTAATACTCCTTAAGCTCAGGGACTCCTTGGCTTGAACAAGATGAAGTTGCAAAAATGTGAAATGATATTTGTAGTGGTTTTTAGTGATCAAAGTCATTGTTTTTATAGGGATTTTTTCAAAAAATTTGATATATGGTTCTTGGAGCTCCCTAAATGCTCCCTCTCCTTGTGTGCCCATATCTTTGTCATGTTCCTATGCTATATGCTTCATCTTGAGTTCCAAGACTTATCAATATAGATTTCCCTCTAGGTGTTCTAGGTTCATCTCCTAATGGTACTTGCCCTTCGGCTCCTACTTCAGTCTCCGGTATGACTACACCAAACTCACTAATGAGGCTAGGCCGATTAGTTATGATATACATTGTTCCTTCCTTGTCTAAGTAGGAGTCTCTCTCAAACTTAACCACCAGATGTTCCAATCCAATGGGTTGGTCACGGTTGTTCAATTGAACAACCGACCTTCTCAACATCCTCATAGATACAAGCACCTAAGTGGTTGGTTCAGACATATTCTAATTGGGTCCTATAAGGTCCTACACGTCTTTCTAAATAAGCTATACTTAACCCTCCTTCCAATCTCTCCGTGCTATAAGCCATTTCAGACTCGTTTCTGGATAACTATTCAATTGTTGAGCCCAAGAGTGTGTTGTAGTCTTCCCACTTGCTTGTGATGACCTAAGGCTTCATTGGTCTACCTTACCTATGTGCTTACCTAATCTAAGGTTCATTAATTGATCTCCCTTGATCACTCAATACACGTTCTAGTCACTTCTACTTCTTTGTTTTCATTCACTTGTTTTGTTTTTATCACTTTCACACTATTGACTTGTCTTAAGGTATACGCAGGGAATTGTCTTTTGGTTGTATGTTTAAGTTCTTGTACCATAAAAATAAGGTTCTTTCCTTTAGAGTTTCGGTTATTGCAATCTCTCCGTTTACTTTTGAACTTGAGAAATTAGTGCTCTTGTAATTGATGTGTTCCTATCGTAGTCCTATTTCAATCAACAATGCTATGTGCACTTAGCCTAAGCTAGCAATTAACTAAGGGGGTTGAGAGTTATTCCAACCTCAAGTCAGCCTTATTGAGTGCTCTGGTGCCAAATAATATGTGCTTCCCAAGCCGTGCTTAGCTTCGCTCTTTGCCTTGCTTTGGATGCCCTTGGATGACTCTTAATAGTCTTGCAAAAATCCAAAGTTTAGACCAACTTTTTTAACCTTCATAAATAGGCACTCTGAGTTATACACGTTTAAGGGTCCTTTTTCTCTTGTGAAATTCTTAGGTGCCCCCTTGGTTTCCTAATCCCATAGAAGTGCTTGAAAAATAGATTTTGTATGAGAAAGTTATGGATGTTCAAGCTCTTGGGGGTTGAAAGAGGCAATCAAAATCTCTTCAATTATAAGTTAAGGAGCCTCAAAAATGTTCCAATTACTCAAATCACTCAAATTGGCCTTGAAATTGCCAAAGAAATCAACCCTAACTTTTGCATTTTAGTTGAACCATCACGATGGTCCACAAGGATCACACAGGAGTGAGCCATCATGATGGTCTATCTGAACGGTCGTGATGGTATGATAGAATCTTGATGGTCTAAAAGTGAGTCGTCATTATGGTCAACTATGTTCAAGGTGTCGTGATGGTCCAAGTCAGACGAGCCATCGTGATGGCATGAGCCAATTGTGATGGTGTGGCCACTTGTCGCGATGGTCAAGGGTCAAGTGAACCATCGGGATGGTCCAATTACACATGGATCTCGAGACGTCGCAATGGCATGATCCAATCGCGATGGTGAAAAGTGGGCGTGGTCATCGCGATGGTATGCTGGAACATCATGATGGTCTTAGACCATCACGATGGTCTTAGACCGTCACGATGGTCCATCTGAACCGTCACGATGGCGTGAGCCCATGTCGAGATCCTCAAACCATCGCGATGGTCTAAGGCAAATGGCAGATATGAAAAAAAATGGATATTTTTACCATTTTAGAGCTTCCTTGTTCATGCACACACAGATGATAGAGACAAGAGAGAAACAATGGAAGGTCATGAACAAGCTCTATTACTCAAGAACACTATTACAAGCTCAAAAATAGCTATAATCTCTAACTTTCCAACCTCAAAAATGATCTCTCTAGTTCTTTTTATAGATTCTAGACTAGTTTTGATCCGTTTCATATCTAGTGTCTGGCATAGTTAAAAAACAGGTTATCGGGGTCATTTGGAGGTCCAAATGAGGTCTAAAAATAACCAAAATTAGTATGATCATTCTACGTAGGCTCCTGAAGCTCAAGGACTCCTTGGCTTGCACAAAATGGAGCTATTAAATACAAAATTGGGTGTTTTATGGTACATATGTTACAAGAGTGATAATAATCACTATTTGAAGTTTGAAGAGAATATCATGAAGTATATTTCTTGAAAAAAATGAAGTGTCTGACCCCCACAACTCAGTGCATTCCCATCTTTACATGCTTCCTCTACATCAATGCCTCTCGCCACTGTCGGATGTACTGCCAACAAAGTATGACACTTATTCAAGAGCATGTGTACATCGTCTTCATTTTAAGCAAAAATACCAATAACTTTCTAAGGTTCTAAAAGTTCATGTACTTTGAGTAATGTATACCATTAACATGTGACTTAATTCAAAATGGAGGCATGTTTGTGATCATCTACACAACAGGACAAGGTTTTGTGATCATGTTCTCTATACACGATTGCAACTAAAAAATAATATCATTATGTTCATAAGACACTCGCTCTTATTCCTTTCAAATTCCTATGTGAACAATCATACATCAAGATATGCATCAAAGACTCTACTATTGTAAAATGAATAGGTTCTACCAACAAACAATTCCTACCAAGCTAATCAGCAAGAATACAAGAGTAGGAGAAAGGGTACCTATCCACAAGTCCACCTCCACCCATATATATACCTCCAAGCCAAGGGGTTGAATGGCCTTGCATTCATCAAAGTGTCGGAGTAGGTTTGTCATATGTGGAAACTTTCTTAAGTTCCATCACATGGGTAGCACATGGTTTCTTAATCAAATGAAGCTCCTTCTCTCACATACACGCTAAGGTGGCACTTGAGGAAGATTCACCCAAGTCTAAGGTTCCGAAAGCTTAAGTTAGACACCTAAGATTCAAACCATTGAAGTCGAGATGCTTTCTTGAGGGTTTCTCAATAAAATCCAAAAGCATTTGAAAAAAGTTGAACCTTGCATGGGCTTTTTAGATTGAGTGGTTAGGGATAGACCAATTAGAAGAGGGTGTTGGTGAGAGTCTATACTCTACAAATTACTAGGTTGAAGGGGGCAAAGGGGATAGGATTCCCCTATTTTTAGGGTTCTCTTCTAGAGAGATAACAAATCTTGTAATCAAGGTGGGCCCAAAAATTCAATTCTTTTAGACAGTTGTAAAACTCATCATAATACCATTGATTTATCTCCTATCGCTTTTTAGGGTCAAAAGTGCTAATTGTTTTACTCATAATTTGAAATCCATGCATGATTAGAGATGTGATTTTTTTCAAAATAACTCGGAGAAATCTCTTTTCCCTCCTCATCCTCCCATGTACATATCCAAAACCCAAAACATCGTATTTTTCTCCTCTATTCCCTCTCTACCATTCCATAGAAGCTCTACCACTTCTCCCACTTTTCTCATCCAACTTTTACAACAATTACAATAGCTTGGAGTCCCATGGAAGCCTCCACAACTTGTAGGAAACAAAAGGATGAGGTTCAAAAAATGCAATGCCACAACATCAAATCAATGGAAGGAAGTTGTCTGCCATATGAGTTTTGCAAAGGTGCATAGGTGTACATTCAACCATCTCAATTTGGTCCTCATCATGTTTGAGATTATTGACATTTGGATCTTCATTGGAAGGGTAAGACTTAAGCTTTAAGCATCAAAGAGATGGTGGGATGGTTTATGTCAGTACTGTTCTTTCTTGAGGAGTCCCCTCACTTTTTTGGGGAAACTTAGCACCGATTTCAAGGTCCTTTCTCAGAGTACGTGCGCACGTCTTTCTCTACACGGAGAACGATGACATGATCCTTCTGCCCAACCGCGTGATAGTTCTCTTTCTAATCTCTCTCATACCTACCCATAAAGGGCAGGCTCCACATAACACATATGAGTGCCACTTGGCAATCATATAATTATCTTCCTTATTTAACATAAGAGCAGGTTCTCACCTCTCAATTATGAGGCTCCATAACATTTCCTTCCCCTTAATTCCATTTTTGTCCTCAAAAATGGTATTGGAAGGTCTAGTAAAAAGAGAGAAATATTAGAACTACCACTCCCACTATATCCCCATGTATAGAAATACATGGTCATATCTCCGTGTTGTTTCCTCGTATCCTTCCCCTTAAGAAGACTCTTGGCAAGGTAAACTAAAGTTGGGAAACGGTCTCTGAAGGGTGCTAACCCGCTCCCATGTGGCACTATCTTCTGAACTATCTTTCCACTTCACTAGACACTCTTTATACAAGTGACTTCTTGTCCGTTTCTCTTGAGTGCGTAGTATGCTTTCAGGCTCATGTGGAATAGATTGAACAAAAATAGGCTCTACTACCTCACTATCTGGAATGAGGTTGTCAGATTCACCCAGCCTTTTTGTAAGCTGGCTAACATGAAAAATTGGATGGATTTGACTATTCTCTGGAAGTTGGAGCTAGTAAGCCATCTTTCCTATTCTCTTAAGTATTTGGAAAGGTCCACAATACCTAGGAGATAGTTTTGGACAAGGTCCCGTCTTCATGGTTTCAGATCTAGATGGAACTCTAAGATAGACCTGCTCTCCTACCTCAAAGTTGATATCTCTCCTTTGAGGATCATCATAGGCTCTAGCTCTATCTTGAGCTCTCCTAATGCTGTCCTTAGCAAGCCTAAGCATATCATTCATCTCTTCCAAGAAGTCCTTTGCAGCTTCAACCTTTTCATTCTACAAGCCTACTACATAAGGAGCTCTTGGCTGAAACCCATACATAAGCATAAATGGACTATGCCCAGTGGAAGAGTGCTTGGCACTATTATATGCAAACTCTACTATAGGTAAGTACTCTTCCCAATTAGTTTTCCTTTCATTCACATATGCTCAAAGCATATCCTCTAGGATTTGGTTAACCCTCTCTATTTGCCCATCCGACTATGGATGCTCGGCCGTACTCATGCTAAGTTTCGTATCCAACCTTTTGAAGACCGCTCTCCAAACGTGGCTAGTATGTTGATATATTTAGGTAGTGATGTGTGTGAACACACTAGGACCGCCAGGGCACTTTTTTCCCTCTTTAGGAGGTTTTTTTCCCCCGGCTTGTATATACGCCTATTGACCTAATGGGCTATTTATCTTTGTACATTCTCTAGTAATACATTCACTATTGTGTGTTTGTGCTCCAAGCTTCTTCTTCTTCCTTGTGCTGTTAGCGTGCTTCGACAGACATCTATCTCCAACAATTGGTATCAGAGCAGGTCGTCGCTTCATCTAGGGCGCCGTCGACACTCCTCTGTTTGCAGTCTCAGAATCGCACGAATTTTGGTGAGCATACTCAGCGTGTTTCCGAGATCAAAACAGCTTTGCTATGTGGTGCTAAAATCGCGATCTAAGCTCGTTTTGGCCTCCGAACGCACTATCGCAGCGCTTGTGCAAGCTATTTTATCTTTTTGTGCCAAAGGTATATACCAGTTTTTGTTTGCCAGTTTAAGCGTCTCGAAGTCTGCTACAGGTCTAGCAGAACTCGTCTGGGCAGTTCTGTTCAACTTTTTGAGATACAGTCAATTTTCTGCATCAAGGTATGTTAGTCACTAGCCATGGCTGAAAGCAGTGATGTATTCTGTATGTTGGCTGTTGAGGATAAGTTGGATGGTACCAACTACCCATTATGGGCTTATATGATGCGACATGTATTGGTTGCAAAAGGACTGTGGAACATTGTGCAGGGTGTTGAAAGACGTCCTGTTACACCTGCAACTACAGGTACTGCAAATACAGGTGCTGGAGCTGATGAAGATGGTGTCGAAGATGATATTCTGCAGATTCCTGTTCGTGCTGCTGTTTCTGTTGCACCTACTACAGAGCAAATTCTTTGGGATGGCAGAGATGCCCAGGCACATGCATTTATAGCTTTGTCTGTCAAACGTGCCATTATTCCTCATATTCGCTCTTGCAGAACAGCTAGGGATGCTTGGGATACACTAACCACAGTGTACCAAGCTAGGAATGAGGCTCGTGTTGCTTACCTCCGAAAACAGTTGGAGAGTGAGCACATGAATGAAGGTGATTCTATGGACAGTTTCCTAACAAAGATCAAAGATTTGAAGGAATAGTTGATTTCTGTTGATGAGGTTATACCAGATAGCTCACTTGTTCAGATCGTTCTGAATGGTCTTCCTGATTCATATCAGAGTTTTGCTTCTACTCTTCGGTTGATGATGAAAGGCAATCCGAATGCCTTATCATTTGAGGAGTAAGTCTCTGTTCTGTTGCAGGAAGATCAGTCCACGCAGAACAGGTCCATTATGCGTGTTGCAGATCAAGCTTTCCTGGCTAGTCAGAAGGGCAAAGGAAAATGGAGCTCTTCTACTAGTAAGCAGAAATCTGCCAATGCTGCACATTCGAAGAACCAGGATAAAGATGAGAAGCAATCAGAAAACCAGAAATTGTTTTGCAAGTACTGTAAAGGGAATGATCATATCATAAAGAACTATCCAAAACTGGCTGCAAAAGAGGCAAAGAAGAAAGAGGATGGAATGGTTGTTGCAGAGGCCTCTACACCAAAAACAGAGTCTGCAAATCTTGTGCAGGAAGAAGAATGGGTGTTTACTACTGTTTGCAGTTTTGACCCATCTTCTCATGAGCAGTGCATGTCTGCAGTGGACTCAGATGTTTGGTACTTTGACAGTGGGGCGACTAAACATATTACCTTGCAACGCAGTTTCTTCTCTTCACTCGAGCTTGCCCCTACAGGGAATACTGTCACATGCGCCAACAACTCCTCTTATCCTGTTATGGGAGTTGGTAAGATCATTTTGACTACTGCTGATGGTAGTTCTTTCACCTTGTCAGATGCTTTATTTGTGCCAGGGATCAAGAAGAATCTGTTATCAGTTTCTACATTAGCCAAGATTGGCTTGGTTGTGAAATTTGTTGATGACAGATGTATAGTTCATGATCTGTCAAATGGCGATGTTATTATTGCTTCTGGCATTTTATGTCATGGGCTATATAAGCTCATAGACTATGAAAGATCTGTGAATGATTCGACATGTGCAGTTCATGATTCTCAGGCTATCTCAGATGCAAAGCTTTGGCATGCACGCTGTTGGGGGATTCTTGGACGAGAAGGAGTTTGAGGGTTTGTAGGAGAAAAAGGAAAGAATAAAGAAAGAAATGAGCTGGGAAACTTCACAGAGGAAATAACCTTGGAAGCTTCTACAGAAGCACACCTTGGAATCTTGAGTTTGATTACGGTAAAACAATTACAATGTTTGAGCACAATCCGAGTCAATACTTCTGTGCGCACTACAGAGGGGGCTTAATTACAGAATACCAATTATCCCGAAGTCTTCTTGCAGTCGGCCTCCTCTGCACCAGTCCTCTACTTGCTTCAAGCTTATCCTTGTGCACACCTTGCACCAAGCTTCCACCAAGATGAGGAATGAGTATCTTCTGTCAGCATGCACACTGCACAGAGACCTTGAGGTCCTTGGGGTCTAGCTTTGCACTCCCTTGCCTTCTTCCTTAGCCACCTCTCTTGCACTCTTCACTTCCACCTCTCTGTGTCGTTGTACCCTGGTGTCTCTTGCACTTCTCTCTCTTTCTTCCTCCCAGTGTGTCCCCAAGAATAGCCTTTGTCTTTCTTTGTTGAGTGCGCCGGTTCCGTGCACTCTAACTGAAATACAATCTTGGTACCCTTTCAATGTCCCAAGATTGTCTTTTGAACTGGCAGCCAACGACTCACTACTTTGTCCTGTAGTGACTTTAGACTTAAAGCAAAATTTTGATTGGGCGGCCCTATTTCCACCTTTGCATACACGGCCCGCTTCCCATACCTTCACCTTTTCCTTTTAATTCTTTACTTTTGCACCTAAGACTTTAAAACACCCTTTGAACCTTAAGGGAATTGGAAAAATACTTCTGCAATACTTCCCCAATTTAATACCTCTTGTCTGCGAACAATTAAAGACCTTTTATATGAACAATTGAAGGTGCACTACCTGTGCACTTTGACCGTGGAATTTTGATACTTTACTCTTGCCTATGCATAGGTGTGACCTTGACTTTGCTAGTTTCAACCGGTTAGGGCTCAACAGATGCCCACCACCTAAAGTTCTCTCCGTCCCGGAGAGACCACAATGACACAATGTAGGGAGGCTTCAATAGCAGAGAGAAAACATCAGAAGAACCACAGAGGAAACGGAGGTAAGGAAATAGAGAAAGATGGCGATTATTGATGAAGCATAAAAAAAACAACAGATAAAGAGTGCTACTAATATTTATTAACCGGGATCATGACAAAAGGAGAAGTATGATGAGATGTGTTGAATTTCTAGAATTGAAGCTGAAGCCCTAAATGCGAAGTGAAGTAATTTATTGCGAAGGGGGAGTGGGATCGGCAGCTGAGGGTTGGGGAGAGGATGGCAGTGGAGTAGAAGCTTGCTCAATCATATTTTGGAGAGAACTAAGGCACTGCCTAAGGTGGTCCCTTTCGCGTTTGATACGACGGCACGTAGCATTATCACATAACCCTAAGGAAGAGCGATTTTGAAGATCGGATAAGTTTTGTAATGCGGATTCGGCCATATCTCGGTATTTGTCGCGCTCATCTTTGAGTAAGCGGGCCGTTTCATTGAGGGATTGCCATTGAGAGTGAGCTATTCGATTGATGTTGTCGATGGTATTAATGTATTGTTGATGAATAGAAGCGGTGGCTGATACAGAATCCAAAGACACTTTGGAGGCATGAGCACTGCCAGAAGCAGCTTGACTGGCATCGCGGAGCAATTGTAAAAAGGAAGGGGCGGAAGGGAGATCAATTGGAGGGGAGGGTGCAACAGGGGGATCTGGATGACTGAGAGGAGATGCAGGCGGAGTGGGTCGCGTGAATGGAACCGCAGTAGTCGGAGTGGGGGCGGAAAGCGGAGGACGAGGTGGTGTACAGGGCGGGTTGTGGGTGTTGAGCTGCGTTTGAACGAGCGGCCGGAAAGCTGGTGTGGAAGAAGGGCCATGTGCCAGAGCGGGATCAGGAGTAGGAATGGGCGCATTAGCCGGAGAGGCGGAAAAGATATTCAAAGAAGAGTGTGGAGGGAGGGAATTAAGATCAGGGGGAGCGGACAGCGGTGTGGAAGCGGAAGCCGAGTCGATGGAGATTATAGGGGAGGGGGAAGGAATTGAAGTGGAAGGTATACAGGGATGACTATTCCGTTGGCTAACAGGGCTGGTCTGCGACTGAAGTAGAGGGGAATTAGGGTCAGAGTTTGATGGTATGTGATAAAGCCAAGCTATGAAGGGACCAGAATATAAGGAGAATGTGCGAGAGCCCCTGGAGACAGCTTCATGAAGGCGACGAGAGCGCAAATGTAAGGAACCATAGATGAGGGCGGCGTAAGGGTATGGGCGGCTATTTAGGAAGCAAAAAAGCGGATCAGCAATGCGAATATCAGACCATGGTAGTGAAGATGTGGGTCTACGAAGCAAAAAGAAAAAAATGAATGCATTAAGTATGGATGTCATGCGGATGGAAAATCGGGCACTAGTGTCGAAGCGATCTCTACAAAAGGCAATTGTGGCAGAAGCTGACAATCCAGAATATAAGAATGGAGGATTACTGAAATGGACGTGGGAGGAGCCGAGACTGGCAGCAAGAGCGGGAATGGAGAGAGTGCCTGTGCGAAAATTAGGAAAGAGGTGGAGAGCTTCATAGACGTCACTATAATTGGAGGGATCATTCAGGAAAACGTTGGCCAAGCCCCAGAGACCCGCCTGTTGAAGATTTTCGACAGAAAAAGGGCAACGGAGCTCAATAGTTGGGAGAGATAAGTGAATACGAAGCTGCAGATCGAAATCTGGCGGACGAAAAAGACGCACATAATCTCCTGAAGGCGAATTTGGTTGCGAGGTATGAGAAGCCGAAGGAGAAGGAGAAGGATGGTGAGGGAGGGGAGGTGGAGAATATATATCCGTGGAATCAGATTGAACTGAATAAGTGGGAATATGTAGGATGGCAGGAGGAAGTGAGGAAGGCGATGCATCATGTTGTGGGTCAGTGGACACGGGCAACGTAGGGAACTGAGAGTGGAGGCCGGTGGTGGGTGTGGCAGACGCAAGAGGAGGGTAATATGGATTGGTCGTATGCAGTGTTGAAGGAGTGAGTTCCGAGATGTCATCCGGTGCGGTGGGATCGGCCATAGAGGTCTGCGTAGAAAGGACCCGGTAGAGAGATTGCAAGGAGCTGCAAGCTGTTGAACTTTTTGCGTTGAAGGAGTCGTATCACATCAAGGAGATGATTGTGGATGGCGTGGGAACGAGAACCAGTACCGCCAGGCTGCCTGTGTGAACGGCAGGCAGGGATGCAGAAGAGATAGAGGAGGATGAAGGGGGGAAGGAGGGGAGTGTGGAGGGGAATGGATGGAGGGGGGTGGGGGAGGGTGGTTCGAGTGGGCGGGGAAAGTGGAGGGGGAGTGGAGGGGAGGCGGGAGTGGAGTGGAGGGGGAGGCGAGGAATGAGAGGGAGGGTGGGCGGGTGGGTGGGTGGGAGGGGGTGTGGAGAGGGAGGGTGGGCGGGTGGGTGGGTGGGAGGGTGTGTGGAGGGGAGGCGGGAGTGGAGTGGAGGGGGAGGCGTGGAGTGAGAGGGAGGGTGGCGGGTGGGTGGGTGGGAGGGGATGTGGAGAGGGAGGGTGGGCGGGTGGGTGGGTGGGAGGGGGTGTGGAGGGGAGGGGGTGTGGAGGGGAGGCGGGAGTGGAGTGGATGGGGAGGCGTGGAGTGAGAGGGAGGGTGGGCGGGCGGGAGGGGGTGTGGAGAGGGAGGGTGGGTGGGTGGGTGGGCGGGAGGGGGTGTGGAGGGGAGGCGGGAGTGGAGTGGAGGGGGAGGCGTGGAGTGAGAGGGAGGGTGGGCAGGTGGGTGGGTGGGAGGGGGTGTGGAGGGGAGGCGGGAGTGGAGTGGAGGGGGAGGCGTGGAGTGAGAGGGAGGGTGGGCGGGTGGGTGGGTGGGAGGGGGTGTGGAGAGGGAGGGTGGGTGGGTGGGTGGGCGGGAGGGGGTGTGGAGGGGAGGCGGGAGTGGAGTGGAGGGGGAGGCGTGGAGTGAGAGGGAGGGTGGCGGGTGGGTGGGTGGGAGGGGGTGTGGAGAGGGAGGGTGGGCGGGTGGGTGGGCGGGAGGGGGTGTGGAGGGGGAGGGTGGGCGGGTGGGTGGGAGGGGGTGTGGAGAGGGAGGGTGGGCGGGAGGGGGTGTGGAGGGGGAGGGTGGGCGGGTGGTGGGCGGGGGTGTGGAGAGGGAGGGTGGGCGGGTGGGTGGGCGGGAGGGGGTGTGGAGGGGGAGGGTGGGCGGGTGGGTGGGCGGGAGGGGGTGTGGAGGGGAGGCGGGAGTGGAGTGGAGGGGGAGGCGTGGAGTGAGAGGGAAGGTGGGCGGGTGGGTGGGTGGGAGGATGTGTGGAGGGGAGGCGGGAGTGGAGTGGAGGGGGAGGCGTGGAGTGAGAGGGAGGGTGGGCGGGTGGGTGGGTGGGAGGGGGTGTGGAGAGGGAGGGTGGGCGGGTGGGTGGGCGGGAGGGGGTGTGGAGGGGAGGCGGGAGTGGAGTGGAGGGGGAGGCGTGGAGTGAGAGGGAGGGTGGTGGGTGGGTGGGTGGGAGGGGGTGTGGAGAGGGAGGGTGGGCGGGTGGGTGGGCGGGAGGGGGTGTGGAGGGGGAGGGTGGGCGGGTGGGTGGGTGGGAGGGGGTGTGGAGGGGGAGGGTGGGCGGGTGGGTGGGAGGGGGTGTGGAGAGGGAGGGTGGGCGGGTGGGTGGGTGGGAGGGGGTGTGGACGGGGAGGGTGGGCGGGAGGGAGGGTGGGCGGGTGGGTGGGCGGGAGGGGGTGTGGAGGGGGAGGGTGGGCGGGAGGGGGTGTGGAGGGGAGGCGGGAGTGGAGTGGAGGGGGAGGCGTGGAGTGAGAGGGAAGGTGGGCGGGTGGGTGGGTGGGAGGGTGTGTGGAGGGGAGGCGGGAGTGGAGTGGAGGGGGAGGCGTGGAGTGAGAGGGAGGGTGGGCGCAGATGTTATTGCTCTAGCCTCGGGAGTCAACGACTAAAAAGCCACGCAAGCTTTTGAAGAGTTGGGCAGCCCTGTAGACTCGGGCATTGCAGACTTTTGAGTTCAGTTGAGATGATCTTGCAGCAAGATGGAGTTGAAGGCGGAATGAATGAGGTTTCCCATTATATAGCAAGGAGGATTAAGGGCTCACCTCACAGCAAGGGATGGTTTAGCATAAAAGAGTGTTCAAAAGAGAGGAGAAGCCATCTTTAATCTCATCCATCCGAGAGATAACAAAGAAAAGGCTAGCCTTAAAAGCTAGTGTGTAGAACTAAGAGCCATCAAAAGATTTGCGCCAAAATTTTGTGTATTTGAGCAACATATTTTTTAGCAATTATTAGCAATGATTAAAGGGACACAATAGAAAAACAAAATGACCTAAGAACTATGGAGTGGGATGTTAGAACTTTTTATGATAGGCTTTGAGTCTAGAAATATTTACTAGCGGCAGGGTGGCTCCATTGAGTGTTTCTAACTGCACAGCACCCCAATGCAACGTCTTCAGAACGCGAAAAGGGCCTTCCCAATGAGGGATCCATTTCCCTTTTGCATTCGTATAAGGGTTAGGTTTATGGAGAAGAACTAACATGCCTGCTTCAATGTTTTTGTTCCACAGATATCGATCATGTGCCTCCTTCCTCTTCATCTGAGTCTCTATCAATTGTTTGGTCGCTATTAGACGAATCTCCTCCACTTTATGTAGTGCTCCTAGCCTCTGAGAGACATCTCAATCCTTCTTTCCCTGCATGAATGCTATCTTAGGCGATCCATGTAAAAATTCAAAGGGCTCGATGGGTAATATGCCATAAACCAGTTGGAATGGGGAATATCCAGTGGCCTCTTTGTAGGCTAACCTGTATGCCCAAAGTGTACCTTGGTAAGCAATGCCCCATGAAGTGGGCTGCAACATACACTCCTTTCTTAACATTGAGATTAAAACCTTATTTGTCGATTCAGCCTGTCCATTTGCTCGTGGATAGTAAGCACAAGAGGTCCTATGAAGAATTCTATACCTGTTGAAGATTTCTTGCAGGACTTTATTGACAAAATGCGTACCCTGATCAGTACAAATTTCAAGTGGACAACCAAACCTGCAAATGATGCTACTATAAATGAAATCAGCAACAGTTTGGGCAGTGCACTCGGGGGAGGCAATAGCTTCAGCCCACTTTGTCGCATAATTTGTAGCTATCAAGAGATATTTTTCTCTTTTTGGAAAAGCGGGAGGGTAGATGGGCCCTACAAAATCTAGCCCCCACTTCTCAAATGGTTGCCAGGAAGTGGAAACAACCAAGGGGTTATGTCTCTGCTTTGTTGGCTTAGGTCCACACCTCTGGCAAATGTCACATGCCTTTCCCCATTCATCTGCATCCCTAAATAGTGTAGGCCACCATAGACCAGCATCCAGTATCCTCTGACTCATAATATGTCCTGGAAGGTGCCCACCACCTGTTCCTTCATGTGCAGAGTGAAGGACTTCCCTCACTTCTTCTTCTTCCAAACACTTCCTGAACCGGTCATCCTTGCCCTGTCTATACAATTTATCTTCAATGAAGGTATATGGTCTACTCTTGATTAGCAGTCTCTTCTTTTGTACAGCACTAGCCTTTTCTCGATACAACCCAGTTTTAATGAAATTTTTGATGTCGTAATACCAACCTTGAGCTTGTACAGCAAACAGATGAGCATCTGGAAAGTCATCATTGATTCCACTAGTTTGATTCATCATATTTATTCTGGATAGGTGATCCGCCATAACATTTTCTTTTCCTGGTTTATGGACTACAGAAAAATCAAACTCTTGGAACAACAATAACCACCTCCATATTCTACCAGTGGCTTGTGGTTTGTTGAGTAGGTATTTTAGTGGTTGGTGATCTGTTATAATAATAAATTTTACCCCCAGTAAGTAATGACGGAATTTTTGGACAGCAAAGACCATTGCTAGGGCTTCCCTTTCTGTAGTACTGTAATTCCTTTCAGCCTTGGTCAAGATTCTACTGACATATTGAATTGGCCTGTCCACTTTAAATTCTTCACTGGGTTGGGTCAAAACTGCCCCCACTGCATAGGCACTGGCATCGACATGTATATGAAAGATTTTTGACCACTCAGGTGTGACCAAGATAGGAGCAGACACTAACCTTGACCGTAATGTTTGATATGCTTTTTCCTCCTCTTCTTCCCATTTAAAAGGTACTTCCTTACCTGTAAGTCTAGCCAGAGGTCTAGCTATCTCTGCATACATTTTTATAAACCTTATATGGTATCCAGTATGCCCCAAGAAACTCTGAATCTCTTTAGGGGATTTAGGTTTAGGCAACTTTAATATAGAAATGATTTTGTCAGGATCTGGGGTCATACCTTTAGCCGACACCACATGTCCTAAGAGGGTTCCTTCTGTCACAAGGAAATGACATTTGTTTGGATTGAGCTTTAACTTAGTCTCCTTGCATCTTTTGAAAATATTCTGCAGCTGCCTCAAGTGGTGGTCCAAACAATCTAGATGAGTTTCCTTGTGAGATCCTGGGAGAAGTCATCCATGAAGATTCTAAGTGGTTCCAGCAATAGGGGGCCAAAAATGAGATTGACCGTTCTGTTAAAGGTGGCTGGAGCATTTCTGAGCCCAAATTGCATTTTTACATACACATATGTTCCCCAAGGTGTGATAAAAGCAGTCTTTTCACGATCCTCTGGATGTACTGATATTTGGTTATAGCCACTGAATCCATCCATAAAGCTATATAATGCATGCCCAGCCACTTCTTCAATGACCTGTTCTGCAAAAGGCATAGGGAAGCCATCTGGAATGGTCACCTTGTTGAGTGCTCTAAAGTCAACACAAATTCTGATTTTATTAGTATTCTTCTTCGGTACTATAACCATAGGTGAGAGCCACTCTGAGTGTTCAACAAGAATGATGATTCCTGCATCCTCCATCTTTTGGATTTCCACATAGACAGCTTCGGCATATTTTGGATTAAGTCTATAACTCTTTCCTCTTATGGGTTTGGCTCCATCAACCAGAGGGATTCTGTGCTCTCCATAAGTTGCAGGCACTCCTTCTAAGTCTTTATAATGCCAGGCAAAAACATCTATATACTGGGTCAAGAATGATTTTACTTTTTCAAGGAGCCCTGGGTGGCTCCACAACCAAGTGGCCACCAAAACTGGCTGATTATTGTCTTGAGTGCCTAAGTGTATTTCTTGGACAGGATTTCTCGCTACCATATTATCTTCGTGTGCATCTGCTTCCTTGTCTTCTTCTACTAGCTTTTCGTGCATTGCTTCATAAGCAGGTGTATTTTGGACTTCAATGTGTTCCTCCTTGTCCTGCATCCATCCTGCAGGGATTTCTTGAATTGGGAAAGAACATTCAACACCAGAATTTTTTACCTTGCTTTTAGCTTTAGGAACTTCTTTATCTGTGGTTGTCACATCCTCCTCCAAGTTGTATTTGAGGGGTGTCTTCCTGCCCCTTCTGTGGTCTGTGATGGGCTCTCCCAATCCATCAACCTGGACCTTTTCCTTATCTTCATCATAACCTTCAGTCGTGCAAGGATTATTAAGAAAAATTCCAAAACAAGAGGAAGAGTTGCCGGCTTGGAGCCAATTTAGAATATCCTCTTCTTCCTCAAAATCTATTTGGGGTTGATCCTCCGATTCTGTTTCCATGCAAATGCTAACTGTTTGCATCATACTAGTGTTTCCTTGATTGTCTGGGCCCTCTTCTAAATGAATCTGTGTCAGCTCCTGCCCTTTCTTTTGTACCCACATAGTGTCCTTGCCCCAATCATGAATGACACTGGCATGCCTCAGCCAAGGTCTTCCAATTAAGAGAGGAAATCCTCCTTCAACCTGGGGCAATCTTAAAACCACAAAATCCAGAATGAATAGATTACCTTGTACTTCAAGTGGAACTTTTGGGATTACCCCCAAGGGCCTTACTTTGCTCTGATCTGCCAAAGTGACAGTGAAGTTTGCAGGTCTTGAAGAGTGGAGTCCAATCTTTTTCATGGTATGTTCAGGCATCAAGTTAATGCCAGAACCACCATCCACAATAACACCTTGAAATTCATGACCCTTGATTGATACTGTAAGCCGAGGACTTTTATAATCCGTAAGGGGTGCTTCCCCGATAATTATCCCTTTATGTAAAATAGCAGTCTTTGCCACTAAGCTTGTAGTAGAAGCCTCATCAATTATCTGCAATAATTCTGACGTGAATTTCCCATCCATCTTTATTAATTCAAAAATACTAACCTCCTTCTTCATGGACTTGAGTAGTTTTGAAGCCTCTGACTCTTTAAGAGGATGAGCTTCATTTGCTTTGCCAAACTCTTCTTGAGCCCTATTGAAGGCATGCCCAATGGCATCACTGGTGCCTATGAGATATTCCTTTTGGTTTGTGTCTGCACTTGTGGTGGCTTTGTCTTCAGATGCAACTCTGTCTTTGTTCAATTCCCTAATTATTGATTCTTGATTTTTGTCCACTTGAGCCTTCCCCTTGCTTCTTGTCTGTACTGCAAAAGATTGAAGTTCTTCTAATTGTACCACCCTGGTAGACGGTGAGGGCTCATTGACCTGAGGTAATGTTTCCTCCTTGAATACAGAGATCATTTGGAGATGGGGTCCGGAAGTAGAGGCTTGATTCTTAGGACAACAGTTTGTATAGTGATCCCTGGCCTCTGGACAGTTCCTGCAAGGAGGGGCATTTTCTAGGAGAGTGCACCTAGATTGGTAGTGCCCGCACTCTCCACATCTGAAGCAAATGATGGGTCTTCTAGGCCCATTTGCAAAGTTATTCCTTGGTCTAGGATTATAGTTGTTACCTTGGTTTGCTGCGACTGCCATTACATTTGCAGGTGGCAAAGGTCCTCCCTGTGTCCAGTATGTCGTTGCAGGCATTCCCCTGGATTGGCATTCATGGGCCTCATGGCCAACTTTCCTGCATAATTGACAAGTCACGTTTAGCAGAGGACATTCACTTACTATGTGCCCTTGCTTGCTGCACATGGAGCACCAGAGTCCACTCTTGATACCGCCTCCTTTGAGTTCTTGCAATTCCTGCCTCAGCTGAGCTAATTCTTCTGCTTGGGCCTCCTCCTCCTTTTGGAGCTTGAGTGCTTCAATCTCCCTTCTCAGTTGAGCCACAGCAGTCTCCTCCTCTGTGTAGGGCTTATTCGTTTTCAAGCCCTCTAGCTCCCTTCTTAACTGGATCACTGGGTCCTCCAATTCTGTACCATAGGTTGGTTGGGAAGAAGTTGCACCATACTGGTGCCTTATCTGCTCCAAGTGTGTGGCCGTATTGATGAACTCCTCAACAGAGGCGGTAGGTAACACTAACTCTTTTATTTTGCATTGGGTGACCACAGATAGGGGTTTGGCTAACCACTTCTTGACAAAGAAATCATGCGGTGGATTTGGTAGTTTAGCCATTAGTGCTTTGGCCCTGGTCACAAACTCTGGGAACTTTTCTCCTGGACCCAATCTCAAGTTTTCTAGCTCTTCTATAATGGTCTCCGCAGTGTTGCCATGCTGAAACTGATTTTTGAAGACCTCTTTCATCAAATCCCAAGAGGTAAAGTGGTTTTCAGCAAACTGGCTAAACCACTTGTCTGCCAATCCCTCCAATGTGGCAGGGAAGAGTATCAAGAATGCATCTTCCCTACCCATTAGACCTCTAGTCTTGCATAATGCCAGGAATCTTCGAATGTGCTCGTCTGGATCCTCATGAGCTAAACCTCTGAAAGAGGGAAATTTTATGTTTAATCTGGAGAGTAAGGTTTCTAGGTCTACCTGCCTTGCCATGCTTCTTACCGATGAAGTTGATGAAAGTGGACTCGATGATCTTCTGACCGCCTTTCTTCTTGTCTGCTTGCACGTGACCCTCAAGGTTTGTGACCGGGTCGCGGTCATGAGCTGTTCATAGTTCACTTAATATGAGACACTTGATATAAGTATGTACCTCTTTAATCAACTGGAGTATTACTGACACTGGAATATTGTTCTCCGATTGCAATAGATCTTCTCCTATGCTCAATTCTCCTTGGATGTCCCACCGTGCGTGCCAAATTTGTTGGGGGATTCTTGGACGAGAAGGAGTTTGAGGGTTTGTAGGAGAGAAAGGAAAGAATAAAGAAAGAAATGAGCTGGGAAACTTCACAGAGGAAATAACCTTGGAAGCTTCTGTAGAAGCACACCTTGGAATCTTGAGTTTGATTACAGTAAAACAATTACAATGTTTGAGCACAGTCCGAGTCAATACTTCTGTGCGCACTACAGAGGGGGCTTAATTACAAAATACCAATTATCCCGAAGTCTTCTTGCAGTCGGCCTCCTCTGCACCAGTCCTCTACTTGCTTCAAGCTTATCCTTGTGCACACCTTGCACCAAGCTTCCACCAAGATGAGGAATGAGTATCTTCTGTCAGCATGCACACTGCACAGAGACCTTGAGGTCCTTGGGGTCTAGCTTCGCACTCCCTTGCCTTCTTCCTTAGCCACCTCTCTTGCACTCTTCACTTCCACCTCTCTGTGTCGTCGTACCCTGGTGTCTCTTGCACTTCTCTCTCTTTCTTCCTCCCAGTGTGTCCCCAAGAATAGCCTTTGTCTTTCTTTGTTGAGTGCGCTGGTTCTGTGCACTCTAACTGAAATACAATCTTGGTACCCTTTCAATGTCCCAAGATTGTCTTTTGAACTGGCAGCCAATGACTCACTACTTTGTCTTGTAGTGACTTTAGACTTAAAGCAAAATTTTGATTGGGCGGCCCTATTTCCACCTTTGCGTACACGGCCCGCTTCCCATACCTTCACCTTTTCCTTTTAATTCTTTACTTTTGCACCTAAGACTTTAAAACACCCTTTGAACCTTAAGGGAATTGGAAAAATACTTCTGCAATACTTCCCCAATTTAATACCTCTTGTCTGCGAACAGTTAAAGACCTTTTATATGAACAATTGAAGGTGCACTACCTGTGCACTTTGACCCTGGAATTTTGATACTTTACTCTTGCCTATGCATAGCTGTGACCTTGACTTTGCTAGTTTCAACCGGTTAGGGCTCAACACACGCTTTGGTCATCTGAATTTTGCTAGTTTGCTATGCCTGCAGAATCTGATATGGTGTCTTGTTTGCCCAAGCTTGAGGCACCTGGAAAACATGTATGTGAAGGCTGTATTTTGGGCAAAATGCAGCGTTCCTCCTTTCCAAAAGATGGTTCAGTTCGGGCTACGCAAAAATTGCAGCTTGTACATAATGATGTCTGTGGTCCTATGCAGACACCTTTTGGAAACTATCTTTACTTCGTGACTTTCATTGATGATTTTTCCAGGCATGCATGGGTATATCCATTGAAGGCAAAGTCCGAAGTGTTTTTGTGCTTCAAACAGTTTTTGGTTTTGGCTGAAAATCTGTCAGCATGTAAAATGGGCACCCTCCGTTCTGATCGAGGGGGGAAATATATGTCTTCTGATTTTAATGCATTTCTGGTTGAACGTGGGATAAAACACCAGTGTACAGTGCCGTATACACCTCAACAGAATGGAGTTGCTGAACGGAAGAACAGGTCACTCATGGAGATGGTGAGGTGTATGGTCAAGAGTTAGGCTTTACCACATAGTTTCTGGCTTGAGGCTGTCATGTGTGCAGCATATGTACTTAACAGGTGTCCCACTAAAGCGCTACAGTCTATCACTCCATATGAGGCTTGGCATGATCGCAAGCCATCTGTTGCTCATCTGCAATCCCTATAAATATAGTGACTTTTGTCACTAAAAACCATTGTAAATACCATTTTCCATTTTTACAACTCCATTTTGTTCAAGCCGAGGACTCCTCGAGCTTGAGGAGTATTAGAAGTATCATCCTACCAATTTTCATAATTTTTAGATTCCGTTTGAGTCCCCAAATAAGCCTTGGAACCTAATTTTTAACTAGGCCGGACACTAGGTCTAGACAGGACCAAAACCACTCAAAAAACTATAAAAAGGGCTGGAAAGCTCATTTTGTTGTAGATTTCAGCTTTGTAAGAGAGTTCTTTTGTAATTCAAGTCCTTCCATTGTTCCACTCTTTGCTCTTACCTTGTGTGTGTGCGTGCGTATGTGTGTGCATGTTTGTATGCTTTCACTCATGCACTTGTGCACTTCACTTGCTCTTGGTCTTCATACCGGTCCTCATGTCTCCGCGGATTGACATTTATGAGGTGAAGCTCCTCACGTTGGTACTTGCCATTGTGCTAGAGTGACACCAAGAAATTAACTTATCTCCCACATAACACAAGTATCCATAAGTTGATCTCCTGACATTAGGACTACCTGCCCAATCTATATCACTATAGATCTTGATGTTTGTATCTGATGTAAAACCATAATACAAACCTTCTTTGAGTGTACCCTTAATGTACTTCAACACTCGTTGTCCTACAATCCAATGTTCTTTCCTAGGACAATGCATGAATTGAGACAATACTCCAACTACATATGACAAGTCAGGCCTAGTTAAAGTAGCATAGATCAGACTACCAACCAAACTTTGATATAGCTTCATGTCCTTGAATTCTTCTCCTTCATATCTGCTCAATTTGTGATTCACCTCCATTGGAGTAGGTGCTACCCTGCAATCATCCATTTTAAACTTGACCAACAAGTTTTTCAAATACCTTTCTTGAGTTACATACACTCCATGTTGAGTGTATGAGATCTCCATGCCCAAGAAATATGACAAGTCTCCCAAGTCACTAATATTGAACTCTTTCTCCATTTGCTTCTTTAGACTTTGAATGCCTTTCTCATATGTACCTGTAAGAATTATATCATCAACATATATGCACATGTAAATGAACCCATCATCACTTGCTTTAACAAGCAAGCTACTATCTGCTTTAGATACTTGGAAACCAAGTCCTTTCAAGAACTTCACAAGTCTATAATTACATGCCCTTGGGGCCTGCTTCAAGCCATACAAAGCTCTCTTGAGCTTACATACATGATCTGCATACCTTTCATCTCTGAATCCTTGTGGTTGCTCCATGAAAACATCATCTAAAATATAACCATTTAGAAAAGCATTCTTCACATCTAGTTGACATAATTTCCAACCTTTACATGCAACAATAGCTATGAGTGTCCTGATGGTTGTCATCTTTGCCACAGGACTATAGGTCTCATCATAATCTATACCATATGTTTGAGCAAAACCTTTCACAACAAGTCTAGCTTTATACTAGACACACTTCCATCTGCAAACCTCTTTGTCTTGTAGACCCATTTGCATCCAATGATCTTCTGACTATTTGGTTTAGGAACCAAATCCCATGTCTGATTCTCCATCAATGCATCATACTCTTCCTGCATAGCTTTCTCGCAATTTTCCTTACCTTTTGCCTCTTCATATGTAGAAGGGTCTTCATCTGCTTTTATCATATAAGCATAATCTTTGGTAGCCAAAAAAGAAGTGTCATAGCTATACCTTGTAGGTTGCCATTTGTGTCTTGATGACCTTCTGAGTTCTCCACTTCTTGAGGTTTCTCGTTCATCACATTCTGGATCAAACCTTGGCACTTCTTCAACTTCAACCTGTACTTCATTGTTCTCTTCTTCATCAAATATCTGAACCTTTGATTTACCTTTCTTTTGATTCACAACTTCTTCATCACCTGCATAAATATTGATTGTACCTGCATACCAAGTACCTTGCTCATCAAATGTAACATCCTTTGATACTAGGAATTGTTTTGTGGATGGACTCCACAACCTATATCCCATCTGCTTATCATCATATCCAATGAACACATACTTTTCAGCTTTAGGTTCCAATTTGTGCCTTAATGGAGATGGCACATATGCATATGCCAAACAACCAAATACTTTACAATGATCTAGAGTAGGTCTCTTACCCCACCATTCCTCATATGGTGTCGTACCCTGCAAAGCTTTACATGGTAACCTATTGACCAAATATGTGGCTCTATTTACAGCCTCAGCCCACAAATAATTGGGGCAATTTTTCTCCTTCATCATGGATCTTGCAAACTCAACAAGAGTTCTATTCCTCCTTTCTGCTACACCATTTTGTTGAGTAGAATACCTGCAAGTAATTTCTCTTTTTATACCTGCATTCCACAAATAATCATTGAACTCATTAGAGAAATACTCTCCCCCTCCATCTGACCTTAGTCTCTTCAACTTATGACCTGTAATTCTCTCTGCATACACATGATAATGTTTGAATGTATTGAATACCTCTGACTTATCTTTGATCACATAAATAGTGATCCATCCGATAGCATCATCAACATAAATCACATAATACCTTGAACCATTGATGCTGAAATCCTTTGATGGTCCCCACACATCTATGTGTACCAACTCAAGCTTCTCTGAATACATAAAACCATGCTTGGAATAAGATTGCTTATGAGCCTTACCTAATTGACATGCCTCACATTTGTATGTCATATGTTGACTTGCAACATTAGGCAATCCAAGCACTGAACCATTGTTAACCATATCTTTAATACCTCTTTCATTGAAATGTCCAAGCCTTTTGTGCCAAAGATCTAACGCAGAGATCTTATGTCCTCCATAAGTGAACAAGGCATGACCAACATTACCTTGAATCTTCAATGTGAAGAGTCTTCCTTCTTTCTTCCCTAAAACAATTTGTTTATACCCATTGCTAGGGTCTTCCACAAACACTTCTTCATTAGTGAACCTAACTTCATAACCTTTTTCAACAATTCGTCCTACACTTATCAAATTCTTAGGAATTGTAGGAACATACAAAACCTTACTCAAGAGAGTACTACCATCCTTGGCCTTCACTGATCCAATTGACTTCACATTGTGCTTTGTATTGTCACCTGTTTGAACTACATGATTAGTCACCTCATTCTCCAAATCACTCATCAAAGCTATGCTACCACTCAGGTGATTGCTACACCCTGTGTCAATGTAAAAGACTCTTTGGTCTTCACTTTGCCTTTCACAAGTTGCATTCATTATCAATGGTGAATCCTCCTTCTGATCTGAAGCATAATTGTAGTAGGTATTGTTGTATTGTTGACTTTGGAATCCTTTACCTGCATTTCTTCCAAAGTAACCTCTACCTCTGAAATTACCTCTTTGATTTCTGCCACCTCTTCCTCTTGAATTCAAATTCTGATTATATCCACCATTGTTCTGAGTATTATGCCAACCATCATAAACTAAGTGATTTTTCTTACCACAAATCCAGCAAGCTTTGACTCCATCTTTATTACTCCTGCCTCTTTCTCTACCTTTGCCACCTTCTCTTCCTCTTAGGAAGTTAGCTTGGCTAGTTGTACCTTCATATTCATTTTCTTGTTGCTTCCCTTTGATATTATTGTTCTTATCCTTTGAATACATTGCTTGACCTGCACTCTTATCACTTTCACCTTTGACATCCTGCTCAAAGGTTAACATGTGTCCTAGCAACTGATTTAAATCAAGAGTGAAATGATCAAGTGATAATTCAGTAGACAAAATGAATGGCTTCCATTTATCATCACCTCTCAAACCTGTGAGGATTTGCCTTACCAATTCATCCTCCTCAATATCTTCATCAACTGCTCCTAATGCATCTGCAATGTCCTTCATCCTTGTTACATAAACTGAGATGGATTGAGAGGCCTTCTTCTTGAATGTGGTAAACTCTGCCCACAAGGATGCCTTCCTTGACTTTGTGGTGTTTTGGAAATGCTCCTCCAAAGCATTCCATATATCACTTGCACTTTCAAGACCTCTAATATGAGGTAGCAAGTAGTCATTGACTGCCATGTAGATAATGCTCCTAGCTTGAGCATCTTTCTTCATCCAAGTCTTCAAATCTGATAATTCTTCCCTAGTTGGAACACTAGGATCTGTGAACTGAGGCTTTTCTTCTTCACCTATAATATAACCTATCAAGTCTTTGCTCATAAGATGAGCTTCCATCTCATTGACCATGCTAGATAGTTCTCTCTATCCAATTTCTCTATCTGAAGAGAATCTCCCATCCTTTCTTCACCTGTGTATTAAATCCTTCAAGCTTTATGAGTAATAAGATTACCTTTGCTTCGAATTAAGTTCCTTTTGTCTTCCTTGATATCTTTTGGCCTCCTTCTCAAGCTTTTCTTTCAAGCTTTCACCTTTTGAATCTTCAAATGTTGAATTCTTTATAGCTGCAGCAGACGGGGTCCTCCTTCTTCAATTTTGATGCTTCCTACTCTGATACCACTGATGGAGAGTGTTAATCTCCAAAAGAACAAGCTACTCTTGAAGTTAGAGCACCTCTATATCAAGAGTAACTCAAAACCTTCACCAATTTGGAGGATCAATACTTAATCATCAAAATTTTGAACAAACTATGAAGAAGATGACTACACAGAAAGTCTGCTGCCCATAACTCTCTCATTGACTTATCAAATGTGTAAAGTTTCTTATAAAACTTTGCACAAGGTGTTGCCTATAGTTTTCACACCTTCTCCAAGTTAAATCATTTCAAAAGACTTAGTAGATCTTGAGAAATGTTCTCAACAAGTCACCTATGTCTAAAACTATTCCTTTGAAAAGTCGATTCAGACACCTGTAACTTCTAACACTTGGTTCTCTCAATCTAGAACCCGTTTATGCAAATGCTTTTAGCCATAGGTAGCTTACCTTCCAACTTAAAGAATTAGTGCTTGCTTGCTCAAAACTTTGCACTGTGGAAGGAGAACTGACCAAAACATTAGCATTGAATTTTGCACCTCCTGCAACTTCTCTTCTTTCCATTTACACATGTAAATGTTCCTACACTCAATTCTCTCAGCCTGATCACAATTACAAGCTGAAAATTTGTACAAAGGTCAATCAACTATGGACTTAGACTTATACAAAAGCATTTCACAAAAGATTCAACACAGAAGGAGAATACTCAGAAAGATCGGGTGTAACATTTCTTCATTCCTGGAAAACTTTTACATCTGAGTGATGAGAGAGATCCTACTCACTTCTAAAGTATCTAATGACATCTAATTGTCCTCAAATCTTGTTCTTACACATTCTCTTATATTTGACCCGACGTTTTCTTTGTATATATAGGCAAATATTTACAAGCTCATGACCTTACAAAAGTATAAGATGAATTAACTCTAAATTAATGTACATATGTGTACACATCTTCATCCTCTGAATATATATACTTTCTCCATGCTTCATAACTTGATCTTTTCTTCAGTCCTTGACTTCCAAACCTTCATCAAATCTTCAATTGTTGATTGCCCTGCACCAAGAAAACCAACCTTTTTAAGATAAAGACTCTTTAAGAGGAAGGAATCAAATTGTTGAGTTAGAGTTTCATAATTGGATTCGAGAGAAAGAAGTATACACACACATGAGAGCTTGAGGAAGAAGATGATTCAGACAAAGGTTTCCATGAGAGCTTCATGGCTCTCATATTCGAGACTCGCTTTTTCCTCCTCCTCAGACTATGAGCACTAACTCATGGTCATAGAGTCATGAATTAGATTGAGAGAGTGAGTTAACCGTTTCATTTAGCTTTTTCTTGAGTGAGCTAATTTTTTGTGCACATTTTTCTTTCCATGTGGGTTTTTTTGTTCTCTCATTGTTTATGGTGTTGACTTCTTATACTTGATAAGTGAACTTACTTTGTTTCTTAGATTTTTTGTGTATTTTTTATATAATTCATCTGATTCATTTCTAGAATAATTAGACTTTGCTTTTTCTTCATGAGAATTAGGATAATTTTGTTTTCCATTTGAGCCTTTTGCTTAAGCTCTAATTATCATGAAAGTGGGTTTAGCATTATCTTTATCACTCCTAGCTATTCTATGGGACACCACATTCAAAGGTATTACTTTAACTATTTTAGGATTCTTGGGATAGTACTTGAGAACATGGTTGACTCACATCTATCACGAAACCCAAATTTGGTTTTGTGGATTGTCTTATGCTTGTACCAAAGGAAAATCACGAATGAAGTAATCTCCATTGCATCTAAAGCATGTGCCCTAACGTATTGTTGGCCTTTGTGGAGGAACTGTTTGATTGTGAGCTTAGTATGTCATAGTGGTATACTACACACCCATTTGCTAAAGATCATTTTGTCCATATAAAGTTTGATTTTGATCCCATTGAGAAATTTTTCCCATAGAATACTCATTATAGGTTTTATAACAATATTCCTAGATCAATTCATTGTTCCTTGGATTAGTTGTTGATGCAACTAACACTATGGCTCTCAAGGTTCTCTTCCACTATGTATTTCAATGGTATGACCTCGTTAGGATGAGAAGGCTATTGTTTGAGCACAGGTTCCCATACTAATTTTTCCTTAGTGCAGGAGCATATTATGACTACCTATGGTTGCAAGATTGATCCCTACTCTCATTTCCCTAGCAATACAGAGGTTTCATGTTTTGAAACATTGGTGGATATTGATAAGTATTAGTCCTTTGATTGTTTTTTTTTTAATAAGGCTTTCCTACTATAGAAAGAGTCTACAGTGGCATGATTTTTCATATCTACTCTATCTCATACCATTGAGATTTTTGTTGAATTGGATATGGCCTATACATTTCATTTTGTGGAGTAAAAGTTAGTAGAGTGGTTGCCACCACATTTGTGATAGAGTCTACTAGGTTGTGGTAGCTCTTGATGCTTGTCAGGTATAGATGGGAGATCCAACTTGTTTGCTAGCTTTTTTACTAGATCATCCAAGAAAGAATCTGATTGTACACTTGTAGTGTTGTTTCTTTTAGAAGTCTCTTTCGGAAGCTCTAGATTATTTTCCAAATAAATACACTATTTTATATATTCATCCACCATAGATGGTTGCCTTATGAATACTAACCTTCTCATCTTGCTATTGATTAATCCATAAATGAATAGTGATACCTTCTTTTCATCAGAAGGAAATGCATGACGAGGACATCTAGAGATGTATATCTTGAAGGGTCATGCTTCCAATCTTATGGTTTCCAAGGTTGATTTTTTTGAGACTATGAATCAACAAAGAGGTCTCATGGTTGATACCTCTTTTAGAAAATTCTCCAATTATGCTCAAGAGAGTGGCATTGATTTTGATGAAGCCTTTGCTCCCACATGTTGCATGACCACCATTCATAGCATCTGTGCACTTGCTACTTATCATGATTGGAATGTACATTACTTGGACATTAAAACTTCATTTTTAAATGGTGACTTACATGAAGAAGTGTATGGATTTCAGCCCAGTGGTTTTGTGCAAAAAGGGAATGAAAACAAAGTGTGCAAGTTGAAAAAGGCATTATATGGTTTAAAGCAAGCACCACATGCTTGGTATGAAAAGATACATACCTACTTGATCGCACATGGTTTTGAGAATAGTCCAATTGAGAGCACCTTATATGTGAAGTGTTCAAATGATGTGTTTTTATCATTGTTGTCCTTTTTGATGACATGTTGTTCATTAGTCCTAATGAGAAGCATAATTTTTATTTTAATGCTAATTTGCATGATGTTGAGGCATTTTCATCATTACTAGCACATTCAATTTATGCAAGTTGATGGCAGAATAGCTTTGTGTCAAACAAAATATATTGACACATTATTGCAACATTCTGTTCTTGAAGAATGCAAACCTATTGCCAACCCTATGAAAAGAGGTTTACAATTGAGTCTTCATGATGCTCGAGATGCATTTGATGTTGCTCTCTATCAGGAAGCTATTGCATGTTTGATTTACTTATGCAGAATGCAACCTCATATTTAGTTTAGTATCTCTTAGATGAGTAGGTTTATGCATTGCCTACGTGTCAAGCATTTGCAGGCAGCTAAGATCATCTTTCGTTACTTGAGTGGTACCGGTCTACTTGGATTGTTTTATCCCAAGAGGGGATTGCTATTGCCAGATTTACGTGCTTTTTTTTACTCTAATTGGGTTGCTTGCTATGACACTCGTGTGTCCACTATTGATTTTTGCTTCATGCTTGGTAGCTCATGCATATCTTGGTTGAGCAAGAAGCAACTTACTATGTCCACTTCTAGTTCTAAGGCTTGGTAGAGGCAACTTTCATAGCGATTCTTGAGTGTGTGTGGCTCAAATGCCTTTTGGTTGATTTGGGTGTTGGTCATTCTTCTACAACCACCATCTTCACTGACAGTCAAAGTGCATTAGCAATTGCAAGGAACCATGTGTTCCATGTCGCACAAAGCACATTGAGGTGCATTATCATTATGTCAGGGAGAGGTTCTCTATTGGAGAGATCAGTTTGGCTTATGTGCCCACACACGATAAGATTGCATATCTTTTCACAAAGGCTCTACCTCGGGAGAAGTTTGAAGCTTTTTGCAAAGCTTGGGGATTATTTTCCTTGGTGGATTGATCTCTTTCCACATAGCTTGGCACTTCCTTATACATGAGTGAGAGTTCCTTATTCACTGCATCACTCCTAGGGGGGATTATTTGATATATTTCAAAAGTGATGTGTGTGAGCACATTTAGGACCACCGTGGCACTTTTTTCCCCCTCTAGGAGGTTTTTTTTCTCTTGCCTTGTATATATTCCTATAAGCCTAATGGGTTACTTATCTTTGTATATTTACTTGGTGATACATTCAGTATAGTGTGTTGTGCTCCAAGCTTCTTCTTCTTCCTTGTGTTGTGTGCATGTTTTCGCAGACCTCAAACTCCAAGAGCTCCAATCTAGGAGGACCTTGAATTTGTCTTCCAATCTCTTTCAAATCTATGGAAATTTCATAATATGCTCATATGAAATCCATAAACAATAATGATAGAACAAGATATATATAAATGTAATCCAACACTTACCTTATTCCCTCGTATTCAAAATTTGAAATCATGAAGATCGTCATATCCCATGATATGAAACTACTCTCTCAAGTTTAAGAAGGGGATTAACTTTGATAATCTCTCGCCTTTCATAATCATTATCTGTAGAAGGAACAATGTATTTGTGTGTGTAAAAAAAGATCCTTGCACAAATAAGTTTAGTAGTAGGTACATACAAAAACACTAGTGTCCTAATGTGTGCATGTAGTTCTTTGAAAGTGCATGTAAGACTATGGAGTCGGTGCTCTTCCACTAAAGTAGAAGGAAATATGATTGTAACAAAGAATCACACACTGAGATCATTGACTAAGACATTCCACTATGAAACATTATAAAATAGTATAGAAATACTCACAATGCATAGGATACCTTGTTTTATTTGAGTTTCCTTTCATGGTTGACAATGTGAAGACATGTTGTTTGATAGATAAATGTTATGGAGCCTCATAATTGAGAGGTGAGAACCTCCTCTTATGTTAAATAAGGAAGATAATTATATGATTGCCAAGTGGCACTCATACGTGTTATGTGGAGCCTGCCCTTTATGGGTAGGTATGGGAGAGATTAGACTATCACGCGGCTGGGCGGAAGGATCGTGTCATCGTTCTCCGTGTAGAGAAAGACGTGTGCACGTACTCTAAGAAAGGACCTCGAAATTGGTGCTAAGTTTCCCCAAAAAAGTGAGGGGACTCCTCAGGACATAACAGTACTGACATTGGTATCAGAGCCTGAAGGTGACAATGACCAGTACGGGACCAGACGAAGTTGATAGCGGACAAAGCCAATAGCGGTCAATAAGACAGATGACTAGAGTGCTTTAGCGCAATCACCGAGAGGCCCCGTCCCTCCTCCCATCCTCTTGGATGTGGGAAGGAAGACTATACTCTTTTATTTATGCTTAGGCTCTGTGCTCAGAGCTTCACATGTGGGATAAAAAGACTCTTCGACAGCTCTTCGACAGGACTCCAAGCCTTTTTCGAAGGGAGAGGGAGCTCAAAACTGGAATGGCGAAAAAATTCGAAGTTTTTTTTTGAGAATTTTGGAGTATCAAAGTGATGCTATAGATCAAAATTTTGGCAAAGAGATGATACATGTATGTAATACGGGCTGTGGATATGGGATGTGGGTTTCGGATTTGATCAAAAAGCTTCAATTTCTCAGTTGGGAGCTTCTCAAAGTCACCTTTTAATGAAACTTAGCAATTTCACTTCTTACGTTTGACCTACCTAGCTTCTTTGCACCATAGCTTACTCATATGATATCAGATTTCAATAATCTTGGTCATGTTTCCAAGCCACATTCCTAAGCTTTGTCAGAAACCATTGGTGTTGGATTTGGATGAGATTTGCCCTATCAAAATCTCTCTGCAGCACTTCAACAGGAACTAGGCAGCCACTCCTGGCCTAGTTTTTCGTCATCCGGTGTTCAAATTCACTTTTTTCACTTGGGATAGTCTCAAATTCTTGAAACACAGGTGCTCCGCTACATTTCTTGGACTAGTGAGGATTGATAAATCTCAGAAGTTTCTCAGTTCTACTCAGTTTGCCCAATTGGGGCTATTCCCACGTGGTTTTGGCATTGTTTTGGATGGTTTTTGGTGTTTAGAACCTCCCCGGACCAACCGGACATTTCCAATTTTTGTTTGGGCCTAGTGAGGATTCAAAATCAGCAACCTTAAGCTTCAAGGATCACTTGGATTTCGCTTCCGCAGCTTTACTTTGTACCAGGGAAGTGCTCTTGTGATATATTTCTCTTCTTCTTGCATATTTAAGCTTTACTTCCATTCATTTTCATATAATCTAGTTAGCAAACGGGGGAAGGGAAGAAAAACATGGAATCTAAAGGCAAACAAGTAGTTGAAAACACTTCTCCATCTAAAGAGCAACTAGAGGATCCTGATTCTAGAATGGAAGAAGTAGAAGTAGGGCAAGAAATAGAAGAGAACTTAGAAGAGAAAGAGCCTCAGCAAGAGGAATATACATATGAGGAACTTTTAGATGACTTTGTCACTCGTGACCAATTCATAGACTTGAAAGAGCAAACTCTTAAATTAGAGAGAGATCTTGGTAGCATCACATTTCTCATAGAGCAGCTTAAGTCTCAAATGATCTCGCTTGAGACTAGTGTCACCTCTTTCCTAGCTAGGAAGGAAAGAGAAATGCCTCCTATTCCTCTGGAGCTCACTAGGAAAGATACTTCTCTTCCTAGCAAGCACAAAGGAGAGAGCTCTAGGGAAGCTCCCCTCCTAAAAGACTTGAAGCCACCTACCTTTATAGGAGATGATTGTGACACGAACAAGGATGCAATCTACACTTTTTTACAAAAGTGGCATGATTTGCATCAATTGAAGGGCACTCCACCAGAGTACCGTGTGCTAGAGGTGAGTCTCTCCCTCGGCCCGCGTGCTTATAAGTGGTGGATGAGTCTTAAGGAGGCAAACTCTATCCCTACTGAGTAGACTCAATTTGAGACTCTTTTTCTTAAAGAGTTTCTTCCTGAGAATGAGGAGGAGAGGATTGGGATGAGTGGGATAGGATTACACAGAGAGGTAGGCCTCTTTCGGTCTACCTATCCCACTATAGAGAGATCATTTTGAAACTTAAGGGCTTAGATGATTTCCAGAAGACCAGAGGGTTTGTTAGGGACTTGGATAAAGCCATAAAGAGGGAAGTCAGAAGGAATGCTCCTAAGACGTTTGAGGAGGTGATCAAGTATGCACAGATCTATGAGGACCATAACCGTCCTCAGTATACTCCTATGGAGACGGATCAGCCTCTCAAGCCTCTTAGTACGACTAAATTTAAAAAGAAGTTTCCTTTTGGGAAAAAAAAAAATTTATTAAAAAACAAAGATTGCAAGGGCCTAGGTTATCCACAGATCAGTTTGAGAAGGCCTCTGAAAAGGGCAAAAAGGCGGTCCACCTAGTGCAGACCCTTCCTATTCATGGCAGCTCTAGCTGCAAGGGAGTGGAGATGATGCATGAGGATATAGAGCACACCTGTTGTTTGACTCAGTCATTGTGGTCACAATAGTTTGGACCACATGACCTAGTCAAATTGCATGGTAGTGTGTACGGGACTAGGGTGTGGGTCATGGTAGATGACTCTGCCACTCATAATTTTATAAACTATGCTTTGGTCAAGAAATTAAAAATTCCCTAGCAGCCTAGTGCACATAAATACATTGTATCTATGATGCAAGGGCAAGATAAG
The DNA here is from genome assembly GCA_020310875.1 of Ceratopteris richardii. Taxonomy (NCBI): domain Eukaryota; kingdom Viridiplantae; phylum Streptophyta; class Polypodiopsida; order Polypodiales; family Pteridaceae; genus Ceratopteris; species Ceratopteris richardii. The sequence continues at coordinate 56,832,972 of CM035415.1, forward strand.
AGGATATGGGATACTATGGTATCCAATTTGGAGGTCAAGATGCAAGAATATACAGATTATATGGACTTCCAAATTATGAATATGGAGAGGATAGATCTAGTCTTAGGAAGAGAGTGGTTATGGGGATTGGGAGACACACTTAAACACAGCTATCAAAACAACACACTTGAGTTTGAAAAGAATGGAAGTAAAGTTTGTATTCAGGGAGAGAGAGATGTACCTAGTGCACCTCTCATTTCATCACTAGAGTTGTATAGTCTTTGTTATTCTTAGCCTGTACAAGACATCTTTTTATTGTATATTCATGATATGGAGCATTGTACAGACAGCTCATCTGATGTATATTTTCATGCTAGGAATGTGAATATTGACAGGACTTTCTACTATTCTTTTTTGCAAGAGTGTGTGGTTAAAAGTTTTAAGGATCTTATGTTTGAGTATAGAGATGTTTTTTCCACTGACTTACCTAGAGGGCTACCACCTGAGAGAGGGGACATTGACCATGCCATTTAGGTTGTTACTAACACTAACCCTATTTGCAGGCCACCTTATAGGCTTAGTGTTTCTCAGCATGAAGAGGTTGAGAAGCAGTTGCATGATTATTTAGATAAGGGCTTCATTAAACCTAGTAACTCACCTTGGGCATCACCAATGCTCCTAGTTAAAAAGAAAGATAGCTCTATGAGATTATGTATAGACTATAGAGCACTTAATAAGGTAACTATCAAAAATAGGTTTCCAATGCCTAGATTGGAAGATCTATTTGATCAGTTACATCAAGCTAGGTACTTTACCAAGCTTGATCTTAGATCACGATATCATCAGATCAGGATTAGGGTAGAGGATGTCCCTAAGACCGCATTTAGGACTAGATATGGGCACTACGAGTTTTTGGTGATGCCTTTTGGTCTCACCAATGCTCCTGCCACTTTCATGAAACTCATGAATAGTGTTTTACGACCTTATCTAGGGCACTTTGTGGTAGAATTTTTGGATGACATTCTGATCTATAGTGCATCATAAAAGGAGCACTTGGAACACTTGAGGAAGGTATTTCAAGTGCTAAGAGAAAATTCACTCTTTGCTAAGGAATCAAAGTGTGAATTTTTCAAGACAGAGGTTAGATACCTTGGGCATATAGTCTCCCAGGATGGAATCTAGATGGATCCTGAAAAAGTAAGGTCTATTATGGAATGGCCACATCCAAGGAACCTGGAAGAGCTGCAGATCTTCTTAGGTTTATCAGGTTTCTATCGAAGATTCATTAAGAACTATGCCAAGATTGCTATCCCGATGACAAAACAACTTAAAGCGGAAGGGAAAGCCTTTCATTGGGGAGACGAACAGAAGAAAAGTATGGAGAAGTTGAAAATAGCAATTGCTACAGCTCCACTTTTACATATAGTAGATCCCAACAAAACATTTGTGGTTGAGACTGACGCGAGTGATTTCGCTATAGGAGCGGTTTTAGTACAGGATGGTTGACCAGTAGCTTTTGAGAGCAAGAAACTAGAACTGGCTCAGAAGAATTACTTCGTCTTTGAGAAGGATTTGTATGCAATTGTCCACGCTTTGAAGAAGTGGCGTCATTATTTGTATGGTGCCAAAGTTACGATAGTGTTTGATCAAGAGAGCATTAAGTGGCTCTCTAATCAAATAGATCTTAAAGGTCATAAGGCCCGATGGGCAGAGACCCTTCAAGAGTTTGATTATGAGCTTAGGTATAGGAAGGGAAAGTTTAATGTAGTGGCCGATTCACTTAGCCGCATGCCTATGATCAATGGACTGAGTTTTACTCAGATCACTATTGGTGTAAATTGCAAGCCTACACATTTGGCTCAAAGGATGCATTGAAGTTCATACACACATGAAGAAGCATAGGAACATATGCTAGTGGCTAATTACCACTTTACCTCATTGTAAAAGTCAAATTGACTTGGAATCTCTTGTAATCACCTACCAGAAGGATTTGTGGAAAATTAGTTGATTGATTGAAAGAATATCTCCAAGAATTTAGGAACTTGATCATAGGGAGCCAAAAGTTTGAATTTGAATTCAAATTTTTAGTCATCTCTTATAAAAGTGGACAAAAAAAGTCGCGGGCAAGAGAGAGCACTCCCAAGCATAGCATTACTGTTTTTTGAGTGTGTGTGAGGTCTACACTCAAGCCCACACCTCTCTATACCATTTGGCAATGAAATGCATGCCAATGGAGTTGTATACCAATGTTCATTAATACATACATTCATATTGTCCATCTCTGAGTTCTCTGTTAGTCTACTCAAAAGTCTGTCAACTTGTCAAAGGCATATCTCGGTCAATTCTTCACCACATTTAGTGATTCAAAGCTTGTTGGATTCAGCTTGAAGTAATCTACATGCTATCAACGTTTGAAGACATTCTATTTAGCCATTTTGGAGAAATTTGTGTCAAGGTAAACTCTGGTCATTTTTTGCTACAGTCCTAAAAAGTCGGGGGTATAGCTTAACTTGCTAAATTGATTTCTCTTAGCATAGTTTATCATTTTACATCATTCCACTTGCTATAGGTAGCTTACTAAGCTAATTAGATATCCCTAAAAGGAATTTTTCCAATGCGTATTGTGCTGGTCATACTGAGAAAAATACTCAGTAGGTGTTAAGACAAAAATAGAAGGTTTTCTTGAGTTTGTGACTTCCAAAGTTATCTGTTTTGATTCAATCATTGCACACACCGTTTCCAAAGGACATAGGACATTTTATGGTGTTATTGGAAAGCTAAGGAGGTCTAGTTATCAACTTTGAAGCAAAAGAGGGCTGGTACAAAGCAGGTTTAGCAGTACCTACTCAGTCTCTTGGAGCATCCATCCATCTATCCCAACAGTGGTATCAGAGCAAACAAAGGTAAAATGGGAGATGGTTTTCCTTCATTTATTGACAAATTGGACAGGAACAATTATCAAGCATGGTCTCTAAGGATGAAGACCTACTTACAAGGAAGGAGTTTATATGGATACATCTCAGGAGATGAGGAATTGCCCTCATTCAAAGAAAGAGGATTACCAACCAAGGAAGAACATGAAAAACTCAACACATGGTGTGCTAAGGATGCATTGGCAAGGTCTTATTTACTCAACTCTATATCTGATTTTCTTTTGCCACATATTAGAAATTGTAAGACATCCCAAGAGACTTGGGAAACCTTGTCATCATATTTTTCCTCCAACACAAGGGCTAGGAAAAATCAGTTGTGGATTGAATTCACAACTCTAAAGAAGCAACCTAAGCAAGTTGTTTCAGAATTTGTGACCAAGATTAAAGCTGTAGCAGATCAGTTAGCAAGCATAGGAGAAGAGATTGAAGAAGAACAGATTGTAAGGCAAGTGATCAATGGGATCAAGGCTGATGACAAATGGGAAAGCTTCATCACTGCCATGGATCTCTACATGTACATGCACACTCCAGATCTTACAACTCTCATGGGACAATTGTTTACTCATGAAGCAAAGCTCAACAAAAATGGAGACACATCCAAAGGTAATAACTCTTCTGCCCTATACACTGATAAGAAGTCTAAAGATAAAGGCAAGAGCAAGAAGGTGGAAGATGAAGGATCAACCTCTCAAGCCAACTATGTAGGGAGAGGTAGATCTTCAAGAGGAAGGGGCAGAGGAGGTAAGTTAGGTAGGGGGAGATCTTATAACTCCTCACCATGCAACATTTGTGGTCTATCAAATCATACTACAGATGAGTGTTTCAAGAATTACAAGAACCAGAGAGGAAGAGGATACCAAAGAGGTGGCTACTCACAGTCAAGAGGTAGATTCAACCATCACCAAGGTTACAACAATAACTACAACAACAACTACAACAATAATTACAATGGAAACTACCAAGGAGGTTTCAAATCGAGAAAGGATTACAACAACTACACAGAGGAGCAAGATATCTCTCTTTTGATCATGAACATGACTTCAAAATCAGGTACAAATGATGACGACCTATTCTACATTGACTCAGGATGCTCAAATCATGTGGCTCGCAATGTAGCATTACTCTCTGATCTTGAGGAACCAAAAGGTAAGCATCAAGTTCAAATAGGTGATGATACAAATCATTAAGTAGTTAAAGTTGGAAATGTTAAGACTTGTGATGGAAATCAGAATTTGTTGAGCAGGGTACTCTATGTACCAACCATTACGAAAAATTTGATGAGTGTTGGTCAGATTGTGGAGAAAGGTTTGCAGGTCAGATTCAATCAATATGGAGCATATGTGGAGGATCCAAGACATGGGTTCAAGAGGATTGCTAAAGGAGAAAAATCAGGTAGAATTTTCACTTTTGAGTTGGAAGATACAAAAAATATTGCACTATATAGTTATAAAGATCAAACACTTTCAGAGCTTGAGATTTGGCACAAAAGGTTAGGGCACATAGGAGAAACAACCTTGAAACAAATGTGCAGGGATCAATGTGTGCTTGGGATACCTAATGTATCCAAGCAACATATGATTTACAAGTGTGGTGCTTGTCAATTTGGTAAGTCTCACAGGTTACCCTTCTCCAAGAAAGGATATATGCATGAAGACTACCTAGAGCTTGTATACACAGATGTATGGGGACCAAGCAAAGACCCCTCAGTCTTAGGATCAAGGTACTATGTGTCTTTCATTGACGATTATAACAAATGGACTGTATTATACTTCATGAAGCACAAGGATGAGGTATTTAATTGTTTTAAGAAATATCTTGCATTAGTTGAAAATCAGACAGGAAGGAATTTGAAGAGGCTAAGGTCAGATGGAGGAGGTGAGTACTTCTCTAATGAATTTGAAGACTTCTTGCAGGACAGAGGCATCAAAAGAGAGATAACCACAAGGTATTCTCCTGAACAGAATGGGATAGCTAAGAGAAGAAATAGATTAATTGTTGAGACAGCTAGATCTATGCTTAATGAGAAAAAGTTACCTAACTATCTATGGGCAGACAGTGTTTCTACGGCCACTTATCTCATAAACAGGTTACCATCTAAGTCTCTTGATGGCATGATACCCTATGAAGCATGGCATGGTAAGAGACCTTCACTTGACAATTGCAAAATATTTGGATGTGTAGCCTATGTACACATTCCTTCTCAGATAAGAGGTAAGCTAGACCCAAAGGCTGAAAAATGCATCTTTATTGGGTATGATTTAAATCAGAAAGGTTACAGGTTTTATAATCCTATCAATAAAGGATTTATGGTAAGAAGAGATGTTGTCTTTGATGAAAATGATTCTTGGTATGAGAATGAATGCAGGAAGGTCAAATTACCCTATGATTTGGAAGAGGAATTTCCAAGTCTTACAAAGGAGGAACCTACTCAGAATGAAGTCTCAAGTTTAGATGATGAAGACACTATCAATCTTGAAGAATTCAAAGCATGGAAGTCCAAAGGCAAAATGAAGATGAAGAAGCTTGAAGACATACCTGAATCCTCAACTCAACCATTTAGAAGATCACAAAGAGAAAACAAGAAACCTATCAGATATGGGTATGATACATCTCTTGTTACTAAACATTCTCTTTATCTTGCCAAAGATTTGTCAAATGAAGAACCTGGATCATATGAAGAAGCAATAACCAAATCAGAATGGAAAGAAGCTATGGATGAGGAGATTGATGCTCTCAAAGAGAGTGACACATGGGAATTAGTACCTAAGAAGAACTCAATGAAGGTAATAGGATCCAGATGGATCTGTAAGCTTAAAAGAAACTCTGATGGCCCAATCAATAGGTACAAAGCCAGATTGGTAGCCAAGGGTTTTGCACAAACCCAAGGCATTGACTATGAGGAGACATTCTCACATGTGGCCAAGATGCCAACCATCAGAGTGTTGGTAAGTGTGGCTGCATCAAAAAATTGGAATATGTACCAATTGGATGTCAAGAATGCTTTCTTGAATGGATGGATTTCAGAGGAGGTATATATGTCACAACCTCCTGGCTATGAGGACCCTAAGAAGGTAACATATGTTTGCAAATTAAAAAAGGCTTTATATGGATTGAAGCAGGCACCTAGGGCATGGAATTACAGGTTAACCACATACCTCCAAGACCAAGGATTTGTCATGAGCAAGGTAGATACTTCTCTATTCATTAAGAGAAGCAATTCAGAGGTAATATACCTTTGTGTTTATGTTGATGACACCATCATTACAGGTAATGATGTCAATGGAATCAGATATATCAAAAGTCAAATGATGAAGGAGTTCAAGATCAATGATCTTGGTCTATTGAAATATTTTTTGGGACTTGAATTAGTCTACACTAGTTCAGGGATATATATTACTCAGAAAAAGTATATACAGGACATGTTGAAGAAGTTTCACTTACAGGATGCTAAAGTAACAAGCACTCCAATGGAGGTAAACTTAAAGCTAAGTGCCAATGAAGGTGATGAAGTCAAGGACAGTACAGGCTATCAAAGTATGGTGGGTAGTTTGAACTATGCTACCTTAACAAGGATAGATATTGCATATGGAGTTAGTGTGCTAAGTCAATTTATGCACAAGACAAGGATACCTCACTTAGAGGCTGCCAAGAGAATCTTGAAGTATCTCAAGGGTACATAGAACCATGGTTTGTATTTCCCTTACACTTCAGATATTGATATCAAAATTTATTCAGATGCAGATTGGGCATGATGCAAGGATGATAGGAGGAGCACTTTTGGATATATCTCTTTTGCAGGTGACAAACCAATTTCATGGTCTTCAAAGAAGCAACCTACTGTTGCTTTATCTTCCATAGAGGCAGAGTATAGAGGACTAGCTAATGCCACACAAGAAGCAATATGGATTAAGCTTTTGTATACAGAATTGGGTTTGTTCACTAGGTCTCCAATAATCTTTGGAGATAATACAAGTTCTCTTCACCTTGCAGCTAATCCTATTTACCATGCTAGGACCAAACACATAGAGGTCCATTGTAAGACAATAGTTACGCAATATAACACAGGAGCAATAGCAGAGAAGATAACAGATATAGGAGATTCTCAACAATTTTCTACTAGCAGCAAGTACAAAGATGATGGCGTTGTCCACCCGTGCGCTCTCAAGGTAGAGCTTAAATGGTGATCTAGACAACTCTAGATAGGGAGATACAAGGTAGAGGTATGCTGGCTCAGCTCAATGTCTTAGGTAGTGCAGAAGTCATGTATATATAGGATCATGGGTGGCCTGCCATGGACGGCTATACATGGGCGGTAGAGCGTGGGCGGCCACCGCCCGCGTAATTGCCATACACGGCTTAGACTGGTTGAACCGACCTAACAAATATAAATGATTTCTGACTCCGACAGGGAATATTCCATGGAATATTCCCTTTATCGTCGCGCCGGGGGCGCTGCCCCCGGACCCCCACCAGGGGGCCCGCTGGCCCCCTGGGACCCCCCAGCCAGGGGGCCCGCTGGCCCCCTTGGACCCCCCAGCCGGGGCTGCTCACCGCTGCCCCGGACCCCACAATTGGGGACCCTGGTAACTCCCTTTCCTTATAATATCTTACATGGTCCAATATGACCTTCATCCAACATTCAAGTTGGGATTCCCATCAATTGGGTAATGCACGCTTGGCTTCTCCTCATAAAGGGGGCCTTACAAAATGTGCATACAATCATGAGGGGTAGACATTGATCATACTCTAACACCCCCCCTCAATGTTTACCGATGATAAATCAAGTAGGTCTCGGTCCTATGCCCATCTGTTGAAGATGCTTGTTGAGCTGCTCTCTTCCAAGTGCTTTAGTGAATATGTCAGCACAATTTGCCTCTGTTGGGCAATATTCTAGCTCCACAATTTCATCTTCAATTAGCTCACGAATGTAATGGTACTGTACTTCTATGTGCTTGGTGCGAGCATGAAATACTGGGTTCTTTGCAATAGCCATACAACTTTGATTATCACACTTGAGTACAATTGGCATATTTGATGGAAAGCCTATATCTGCAAGAATTCTCCTTAACCAGACTGCCTCACAAGAAGCAAAACAAGCTGCTTTGTACTCTGCTTCAGTGGAGGAGAGTGCGAGAGTTGGTTGCTTCCTACTTACCCAAGAAAATATTCCTGAACCAAGTGAGAAACAATATCCAGAAACTGATTTTCTAGAATCACAATCTCCAGCCCAATCTGAATCACAATATCCTTGGAGTGTATCACCTGTGGTATACAAAATACCAAAATCCAAGGTTCCTGCAATGTACCTTAGAATTCGCATTCCAGCATTCCAGTGACTCTCCTTAGGTTTGTTGGAAAACCTGCTTAACACTCCAACAGCATAGCAAATGTCTGGTCTAGTGTTGCACAGAAAAATAAGACTTCCAACGAGCTTCCTATACTTCTTAGCATCTACATCAGGCATGTTATCATCCATAGATAGCTTATGATTTACCTCCATAGGTGTGCTAGTTGGTTTGCAGTCCATCATTCCAAATGCCTTGAGAATTTCTTTGGAATATTTTTGTTGTGAGATGAAAATGCCATCCTTCCTTTGCCATACTTCAATTCCCAGACAAAAATGGAGTAGACCTAAGTCTGTCATTTCAAACTCAGTTCCCAAGCTGATCCGAGTTTGATTGATGAGTTCCTGATGATCTCCTGTAATGATCAAATCATCTACATATACAATGACAACAACTAGCTTGCTATCCCTTTTCGTTACATACAAGTTAGCATCAGAAGTACTTCTTTCAAAACCCATATTTTTGAAAAAATGATCAATTCGTTGGTACCAAGCCCGTGGAGCTTGCTTAAGTCCATACAAAGCTTTCTTCAACCTGCAAACTTTATTTTCTGAATTGGGCACCTCAAAACCTGGTGGTTGAGATACATATACCTCCTCCTTGAGGTGACCATTCAAAAATGCAGATTTGACATCCATCTGGAAAATAGGCCAAGACTTTTGTGCAGCTACTGCAAGTACTGTCCGAATAGTTGTCATGCGTGCTGTTGGTGCAAAAGTTTCTTGAACATCAAATCCTTCAATCTGTGAAAAACCCTGTGCAACTAATCGTGCCTTATACTTTTCTAATGTTCCATCAGCTTTATACTTAGCTTTCCAAATCCATTTAGTACCTATTACCTTCTTCTTTGGCGGCAAGTCGACTAGATCCCATGTATCATTTTTGAGTATACTATCATACTCAGACTGCATTGCCACTCTCCAATCTGGATCATCAATGGCTTCTTCAATGGTGGTAGGTTCCTTTATCGAACCCATGATATCTGCCATTAGAGCCATGTTAACAATGTGTTCTGAGGCTCTTCTTTGCTCCTCTATTCTCTTTGATCTTCGTAATCCATCCGATGATGATTCTGGTGCATCTACATGTGGATTGTGATCATCAAAGAGCTGTTGTGCCCACTTCGGTAGTGGCTTACGTTGTGCAGCTACAATTGGTTGGCTTTTTATTGAGGAAATTTCTCCATCAGATGTTTCCTCCTCCTCAACTTTAACCTCTCTTTTGATAGGCACAAGGTGAGATATTTCTCCGTTTGATGAGATAGTAGATTTACCTTTATCTTCTACTAAGTGTGGTCGTTCATCAAACACCACATCTCGGCTGACAAAAATCTTCCTTGCCTCAGGATCCCATAACCTGTATGCTTTAGACTCTTCACTATATCCTAGGAAGACACACTTTTTGCTTTTTGAATCCAACTTTGATCTTGTTGAATCAGGAATATGTGCATAACAGAAACAACCAAAAATTCTGAAATGCAAAACTGAAGGCTTTTTACCAGAATATGCTTCTTGAGGAGTCATCCCCTTCATAGCTTTTGTGTAGCTTCGATTGAGGATGTAGACTGCTGTATTGACTGCTTCTGCCCAGAATGAATCAGGCATGTCTTGAGCCTTTAACATACAACGAGCCATTTCAACTACTGTCCTGTTCCTGCGCTCAACAACGCCATTTTGTTGAGGTGTATGAGCTGTGGTAAGTTGCCTTTTCACACCATGCTCCTTACAGTAATTGTTGAATTCTGTTGACAAGAATTCACCTCCTCTATCTGTTCTAAATTTCTTCAGTTTCCTTCCTGATTCACTTTCTACATACTTATGCCACGCTTTAAATTTTTCAAAAGCATCAGCCTTCTCTCGAATGAAATAAACCCACATCTTTCTACTATAATCGTCGACTAACAGCAAGAAGTAGAAAGATCCTCCTAAAGCAGGTGTAGACATTTTACCGCAGAGATCAGCATGTACCAACTCTAGAGGAGCTTGAGATCGATTGCTGGTCTCTCTTGGAAATGCCTTTCGTTGTTGCTTGCCCATCATACAAGCTTCACAAGGTTCCTGCAACTCTGAAAATGCAGGCAAATGAGCAACCATCCCTGTTCGTTGCATCTCCTTCAAAACTGCAAATCCGAGATGCCCAAATCGTTGGTGCCATAACCTGCTTACATCTTTATCTTCTGTAGCAGTTAAAGCACTTAACTCATACAAGTTATCCCGTCGTGTGCCTTTACCTACAACATTACCTGATGAATCCATGATTTCCGCACCACTCTTATTGAAGTGAACTTCGAGTCCACGATCTGTTATTGCAGAAACTGACAACAAATTTCTTTTGAGTGTAGGTACATAGAGAACATCGGATAACTTTTTCTCAACACCTGGAGAAGTGATAAAAGAGATGGTTCTAGTTCCTTCAGCTGGACACTTGGAGTCGTTTCCCACCACTACATTGATGGATTCCCGTAGAGGCACTAGGGAACTATACCAATCCTTTTTACTAGTCATATGGCGAGAAGCTCCACTATCTAAAATCCATGGCTCATCAACACGAGCTTGAGCAGATGAACATACCTCTTCAATAGCTACCCAAAGTTCCAGCTCTGTGTTGTTTGCAGACTCTTTGTTCTTCCATGATGATTTTACAGTCCCATTCCGTTCATCAGCTTGCTTCTTTCTGCAATCCTTGATGGCATGGCCTTTCTTTTCACAATAGAAGCAACTTCCTGTGAACTTTTTCTTCTTTGGCTTCTTCTTTGATCCCTCTGAAGAGCCTTTACCTTTTGCATTTGCTGAGAATGCAGCATCAGTTGTACTTTGCCGATTCTTCAGCCGCATCTCTTCTTCTAAAAGCATGGCACAAAACTCTTCAAATGTAAGAGGAGTTGGCCTTACCTGAGTGTTAAGGGCTGTTACTAATCCATCATACTTTGCTGGAAGAACACGTACAGATCTTCGAGCTAGCTCTTCTGGTGTTATAACAACACCAACTGCAGCCAATTGATCTTGAAGATGCTTTATCCGTTTGATAAAATCTTCAGCCTTTTCAGAATCAGAATGCTTTTCATTTGCCAACTGATTTTCTAAATTCTGTATCCTAGTGTGGTTCTTGGTCTCATATTGTCGAGCCAATATGCCCCAAGCCTCATGTGCTTTAGTAGTATGTTGAACTAAAGTAAGCACAGAATCACTTACACTAGTGACAATCGCACATAATGCATCAGCATTCCGCCTCTTCCAAGCTCGTAGAAGATCTGGATCTGGCTGAATCATCAATCTTGAATTTGCTGGATCTTCAACTGGTATAGGCTCTGGATCCAATCCCATCGGTCCCATGACAGTGTCAAGTAATTCATAGGAGTCCAAAATTGCAGAAATTTTGAACTTCCAGAGTGTATAGTTGGTTCCATCCAGCTTCCCTTCAGTGAATGCAGGTGGACGAATTCGAATAGGTGCAGCATTAACATTAGGTGAAGCACCAAGACTAGTGTTCGACAATGAAGCCATCATGTAATCACTCGAATAATCTACTGATATTCTAGTCTGCTAGTAGGCTAAAATAATGATACTTCTCAAGCTATTCGAACCTTACAGCTCTGATACCATGTAAGACAATAGTTACGCAATATAACACAGGAGCAATAGCAGAGAAGATAACAGATATAGGAGATTCTCAACAATTTTCTACTAGCAGCAAGTACAAAGATGATGGCGTTGTCCACCCGTGCGCTCTCAAGGTAGAGCTTAAATGGTGATCTAGACAACTCTAGATAGGGAGATACAAGGTAGAGGTATGCTGGCTCAACTCAATGTCTTAGGTAGTGCAGAAGTCATGTATATATAGGATCATGGGTGGCCTGCCATGGACGGCTATACATGGGCGGTAGAGCGTGGGCGGCCACCGCCCGCGTAATTGCCATACACGGCTTAGACTGGTTGAACCGACCTAACAAATATAAATGATTTCTGACTCCGACAGGGAATATTCCCTTTACCGTCGCGCCGGGGGCGCTGCCCCCGGACCCCCACCAGGGGGCCCGCTGGCCCCCTGGGACCCCCCAGCCAGGGGGCCCGCTGGCCCCCTTGGACCCCCCAGCCGGGGCTGCTCACCGCTGCCCCGGACCCCACAATTGGGGACCCTGGTAACTCCCTTTCCTTATAATATCTTACATGGTCCAATATGACCTTCATCCAACATTCAAGTTGGGATTCCCATCAATTGGGTAATGCACGCTTGGCTTCTCCTCATAAAGGGGGCCTTACAAAATGTGCATACAATCATGAGGGGTAGACATTGATCATACTCTAACATCCATTACCATTATGTGAGAGAGAAATTGATAACCAAGGACATTCAACTTACCTATGTATCAACCAACATGCAATGTGCAGATTTGTTGACTAAAGCTTTGGATGGAACCAAACTTTGCAGGTTCAAATCCATGATTGGATTGCAAGATATACTTGAAGATTGAAGATGAAGACTTAAGCCAAAATGTTTGGCTTGAGGGGGAGCTGTTGGTGTAAATTGCAAGCATACACATTTGGCTCAAATGAATGCATTGAAGTTCATACACACATGAAGAAGCATAGGAACATATGCTAGTGGCTAATTACCACTTTACCTCATTGTAAAAGTCAAATTGACTTGGAATCTCTTGTAATCACCTACCAGAAGGATTTGTGGAAAATTAGTTGATTGATTGAAAGAATATCTCCAAGCATTTAGGAACTTGATAATAGGGAGCCAAAAGTTTGAATTTGAATTCAAATTTTTAGTCATCTCTTATAAAAGTGGACAAAAAAAGTCGCGGGCAAGAGAGAGCACTCCCGAGCATAACAATACTGTTTTTTGAGTGTGTGTGAGGTCTACACTTAAGCCCACACCTCTCTATACCATTTGGCAATGAAATTCATGTCAATGGAGTTGTATACCAATGTTCATTAATACATACATTCATATTGTCCATCTCTGAGTTCTCTGTTAGTCTACTCAAAAGTTTGTCAACTTGTCAAAGACATATCTCGGTCAATTACTCACCAAATTCAGTGATTCAAAGCTTTTTGGATTCAGCTTGAAGTAATCTATATGCTCTCAAAGTTTGAAGACATTCTATTCAACCATTTTGGAGAAATCTTTGTCGACGTGAACTCTGGTCATTTTTTGCTACAGTCCTAAAAAGTCAGGGGTATAGCTTAACTTGCTAAATTGATTTCTCTTAGCATAGTTTATCATTTTACATAATTCAACTTGGTATAGGTAGCTTAATAAGCTAATTAGATACCCCTAAAAGGAATTTTTCCAATTCCTACTGTGCTGGTCATACTGAGCAAAATACTTAGCATGTGTTAAGATAATAATAGAAGGTTTTCTTGAGTTTGTGACTTCCAAAGTTATCTGTTTTGATTCAATCATTGCACACACCATTTCCAAAGGACATAGGACATTTTATGGTGTCATTGGAAAGCTAAGGAGGTCTAGTTATCAACTCTGAAGCAAAAGAGGGCTGGTACAAAGCAGGTTTAGCAGTACCTACTCAGTCTCTTGGAGCATCCATCTATCTATCCCAACAATCACTAGTGAGCTACTTGAGTCCATTAGAGGGAAATGTAGGCTTGATCCTGCATATTCCGAGATGTGGGAAGCCATAGAGAATGGGGATCATGATATATGGGTTTCCAGTGAGGATGGAGTATCGACGGGTACTCAAGACGGCATATTTTATATGTGTCATGACACACCTAGTGCGGGACACACAGGAGTTAACAAGACTTATGATCTTGTTAAGAGGCAGTTTTATTGGCCTCGACTTCATAAGGACGTCCTAGAGTATATGCTTAAGTGCACCAAATGCCAGGTCAACAAAGCTGAGAGGTTGAGGATTGGAGGACTACTCCACCCATTGGATATTCCTAATGGGAAGTGGAAAAGTATCTCCATGGACTTTATAGTCCGATTACCTAAGCCACAGAGAGGGCACGACTCAGTCTGGGTAATGGTGGATAGATTAACCAAAATGGATAGGTTTATTCCGATACGTACTACAGTGAAGACACCAGAATTGGCTAGACTTTTTATGGAGAACCTATACCGGTTATATGGTCTTCCTTTAGACATAGTTTCCGATTGGGATAGGAATTTTACTATGTTGGAGATAGATGTCTGCGGAAGCACGCGAACAGCACAAGGAAGAAGAAGAAGCTTGGAGCACAAACACACAATAGTGAATGTATTACTAGAGAATGTACAAAGATAAATAGCCCATTAGGTCAATAGGCATATATACAAGCCGGGGGAAAAAAACCTCCTAAAGAGGGAAAAAAGTGCCCCGGCGGTCCTAGTGTGTTCACACACATCACTACCTAAATATATCAACAAATCCCCCCTAGGAGTGATGCGGTGAACAAGGAGCTGGCACTCATGTATAAGGAAGTGCCAAGCTATTTGGAAATCACTCCACAAAAGGAAGTAAGCCCAAAGCTTTGCGGAAAGCTTCAAACTTCTCCCTAGGCAGAGCCTTCGTGAAAAGGTCTGCAATGTTTTCCTGCATGGGCACATATGCCAAGCTGATCTCCCCAGCAGAGAACCTCTTCGTGACATAGTGATAATGCACCTCAATGTGCTTAGTGCGAGCATGGAACATAGGGTTCCTCGCAACTGCCAATGCGCTCTGACTGTCAGTGAAGATGGTGGTGGCAGAAGACTGGCCAACACCCAAATCAGCCATAAGGCGTCGGAGCCACACACACTCAACAGTCGCTCTAAAAGCTGCCCTATACTCAGCCTCACAACTGGAAGTGGCCACAGAAGGCTGCTTCTTGCTCAACCAAGATATACATCAGCTACCAAGCATGAAGCAAAAACCACTGGTGGACACACGAGTGTCATAGCAACCAGCCCAATCTGAGTCAAAAAAAGCATGCAAATCTAACGGTAGTGATCCCCCCTTGGGATAAAACAACCCAAGTAGCCGAGTACCACTCAAGTAGTGAAAGATGCGCTTAACCGCCTTCCAATGCGTGACTCCTGGGCAATGCATAAACCTGCTCATCTGTGAGACAGCAAACTGAATATCTGGCCGAGTAATGCATAAGTAAATCAAGCATCCAACAGTCTGCTGATAGAGAACAGCATCAAATGCATCTCCAGCATCAGGAAGACTCAATCGTAAACCTGTCTCCATAGGAGTGGCAATAGGCTTACAGTCTTCAAGGCCAAAACACTGCAATAATGTGTCAATATATTTCGTTTGACACAAAGCCATTCCACCATCAACTTGCATAAATTGAATGTCCAAATAGTGATGCAAATGCCCCAAATCAGACATCTCAAATGAGGCATGCAAATCAGCCTTAAAATCAGCAATATGCTTCTCAATAGGACCAGTGAGCAGCATGTCGTCAACATAGACAACAATGATCAGAAGCACATCATTAGCACGCTTAGCATATAAGGTGCTTTCGGTTGGACTATTCTCAAAACCATGTGCAATCAGATAGGCATGTATCTTCTCATACCAAGCACGTGGTGCTTGCTTTAAATCATATAACGCCTTCTTTAACCTGCACACCTGGTTTTCATGCCCTTTCTGCACAAAGCCACGGGGCTGAAAAACATACACTTCTTCATGCAAGTCAGCATTCAGAAATGCTGTTTTAATGTCCAACTGATGTACATTCCAACCATGATGGGCTGCAAGTGCACAAATGCTCCGAGCAGTAGTCATACGGCATGTAGGTGCAAAGGTTTCATCAAAGTCAATGCCTCTTTCCTACGCATAACCCTTTGCAACAAGCCTAGCCTTATACCTGTCAACTGTACCATCACGTTTACGCTTCAGCTTGTATACCCACTTAGTGCCAATGGCCTTCTTGCCAGGAGGCAAGTCACATAAAGACCATGTACCATTCTTCATTATAGCGTCATATTCAGATTGCATAGCAGCCATCCAATTTTTTGAATTCTATGTTTCATCAAAAGAAATAGGCTCATTCTCATCACAGAGGCTAGACGCAGCCATAGCATAGCAATCTGATGCAAAGGAGGCACTATGAGAGCCTGAACGAGTATGATATGACAAAGGTGCATCTAATTTGTTGTCACGCAAAGTCTGCACCAGCCATTTTGGCATAGTTTTTGCCTGCTCAATATCAGCTCTCTTATCAACAAGTGCGTCATGTAAATCTATATTAGAAATGGAATGATCTGTATCATCATATGAAACCTGCAAAGGCTGAGAAGTTGCCTCATTAGGACCAGCACTAGACTGTCCACTTGTAAAAAGAGGCATCAAAGTATCATACATGTCTTTAGAGCTAACAGATGTCTCCTTAGTACATGAAAGCAATGGGTGAATAGCATCTTCCACAAAGACAACATCACGGCTAACTAGAATGCGTTTAGTCTGTGGATGATACAGATGATAGCCTTTACTTTCATAACTGTACCCAACAAAAATACATTTTACTGCCTTATCATCCAATTTTCTGCGATGTTGTTCAGGCACTAGTGCATATGCCAAACAACCAAAAACCCCGGTGGATCAGGGTCTAGTGATAGTGTTCCGAGGAGGATCTATAACTTGCAGGGCAAAGACCATTTTGAGATCCGAAAATTTGATGGCACAAACTTTTCTCTATGCAAGAATCAGACTAAAGATGTGTTGATTCAAAGGAGGCAATGGAAGCCAGTAAATGGGATTTCAGAGAAGCCTGCTGACATGGATGAAGATGATTGGGATGAGTTAGATGAAATGGCCAGGTCTACCATTCGCTTGCACCTGGCAGATAATGTTTACTTTACAGTATTAGACTGTGAAAGTGCAGAGGAGCTTTGGAAGAAGTTATGCAATACATATGAAAAAGTGACGGCATCAAATAAAGTGCATCTGATGAGAAAATTATATGACCTTCCTATGAAGGACACAGATAGTGTTGCTGCTCATCTAAATGAGTTTGATGCTATATTCTCCCAGTTACACGCTCAGAAAATGGATATGAATACTGAAATGAAAGCAGTATTGTTGTTATGCACCCTGCCATCATCATGGGATACGTTTTGCACAGCTATTAGCAACAGTGCACCTGGTGGTAAACTCGTCTATGATGATATATGTGGAGCACTCTTGAGTGAGGAGATTCGTAGAAAATCTATGGTTGGCACTCAGAGTGGAGATGCATATAATGTTCATGATTCTTACCAAGGAAAGAATCAGCAACGTGGCAGGAGCAAGAACAAGGAAAAGAATGGTCAACGGAATAAGAGTAGAAGTAAATCAAGGAACAGGGATATCGAATGCCATTATTGTCATAAGAAAGGACACATGAAGAAAGAATTTTATGCATTAAAGAATGCTAAAGGTAAAGGACAGAATGTTGATGGGCATGTTAAACAGTTACCTGCACCATCTACTTTGACTGTGAAGATTGAAGAAATTAATGCTATTTCTGATGATGCTGATGTGTTGATAGTTGATAGTACTGTGCCATCTGAGGCACTTATGGCTCATTCTCTTTCGCACACCTGGCTGCTAGATTCTTATGCTTCTTTCCATGTGACACCACATAGAGAATGGTTCTCTAATTATGCAGCAAAGTCTCTTGGTACCGAGAGACTTGGTGACTCTTACCAATGTGATGTTGTGGGGATTGGACATGTGGTTGTGCAATTCGTTGATGGTTCAAAATTTACTATGCATAATGTATGCCATGTACCTTAGTTATCACGTAGTTTGAGGTCAGTTGGTCAACTTGATGACCTTGGTTACAAGGTGGTATTCTATGCTCAGTCCTTTCATATATCAAAGGGCAATATGGTTATTGCAAAAGGAAGCAAAGTTGGCTCACTTTATCCCTTATTTGTATCACAGAACGAACACTTGTTAGCTGTTACTAAATAGCCTATGGCTTGTATTTGGCATGGTCATTTGGGCCATATATCTCGTAGTGGAATTGAAAATCTTTCTCGTTCTGGCTACTTATCTGTGTTATCTTTCTCTAATTTTTCATTTTGTGAGCATTTGTCAATATGGAAAGCAAACCAGAAATGTGCATAGAACGCAAATTGACTCTTCAATTCAGCCTTTAGATCTCGTTCATATAGATGTGTGTGGTCATATGCCCACTAGGTCCTTAGGTGGTTCTCTTTACTTTGTCACTTTCATAGATGATGCTACTAGAAAAGTCTGGGTATATCCTATCAAATCAAAGGATGATGTATTCCCTACTTTCAGAAAATGGCTTGCTTCAGTTGAGACTGAAAAAGGAACTAAGCTTAAGTCTTTACGTTCATATAATGTGGGTGAGTATACCTCACATGAATTCAGCCTTTTTTGTCAGTCTAGAGGGATTTGTAGAGAGTTTACAGCTCCTTATACCCTAGTACACAATGGTGTAGCTGAGAGGATGAATAGAACTATTCAAGATAGAGTAATCTCTATGTTGCATCATGCAAACCTCTCACAAGGTATTTGGGCAGAAGTAGTATTGACTACAGTTCATGTGATTAACCTTTCACCTAGTACTGCCAAAGGTCTGAAAGTGGCACAAGAGTTATGGACAGGGAAACCACCATATTATGATCATCTTCGACTTTTTGGGTGTGAAGCATAGGTTCATATACCCAAGAATCTTAGACAAAAGTTGGACCATAAGTCAAAGAAATGCATTTTTCTTGGATATGGTCGAGAAGGACAATTTGGATATTGCTTATGGGATCCTGAAGCACGGTCAGTGATCAAAAGTAGTGATGTCATCTTTAATGAGTCTAAGATGCATAAACAACCCGTTAAGGCGGTTGAAGTGAGAAGAGTGGTGTTTGAGGATACTAGTCCTCCAATTAGCATGCATAAAAATGCTGCACATAGGGATGTTCAAGAGACTGTCCATTCAGATCTGTCTGCACATGTTCCTGTTCAGCAGCCATTGAGACGTTTTACACGTGTCTCATATCCACCTGATAGATATGTTCCAGGTTTAGATTTTTTTATGCTAACAGATTCCAGTGAGCCTTCTTGCTACAAAGAGGCTATGCAGACAGAGGATCATGTCAAGTGGGAGCATGCCATGAAGAGTGAGTTGGATTCTATTCACAAGAATGGTACTTGGGACTTAGTACCTTTGCCAAAGGGCAGGAAAGCTTTACCATGTAAATGGGTATATAAGTTGAAATTCACATTGGATAGTGCTTCTTCAAAATATAAAGCACGACCTGTTGCAAAGGGTTTTAAGCAACAACATGATGTTGATTTTGAGGAAATCTTCTCTCTAGTGGTCAGGATGACTACTTTGCGCATGTTGCTTGGATTCATTGCAATGGAGGACTTAGAGCTAGTCCAAATGGATGTGAAAACAGCTTTCTTGCATGGAGATCTTACACATGAGATCTATATGGAACAACCAGAGGGTTATGTAGTTCGTGGCAAGGAAAGTCTAGTTTTATAAGCTCAAGAAGAGCTTCTATGGACTTAAACAGTCTCCTAGACAATGGTACCAAAAGTTTGATGCTTTTATGAAGTCCCAAGGCTATTCTCGGAGCAATGAGGATCATTGTCTCTACACAAAGAGATGCTCTAATGGCAGCTTGATATGCTTGATACTTTACGTCGATCATATGTTGATTGCTGGGAAGTCCTCTTATGATTTGTCAATTCTCAAAAAGAAGTTGAGTCAGACATTTGATATGAAGGATTTGGGGGATGCCAAACATATTCTTGGCATGCACATTACTCGTGATAGGAGTAAAAGATGCATATACTTGTCTCAAAGTGAGTACATATCCAAAGTACTTCAACGGTTCAGTATGCAGGGTGGAAAGGCATTGAGTACACCTTTACCCACATATGTGAAATTGAGCAAGGATGACTGCCCCAAATCAGATGAGGAAAAGGAATCCATTACCAAAATTCCCTATCAGTCTGCTGTTGGTAGTCTCATGTATGCTATGGTAGCTATGAGACCAGACATTGCATTTGTAGTGGGAGTTGTGAGGAGATATATGTCTAATCCTTGCAAGAAACATTGGGAAGCGATCAAGATGATTTTGAGATATCTGAGTGGCACTAAGGACAAGTGTCTATGCTTAGGTAGAGGGAAAGCATCCATTATTGGTTACACAGATTCTGACTATGCTGGTTGTGTAGACAATCGTAAGTCTACATCAGGGTGAGGAGATATATGTCTAATCCTGGCAAGAAACATTGGGAAGCGATCAAGATGATTTTGAGATATCTGAGTGGCACTAAGGACAAGTGTCTATGCTTAGGTAGAGGGAAAGCATCCATTATTGGTTACACAGATTCTGACTATGCTGGTTGTGTAGACAATCGTAAGTCTACATCAGGGTACATTTTTCATTTTGCTGGAGGTGCTATCTCTTGGAGATCTCTTCTTCAAGAATGTACAACTGTTTCCACCACAGAAATAGAGTATGTTGCAGCAAGTGAGGCATGTAAGGAAGCATTGTGGCTTTCTCGTCTTGCTTGTGATATGGGTTTACCTCAGCATGTACCTCACTTGCTCAGTGATAGTCAGAGTGCCATTGCTTTGGCTAAGAATCCGGTCTATCATGCAAAGAGCAAGCACATGGAGGTGAGGTATCACTTCATTAGAGATTGCTTAGCCACTGAGAGCATTATTCTTGAGAAGGTTCACACTCGAGTTAATGCTCGAGATGCTTTGAATAAAGCTCTACCATAGGATAGCTTTCGACACTGTTGTCACTTGATGGGGGTTACTTGATTCTTGATCTTACGCAATCACTTGTATATTGTGTAACATGCCCATCAGGTGGGAGGTATAGTTTGTATACTTACACTCAGGTATTCTTTATCATTCTTTATTTTTCTCCCATACTTGCTCTAGCCATATTGGCCTTTAGTGGGAGATTGTTACCATTAGTGTCCATGTGAAAGTCCAAATGGCCACCAGACACTTCTTTGTATATGTTCTTTAATAAAACATATTGTGGCCTGGTCAGTCACAGACTGTAAGTTCGGCCGCATCTGTAAGACCTAAGAAGTCTGTCTTCGTGCTCCCTGTGTACTGTGTTTTTTTCCTGCATATTCTACAACCTTTGTGCGGAGTACTGCGCGCGGCCTTAGGAGCACGGTTTTCTACTCGGAGCATATCGTCGTGGAGCTCTCGAGAAGGAGAGCACACTGCGGTGCATTGTCGGCGAAATACCTTACATCGGCCATCGGGCTTGGAATATAAGTCCTATCAGAAGCCTAGGATAACCCTTGTAGGGAAGATCTCGTAATACATGCCTGTAATGCACTCCGATGAAAGTTATGTGAAATACCAGAAGGATAAACACCCTTGGAAAGTAAACAGTGCGCTTGGAACACCACCACATGGTAATAATGAAGGCCAAACATATGAGGAAGAAGGCGTAACATGAACTTGTGGGGTCGTGCTAGAGCACTTTCTTATTTCTAGGTTACGAAGCATACCAGAATTGAGCTCAGTATGATTCGGTGAGAGTTTGGTGAGTGGCCTCAATACTGAACTTGGTAACAACCTTGTATCATTTGAAAATTGTTCGAAATTAGGATCGATGCCCAGTGGCAATGGATCGGTGTTCAATGGAACTACCGAGTTCAGTGGAGTTCCGATAGGTAGTGAAGCGACGGAGGAATTAGGGAGGAAACTAATAGATCTATTGGGATTCTAGAGAAAACTACAAATTTTAATCCTAAATGAATAACTCCTCTTGAGCAACTAGTACAAGAAGAATCCTTTAACTTTGGGAGCAACAAGAGGATCTCGATCACTGATTACCTATCAAAAGAGTGAGACCTTGCATGTTTCTTTAAGTTTACATTCCCAAAAAGTTTGTTCCTCAATCATAAATCAGTAGAATTAGGGAATATGAGTGAATCAATACCACCCGGATGGCTGTGTAATAGGTCAACCTATAGACTCCTTTGAGGTGCGAGATTCTGAAGAACTAGCAAATCTTAATCCCAGTGATATGGAAGATTATCAAAACTAGCAATAGTAGTAGTAGCAGCAACAACAACAACAACAACAACAACAACAAAGAATTGGAAGAGACCAAAGAAATAATTTATAAAGCTCAAGCCCTCACTGACGAAGTAGGTCAAACTATTCAAGTCAGGGAATAGCTGAAAGCCACTCAGAAGGAGTGCCATGCCTATTTTTAGACAATGCAATTTCAATCTTAGCAAATGGAATGGCTTGAAAAGCAGTTAGGCAGTAAGCAGGATCGATTACAGAGAGTGGATGCAGAGATTACCGAGAGCAAACTTCACTGTCCAGTGGCATTAAAGAATGACTTTTATCTTCAAGAAGTATTTTTGTAGGACCAAAGCAAGTAGTTACTTACTCAAGTGCTGCCAGCTCTGTAAGCCCGAAGGTGTAGTTGCTTGATCTTGAACATGTACAGAAATTGTTGAAGGCCCTACAAAAGAAAATCAAGCACAGTTTTGAAGAATTCAAAACAATGTATATACAAGGAATTCTGGATGAAGAGTAGTTTGTAATTAGGGCTCGAGTCCATCATGCATGCCAGTGTTAGGCCTCTGGATGAAGTTATGTAATTTCTAGCCTTTTTTGTAAATACTTAGCCGAAATGTCGTAATGGCCAAAGCGATGTAACCAATATCTCATTAATATAAAAGAGGATGTATTCATGTCGCTTGAAGCGCACACAAGAAGGCACCCAATAGAGCCTCACCGAACTTCCTGTGGCAAAGCGACCGAGTGTAGATTTGCAGATATTTAATTTTGTGTATTTGCAGAAGTTGTGTCTGGTGTCATTGTATACAGATAAGTACCTCTATTTGATAGAAGTAGTTAGATTATTGAAGAAGTTAATTGAAGGTGGTTGACTATATATTGAATTCTTGTCTTTGATAAAGTATTCAGTGTTTGTGGTATATTGTTTAACATCTGTGAATTTAGTCATAGTTATTGCAAGCAAATGTTCTACGAAAATCATTTGCTAGTTGGCATATTAGTCTAAAGATTGCGTTTGAACATCAAACTGTCAAAACCATGAGTATTAATCAGTTAGATTAATTGGTATTGGTATTGAGGATGATAGTGGATAGTTAAATGTGTAGAGGGAAAATTATAATAGGGCCTCCAACCCAAGAACCCAATAGTCATCTCTAGCACTGTTATCTTCATTCGATATAGTAAGAGTAGGGAAGAGGGAGGGAGAAAGATTTAAGAGTTATGTGCGTACTATTACTTGAAAAATGTGATCTCTTATGGGCTCCTCCAACATCGAATGGCCTCTAGCTTTTGAGTCCTCCAACTTCAAATAACAGATGATCTTATTGTAAGTCAAATGCCATCTATTGAAGAAGAAGCTCTTGAACGCTATTACTATGCAAGGATTCATTATTCTTGAGAAACTTGTCCCTTAGTAACACATGCAACATTTGACCTGTGCGATACACATGTTACTACTTTTCTTTGTAAGTCTCCAGCCTGCTTTTCAATGTTCTTTTAGTTCCTTTATATGTCCAACCATCTTTTCCATGGGTCGTTACACTATTATTCATGAAGTGATTAATGTGCGACCATTGGAAAGATTGATCTTTTATTAGTGGTTGGTTGATTGGATGGAATGAATAATCCTTCCTTTTCTCTTTTTTTGTGTCACTTATGTTTCTTGATTTTTTAGAAAGCTTTTCGGTATCCATCTCCATTGTGAGTATTATTGCATGTCCATTAGCTTCTTTGGAACCCAAATTTGTTTGTATCTATGTGACTTATGGTCCATAAAATTTTAAACTTACTGGCTAGGAGGTAATTTCAAAACTTATTAGCATCATAGACCATTCCTAACCATTCTCCACTAAACTCTCTCAACTTTATCCACTAGCATTTTCAGTCTAATTTGCCCTTCTCTAATAGATAGTCTCCTCATTGGGTCTTATGTCCTTCATATGACTTTCCATTTTAT
Organism: Ceratopteris richardii; assembly: GCA_020310875.1. NCBI lineage: Eukaryota > Viridiplantae > Streptophyta > Polypodiopsida > Polypodiales > Pteridaceae > Ceratopteris > Ceratopteris richardii. Next base: position 56,857,162 of record CM035415.1, read on the forward strand.
TCCATAGTTGAGGTTTGAGTTGTTGTGACTCTTCTAGATTTAGAGTACATCATAATTATAGCCTTCTTCATCTCCTCCATAGTTTGGGATTTTGCTTTTGTGGATCTTGGTTGTTTGACTTGGACTTGGGTTAAGTTCCAAGATAAGTTCTAATAGATGTAGGTCTTTAGAGACATCCAAGTCCATGAACGAAGGTTTGGATTGATTTTTCTTGTTCTATCAAGGCTCGTGACTTTATCCTAGAGCTCCTAAGCCCAAAATTCTTCTACTTCTAGCACTATAAAGCCTACATCACTCTTTTCTTCTTCTATTAGAGTTCCCACTTCATGTCTATTCTTGATAAGAAACTATTTTTCATCTTCTTTTGAATTACCCTCCTGATTTTAAATACATTCTATAACTTTTCTTCTAGGATTTGAATATCCAAAATGGTTGTTGGGGGTTTTTCTAGTTGTCTTCTATCAATCTTTTACAGGTTTCTACTCGTTCCTTTCTAAGTCCCCTCTTAGGTTGCAGTTCTCATGCTACTCAAGGATTGTTCCTGCCATTATTCTTGAGTGATAGGCTTTTAAGAGCATGCTTAGGTCTTTTGGCTTGGGATCAACTAGAAATGATTTTTCCTAGTTTTGTGTTAGCTTCTTTCTCACTTCACTTTTTCCCATGTTATTTATCTTAACCTTCTCATGTTGAGAGAGATTTTCTTTTGACTTAGAAATTCTTTCTGCTTCTATGTTTTCCTATTTCAATATCTTTGCCCATTTGCTTCTAATCTTTCCTCTTTCATTCTTCCATTTTTTGTTTTTCTTTCTTTTTACTGATTTTTATGGTTCAACGAAATCCTCAATTATTACAAGTAGGGGACGTTTCACTATCAGGTTCCTAGAATGGGTGGTATCACTTTCAATTGAATTTGTTTCGACTTTTTTCCTCTTAGTTTAGGCTCTAGTCACTACCTTCACTAGAACTATGCTCTCCATATCATTCCAACAAGGATCAATAACTTCAATTACATTCATCTGTGTAGGAGATTTCATTTTAGATATATTTTTTGGTAAATCTCTAAAGGGATGCTCCTTTCCACAATCTCCACAATACCCTTGCCATGTCATGGTTGATTGGGTCGGGCATTGGGCATTCCTTATGAAATAATATTCTCCACGTCTATAATAAAGTTCTCTAGGTGGTGGAGGTCATGTGGGTCGATGCACTAGATCAAAACTCTAGGGGAAGCATAGATTACATTGTTAAACATGTTTTCACATGGATTTCAGTAATTCTCATACCCATAATATGTTTCCTATAAGAGAATTCTAATCAATGAGGGCGTTCTTGTAGCTCAGTGATGAGTAGCACCTCCGTTAATGTCAATCCGGGAAGACGTGAGGATGGTATGAAGACCTCGAACAAGTGATGGCACAAGTGCGTGAGTGAGAAGCACACTAACATGCACACACATACATGCACACGTGCACACAAGGTAAGACAAAGAGAGAGAAGCAATGGAGTTCTTCTGATTACTCAAAAATGCTCTTACAAGTTCAACTCTACAACAAGTTAACCTCAAAAATGAGCTCTCTAGCTCTATTTATAGTTTTTGACTAGCTTTTGGCCCTGTCCGGACCTAGTGTTCGGCCTAGTTAAAGATTAGGTTCTATGGCCTATTGAGGGCTCAAACGGAGTCTAAAAAATATGAAAATTGATAGGTAGGTACTTCTGATGCTCCTCAAGCTCAAGGACTCCTCGGCTTGAACAAAATAGACTTACAAAAATAGAAAATGGTATTTACAATGGTTTTTAGTGATAAAAATCACTATTTATGTAGGGGATTCTTCTGAAAATTTGACATACACTTCTTGGAGCTCCCTACTTGATCTCTCTTCTTCTATGTCCACTTCTTTGATGTGCTTCAATGTTTTATGCTTGACCTTGAGTTCCAACACTCCCCCCCTTCTCGAGTCTGTCGTCCCTGACAGACCCTTCTTGTAATTGTTATTCTAGGTTGCTTTGAGAGGGAGTGTCCATTTGGATGAACCAGAGCCGTCTCTCTTCCAAATGTGGCAAGGTTGGTTGTCCGGTTCTTCATTTTTCACTACGAGCCTTTGCAAGTTGTAGTCCCGGTATGATCCTTCTTCCTTGTGAGGCTCCGTTGATGTCCTCTAAATCGTCCCAAGTTGATGTTCATAGTAGTCACGCCAAGTACTCATAACCCATAATGGATGATGGGTAAGTGTGTTCGTGCATGGGTTGAGGAAAATATGTGCCTTGTGCATGGCCTTCTAATGTAGCCCTATGCATGCTTACTTGGAAAATGCAACGGAAGAAGTATGGTGCAAACATTGGGGTCTTGAGCTAAGTGCTCAAGGGTATGCCGACGAAGAGGTTTCCTAAGCTATCATAGTTATGATGTTTCCAAAGTAAAGATACTTACCATGGAGAAGGTCGATCAATGTTCATCCCTTCGTGTTGTACACTTGACCTTTGGGATGGAACATTGTTGATGAATGTTCGTGTTGATGGTCCACTCATGAGATCTTTTGAGTGGCTGATCCTGTCTCCTCTTTTCAAAGTGTCATTTGTCAAATACTAAGAATTGAATTTATGTATATTCCTTGACAAACAACATTCGATAACTACACCAAGCTTAGTTTCACATATTCTCTTTAGCTCACCAGAAGTAGGAGTCTTCTCATCCAATATACATACAAAGATTTGCAGGGTACCAGAACTACCCCTTGCAGATATCTCCCTGGATGCTCTCGTACATGTAGTAGTTAAGCATCAATCAAGTTGCAGACCTTCAAGCTCTTCACTCCTACCATGGTAAGAGGAAACCATAGTTCTGGATGCCATGTTCATGCCAAGTTCTTGACATCTACCAGATAAGGCAGCAATTATATCATCTGCTAGGTGAGACACACTTCTATCCAAACTGATAAATGGCCAGTAATCAATAGTTCCACCTTCAACTAAGCATGACTCCTTCATGTTTCATGAGCCAAACCTGGGAACAAGTGCTTCCTCTCCCTTTTTTTTTTTTGGGAAGCAATGTCACCAAACCAAAAGACAGATGTGAGTATCAAAAAAAATAGTTGACATATGTCAATGTGCTCTTGTGCATGGGACTCTCAAATGTGTCTATGCACATCCATGTAGTGTGGCCCTATATTAATGCATACTTTGGAAATGCATGACCTGAATGGTGCAAAAGACTCGGTTGTGCAAGGAGCACATGGTTGTTGCTCGTCGAGGCTTTCGATGTTATTTGCGGATGTTGATGCCATCTATCGTGGAGGTATCCATTGGATCACGAGATGTATTCATCCTTGTTTGGTTTCTTGATTGTTGTGTCCCTTGTGGTTGGTGCTTTGGTCTTGTAGGGGCCACTGATGCTTTTGGCTTCCAAACCACATACCTTTGTGGTTGGTCGCCTGACTCACGTTGGGGAGGTTAGTTGGTCTCCTTTTGTTCTTGGTGTCTGGTTTTGACCTTTGCCTCGCCTTGGCTTCTTTGTTGAGACTTTTTGCGTATGGGAGAGCATAGGTTGTTGCGGACGTAAGAGCTTCCTGGGTACCCACATGTGTAATCACCCCAGTTGAGCTGCAAGTAATTTCTTAGGCACCCAAATTTGTCGAATACCTTGTGGTTGAGCTTGTCTGAGCTTCTTCCTTCGTCTTCTGGCCTGGTGGGCTTGCCTGGATGGGGTTTGTGAGGGCAAGGCTGGTGGTTGCTCTCCTTTGCGTACCCAGATCTGCCTCATGCCCAGAACTGCTTTCTTGTTGAATAGTGTCTTTCTATTTTCTATAGCAATTGACTTGAATTGTTGTGCGTGCTTCTTAGGTTGAGCTACTATGGATGCTTTACTCTTCGAAAAAGAAGGAAGGTTTGCTTGCCTTTGTGACTGTCCTTCCATGATTGAGTCCTTCTGGATCATACAGCTTTTGACATTTATAACATCTTGCTCGTGAAGATTAGTCTTAGAGGAGCTAAGAGAGTGTGTGGTGCCATGATCTGTGAGCATGCAGCCTTCTAATTCTAATGTAATGCATTGTTCATGTACCCAAACTTGAAGAAGTTGACTTCTGAGGTTCAAGTTGACTGCATGGTCATAAATCCAATCTTGACCCAAGAAAAGAGGCTCAGTGAGATCCTCATCTTGACACACTAGTACTTTAATTGTCAGTAAAACATCTTGAGTGTAGAGGGGAAGTTTCACCTTGCCCATGCAAGGGGTCTCCACGCCTCCCAATCCGATGAGACATGCTTCTATAGGATTGACATTTAATTTCAACTTTTCAGAGTAAGAAAATTTAACAGCACTAGTGGCTGCACCTGAGTCAATCAAGGCCCTTACAGTCCTTACACTCTTTCCTTGTCCTATCTTTAAGGTTACAAAAGGACGTCGATCAATTATTCTATGAGAGCTAATACCTGAAACTTCACACATAGCCATGTGATATCCCTGAGCTGCATAGGCATCTGTCATGGGCTGACCTCTACCCTGCCTTCTCAACTTCATCCTTCGGATGCGTTCCAATGCTTCTGCCTGTGCCTCTTCTTGGATTCACTTTTCCTCTTCTTTACGTTTCTTTGCAGTATTGAGTCGATTTAACATCTCCTCCGTGAGTGGTTCTTGATATAATTTGACTCTGCATCCACTGATGTAACTAGGGAGAACATCACCTTCTAGTATGGCTAATTGAACTGCTCCGCTAGTTGAGATCCTATTTATGATCATAGGTCCATAGCCACGCTTCTCTAATTTTCTCGCGTGTTGTTTCAGGGTATACATCAAAACTAAGTCTCCGGCCTTCAAGCCTTTATCCTTAACATGGGCATCAAAGTACGCCTTCTGTCGTATTTATGGCAAACAATTATAGAGATCCCTTGGTTTTGTTCCCCACGAGCTTTCCAACAAAACAAGAATCATAGCAAATGGATTTCGTATGAAAAAGTTATGCCAGTTCAGGGTTTTGGGGTTAAAACAGGGTTCAAACAGGCTAACAGGCCAATAGGGCTTCCTCAAGTTATTTGCGTATAGCCTCCTTATATGCCCTATAACTCAATATTTATGCCCAAAATTGGCCACAATCCTCAAATTAAAAAATCCTAAAAATTTGGCCGAAATTGGCTGTCAATCGCGATCGACTGGGCTGTCAATCGCGATGGATAGGGCTGTCCGTCGTGGCCTGTCAGTCGCGATGGACACGTGTCAATCGCGATTGATGGGTGTCAATCGCGATGGACAGGGGGTGTCGGTCACAATGGATTGGGGGTGTCGATCGCGATGGACTGATGTCAATCGCGATGGATTGATGTCAGTCACGATGGACTAGTGTCAATCGCGATGGACTGGCAGTCCGTCGTGAGGTGTCAATCGCGATTGATGGATTTTTTTGGATTTTTTCGTGTTTATGTGTTGATCGGGCCTCTATACATCACGATGGTCAAGAATCTCGTCGAAATGGGATATCAATCGTGATTTTTTTTATTGGTCGCGATGGACAGGGTGTCCGTCAAGGTCTATCAATCGCGATGGACTGGCTGTCCGTCACGATGGACACTTTCAATCGTGATTGATTCTATCAATCATGATGGACAAAAAAAAAAGCAAATTTTTCAGAAATTTTTATGGATTTGTGGTATGCAAGGCCTCTAGTCTACTGTGGTGCACTTAGTTTTACCAAAGGAGCGATTTTTCTATCAATCGCGATCGATAGAGGTCTGCGACACAGAGACAAGACCGAGCTTTTCCGTACCTGCACGACATGCTGGAGATGATGGAACAACGAGATCTTGCAAGGAAACTCAAAAAAACATGCAAAATTAGCACACACAAACAGCTCTCTCGCTCTCTCTCACAAGTGGAATGAGGGAAATGGAAAGGAGAAGGTGATATGATCAAAAACTGAAATTTTTCGCGATAATGGAGATGGAGGTGGGACATGGTGAGGATGATGATGGTGATGATGATGATGAAGTAAGAAAGAGAAAAATAAGGAAAAGTAAAGAAATTACCTACAACGCCAACGTCACAACTCTACGTCTTACCATCACACGCTCGTCCTCAAAGCTCGATCCTCGGCAACGGCGCCAAAATTTGGTGTAGCTCAGTGATGAGTAGCACCTCCTTTAATGTCAATCCGGGAAGACGTGAGGATGGTATGAAGACCTCGAACAAGTGATGGCACAAGTGCGTGAATGAGAAGCACACTAACATGCACACACATACACGCACACATGCACACAAGGTAAGACAAAGAGAGAGAAGCAATGGAGTTCTTTTGATTACTCAAAAATGTTCTTACAAGTTCAATTCTACAACAAGCTAACCTCAAAAATGAGCTCTTTAGCTCTATTTATAGTTTTTGACTAGCTTTTGGCCCTGTCCAGACCTAGTGTCCGGCCTAGTTAAAAATTAGGTTCTATGGCCTATTTGAGGGCTCAAACGGACTCTAAAAAATATGAAAATTGATAGGTAGGTACTTCTAGTGCTCCTCAAGCTCAAGGACTCCTCGGCTTGAACAAAATGGAGTTACAAAAATAGAAAATGGTATTTACAATGGTTTTAAGTGATAAAAATCACTATTTTTGTAGGGGATTCTTCTGAATATTTGACATACACTTCTTGGAGCTCCCTACTTGCTCTCTCTTCTTCTGTGTCCACTTCTTTGATGTGCTTCCATGTTTTATGCTTGACCTTGAGTTCCAACAGTTCTCATAGCAATAATATTCTTCATATTATTGATAATAGGCCTAATTAGCAAGATCACTACTAATCCATGGTGAAACCAGCACAACTACTCTTTCCACGTTTCTTGGTATACTTTACAATTACTGCATTTTTGGGATGTTGTAGTTGTTGACCTAATAGTGGTTGAGGTGGTGGGTAGTTTTGGCGATCATAAGTTCTTTGAGCTGGTGGATGTTGTTCATATTGTTGATATCTAAGAACCTCCATAGCTTGATCTCTTGGTTGATATGCATATGGCTTGTCTTGATGTTGTTGAGGTTGTCTTACTCAATTTCTGTTATAGGGGTAGTTACTCTTAGTGTGTTTCTACTCTATATAACAGTAATAATTTGGTCCCTACATCTATGGTTTACTATATGAGAATGTAAGATGTGAACACACATATAAAACCACCTTGTCCATGTATGGAGTCTACATTCTAAGTTCACTACACATACCCACTTTGATGCTGATGTAAAACTTGATGTTCTAGACCACCAAGCCCAGATCCACACCATCATGTAGTGACTTTCACTTTTACTCAACTTTTAGTTAGTCCAAATCCTTGAACTAAAAATTAAACATTGTGTCACTTTTTTATTACTTGAGACTTTGTGCTACAGAACACCTTGCTCCAAAGTTGAACTTTTCATTTTATGCTTTCAAATAAAGCACACAAGTCTACTTCTCTTATCTTTATACTAATAAAAATTTAAAAAAATACAATGCTTACATTAATTCCCTTTTATCTTTAGGCTATCTCTAGACCCTTTTATCTCTTTAAAGATCATCTTGGAAAACTTTTTCTAAGACTGAATCCTACCTAGGATTCTTTATTTAAGAGGAAACACTTCTCTCACTAGTCATTCATGAGCTTATCTCCAAGACTTTGATCCAAACCTTACTATTCTAGCAAGGTTTATAGTAGTTCCAATTCGCGATTCATGTTCCGAGTATGATCATTTCCTATTAATTAGGAAAAAATGATAAAGGCTTAGCTTTTTTCTTAAGATCTCTTTCCTCTATCTACAGAGCTTAAGAGCTTACCCCATGGATTTTCTAGAGATCTCCCCCACCAGTTACGTCTAGGCTTCCACTCATCCTTTCCAAATTCCAAATCTAGAGAATCTCACTAAGAATTGATACACCTTTTGCTTATACCAACCATAAGACTTACGTACCATTATACATGACTTCGGGCTTACTTGGGGAATGTCTGACATTGATTTGTCTTTCTTTCTTTACCCTTGTTTGACCTTAAGGAGTTTTCTTTTCCTTAAAAATATCTCGACCCTTAAGTGGATTCTACATAACTTGGATGGTTGCTATCGCTATCAACTTTTGCTTTTATAGTTAATGCTAAACCCCCTCAAACTAGCCCTAGAAAAACAAAGATACTTACCCTCATGGTTGTTTTTAATTTTTATCTTTTCCTAGTTGTTATGATAAAAGTAGATTTATCCCTTTTTCACATGCATAGTATAATTTTAAATGTATAAGTATCACTACACAATCATGGTGCATCTCTGTGAGTGGAAATGCAATAAATTTTGAAATTACCCAAGTGCATGTGCATGTGCACCCATCCATGTTCATCCTCTTTAATACACTCAATCCTTTGCCCAAATACAATGTTCAAGGCAGGTTGTTCACCTTCCCATCTAAGAGTACAAAAGAATTTTGAGTTAGGTTCTACTTGTTCCCGTCCTTTTAAAATACATCCAATAAACATGGTTCCCCTTTGGGTGAAGCAAATACAAAAAATAAAATGTGCTTATAATTCATGCATTTACAATGAAAGATAACTAATTCTAGCTAAACTTATAAGTGAATTTGACTTCTTGCCGATTGATTTTAAAGGCTTATATGAGTTGAAAACCATCTAGACACTTTCTTTTTGGGGTTGCAAGTGAAAGAATGCCGAAAAGATCTCTGAAAATTCATCAAGGGCACCTCTAAAACAAAAAAGAAAGAAAGTGTATACTATTTCCTTGGATAGAAAATCCAGATCTACTAGGATTCTAGCAACGATTATGCCATTGAAATGTTGTGCACAATCTTTCTAATAAGCTAAAAATCATTGAAATTCATCACTCCCGGAAAGAGCAACCTGCATCCAAATTTGACTAGGTACTATGTAGTCATTGATTGGAAATAGTGACTAAATGTGTCAATTTGGATACTCCTCAAATGACTTTGGCATATTGTCCCTTCAATCTTAATCTACACATATGAGTTGAAAACAAGTCATTTGACCAATCTTTGATTACTTAGAATGATGAGAAGATGCCAGTCACCTAAGGATAGATGCTCATACACACGTACTTTAAGTGCACCACTTTCCCTTCCAAGATTGAAAACTTAATGAAGAATAAAATAAAATATGCAATTGAAATGCAACATTCCTCTTTACTTGGTGCTTCTACTCTTCATGCATATACATACTAGGTCTAATTCATGATAATACAAATTATGGCACATGTACCCCTCACATCTTTGTGGTAATCCTCTTCTTCCACCTTGATGCTTCAAGAAATTATGTTCTCATGGCACGTGCAAGATAGGGAAGCTTCTCTCCCTCCACTTTGTATGTATAGTACTATGAAGTGATGATTTTCCCGTTTGGGTTTTCTGTGGAAATACTCTCCACACATCCTCGTAATTAGCAACACTCCTTTGAATCTCAATCCTCTATGTGCATATGCCGAGTGAAATGCTCTAAAACCATACTAGATATTGTCATTGGGAAGAATTTTAAGTTCTACTACTTGTCCATCCTACTTTAGTTATCCGAGAATTGAGTCAATGTGCACCTCAAATGGTTGATAGTGGATTGTTCACAAGTTTCGGAAAGATCTATACCAGAAAGAAGCTCTATAATATGAATGGTAGCTATCTCATAAGGAAGAGGAAGAGAGCAAGAAGCTCTCATCCTTGTAGACGGTCAACACTCTTGGGTGTTCTTTGGTGCTTGGGTAATGGACTAAGTTTGTTTAGGATATAGGAGCAACCATTATAGATCACGGGGTAGGGGGGGTTCTCACTTGGGGGGAAAATCTAAAACCTGATGGAGAGTGTTAATCTCCAAAAGAACAAGCTACTCTTGAAGTTAGAGCACCTCTATATCAAGAGTAACTCAAAACCTTCACCAATTTGGAGGATCAATACTTAATTATCAAAATTTTGAACAAATTGTGAAGAAGATGACTACACAGAAAGTCTGTTGCACATAACTCTCTCATTGACTTATCAAATGTGTAAAGTTTTTTATAAAACTTTGCACAAGGTGTCGCCTATTGTTTGTGCACCTTCTCCAAGTTAAATCATTTCAAAAGACTTAGTAGATCTTGAGAAATGATCTCAACAAGTCACCTATGTCTAAAACTATTCTTCTGAAAAGTCGATTCAGACACTTGTAACTTCTAACACTTGGTTCTCTCAATCTAGAACCCGTTTATGCAAATGCTATTATCCATAGGTAGCTTACCTTCCAACTTAAAGAATGAGTGCTTGCTTGCTCAAAACTTTACAATGTGGAAGGAGAATTGACCAAAACATTAGCATCGAATTTTGTGCCTCCTACAACTTCTCTTCTTTCCATTTACACATGTAAATGTTCCTACACTCAATTCTCTCAGCCTGATCACAATTAGAAGCTGAAAATTTGTATAGAGGTCAATCAACTATAGAACTAGACTTGTACAAAAGCATTTCACAAAAGATTCAACACAGAAGGAGAATACTCAGAAAGTTCGGGTGTAACATTTCTTCATTCCTGGAAAAGTTTTACATATGAGTGATGAGAGAGATCCTACTCACTTCTAAAGTGTCTAATGACATCTAATTCTCCTCAAATCTTTTTCTTACACATTCTCTCATATTTGCCCCAACCTTTTCTTTGTATATATAGGCAAATATTTACAAGCTCATGACCTTACAAAAGTATAAGATGAACTGACTCTAAATTAATGTACATATGTATACACATCTTCATCCTCTGAATATATATTACTTTCTCCATGCTTCATAACTTGATCTTTTCTTCAGTCCTTGAATTCCAAACCTTCATCAAAACTTCAATTGTTGATTGCCCTGTACCAACAGCTCCCCTCAATCATCAATTGAGGTTTTCTCTATCTTCTTTATGCCTGCCATATCTTTGAATCTTTGTAGCTTTGGTCCATCCAATCTCTTGGTTAGCATATCAGCTATTTGATCTTTTGTTGAAGTATGTATAACTTCAATTTCTTTATCCATCACCTTCTCTCTTAGAAAGTGATACTGAATTTCAATGTGTTTGGTCCTGGCATGAAAAACAGGATTAGCAGCTAGATACAATGAACTCATGTTATCTCCATGAATAGTGGGTATACTCTGAGTGATGTCAAAACTCTTCATGAGAGTCTTTAGCCATATCACTTCCTTTGCAGCTTCCACCATACCTTTGTACTCTGCTTCTGTAGATGACAAAGCAACTGTGTGTTGCTTCTTTGAACACCAAGTGTTGACAGTCAAGGTCACACACAAGGAGTGAAGCGCATCAATGAAGTGGACACACAAGAAGAAGGAGCTTGTAGGGAGCTCCAAGAAGCACATGTCAAATTTACAGAACAAATCCCTATAAATATAGTGACTTTTGTCACTAAAAACCATTGTAAATACCATTTTCCATTTTTACAACTCCATTTTGTTCAAGCCGAGGAGTCCTCGAGCTTGAGGAGTATTAGAAGTATCATCCTACCAATTTTCATAATTTTTAGATTCCGTTTGAGTCCTCGAATAAGCCTTGGAACCTAATTTTTAACTAGGCCGGACACTAGGTCTGGACAGGGCCAAAACCACTCAAAAAACTATAAAAAGGGATCAACATTCTGTCCTTTACCTTTAGCATTCTTTAATGCATAACAATCTTTCTTCATGTGTCCTTTCTTATGCCAATAATGGCATTCGATATCCCTCTTCCTTGATTTACTTCTACTCTTACTCCGTTGACCATTCTTTTCCTTGTTCTTGCTCCTGCCACGTTGCTGATTCTTTCCTTGGTAAGAATCACGAACATTATATGCATCTCCACTCTGAGTGCCAACCATAGAATTTCTACGAATCTCCTCACTCAAGAGTGTGTTAAAAGTCAAGCTTCAAGCTAAAAATTCGTGGGGAATCTTTTATGGACATGTGGAGCAATCAAAGGAAGCCAAAAGCCACGAGATTCCATCAAGAAAAGTCACTCAACCACTCCCCAAGTCATCTCAACTAATTCCTCCAAGTTAGGAGGCTGATTTGGAAAGGTAGTTCCTAGATTTTAGGGGCACACCTCTCACTATAAAAGGAGCATGTATCCCGACTTCTTTTGGGGCCATCTTCTTGGAGTTTTAGCTCATGTAAAGTGAGCACTAAGTGCTGGAGTTGTGATAAGCAAGCCCCTTGCTTAAGCAACCCCCTTGCTTGCTTGTTTGTTTTCTTTTAGTAGGCATATCTATGTGTGTGCGCAGGCAGTGTTGCAACTCTCTACCCCTGAGTTGTTAGCATTGGTTCTCCCTCATATGGTATCCATTTGATGTAATTCTTGTCTCATTGGATAGCTATAAGAGTCTATTTTATGCTTACCAATTCTCTGGAGCATTCGCTGAGTAAGCTGGGAGCAACATTCATTTTAGTGAAGTTGTGTGATTGATATCTCTCTCTTTGTGTAGGCTCTGTTGGAAATATTTTGCTCTCTGTTGTAAGGGCTGGTTCTCCTTCTCTATGTATCCATTTGCTATGATTTTGGTGTCATTGGGTAGCTATTAGAGTCCTCTAAAGTTGACATAAGTTTGAGATTCATTCTCTGTATAATCTCTGAGACAAGTTTGCTGGAGTGAAGTGAGGTCTCTGCTTGACTAGCAGTTGTGAGCATTCAACTAGCTCATGTTGTAGACATTGTTTCTCTTTGTGTAAGCATCCATTTCAAGTGAAATTTGTTTTGTTGGAAAGACCTTGGTGTCTACTACAGGTCTACAAAAGCTCACTGGAGTTCTCTGCATAAGCTCTGAGTAAGAGCATTTTTGGTGTGCAGAGGTCAAAGAAGGATACCTATGGAGGTCATTCGCGCTTCATCGTTGCTTAGGGGTTGAGATACTTCCCCCATCAGTGGTATCAGAGCATTTGAGCATCTTGGAGGTATCACATACAAGCAAGAAGACATCTTGGAGTTGGTGGTTGAAGAGTTGCATCAACAAAAGCTTCTTGGAGGTAGCTCACATCAAGGGGGAGCTATTCTACTCAAATTTGCAAGAGCACAAGGTGTCCATCTAAGGAAAGCTTTGGATTGAGGTAACCTCAGAGCCTCATTTTCATTTTACACACATTGGAGCATTAGCCAAGGGCTAGGTCAAGTATCAAAGACTAGATATGGGAGACTTCAACACTCAAATTGAAAAGCTAGACAAAGGTAACTATCAACCATGGAGATTTAGGGTCTCCAACTATCTTATGGGCAAGGGCCTTTGGGGGTTGATTAGTGGAAGTGAACCAAGACCTAGGTTGGATGAGAATCCAACCAATGACTAGAGAAGGGCCTTTAGGGAATGGAATGAAAGAGACAAGAGGGTTATCTTTATTCTTTCCCAACACATTAGCAATAGCATGATCGGCCATATCCAAGACCTGGATTCAAGCATGAAGGTATGGGAGACACTTGAAAGGCTTTATTCAACAAGCACCAAAGCAAGGAAGATCCAACTCAAGAATGAGCTCAACAACCTTAGGAAGAGCTCAGGGAGTAGCATAAATGACTACATACTTAAGGTCAAGGAGTTATCAGATGCATTGGGATCCATTGGAAGCCACGTAGACGATGACGATCTTGTGGCTTATACTCTCAATGGTTTGAGAGATGATGAGAAGTGGAAACCCTTTACCACTTCAGTTTATGTAAGGGATAATCTTCCCGATTTTGAGCAATTGGTTGCTCTCATGGTCACCGAAGAAATGAACATAGGTGGAAGTTCAACTAAAAGCAAAGATGCACAAGTTTTCTATGCAGGTAATCAAAGGGGCAAAGGAAGACAAGGACAAGGAAGGGGCAAAGGAAGGTTTGGAGGAAGGCAAGGCCACTCAAGAAATCAAGGACATGACCAAGGCACCTCATCACAAAGAGGGAGAGGAAGATCAAGAGGAAGAGGAGGACGACATCAACAAAACAGGAATCAAGATGGCGAAGGATGTTACATATGTGGCAAGTTTGGCCACTATGCTAGAGATTGCTACCAAGGAGGAAACCAAAGGAACTATAATCAAGGTTCTTCATACAAAGGCCAAGGTAATTATGCTTCTACAAGTTCAGAAAATGACAATCTCTTGATGATGCACATGAATGGGAATTCAAGCAAAGTAGATAACACTTGGTATATTGATAGTGGATGTAGCAACCATATGAGTTGCAATGCTTCTTGGTTTACTAATCTACATGTTCCCAAAGGTAAAGGACATGTAGAAACAGGTGATGATACAGCCCATGAGATCTCCCATGTTGGAGATGTAGCTTTGGATGACAAGGAGGAAGGAAGATGTCTCAAGGATGTCTTGCATGTACCTACCATCACAAAGAACTTGGTGTCCGTTGGGCAAATGGTTGAAAGAGGCTATCAAGTAAGGTTCAACAAAGGTGGATGCTTTGTGGAGAACCCTAAGCAAGGTTACAAGGTCATAGCAAGAGGAAAGAAGCAAGGGAGACTCTTCACTTTGGAGGTAAATTCTCATTCTACTCAACATGTCTACTTCACATATGGAAACAAGAGGATTTTGGAGTTGGACTTGTGGCACAAGAGGATAGGTCACATCAACATACAAAGAATGAAGGAAATGCAATTCAAGAGGCTGGTTGAAGGTCTTCCCAACTTCCAAGGACAAGGTATGAAGCATTTATGTGAATCTTGTCAACTAGGGAAGCAAGCGAGACTTCCATTCAAGAAGAGTGGCTACATAAGCCAACATCCATTGGAGTTGATACATACAGATGTGTGGGGGCCAACGAAAGAGCAATCCATTGGAGGTAACAAGTACTTTGTCACTTTTATAGATGATTGCACAAGGATGGTTTGGGTTTATTTCATCAAAAACAAATCAGATGTGTTTACATGTTTCAAAGCATTCAAGGCAATGGTAGAGAAGGAAACAGGTACATATATCAAGAAGCTAAGGTCCGATGGAGGGGGAGAATATTTCTCAAATGAGTTTTCTGATTTTTTAATGGATCAAGGCATCAAGAGGCAAGTAACATGCAGGTACACACCCCAACAAAATGGAGTAGCAGAGAGAAAGAATAGATACATTGCCGAGATCGCTAGAGCAATGCTTAATGAGATGAATGTACCTAACATGTTTTGGAGTGATGCAGCAAATACCGCCGTGTATCTAATGAATAGGGCTCCTACCTCAGGGATCCATGGCTTGACACCATATCAAGCCTATTATGGTAAGAAACCTGATCTTTCCCACTTGAAGATATTTGGATGTACTTGTTATGTACATGTGCCAAGTGAATTGAGGCACAAGCTACAACCAAAGGCAGAAAAGTGTGTGTTTCTAGGATATTCAAATGATCATAAAGGTTACAGGTGCTTCAACCCAAATACAAAGGACTTGAGGATATCAAGGGATGTAGCATTTGATGAGCTACTCCCTTGGTATAAGAAGTATGATTGTATGCAGGACTATGAAGAAGAAAAGCATGGACATGATGAAGAACAAATCGACCTAGAGCTAAGCGGCCCAAGGTGTTCCATCAATGAAGATAGTTCAAGCATGAACTCACCATGGAGGGGGAGACCTTCATCAAGCTATGAAGCACAATCAATCAACAAAGGCAAAGCAACACTGGTGGAGTTGGATGAAGAAGGTAATGAAGTTGAAGATGATGAAGGACACATGATGGAGAAAGAAGCCACGTCAAAGAAAGAGATCAAGTTCCCAAGGCAAAGGAGGTTTATTCCTCCAAAAGGTGAAGAAAGGAAGTCTTCTAGAGTTAAGTATCCAACTCAAAGGTTTACTTATGATTCATACATGGCAACACATTATGCATATATGAACAAAGTAGTAGAAGATCATGAGCCCGATTGCTATGAAGATGCAAGCAGGTACACCGAATGGAAAGAGGCAATGCAAGAAGAGATCGACGCACTTGAGGAAAATCAAACATGGACTCTAGTGCCCAAGAAGGAGAACATGAAGGTAATAGGTAATAAGTGGGTGTATAAAGTAAAGAGGAATTCAGATGGATCTATTTCTAGGTTCAAAGCAAGATTGGTGGCTAAGGGTTTTGCACAAACCTATGGAGTGGACTTTGAAGAGACATTCAGCCCCGTGGCAAAGATGAGCACCATTAGGACACTCATTGCAATGGCTGCTAGCAAAGGATGGAAGCTCTTCCAATTGGATATCAAGAATGCCTTTCTCAATGGAGACTTGGAAGAAGAGGTATACATGGAGCAACCACTAGGTTTTGTTCATAAAGAGTTTCCACATCATGTTTGTAGGTTGAAGAAGGCACTTTATGGCCTAAAGCAAGCTCCAAGGGCTTGGAACCAAAGATTGGTGGACTATTTGATCAAATGTGGTTACAATCAATGCAAGGCGGATCCATCTCTCTTCATCAAACAAAGAGGAGAACTTGTGGTCTACATGTGTGTGTATGTAGATGATCTTATCATTACAGGTAATGATACAAAGGGCATTGAGGAGATCAAGGCAAAGCTTGGAAAGGAGTTTAGGATCTCTGATCTTGGAGATCTTAGGTATTTTCTTGGCATTGAAGTTGTATACAAAGAAGAAGGTATTATGCTCATACAAAGGAAGTATATTCTAGACCTACTTGAGAGGTTTGGGATGCTACATTGCAAGCCTATTTCAAATCCCATGGAAGTTAATGTAAAGCTAAGCTCCATTGATGGAGAGCCATTAGAGGATGTAACTTTGTATCGATCTATTGTAGGCTCTTTCAATTATGCCACAATAACCAGGCCTGACATAGCATATGGAGTTGGAGTGTTATCACAATTTATGCATAGTCCAAGGACTACACACTTGCAAGCTGCAAGAAGAATGTTGCGATATCTCAAAGCCACTATAAATGAAGGATTGTTCTACTCATTTGATGATGATATGCAGGTCAAAGCTTATTCCGATGCCGATTGGGCTGGTTCGAAGGAAGATAGAAGGAGTACAAGTGGTTACCTAGTCATGCTAGGTAGCAAGATCATCTCATGGATTTCAAAGAAGCAACCCACGGTGGCATTATCTTCCACCGAGGCTGAGTATAGAGCTTTGGCTCAAGTCACATGTGAGCTAATGTGGATTAAGAAGTTATTTATGGAGCTTAATTTGCAGGTTGACACATATCCAATTTTTTGTGACAACATGAGTAGCATTCATCTAGCATCGAACCCTGTCTATCATGCTAGAACCAAGCATATTGAAGTGCACTATCACTTCATAAGGGAAAAGGTGATATCCAAGGAAGTTTCAGTACATCATATTGGTACTAAGGACCAAGTTGCGGACATGTTTACAAAGGCTTTGGATGGGATGAAGATTTCAAAATTCAAGCAATGCATCAACATGAAGGAGATTGGATGAGGATGAAGAATTGAAGCTTGAGGGGGAGTGTTAAAAGTCAAGCTTCAAGCTAAAAATTCGTGGGGAATCTTTTATGGACATGTGGAGCAATCAAAGGAAGCCAAAAGCCACGAGATTCCATCAAGAAAAGTCACTCAACCACTCCCCAAGTCATCTCAACTAATTCCTCCAAGTTAGGAGGCTGATTTGGAAAGGTAGTTCCTAGATTTTAGGGGCACACCTCTCACTATAAAAGGAGCATGTATCCCGACTTCTTTTGGGGCCATCTTCTTGGAGTTTTAGCTCATGTAAAGTGAGCACTAAGTGCTGGAGTTGTGATAAGCAAGCCCCTTGCTTAAGCAACCCCCTTGCTTGCTTGTTTGTTTTCTTTTAGTAGGCATATCTATGTGTGTGCGCAGGCAGTGTTGCAACTCTCTACCCCTGAGTTGTTAGCATTGGTTCTCCCTCATATGGTATCCATTTGATGTAATTCTTGTCTCATTGGATAGCTATAAGAGTCTATTTTATGCTTACCAATTCTCTAGAGCATTCGCTGAGTAAGCTGGGAGCAACATTCATTTTAGTGAAGTTGTGTGATTGATATCTCTCTCTTTGTGTAGGCTCTGTTGGAAATATTTTGCTCTCTGTTGTAAGGGCTGGTTCTCCTTCTCTATGTATCCATTTGCTATGATTTTGGTGTCATTGGGTAGCTATTAGAGTCCTCTAAAGTTGACATAAGTTTGAGATTCATTCTCTGTATAATCTCTGAGACAAGTTTGCTGGAGTGAAGTGAGGTCTCTGCTTGACTAGCAGTTGTGAGCATTCAACTAGCTCATGTTGTAGACATTGTTTCTCTTTGTGTAAGCATCCATTTCAAGTGAAATTTGTTTTGTTGGAAAGCCCTTGGTGTCTACTACAGGTCTACAAAAGCTCACTGGAGTTCTCTGCATAAGCTCTGAGTAAGAGCATTTTTGGTGTGCAGAGGTCAAAGAAGGATACCTATGGAGGTCATTCGCGCTTCATCGTTGCTTAGGGGTTGAGATACTTCCCCCATCAGAGTGCTCCACATATATCATCATAGAAGACTTTACCACCAAGTGCACTATTGCTAATAGCTATGCAAAATGTATCCCATGATGATGCTAGGGTGCATAACAGCAATACTGCTTTCATTTCATTATCCATATCCATTTTCTGAGCCTGTAACTGGGAGAATATAGCATCAAACTCATTTAGATGAGCAGCAACACTATTTGTGTCCTTCATACGAAGGTCATATAATTTTCTCATCAGATACACTTTATTTGATGCCATCTCTTTTTCATATGTATTGCATAACTTCTTCCAAAGCTCCTCTGCACTTTCACAGTCTAATACTGTAAATCAAACATTATCTGCCAGGTGCAAGCGAATAGTAGACCTGGCCATTTCATCTAACTCATCCCAATCATCTTCATCCATGTCAGCAGGCTTCTTTGAAATCCCATTTACTGGCTTCCATTGCCTCCTTTGAATCAGCATATCTTTTGTCTGATTCTTCCATAGAACAAAGTTTGTGCCATCAAATTTTCGGATCTCAAAATGGTCTTTGCCCTGCAAGTTATAGCTGCTCCTCCGAATACTAGCACTAGACCCTGATCCACCAGATGTGTCTAAGACCTCTAATGCCATGATGGTAGAGAACTGAATAGAATGATAATGGAGCTAAAAGAGTCCAAACACCAACAAATAAGTGTATCAAGGAGAAAATCAACCACTGTATAGTTGACTAAACTAGAAATCTGGAAAAATTTTGCCAAAGTATCCTATGCAAAATTAGCATATGAGCAGTGTCAAAGTATCATAAAACTGCAAGTACTGACATGTCTACCTGCATAGTGAATCACTGACTCCACTGCATATAATCAGTTACCCAATAAAAGCCAACTAGGCTTATCGAGCACCTATGAACAACTATCATACATCTCCTATGGCGAGGCTGGGTAAGTCTTCCACCTTCATCACGGAAAAGACCCCGACATCTGGGTGTCTCCCAATTAAGAAAACCTCACCACGACCCTCTCGTAAAAGGCTTTATGCAAAGAACATAACCGCTATATCAATGACCACATGGCCGTACATAAGCGATATCCACAGAAGCGTACATGGTGTGTATGTGCTCAGTATATGTAGTAAAATGACACTAAAAGGCTGACTACACAGCCCAAAAAACTAGCCAATAACACCTGCAAGTGTCCATCAACTTTGATGATTTAGGCTTAAAAAACCTGCATAAATTTGCAGCGACTGCTTCCACGAAAACTGAGAACCTCTCGAGAAACCTGTAGTTTTACGAGTGCGACTGAAAATACAGCCCCAATGGTTGATATTTATTGTTTGAGAAGTACAAAGAACACTCTTCTTGATGTTCTTGGACCTGTGTGAAGAGAATTATGTGCAAAAGTACTCCAAAATGGCTCCAAAAACACCCCAAATTTGCTTCAGAAATTGGCTTTGAAAGCAAAAAAATGAAGCTTTGAGGGACCAAAACTTGTTCAAGGTAATGTCAACCTTAGTCTTTCCCCTTCTTCAGACACCACAAGAGTATAGCTTAGTGCCAACAGATTGCCACGGTTAAGCGAGCTCTCGGGGGAACAGTATTGGGATGGGTGACCTCCCAGCAAGTACCGGGAACCTCTATATTCCTTGATCGTTGAGGTCCTCCCTCGCGCGCAGCCAACGGTGCCAATGATTACTTCGGTGACTCGGATGACAAGGTATACCAAGGTCTATGCTTTGGTCGCCACCTTAGTCGAAAGCTTGGGGGGGATGCTCGCTTCGCTCGCACAAAAGGAACAAAGCTTTTGCCTCAAACTGCTCTGATACCAGTGAAGTATTTCGACGACGATGCACCAAAGTGTGCTCTCCGTCTCGAGAGCTCCACGACGATATGCTCCGAGTAGAAAACCATCCTCCTGAGGCCGCACGCAGTACTTGGCACAGAGGCTGTAGAATAGGCAGGAAAAAACACAGTACACAGGGAGCACGAAGACAGACTTCTTAGGTCTTACAGATGCGGTCGAACTTATAGTCTATGATTGACCAGGCCACTATATGTTTTATTAAAGAACATATACAAAGAAGTGTCTGGTGGCCATTTGGCCTTTCACATGGACACTAATGGTAACAATCTCCCACTAAAGGCCAATATGGCCAGAGCAAGTATGGGAGAAAAATAACGAATGATAAAGAATACTTGAGTGTAAGTATACAAACTATACCTCCCACCTGATGGGCATGTTACACAGTATACAAGTGACTGCGTAAGATCAAGAATCAAGTAACCCCCATCAAGTGACAATAGTGTCGAAAGCTATCATGTGGTAGAGCTTTAGTCAAACCATCTGCATCATTATCTCGAGTGTGGACCTTCTCAAGAATAATGCTCTCAGTGGCTAAGCAATCTCTAATGAAGTGATACCTCACCTCAATGTGCTTGGTCTTTGCATGATAGACCGGATTCTTAGCCAAAGCAATGGCACTTTGACTATCACTGAGCAAGTGAGGTACATGCTGAGGTAAACCCATATTACAAGCAAGACGAGAAAGCCACAATGCTTCCTTACATGCCTCACTTGCTGCAAGATACTCTGTTTCTGTGGTGGAAACAATTGTACATTCTTGAAGACGAGATCTCCAAGAGATAGCACCTCCAGCAAAATGAAAAATGTACCTTGATGTATACTTACGATTGTCTACACAACCAGCATAGTTAGAATCTGTGTAACCAATAATGGATGCTTTCCCTCTACCTAAGCATAGACACTTGTCCTTAGTGCCACTCAAATATCTAAAAATCATCTTGACCACTTCCCAATGTTTCTTGCCAGGATTAGACATATATCTCCTCACAACTCCCACTACAAATGCAATGTCTCGTCTCGTGGCTACCATAGCATACATGAGACTACCAACAACAGATTGATAGGGAATTTTGGTCATGAATTCCTTTTCCTCATCTGATTTGGAGCAGTCATTCTTACTTGATTTCACATATGTGGGTAAAGGTGTACTCAATGCCTTTCCACCCTGCATATTGAACCGGTGAAGTACTTTGGATATGTACTCACTTTGAGACAAGCATATGCATCTTTTACTCCTATCACGAGTAATGTGCATGCCAAGAATATGTTTGGCATCCCCCAAATCCTTCATATCAAATGTCTGACTCAACTTCTTTTTGAGAATTGACAAATCATAAGAGGACTTCCCAGCAATCAACATATCATCGACGTTAAGTATCAAGCATATCAAGTTGCCATCAGAGCATCTCTTTGTGTAGAGACAATGATCCTCATTGCTCCAAGAATAGCCTTGGGACTTCATAAAAGCATCAAACTTTTGGTACCGTTGTCTAGGAGACTGTTTAAGTCCATACAAGCTCTTCTTGAGCTTAGAAACTAGACTTTCCTTGCTAGGAACTACATAACCCTCTGGTTGTTCCATATAGATCTCATCTGTAAGATCTCCATGCAAGAAAGCTGTTTTCACCTCAATTTGGACTAGATCTAAGTCCTCCATTGCAATGACTCCAAGCAACATGCGCAAAGTAGTCATCTTGACCATTGGAGAGAAGATTTCCTCAAAATCAACACCATGTTTTTGCTTAAAATCCTTTGCAACAAGCCGTGCTTTATATTTTGGAGAAGCACTATCTGATGTGAATTTCAACTTATATACCCATTTACATGGTAAATCTTTCCTACCCTTTGGCAAAGGTACTAAGTCCCAAGTACCATTCTTGTGAATAAAATCCAACTCACTCTTCATGGCACGCTCCCACTTGACATGATCCTCTGTCTACATAGCCTCTTTGTAGCAAGAAGGCTCACCGGCATCTGTTAGCATAACAAAATCTAAACCTACAACATATCTATCAGGTGGATATGAGACACGTGCAGAACATCTCAATGGTTGCTGAACACGAACATGTGCAGACTGATCTGAATGGACATTCTCTTGAACATCCCTATGTGCAGCATTTTTATGCATGCTAATCGGAGGACTAGTATCCTCAAACACCACTCTTCTCACTTCAAAGTCCTTAACGGGTTGTTTATGCATCTTAGACTCATTAAAAATGACATCACTACTTCTGATCACTGACCATGCTTCAGGATCCCATAAGCGATATCCAAATTGTCCTTCTCGACCATATCCAAGAAAAATGCATTTCTTTGACTTATGGTCCAACTTTTGGGTATACATGGCATCAGAGGTCTCAGGCACATCTGGTGGATCACGGTCTAATGCTAGTGTTCCGAGGAGGAGCTATAACTTGCAGGGCAAAGACCATTTTGAGATCCAAAAATTTGATGGCACAAACTTTGCTCTATGGAAGAATCAGACTAAAGATGTGCTCATTCAAAGGAGCAATGGAAGCCAGTAAATGGGATTCCAAAGAAGCCTGCTGACATGGATGAAGATGATTGGGATGAGTTAGATGAAATGGCCAGGTCTACCATTCGCTTGCACCTGGCAGATAATGTTTACTTTACAGTATTAGACTGTGAAAGTGCAGAGGAGCTTTGGAAGAAGTTATGCAATACATATGAAAAAGAGATGGCATCAAATAAAGTGTATCTGATGAGAAAATTATATGACCTTTGTATGAAGGACACAGATAGTGTTGCTGCTCATCTAAATGCATTTGATGCTATATTCTCCCAGTTACACGCTCAGAAAATGGATATGGATAATGAAATGAAAGCAGTATTGCTGTTATGCACCCTACCATCATCATGGGATACGTTTTGCACAGCTATTAGCAACATTGCACCTGGTGGTAAACTCATCTATGATGATATATGTGGAGCACTCTTGAGTGAGGAGATTCGTAGAAAATCTATGGCTGGCACTCAGAGTCGAGATGCATATAATGTTCGTGATTCTTACCAAGGAAAGAATCAGCAACGTGGCAGGAGCAAGAACAAGGAAAAGAATGGTCAACGGAATAAGAGTAGAAGTAAATCAAGGAAGAGGGATATCGAATGCCATTATTGTCATAAGAAAGGACACATGAAGAAAGTATGTTATGCATTAAAGAATGCTAAAGGTAAAGGACAGAATGTTGATGGGCATGTTAAACAGTTACCTCCACCATCTACTTAGATTGTGAAGATTGAAGAAATTAATGCTATTTCTGATGATGCTGATGTGTTGACACTTGATAGTACTGTGCCATCTGAGGCACTTATGGCTGATTCTCTTTCCCACACCTGGCTGCTAGATTCTTGTGCTTCTTTCCATGTGACACCACATAGAGAATGGTTCTCTAATTATGCAGCAAAGTCTCTTGGTACCGTGAGACTTGGTGACTCTTACCAATGTGATGTTGTGGGGATTGGAGATGTGGTTGTGCAGTTTGTTGATGGTTCAAAATTTACTACGCATAATGTATGCCATGTACCTCAGTTATCACGTAGTTTTAGGTCAGTTGGTCAACTTGATGACCTTGGTTACAAGGTGGTATTCTATGCTCAGTCCTTTCCTATATCAAAGGGCAATATGGTTATTGCAAAAGGAAGCAAAGTTGGCTCACTTTATCCTTTATTTGTATCACAAAAAGAACACTTGTTAGCTGTTACTGAACAGCCTATGGCTTGTATTTGGCATGGTCGTTTGGGTCATATATCTCGTAGTGGAATAGAAAATCTTTCTCGTTCTGGCTACTTACCTGTGTTATCTTTCTCTGATTTTTCATTTTGTGAGCATTGTCAATATGGAAAGCAAACCAGAAATGTGCATAGAACGCACATTGACTCTTCAATTCAGCCTTTAGATCTCGTTCATACAGATGTGTGTGGTCCTATGCCCACTAGGTCCTGAGGTGGTTCTCTTTACTTTGTCACTTTCATAGATGATGCTACTAGAAAAGTCTGGGTATATCCTATCAAATCAAAGGATGATGTATTCCCTACTTTCAGAAAATGGCTTGCTTCAGTTGAGACTGAAAAAGGAACTAAGCTTAAGTCTTTACATTCAGATAATGGGGGTGAGTATACCTCACATGAATTCAACCTTTTTTGTTAGTCTAGAGGGATTCGTGGAGAGTTTACAGCTCCTTATACCCCAGTACAAAATGGTGTATCCGAGAGGATGAATAGAACTATTCAAGATAAAGTAGTCTCTATGTTGCATCATGCAAACCTCTCACAAGGTTTTTGGGCAGAAGCAGTATTGACTGCAGTTCATGTGATTAACCTTTCACCTAGTACTGCCAAAGGTCTGAAAGTGGCACAAGAGTTATGGACAGGGAAACCACCATATTATGATCATCTTCGAGTTTTTGGGTGTGAAGCATATGTTTGATGGTAGAAAACTGAATAGAATGATAATGGAGCTAGAAGAGTCCAAACACCAACAAATAAGTGTATCAAGGAGTAAATCAACCACTGTATAGTTGACTAAACCAAAAATTTGGAAAAATTTTGTGAGAGTATCCTCTGCAAAATTAGCATATGACCACTGTCAAGTATCATAAAACTGCAAGTACTGACATGTCTACCTGCATAGTGAATCGCTGACTCCACTGCATATAATCAGTTACCCAATAAAAGCCAACTAGGCTTATCGAGCACCTATGAACAACTATCATACATCTCCTATGCTGAGGCTGGGTAAGTCTTCCACCTACATCATCGAAAAGACCCCGACATCTGGGTGTCTCCCAGTTAAGAAAACCTCACCACGACCCTCTTTATCAAACGTAAAAGGTTTTATGCAAAGAACGTAACCGCTATATCATTGACCACATGGACGTACATAAGCGGTATCCACAGAAGTGTACATGGTGTGTCTGTGCTCAGTATATGCAATAAAATGACACTAAAAGGTTGACTACACAGCCCGAAAAACTAGCCAATAACACCTGCAAGTGTCTGTCAACTCTAATGATTTAGGCTTAAAAAACCTGCATAAATTTGCAGCAACTGCTCCCACCAAAACTGAGAACCTCTCGAGAAACCTGTAGTTTTACGAGTGTGACTGAAAATACAGCCCCAAAGGTTGATATTTATTGTCTGAGAAGTACAAAGACTACTCTTCTTGATGTTTTTGGACCTGTGTGAAGAGAACTATGTGCGAAAGTAGTCCAAAATGG
The DNA here is from genome assembly GCA_020310875.1 of Ceratopteris richardii. Lineage (NCBI taxonomy): Eukaryota > Viridiplantae > Streptophyta > Polypodiopsida > Polypodiales > Pteridaceae > Ceratopteris > Ceratopteris richardii. The sequence continues at coordinate 56,882,625 of CM035415.1, forward strand.
CTCCAAAAACACCCCAAATTTGCTTCAGAAATAGGCTTTGAAAGCAAAAAATGAAGCTTTGAGGGACCAAAACTTGTTCAAGGTAATGTCAACCTTAGTCTTTCCCCTTCTTCAGAGAGCACAAGAGTGTAGCTTAGTTGAAAGAGATTGCCACATTTAAGCGAGCTCTGGGGGGAACAGTACTGGGATGGGTGACCTCCCGGGAAGTACAGGGAACCTCTATATTCCTTGATCGTTGAGGTCCTCCCTCGCGCGCAGCCAACGTTGCCAACGGTGACTTCGATGACTCGGATGACAAGGTATGCCAAGGTCTATGCCTTGGTCGCCGCCTTAGTCGAAAGCCTGGAGGGGGTGCTCGCTTTGCTCGCACAAAAGGAACAAAGCTTTTGCCTCGAACTGCTCTGATACCAATGAAGTATTTCGAGGACGATGCACCATACTGTGCTCTCCTTCTCGAGAGCTCCACGATGATATGCTTCGAGTATAAAACTGTGCTCCTGAGGCCGCATGCAGTACTCCGCATAGAGGCTGTAGAATACGCAGGAAAAAACACAGTACACAGGGAGCACGAAGACAGACTTCTTAGGTCTTACAGATGCGGTCGAACTTACAGTCTGTGACTGACCTGGACACTATATGTTTTATTAAAGAACATAAAGGAAAGAAGTGTCCGATGGCCATTTGGCCTTTCACATGGACACTAACGGTAACAATCTCCCACTAAAGGCCAATATGGCCAGAGCAAGTATGGGAGAAAAATAAAGAATGATAAAGAATACCTGAGTGTAAGTATACAAACTATACCTCCCACCTGATGGGCATGTTACACAGTATACAAGTGACTGTGTAAGATCAAGAATCAAGTAACCCCCATCAAGTGACAACAGTGTCGGAAGCTATCCTGTGGTAGAGCTTTAGTCAAAGCATCTGCAGCATTATCTCGAGTGTGAACCTTCTCAAGAATAATGCTCTAATTGGCTAAGCAATCTCTAATGAAGTGATACCTCACCTCAATGTGCTTGGTCTCTGCATGATAGACCGGATTCTTAGCCAAAGGAATGGCACTCTGACTATCACTGAGCGAGTGAGGTACATGCTGAGGTAAACCCATATCACAAGCAAGACGAGAAAGCCACAATGCTTCCTTAAATGCCTCACTTGCTGCAACATACTCTGCTTCTGTGGTGGAAACAATTGTACATTCTTGAAGACGAGATCTCCAAGAGATAGCACCTCCAGCAAAATGAAAAATGTACCCTGATGTAGACTTATGATTGTCTACACAACCAGCATAGTCAAAATCTGTGTAACCAATAATGGATGCTTTCCCTCTACCTAAGCATAGACACTTGTCCTTAGTGCCACTCAGATATCTCAAAATCATCTTGATCGTTTCCCAATGTTTCTTGCCAGGATTAGACATATATCTCCTCACAACTCCCACTCCAAATGCAATGTCTGGTCTCGTGGCTACCATAGCATACATGAGACTACCAACAGCAGACTGATAGGGAATTTTGGTCATGAATTCCTTTTCCTCATCTGATTTGGGGTAGTCATCCTTGCTCAATTTCACATATGTGGGTAAAGGTGTACTAAATGCCTTTCCACCCTGCATATTGAATCGGTGAAGTACTTTGGATATGTACTCACTTTGAGACAAGTATATGCATCTTTTACTCCTATCACGAGTAATGTGCATGCCAAGAATAGGTTTGGGATCCCCCAAATCCTTCATATCAAATGTCTGACTCAAACTTCTTTTTGAGAATTGACAAATCAAAAGAGGAATTCCCAGCAATCAACATATCATCGACGTAAAGTATCAAGCATATCAAGCTGCCATCAGAGCATCTCTTTGTGTAGAGACAATGATCCTCATTGCTCCGAGAATAGCCTTGGGACTTCATAAAAGCATCAAACTTTTGGTACCATTGTCTAGGAGACTATTTAAGTCCATACAAGCTCTTCTTGAGCTCACAAACTAGACTTTCCCTGCAAGGAACTACATAACCCTCTGGTTGTTCCATATAGATCTCATCTGTAAGATCTCCATGCAAGAAAGCTATTTTCACATCCATTTGGACTATCTCTAAGTCCTCCATTGCAACGAATCCAAGCATGCGCAAAGTAGTCATCTTGACCACTGGAGAGAAGATTTCCTCAAAATCAACACCATGTAGTTGCTTAAAACCCTTTGTAAGAAGTCGTGCTTTATATTTTGGAGAAGCACTATCTGATGTGAATTTCAACTTATATACCCATTTACATGGTAAAGCTTTCCTACCCTTTGGCAAAGGTACTAAGTCCCAAGTACCATTCTTGTGAATAGAATCCAACTCACTCTTCATGGCACGCTCGCACTTGACATGATCCTCTGTCTGCATAGCCTCTTTCTAGCAAGAAGGCTCACCGGCATCTGTTAGCATAACAAAATCTAAACCTAGAACATATCTATCAGGTGGTTATGAGAGATGTGCAGAACGTCTCAATGGTTGCTGAATAGGAACATGTGTAGACTGATCTGAATGGACATTCTCTTGAACATCCCTATGTGCAGCATTTTTATGCATGCTAATCGGAGGACTAGTATCCTCAAACACCACTCTTCTCACTTCAACCTCCTTAACGGGTTGTTTATGCATCTTAGACTCATCAAAAATGACATCACTAATTCTGATCACTGACCGTGCTTCACGATCCCATAAGCGATATCCAAATTGTCCTTCTCGACCAGATTCAAGAAAAATGCATTTCTTTGACTTATGGTCCACCTTTTGTCTACAATTCTTGGGTATATGAACATATGCTTCACACCCAAAAACTCGAAGATGATCATAATATGGTGGTTTCCCTGTCCATAACTCTTGTGCCACTTTCAGACCTTTGGGAGTACTAGGTGAAAGGTTAATCACATGAACTACAGTCAATACTGCTTCTGCCCAAAAACCTTGTGAGAGGTTTGCATGATGCAACATAGAGACTACTGTATCTTGAATAGTTCTATTCATCCTCTCAGCTACACCATTCTGTACTGGGGTATAAGGAGCTGTAAACTCTGTACGAATCCCTCTAGACTGACAAAAAAGGCTGAATTCATGTGAGGTATACTCACCCCCATTATCTGAACGTAAAGACTTAAGCTTAGTTTCTTTTTCAGCCTCAACTGAAGCAAGCCATTTTCTGAAAGTAGGGAATACATCATCCTTTGATTTGATAGGATATACCCAGACTTTTCTAGTAGTATCATCTATGAAAGTGACAAAGTAAAGAGAACCACCTAAGGACCTAGTGGGCATAGGACCACAGACATCTGTATGAACGAGATCTAAAGGCTGAATTGAAGAGTCAATGTGCGTTCTATGCACATTTCTGGTTTGCTTTCCATATTGACAATGCTCACAAAATGAAAAATCAGAGAAAGATAACACAAGTAAGTAGCCAGAATGAGAAAGATTTTCCGTTCCACTATGAGATATATGGCCCAAACGACCATGCTAAATACAAGCCATAGGCTGTTCAGTAACAGCTAACAAGTGTTCTTTCTGTGATACAAATAAAGGATAAAGTGAGCCAACTTTGGTTCCTTTTGCAATAACCATATTGCCCTTTGATATATGAAAGGACTGAGCATAGAATACCACCTTGTAACCAAGGTCATCAAGTTGACCAACGGACATCAAACTGCGTGATAACTGAGGTACATGGCGTACATTATGCATGGTAAATTTTGAACCATCAATGAACTACACAACCACATCTCCAATCCCCACAACATCACACTAGTAAGAGTCACCAAGTCTCACGGTACCAAGAGACTTTGCTGCATAATTAGAGAACCATTCTCTATGTGGTGTCACATGGAAAGAAGCACCAGAATCTAGCAGCTAGGTGTGGGAAAGAGAATCAACCATAAGTGCCTTAGATCACACAGTACTATCAAGTGTCAACACATCAGCATCATCAGAAGTAGCATTAATTTCTTTAGTCTTCACAGTTGAAGTAGATGGTGCAGGTAACTGTTTAACATGCCCATCAACATTCTGTCCTTTACCTTTAGCATTCTTTAATGCATAACAATCTTTCTTCATGTGTCCTTTCTTATGACAATAATGACATTCGATATCCCTCTTCCTTGATTTACTTCTACTCTTATTTTGTTGACCAGTCTTTTCCTTGTTCTTGCTCTTGCCATGTTGCTGATTCTTTCCTTGGTATGAATCACGAACATTATATGCATCTCCACTCTGAGTGCCAACCATAGATTTTCTACGAATCTCCTCACTCAAGAGTGCTCCACATATATCATCATAGACAAGTTTACCACGAGGAGCACTGTTGCTAATAGCTGTGCAAAACCTATCCCATGATGATGACAGGGTGCATAACAGCAATACTGCTTTCATTTCATTATCCATATCCATTTTCTGAGCTTGTAACTAGGAGAATATAGCATCGAACTCATTTAGATGAGTAGCAACACTATCTGTGTCCTTCATACGAAGGTCATATAATTTTCTCATCAGATACACTTTATTTGATGCCGTCTCTTTTTCATATGTATTGCATAACTTCTTCCAAAGCTCCTCTGCACTTTCACAGTCTAATATTGTAAAGTAAACATTATCTGCGAGGTGCTAGCGAATGGTAGACCTGGCCATTTCATCTAACTCATCCCAATCATCTTCATCCATGTCAGCAGGCTTCTTTGAAATCCCATTTACTGGCTTCCATTGCCTCCTTTGAATCAGCACATCTTTAATCTGATTTTTCCATAGAGCAAAGTTTGTGCCATCAAATTTTCGGATCTCAAAATGGTCTTTGCCCTGCAAGTTATAGCTCCTCCTCGGAACACTAGCACTAGACCCTGATCCACCGGATGTGCCTGAGACCTCTGATGCCATGATGGTAGAGAACTGAATAGAATGATAATGGAGCTAGAAGAGTCCAAACACCAACAAATAAGTGTATCAAGGACTAAATCAACCACTATATAGTTGACTAAACTAGAAATCTGGAAACATTTTGCCAGGGTATCCTCTGCAAAATTAGCATATAACCAGTGTCAAAGTATCATAAAATTGCGAGTACTAGCATGTCTACCTGCATAGTGAATCACTGACTCCACTGCATATAATCAGTTACCCAATAAAAGCCAACTAGGCTTATCGAGCACCTATGAACAACTATCATACATCTCCTATGGCGAGGTTGGGTAAGTCTTCCACCTGCATCATCGAAAAGACCCCGACATTTGGGTGTCTCCCAGTTAAGAAAACCTCACCACGACCCTCTTTATCAAACGTAAAACGCTTTATGCAAAGAATGTAACCGCTATATCAATGACCACATGGACGTACATAAGCGGTATTCACAGAAGCATACATGGTGTGTATGTGCTCAGTATATGCAGTAAAATGACACTAAGAGGCTGACTACAAAGTCCAAAAAACTAGCAAATAACACCTACAAGTGTCTGTCAACTCTGATGATTTAGGCTTAAAAAACCTGCATAAATTTGCAGCGACTGCTCCCACCAAAACTCAGAAGCTCTCAAGAAACCTATAGTTTTACGAGTGTGACTGTAAATACAGCCCCAAAGGTTGATATTTATTGTCTGAGAAGTACAAAGAACACTCTTCTTGATGTTCTTGGACCTGTGTGAAGAGAACTATGTGCGAAAGTACTCCAAAATGGCTCCCAAAACACCCAAATTTGCTTCAGAAATAGGCTTTGAAAGCAAAAAATGAAGCTTTGAGGGACCAAAACTTGTTCAAGGTAATGTCAACCTTAGTCTTTCCCCTTCTTCAGACACCACAAGAGTGTAGCTTAGTGGCAAGAGATTGCCACGATTAAGCGAGCTCTGGGGGGAACAGTACTGGGATGGTTTACCTCCCGGGAAGTACTGGGAACCTCTATATTCCTTGATCATTGAGGTCCTCCCTCGCGCGCAGCCAACAACGCCAATGGTGACATAGGTGACTCAGATGACAAGGTATGCCAAGGTCTATGCCTTGGTCGCCCCCTTAGTCGCCACCTGGGGGGGGTGCTTGCTTTGCTCGCACAAAAGGAACAAAGATTTTGCCTCGAACTGCTCTGATACGAGTGAAGTATTTCGACGACGATGCACCAGTGTGCTCTCCTTCTCGAGAGCTCCACGACGATATGCTCCGAGTAGAAAATCGTGCTCCTAAGGCCACATGCAGTATTCCGCATAGAGGCTGTAGAATATGCAGGAAAAAACACAGTACACAGGGAGGACAAAGACAGACTTCTTAGGTCTTACAGATGCGGTCGAACTTACAGTCTATGACTGACCAGGCCACTATATGTTTTATTAAAGAACATATACAAAGAAGTATCCGGTGGCCATTTGGCCTTTCACATGGATACTAACGGTAACACGATGTCAGTGTTAAATCTCTCTCCTTCCCTTTGCCCTACTCTTAATGTATCAATGAAGATAATAGTGATAAAAGTGACTATTGGGTTCTTAGGTTGGACAAGGGCCTGTGTGATCGAAGGCCCTATTATAATTTTCCCACTACACAGTTAACTATCCATTGTCACCGTCAATACCGATACCAATTAGTCTAAATAATTAACACTCAGGGTTTTGACAATCCGATGTTCAAACACAATCTTCAGACTCATACACAACTCAGCAAATGATTTTCGTAGAACATTTGCTTGCAATAACTACGACCGAATTCACGGATGTTAAACAATATACCATGAACACTGAATACTTTATCAAAGATAGGAATTCAATATATACTCGACCAACTTCAATTAAATTCATCAGTAATTTAACCACTACTATCAAATAAAAGGAGTTATCTGTATGCAATGACACCAAACAGAAATTCTGCAAATACACAAAATTAGATAACTGCAAATCTACACCCGGTTGCTTCGCCACAAGCAGTCCGGTGAGGCTCTGCTAGGTGTCTTCTCCCCGGTGCTTCAAGCAACACGAATACATCCTGTTTTATATTAATGAGATACTGGTTACGTCACTTTGGCAATTACGGCATTTTGGCTAAGTATTTACAAAAAAGGCTAAAAAGTACATAACTTCATCTGGAGGCCTAACATAATATTGACTCAAAAGTTTAGGAAATGAATTGTACATCAGCATTTTTTCTTCCCAATAATGAATCGATGCATGGACCCACAAAAGATCATAGTTCAACTTTTGTCCTACACCACGAAGGGATTGGGAAAATAGGTCAATCTTAGAGTACCATATGTTGAAGAAAGATTGTTCAAAGCATAGAATCAATGGGGTAGAAAACTTTCACTGAAAGGAGGATCCTCTCTCACAATTCTTATTTATCATGCAATGAAGGCAAGGGACAAGTTGACATTCGCTCCAACTATAGTGCAAATAAAAAATTACATCAAATGTTTCATGGTGCCAAAGACAAAGAAACGTGTGAGTCAAGTCCCAAGACAAGAACAAAACCAAGAATGGGGGGGGGGGGGGGGGATGAGCAAGGGAGCTACTGTTAAAAACTCAATCCTCTCCATTTAAACACGGCCATGTTCTATTGAGATCAACACTAGCACAACCCCCTCCCATAACTCTTGAAGAATTAAAGGCAACATTGCAAGAAATGCAAGAGTATTTGGCAAGATAGTATAATCTTAATATTGAAGGGCATGATTATTTACAGTCTAGCATGCAAATACAGTGAAGTAACCTAGGCAAATAGGTGAGGAAATTGATGAGACTTGAAGAACATCCTAGGGAAAATGAAGAATCTTTGTAATACTCAGGATCACAGGAAGAAGATAAGGACTCACCTATGAATACACCTATTGCATTGCACCCAAGTGATGATATGAAATGGGATGGGCTATACCAACTAAAAAATTTTCGAAATATTGAAGTTACACCATTAGGATAATCCCTTCTGACTACTCTAGTTGTGATTGATGTAGCAATATTCACACCTATAAGTTTGCACATGCGCAATGTTCAAGTCCCACTCAAGATGAAGTATGCAACTTTGACTACAGGGTCAATGATGTTTTTTGGTTCACCCTTGTCATTTATTCCATACTTTGCACTCGATTCAACTTGTCAAGTGCAAAGCTAGATAGTGTTTTGGATAATTGGGGTAGGGATTAGATAGTAGGTTCCTCTCTGTACTTGAGCTCAAAGGATCTTAGGGGCTTGTGATGAAAGAGACTATACCTCGATCACCAACAAGTGCATATAGTGGTGGATTAATACACACTTCAATTTATCAATCCGTGGACAAAGACATATCAAGTGTACAAGGACTTGTACTTTCATAATGGCAAATGAAGTGAATGTGCAAACAATACATGTAAATTAGGTAGGACTACCTCTCAAGTCACCTGTTCCACTAAAAATGTACATCGTGATACTTGCTACAATAGTAACCACAAATTATGTTGTTTCTCTTAGCTTCGGTACCCGAATATAGTCAACAGTAGGTTCATTTCAAAGCTCTTGGCAAGATGTGTCCAATTGTCATATCTTTAGCCCAATTTGAAAAATGTACTTTGAGTTAGGAGCAAAATACTGAGTGGTGGCAAACACCAACTCTTCCTCCACAGCTCACCAAGCTTCACACACACACACACGCACACACTACAATGGAGAAAATAGAGGGGTAAGGTGTAGATAACACCTCTAGACACATATTTCAAGCATCATCACATACACATGCAAGGTCATGAGGAAGAATCTACATAGGAGGGATGAAGCAAATTCAAAAATTTCAGCTTGTTCATTCATAATGGCAAAAAGTCTTTACAAAGAATCGGTAAGTGAGTTATATACATGTGCCCTAAAAATGGTCCTTTCACACAAGAGACCGGCATTTTTATTGTAAATCACTAAATTCCCACTAATATACAAAGCTAATGTTACAATCTTCTTGGATTATGCATCTAGAGGACTCCTCTAGAGCATTTACAAAGCTCTTGATGTACTAACATAGAAATTAAAGAAGAAAAATTATGCCCAATTTTGAAAAATTTTTGGGGCTTGCTTCTCTTTACTTCTTTCTCTACTGCTTTGTCTTCCTCCACAACATTCTACCCCTCTTAGTATTCTATCATCCCCTAACAGCCTACTTTGCATCAAGAGGTGTGTTGTTCTTCTATCCAACCCACTGATGTATTCTTTAGCTTGCATATTTCTTTTCACCGCACCCACCCAGTGACCTAGTATGGCATTTATTAGTCACTCTTTGTTGTGCTTCAGCATTCAGTTGGGTCGGGTTTTTATTTCTTTTGTTCACACTCTTTGAGATCTCCTTGCCTCTTGTTGCACCCTAATGTGTGCCCCTGCATGACTTGGGCAAAGGGTGAGCTTATTTATTGAAATATTTTGTGTTTTTATCTTCTTCTTCTTCTTTTTTTGCTAGATTCTCCCTTCACACTTCCCTCCTCCTGAACTCTATCATTTTTGATAGGCTTTTGTGGGTGATGCGAGTAGGTATGGAGCACTATTTGTTCTATCTGATTGAGCAAGTTATCTTCATGGAATATTAGCTCTTTCCATTGAGCTGGCTTTATTCCATCATTTGGTGCTTGTCAATGATCAGCAAAAAACCTTAGTTCATATGCAACTAATCTGGCATTCAAGATTTGATGACATTTTCAAAAAGGTCTTGTAATCTATCTCAAAAAAACCTGTGAAGAAGGCTTCTTCAAATGTTTGCATATATGCACTTGGCAAAAATATTATTCTAGAGTATATAGCCATTGTTGTGAGGTGGCTCGGCCTTACAGAGAGATAAAAAACTTAAATCACTTTTACTACTACATCTTTAAAATTTTGTGTGAGTCACGATGCCAATAGTGCACACTCTATTTGGCTTATTTCTATAGTGTATGGCATTGGATGTTCATGAATGTGTAGCTCCTCATCATCTTGTATATGTGAATGAATGATGGTGGGAGAAAGAGGGTGTACCTCAATCTCCTCACTAGCCATGTGAGAACTTGGAACTATTGGTGTCCCCATGTTTTCTTGTTTTGTCAACTCAGCGTGTAGGCTTGCAATCATTGTGTCATTTTCTTTTATCTATTATTTTGCCGCTTTGATCTCTTCCTCACTTTTTATTTTGCTAGCACACACTATAGCCATGTGATTGGCATCTTGTTTGCATTGTTTCACGTAGTTATTTGATGCTTCTTTCCATTTATTTCATAGTGCATTTGTGTCATGCATGTATTTTGATTCCCATTGAGCACGTAATGCTTTCTCCTATGTGAGCTAGTTGGCGTACTTTTCAATTTGTGCACACAGCTCAACAATTTCTTCGCTTGTAGATCTTGATGCTTCCATAGGTTGACTGAATAAAATTGATGCCATCAATTCTTTATTTTGGTTGTGAAGCATGTGAGCTTCATCCATGTACACTTTGATTTGTGTCTCTAGAATTTCGCTCCTATTGACTATTCATGTTTTCTATGCTTCTCCCTTTCATATTTTTGTTTGATTTCATCTAGTTGGCTTTTCCATTTTGCACTCTTCCTTAAAATTGTTGTTCTCTTTAGTAGCCTCAATGGATTCTTCTGCCATTTTGGTTAGTGTCAACTGTGCTTTCATTAGTTGATCAGACAATTGTTCACTTAAAGCTTTGAACTGACCTTTTTCTATGTGTGCTTGTTTGTATTCTTTTTCGACTTCTACCAATTATTGTTGTGTGCCCATCGCCATTTGGATCATACTTTTTACTACTGGCTTCAATTAGGCCATGTCCAAATTTAGCCATGTCGATGGTATTACTATCTTTTCTCCTGTCATTACATCTTTACCTTTGTTGACATGCAAAGCCTCATTAAAGGGCTGCCAATTTTGAAGTTGAACTTGCAGCTCAGCCTCTTGATCTTTGTCCTGCTTGGAAGAGCTTTCTGTATAAGTTATGTCCATTGGGGATGGCTTTGTGACTACCCTTATTGGTTCGAAGATTTTTGTGTCTTCAAGCTCCACTTCTTGTACTTCTTCTTTGGGATGCACCATAATTTTTGGTCCTTCAGTAATAATCTCTTTGAATTGCAGTCTTTTGGTCTCATTCACTCAAAGTGTATATACATGTTTTCCTATATGACTACCTTTTGGTTGTTCTTCATTCGCTATGTTTTTGTTAGTGTCTTTTTCTTCACTAACCACTTCCTGCTGGTCAACCACTTGATCCAGCTCATCCCACTTTCCATTGCCATTTGTTTCTGTTTGAATGTCCACATTCATGGTTGATTGTTATTTTTCATATTGGGATTCCAAAGATGAGCTTGAGTTTGTTAAACCCAACTCCTTGTATCTGTCCAGTTGAGATAATCTTTTTTTCTATTGAATTTTCTTGATTTCACTTGTATGTCGATAATGGTGACCTTGGACTATAAGGTTCACCTAGCCTTGCTTGTATGCATATATTGTTTGTAGTGCTTCTTGTAATTCTGCTTTGATAATTGGTGGTGGTGACACCAACATTGTTTCAAAGATGGAGTCACATCCATTGTAGTTTCTTCCCTTATTCTTTTTGCACCCCTCATTAATGTATTTGAACTTGTTCCTGCTTCTTCTATTATCACCACACCTTTTTGCTTCTTTGGGACAGTGGCTAACTTAGCGCGTTTAGCCACTTCTATCGTAGAAGGCATTTCTATGAGATGTTCCTAGATGTTGACTGCATGATATATCAATATGGTCAAAGTGACACTACCATTTAGGAACTTCTTATTGCCCCATTGTTTCTTTGCTTCAAAAGGTCATTCTTGTATGTAAGGTGTGAAATTGACTTGATTTCCAAATTGTTTTACCACACGTGATAGTATTTGTATACTATTTTTTGAGGCACTATATATCTATGCATATTTGAGAAACAAAAGTGTAGATGCACTAGCCACATAAAATCCTCTATAGCTATTTGGTTGATATCCAAAAATGTTCATTTCCTTGCTTCATGGCTCTCCTCTTTCAGGTCTCTAAGTCTATCTTTTATCCAACCAAAAGATTCTTTGATTAATTCATGGGTAAACTTGATTGTTTGCCAATCACCTTGTAAATTCATCACTTTGGCTTCCAGTATCGTTGGCATATCTAGTGCAAGGTGTAGGGTGTTCATGACTTGGGTACACCTTTCAAAATATTTCTTGTAGTTTGATAACCTTAGATATCCTCAAAAGAGCAAGAAATTGAAGGCTATTCACACACCTAAGGGGCACCCAACAATAGGAACTTCTCATAAAGTCCCAAGTCCTAAAGTCACAATCATGATTTTGGAGAAATAAAGCTCCACCCAAATGGTCTCATGCAGATGCATTAAGAGAACAACCCATCATTGCAACAACACTTACTAAATCCGCTATGCAAGTGGACTATTCTTTCGTTCCAACATAATAATAGCTCCACTTCTTCAGCCTATTTTCCTTTCTAGAAATGGATTTGGAAATGAACTTTTTCATTATATCTCATGATCTATGACCAATATTGCTATATGGTTCGATGATCATGATGATATGGTCACTTAGTTGATGAAAATTAATACTGCTATCTCTAAGAGAATAGCCACTAAGTGAAAACCCATACTTATGTTATCATTGTTTAATAGTGTTGTAACTTTTGTGGATGAATAAGGAAAAAAATTATTATGGTTTTGCATAGACTTGCAACCTTGGAAAAGAAACCATAATGATTAAGCTTGAACTTGGAACCTAAACCATGCCTATCATGAAAAAGTTCTAGCTTTTAAGATGTAACATAGTTTCCATTTGGGTTATTTCTCACTCATATTCTATCTTAATAATCATATGATAATCATATGGCAATGGTGAGCTCCTCAAGTCAAGTGGTAGTGGTCAAGCCCCCTCCACTTCCAAAGAAATCAATGAAGCTAGATATTATCGATTGGTTTCTGTTGAGATATCAAGCTCAACACATGATGATCCAGGATGACACATACCAATTTTTCGTTTCTCTGACATGTATAGTGGTCATACCGATATATGTCAGGGATACTTCATTGAGCTTTATTAGATTTATCTACCGAGAGTGATGGCACATTTGTTTCTTGCCAGCTCACTCATTCGCGGATATTAGGTTTTTCCTTATGTACTGATCTTTATATATTGCACTTGTTGTATTCTTGTTTTAAGGTCATTCTTGTACATTCCTTTTATGTAATAGAAGAAGAAGAAGATCCTTCTTCCTTGCCTCAATCTGTGTGTGTGCTTCTCCTTGAGAGTGAGAGTGTGTGTGTGAGCTCTCTTCCTTATCTCCTTCCTCGTGACATGGTATCAGAGCCAGCGTGGCTGTAGAGAGCTCGTGGAGAAGGCGACGGTGAAGACTACGCGGCAAGGCGTGGAGAAAACGCGATTTCACAAATGCCCTCTGTTTGCCATCTAGACCTCCATTTCGAGCCCGCAAGGTGGGGCCCACAGAAAAACCAGGTCAGTTTCAGAAACTGTGACTTGCGTTGTGTTCGACGACACTCATATATTCTAGATCCAAAATTTCAAGCGATTCCATGTACTGTTGATACACAAAAACTGTGTTTTTTTGAGATCGAACTATCACGTCATAGTGCGATAGTGTTCAAGTAGAAGTGCTGCTTGTAGTTTTTTGCAGTGTTGTGAATTGTTGCAGAAATGGCAAACGCAGATGGAATGAGTCAGCTTATGAGCGATAAGCTGGACAAGAACAACTTCCATGCTTGGAGATTCAGAATGACGAATTTCCTGATGGGATAAGGCTACTGGAAGTATATCGAAGGAGAGAATGAAAATGCTCCGCAGTTACCAGAAAGGAATCGGACTGCGGATCAGTTAAGAGCATATGAGGAATGGAATCAAGGAGCACGAAAGGTAATGTATTGGCTATCTGTTAGCATATAGGATAGCATGATTTGACACATACAAGATGCCAAGACTCCAAAAGAGGCTTGGAACAGCTTGGTCACCTTGTATGAGACTAATACAAAGGCACGAAAATTGCAACTCAAGAACGAGCTGCATACATTGGAAAAGAAGAGCATGACGGTAAGTGACTACACTCTTAAAATCAAAGGCATATGTGAGTCACTTGCATCTATTGGCGTGAATGTAGATGCTGATGATAAGGTGGAAGTGTGCCTTCGTGGTTTAGGAGTTGCATATAAGCAGTTCAGAACTTCCATACAGACGAGGGAAAATATTCTGAAGTTTGCTGATCTTGTAGCTATGCTGATTATCGAAGAAAAGAATCTTGGTGAGGACTCAAACTCCCAAGGAAAGACCAGTTCTGAGCAGGTATTCTACTCTGGCAGAGGAAGAGGAAGAGGTAGAGGTTTTGGAAGTGGAAGAGGAAACAGTAACCAAGACCAAGGTCAACAACAGAATCATGCAGGAGGAACAGGACAGTTTCGAGGCAGGGGGAGCCAAAGAGGTCACAAAAATTTCCAAAGAAATGATTCAGGTAATGATAGTAAAGGATGTTGGAATTGTGGTAAACCTGGACACTTTGAACGTGATTGCAGGTTAAAGAATCAAAATAACAGAAGGCAACAAAACAACTATGCATCCACAAGTGCAGATGATTCTGAGAAGCTGTTTATGGTTCAACATCACATGATGAATATGATGTCTGCTGGTGTTTCAAAATCGAATGATAATGTCTGGTATGTTGATTCAGGTGCTTCAAATCACATGACCAGTCATGGAGAATGGTTTAGTAGTTTGCAGAAAATGCTAGTTCCTGGATATGTTGAAACAGATGATGATACATCGCATCCTATTGAGCATACAGGAAACATAGCATTGTCTATGGAGGACGGGAAGGTAAAACATCTTGCTGATGTGTTGCATGTTCCACATATAACAAAGAATCTGGTTTCTGTTGGACAAATGGTTGACCAAGGATTACAAGTCAGGTTCAATGCTGATGGATTATATGTAGAAGAGTACAAGCAGGATGGACGATTGGTTGCCAAAGGAAACAAAGTGGGTAGGATGTTCACCTTAAATGTGAAGATTCTTGAAATGAATGCAGCCATGTTTGCAAAAGGTGCAGGAGTTATTGCAGATATAGAGATATGGCACAAACTGATTGGACATGCAAACTTGCAAAGGCTGAAAATGATACAGTCAAAGGAGATTGTCCATGGACTACCAAATTTCAAAGTTGCAGAAATGCAAAAGGTATGTGCAGCATGTCAATTTGGTAAACAGTCTAGATCATCATTTCCACATGACAAGCATGTTAGTGAGAATGTACTAGAAGTAGTACATACAGATGTTTGGGGTCCAGCAAAGACCACATCTATGGGCGGTTGCAGGTTTTATGTTACCTTCATTGATGATCATACACGCAAACTATGGGTATATTTCATGAAAGAGAAGAGCGAGGTGTTCACTCACTTCCAGAATTTTAAAGCTATGGTGGAAAAGCAGACAGGGAAGTA
This sequence comes from Ceratopteris richardii, assembly GCA_020310875.1. Classification (NCBI taxonomy): domain Eukaryota; kingdom Viridiplantae; phylum Streptophyta; class Polypodiopsida; order Polypodiales; family Pteridaceae; genus Ceratopteris; species Ceratopteris richardii. The sequence continues at coordinate 56,898,050 of CM035415.1, forward strand.
CATTCAAACATTAAGATCTGATGGAGGAGGTGAATACATGTCAAATGAGTTTAGCAGTTTTCTAAAAAATCATGGAATTCGGCGTCAGTTTTCATGCAGGTACACACCACAACAGAATGGTGTTGATGAACGCAAAAATAGACATATTGCAGAAATAGCAAGAGCCTTGATGGCTGAGAAGAATATGCCTCATTGTTATTGGGCAGAAGCTGTGCATATTGCTGTATACATCATGAACAGAACTCCGACTGCTGCTGTACATCAAGTTACACCTGAAGAGAAGTTTACAGGTAAAAAGCCAAACTTATCACATCTGAAAGTTTTTGGTTGTATTGCATATGTACATGTTCCAGATGAGTTGAGGACAAAGCTCGATCCAAAATCAAAAAAATGTGTCTTCATTGGATATTCCCTTGAGCAAAAGGGGTACAAATGTTATAACCCACTCACACGACAGGTGAAGGTGAGCAGAGATGTGGTATTTGATGAAATGTCAAGCTTCTATGCAGATGCCAAAGAAGGACTGAATCTTGAACCAAATGACAAAGAAAATGCTGAAAACTCTAGTGCAAAATCTCAAGTTTTGAGTGGACCGGATGCATTACCAAGCAATAGTTCCAACTCAAATCCATGGAGTGGAAGATTTCTTAGAAATTTTAGTCCAGCAAATTCATCAAATACATCCAAGAAAGGTAAAGAAAAGCTTTCTGCTGGTAGTAAAACAGGTGCAGGTTTTGAAGATGTTGATGGAGATTCAAGTGGTTCAGAAAAGAGTATTGATAAGGAACTTGGATTGCCCTCTGTGAAGACTCGAGGAGTAAGAAGGGCACATGGAGATGATACAAGAAGAAGTGACCCAAGACCAAGAAGATCTGGGAGGATGCGTAATTCAGTGCAACGATTGACATATGATAGTTACATGGCTCGCCATTGTGCCTACATGACAAAGGTAATACAAGATGCTGAACCTTCTAGTTTTGAAGATGCAATTGGTAATGTAGATTGGGAAAAAGCTATGGATGAGGAGATGGCTGCACTTTAAAAATGATACATGGAAGCTGGTTCCATTGCCACAAGGAAAGAAATCCATAGGCTGCAAATGGGTTTATAAGGTAAATCATAATGTTGATGGTAGCATAAGCAGGTATAAAGCACGATTGGTAGCTAAAGGTTATGCACAAACATATGGCATTGATTATGAGGAAACATTCAGCCATGTAGCTAAAATGTCTACTGTCAGAACACTTGTTGCATTAGCTACAGCAAAAGGATGGACTTTGCATCAGATGGATGTGAAGAATGCTTTCCTACATGGTGAGTTACAGGAAGAAGTATATATGGACGAGCCACAAGGATATGAAGATTCAAAACATCCAGAATATATTTGCAGGTTGCAAAAGGCTTTGTATGGGCTGAAGCAAGCCCCTCGTGCATGGCATGCAAGGATTGTTGATTACTTAACCAGCATTGGGTTCTCTATGTGTGATGCAGATCACTCACTATATGCAAGGAAGGCTGATGATGGCATCACTATTGTGGCTATTTATGTTGATGACCTGATTGTAGGTGGTGATAATGAAGAAAGCATCAAAGAGGTAAAGAAATGTCTTATGCAGGAATTCGACATGAAAGATCTTGGTGTGCTGCGCTATTTCTTGGGCATTGAGTTTATACATACAGAAACAGGTATATGGATGTCGCAAAGGCAATATGCCTTGAATATGCTCCAAAAGTATGGTATGGCTGATTGTAAGCCAATTTCTATGCCATTAGATCGAAATTTGAAATTGGATACTACGTCAGGTGAAGCATTGGATGTATAGGAAAATTGTGGGAAGTCTTATATATCTCACAATTACAAGGCCTGATCTAAGTTATACTGTTGGACTTGAAAGTCAGTTTATGTAGGTTCCCAGGAAGCCACATTTGGATGCTCTGAGGTGCACTCTACGTCATGTGAGTGCTACTTTGGATTATGCATTGTTTTATGAAGCTCGTGTGGAGTTGCAGGTTCATGGATACACCGATGCAGATTGGGTTGGTAGTACTCCAGATAGAAGATCTACTAGTAGCTTTCTTTTCTCACTTGGAGGTGCAGCTATTACATGGAGCAGCAAGAAGCAACCCACTGTTGCTTTGTCGAGTACAAAGGCTGAGTATAGAGGTGCTGCAATGGCAGCATGTGAGGCACCATGGCTGGAGATGTTACTTGCAGATTTAGGTGTGGAAGTGCAAAAGCCTATCACTATCTATTGTGATAATCTTAGCAGCATACAGTTAGCACGGAACCCTGTTTTCCATGCTAGAACAAAGCATATCGAGGTACACTATCACTTCATCAGAGAGAAGGTATTAGCAGGTGATATTGATCTTGTTTATGTGAGAATAGATGAGTAGGTTGCTGATATTTTCACCAAAGCACTTGGAGCTAAGAAGTTAAAGAAGTTTCGAGAGATGCTTGGATTACAGGATATGGCGTTGAGCTTGAGGGGGAGTGTTGAGATATCAAGCTCAACATGTGATAATCCAGGATGACACGTACCAGTTTTTCGTTTCTCTGACATGTATAGTGGTCATACCGATATATGTTAGGGATACTTCATTGAGCTTTATTAGATTTATCTACCGAGAGTGATGGCACATTTGTTTCTTGCCAGCTCACTCATTCGCGGATATTAGGTTTTTCCTTATGTACTGATCTTTATATATTGCACTTGTTGTATTCTTGTTTTAAGGTCATTCTTGTACATTCCTTTTATGTAATAGAAGAAGAAGAAGAAGATCCTTCTTCCTTGCCTCAATCTGTGTGTGTGCTTCTCCTTGAGAGTGAGAGTGTGTGTGTGAGCTCTCTTCCTTATCTCCTTCCTCGTGACAGTTTCAAGGGCACATCATGCCTTTGGAACCATGGAGATTATATCTTCTTCCATACATATGTTAAAAAAATAATAAGATGTTTTTCTTTGCATAAGAGTTCAAAAATCTACAACATAATGACAACAAGACAACGAAAATTTGGGAAGACCTTAGATGTGGTGCTTTCTTAAAGCTTCCACTAATTAAGCCAGACCTTGAGAGATGCAAACAATTGATGGATTCCCTAAACTCTATGAATGGAAAAGCCATTGCAAGGGTCATGGATCTAAAGTATGATCTCATAGAATTTGAACTTACAAGTAACATCATTAAAAGTGCATTGCAATTTGAGAAGACCATCATTATACCTGATAATATGGTACAAAGAGTTATGGGAAGTAAAATTTCTATTTGCTGGAGTGATTAACAATGCCAGATGGGCATTGATAGCTCATTACACACTCTCTTGCCAATTTGGAAATAGCATTTGATATCTATAATCTTGAATGCCATACCATACTGCACAAAATAGTAGTACATAACATGCAATAGTGCCCAACATGAGAAACCCATATATATTTCTTTGTATGTTTGGGAACACCCCATTTAATGATCTATCATAGACAATTGGTGGGAAACCATTTGTTCCTATTATCGTCCATATTCACTTAACTTCCAAACCATCATTCCCATAAAGATAAGATCAACTAAGTCACCTATGTCCACATGATGTCAACTAAGATCAAGTAAGTCACCTACGAAGTAACAATATAAAAGAAAAGTAAGAGCCAAGTCAGCGTAACTTGACCATACTTTGTGACGATTGGTTGCCAAAGGAAACAAAGTGGTTAGGATGTTCACCTTAAATGTGGAGATTCTTGAAATGAATGCAGGCATGTTTGCAAAAGGTGCAGGAGTTATTGCAGATATAGAGATGTGGCACAAATGGATTGGACATGCAAACTTGGAAAGGCTGAAATTGATGCAGTCAAAGGAGATTGTCCATGGACTACCAAACTTCAAAGTTTCAAAAATGCAAAAGGTATGTGCAACATGTCAATTTGGTAAATAGTCAAGAGCATCATTTCCACATGACAAGCATGTTAGTGAGAATGTACTAGAAGTAGTACATATAGATGTTTGGGGTCCAACAAAGACCACATCTATGGGCGGTTGCAGGTTTTATGTTACTTTCATTGATGACCATACATGCAAAGTATGGGTATATTTCATGAAAGAGAAGAGTGAGGTGTTCACTCACTTCCAAAATTTTAAAGTTATGGTGGAAAAGCAGACAGGGAAGTACATTCAGACATTAAGATCTGACGGAGGAGGTGAATACATGTCAAATGAGTTCCGCAATTTTCTAAAAAATCATGGAATTCGGCGCCAGTTTTCATGCAGGTACACACCACAACAGAATGGCATTGCTGAACACAAAAATAGACATATTGCAGAAATAGCAAGAGCCTTGATGGCTGAGAAGAATATGCCTCATTCTTATTGGGCACAAGCTATGCATATTGTTGTATACATCATGAACAAAACTCTCATTGCTGCTGTACATCAAGTTACACCTTAAGAGAAGTTTATAGGTAAAAAGCCAAACTTATCACATCTGAAAGTTTTTGGCTGTATTGCATATGTACATGTCCTAGATGAAATCAAGACGAAGCTTGATTCAAAAGCAGAAAAGTGTGTCTTCATTGGATACTCCCTTGAGCAAAAGGGATATAAATGTTATAACCCACTCACATGATAGGTAAAGGTGAGCAGAGATGTGGTATTTGATGAAATGTCAAGCTTCTATGCAGATGACAAAGAAGGACTGAATCTTGAACCAAATAACAAAGAAAATGCTAAAAAATCAAGTGCAAAATCTCAAGTTTTGAGTGGACCGGATGCATCACCAAGCAATAGTTCCTACTCAAATCAATGGAGTGGAAGATTGCGTGGAAATTTTAGTCCAGCAAATTCATCAAATACATCTAAAAAAGGTAAAGAAAAGCTTTTTGCAGGTCATTAAACATGTGCAGGTTTTGAAGATGTTGATGCAGATTCAAGCGGTTTAGAAAAGAGTCTTGATCAGGAACTTGGGCTTCCCTCTATGAAGACTCCAAGAGTAAGAAGGGAACATATAGATGATACAAGGAGAAGTGACCTAGGACATAGAAGATCTGGAAGGATGCGGAATTCAGTGCAACGATTGACGTATGATAATTATATGGCTCGTCATTGTGCCTACATGACAAAGGTAATACAAGATGTTGAACCTTCTTGCTTTGAAGATGCAATTGGAATTGCAGATTGGGAAAAAGCTATGGATGAGGAGATGGCTGCACTTTATGGAAATGATACATGGAAGTTGGTTCCATTGCCACAATGAAAGAAACCCATAGGCTGCAAATGGGTTTACAAGGTAAAGCATAATGTTGATGGTAGCATAAGCAGGTATAAAGCACGATTGGTAGCTAAAGGATATGCACAGACATATGGCATTGATTATGAGGAAACATTCAGCCCTGTAGCTAAAATGTCTACTGTCAGAACACTTGTTGCATTAGCTACAACAAAAGGATGGACTTTGCATTAGATGGATGTGAAGAATGCTTTCTTACATGGTGAGTTAAAGGAAGAAGTATATATGGACCAGCCAAAAGGATATGAAGATTCAAAGCGTCCATAATATGTTTGCAGGTTGCAAAAGGCTTTGTATGGGCTGAAGCAAGCCCCTCGTGCATGGCATGCAAGGATTGCTGATTACTTAACCAGCATTGGGTTTTCTATGTGTGATGCAGATCACTCACTATATGCAAGGAAGGCTGATGATGGCATTACTATTGTGGCTATTTATGTTGATGACCAGATTGTAGGTGGTGATAAGGGAGCATCAAAGAGGTAAAGCAACTTCTTATGCAGGAATAAGAAAGATCTTGGTGAGCTGTGCTATTTCTTGGGCATTGAGTTTATACATACAGAAATATGTATATGGATGTCGCAAAGGCAATATGCCTTGAATATGCTGCAAAAGTATGGTATGGCTGATTGTAAGCCAATTTCTATGCCATTAGATCATAATTTGAAGTTGGATACTACATCAGGTGAGGCATTGGAAAATGCTACTATGTACAGGAAAATTGTGGGAAGTCTTATATATCTCACAATTACAAGGGTGCTCTGAGGCGCACTCTACGTTATGTGAGTGCTACTTTGGATTATGCATTGTTTTATGAGGCTGGTGTAGATTTGTAGGTTTCTGGATACACCGATGCCGATTGGGCTGGTAGCATTCCAGATTGAAGATCTACTAGTGGTTTTCTATTCTCACTTGGGAGTGAAGCTCTTACATGGAGCATCAAGAAGCAACCCACAGTTGCTTTGTCGAGTACAGAGGCTGAGTATAGAGGTGTTGCAATGGCAACATGTGAGGCATCATGGTTGGAGATGCTACTTGGAGATTTAGGTGTGGAAGTGCAAAAGCCTATCACCATTTATTATTATGAATTTAGTAGCATACAGTTAGCACGGAACCCTGTTTTCCATGCAAGAACAAAACATATCAAGGTAAGAGAAGGTATTAGCAGGTGATATTGTTTATGTGAGAATAGATGAGTAGGTTGCTGATATTTTCACCAAAGCACTTGGAGTTGAGAAGTTGAAGAAGTTTCGAGAGATACTTGGATTACAGGATATGGCGTTGAGCTTGAGGGGGAGTGTTGAGATATCAAGCTCAACATGTGATGATCCAGGATGACACGTACTAGTTTTTTCGTTTCTCTGACATGTATAGTGGTCACGCCGGTATATTTCAGGGATACTTCATTGAGCTTTATTAGATTTATCTACCGAGAGTTATGGCACATTTTTTCCTTGCCAGCTCACTCATTCGCAGACATTTGGTTTTTCCTTATGTATTGATCTTTATATATTGCACTTGTTGTATTCTTGTTTTTAGGTCATTCTTGTACATTCCCTTTTATGTAATAGCATAAGAAGAAGAAGAAGAAGATCATTCTTCCTTTCCTCAATCTGTGTGTGTGCTTCTCCTTGAGAGTGAGAGTGTGTGTGTGAGCTCTCTTCCTTATCTCCTTACTTGTGACAATTTTGGGCACACGCAATATAATTTTGGTTCCCTTTTAATGAATGAATATAGTAATGCACATGCTCTATGCATCTTGAATTTTCATTAACAAGAAAGCAAGCTTGAAATGTGCATAAAAGAAACTTTTTTACTTAAACTTTTGCATAAAGACCATTCTTTTGGACATGATACTTGATTTCCTTTCAATATATCCTTGTTTTCCCATTTAACTTTACCGGTCATTGGCTTCTTGAATTCTATCTAGACAACATTAAAGTCTTATGCCATGCTTGAGTGATGCTTCTATGCAAAATAAATGAAACTTATTGTAAACGAATACAAAAATCAATCATAATTTAAAAAAAAAAAACTTAAGCTAGTGTTAGGCTACATCCTTCTATTGATTGTTTTGAAGAACCAATCTCCATTTGTTGAAAACTTCTCCACTTGATGTGTTAGACATTGGGTTACAGTGACCATCACATGTGTTGGCTAATTAGGGTTGCCCACTATTTCTCTTGTTCATAAGCATTCCTCTAGTACTCATAAAAATATCCTTTTTTTGTATATTGGATATGTGTCCATGTGAACACTCTCCTAAGCCTCTTTTTAATATTTCTCTAACACTATGGTAGAGAAGCCTTGGAAAATAGCTTACCTTTTGCACATTCTAAGAGATCATAGGTAAAAATCTCACACATGCCCTTCATAGAGATTTGTTTGTTACACAAGAGATCTTGGAGTGTCCTAGAAGATATGTTAGTTAGAGATATTCCCTTTTTGACTTTTCAAAAGGAGCACATGGAGAAATGTGCTTAGCGTGAGTGAGAAGCACACAAGCATGCACACACATACACACACACGCGCACACACAGTAAGAACAAAGAGAGTAGACAATGGAATCACTTCTATTGCAAGGAAGTTCTCATACCAGCTCAAACTACAAGAAGCTCACCTCAAAAATGAGCTCTCTAGCTCTACTTATAGTTTTTGACTAGCTTTGGCCCTGTCCAGACCTAGTGTTCGGCCTCGTTAAAAATTAGGTTCCAGGGCTTATTTGAGGGCCCAAACGAGATCTAAAAATTATGAAAATTGACAGGCAACTACTTCTAAGGCTCCCCAAGCTTGAGGACTCCTCGGCTTGTACAAAATGGAGCTACAAAAAGGTGAAATGATATTTACAAGGGTTTTTAGTGATGAGAATCACTTAAAAATGATGTAAGGGTTTTGAAAAAAAATGAAGGGTTGCCTTAGTGCTAGATCTGCATGTGTGTCCGTACTTGCTTCTTCCCGTATACTGTCTATACTGTCAACACTCTCCCCCCCTTAGGGTCTGTCGCCTCTGACAGACCTCTCTTCCACAGTTTGATCGATGTATTTCTGCAGGAGGTCGGTTGCCAATTCTTGTTCTTTGATTCTTAAACCTCTGACCAGGTCTCGTTGCAAAGCCTCCCAATCAACTGTACCAGGCATGTCAGGTTGTGGCATCGTGTAAAGCTCGGAATGCATTGTTTGCTCGCATGCAAAAAGATGGAGTAAATGCGTAGGCCGTGGCGCGAATACCTCTGAATGTGCCTCCCAAAACCCCGTGGTGAACATATCGTCGAATGTTTGCTTGTAGCAGGCAGGGAGATATCTTATGCGTGCATGCCATGCGTAAGCCACTCGTATGCTCGGGGTTGTGCTCATATCATATAGCAGGTCGTAGTTACGATTAATAAACCCGGGAATAGGAGGTTGAATACGGCATACATTGCGAAAAGTTTTGAGTACGACCTGCATCATATCGAAGATCTTGAGCATCATCTGGGCAGCGACATCTGGCATGGGGTGGAGACGTGGTATCCAATGTCTGATGGTTGCAATCATGTATGACACTGTGGGAGTACCGGTTGGGGGGGCGATGGCAGGGTAATTGAGCCATTCTTTACAGTTTGCGTTATTCTGAACCTTGATTGCAAAAGCTTTCCATGATCTTCGTCTTTGCACTGGCCCAAAACACGGATTGTACTTCAAATGCATGGGGGCGTGATCCCATGTTCGAAGCATTTCTGGGTAAGTTTCGAGTAACTTCTGCCTCCAAGTTGGTTGGAATATGGCCCCTTTTCGTGCCGCTTCTGGTATATCTTCTGGTTCGAACTGTGTGGCAAATGTTGGGCACTTGTTGGTGACTCTTTTGATTTCTGCGTTGTAGTCGGCCAACAATACAAAATAAGGCTTGTATTGTAATTCTAAGCTAGTGATAAGGCGTCTAGAGGCAATGTGCCTGAAGTACTCTGAGTGAAGGATGGTGTCCTCAATGGCCTTCATTGCCAGCATCTGAGTGGATATCCGTTCCTGATGAGTTTGCCCCATTTCCTCTACCTGTTTCATCCATGCCGATGGGGGTTCCTCATAGGTATCTTGACCTTCTTCTGTGACGCGTCCTCCTGGGAATGGTTGAGGCTCGTAGGTGTCGTCGAATGCTTCCTCCACTGGAATAGTAACTGCTTCTTCTTCTAACGGTTGCTCTGGTGGGGAAGGAGGTCGCTCGTACTGCATCAACTTCATTTTTAATTCTGCAATCTGTTGCCGTAACTCCAGTACGTCATTGGTCGTTGAATGTTCAGGTTCAGGTGACGTAGCAGCGTCAGTCATCTCTTTAGGTTCCCGTTGGTGTGGTGTAGACTCTTGGGGTCTCTGTAGGTCCTTCAGCTGGTCGGCAAGCTGATCATGTGCTTCTAAGAGATTGGCATAAGTTTCCAAGATCTGTTGTATGCTTTCTGAGGGAACAGCTTGAAATTTAGCCGGGTCTATGGGTACTCCCGGGGTGTTCTCCATGGCGGCCTCGAGGTTCTCTTGGTTTTGTTGTTGAAGCCGTCTGTTCTCTTCTTGAGCTGCCGCCAGATGTCGTCGTAGCAAGGCCATGTTTCGTTGAAGCCTTGCATTGCGGCCCATTTGATCCCGCAGCTGTTCCTCCATGGCTTTGCTCTCTTCCATATGCCTCGCTTCGAGTTGCGCATTTGCATGTTCAAGGGCAGATATTTTGCTTTGTGACTCCGTATGGCTGGACTCCAAAGCATTGACACGCTCTTGGAGTGTTGCTGAGAGGGTGCAAAGCGCTTTGTTATTTTCCTCCAATAATGTATATTCTTGCTTAAGCTGAGTGGCAGCTTCGAGCATGGTGTCGAGTGCAAGACTAAATGAGGTGGATGCGGGGGTAAGGATGGAAGATGCAGGGGGTTGGGAAGTGGGAATGGGAAAAGTGGATGTTGTGCCTATCGTGTGTGGAAGTGGTGATGTGAGTGTAATAACCTGTGATGGTGTGGTGAGAACAGTGGTGGTGGGTGACCCAGCGGATGGTGAGATGTCCATGGGGTCGGACATGAGAGAGTGTGATTCGTGAAATGTGAACACCGGGATGGTGGGTGGTGTGATAGTGGTGGCTGTGAATGTGGGGAAGTGAATTTGGGGAAGGGACTTTTTATTATGTTCATCAACCTGTTGAAGAATGTTTACAAGTTGGGTCCAGAAGGAGGGTTGGTTGATTAGTGTGGAGCCCGAGGCAGTTACAAGGGACGGGGTAGGTAGAGTTTGGAAGGGAGGAAATGGAGGGGTGGAGGGTAAAGGGAGGGAAGGAGTCTGTCCAGTGGCAGATGGTTGTCCAAGGGCATGGAGGAAGGAAGGGTGACCTAGTTGGGGTTCAAAAATCTGAGTGACGGAGATGGATGAGGGTGAAGGAAGGAAAGTGGAAACGGGGGTGTGTACAATGGTCTCACTATAGGAGGAGAATGGTTGTGTAGAAAGACACGTGGAGAGAGGCTCTGAGGGTGGGATAGGAGATGATGGGGGGGATGGTGCATGCGTAATTTCCTCCGGTTCATCATTGGGCCTAGGGCTAATCATGTGAACATCTTCTGATGTGGACGTAGCTAACGCGGTAGATACTTCCATCTGAATCATCTTTCCTTGTCGAGGCCGTGTATCAATTCTTCTTTGATCATAAACAGGGTTCTCTCGATAGACCAAGGTTCTCATTGCTTCACTGATGCCACAGGTGTCCGCCAAAAGATTTAGCGATTCTGCAAAATGGGGGTCGATATGCTCTGACTGCAACATCTGGTTTACTAGGGCCCTATTTGCTTCTTCTGTCATCTTATGTCTTCTCTGTACCTGCTTGATTGTTTTGTACAGCCGTCTGAGTTGTGCTGTGTAGGCAGGGGCCTCCTCTTCACTGTCTTGCGGGTCATTTCTGTGTGCGCCTTCCTGTACTTGTGTGTTTTGGTCATGTGGATGTTGTGCCACTCCTTCCCCCTGTACTCTGCTCATCTCGCCCCGTGGCCGTTCTCTTTGGGCAGATGTGTCCGGACCCACATTGTCAAGGGAATCTTCACTGTCGGATAGGGGGACCGTCTGCAGAAATCTTTCAAAATCAAAGTTTGGGTCCTCTGTGAAGGTGGCCATCGCTGCAAATTCTGCATCGGTAGGTAGTGGAGGGGCAGAAGGAGTGGGCTGTACCACCTCTCTTGGTTGAGACTCTTGGAGGTGGATTGTGATAGGTGCCACCTGGGCTTCCTCTCTAGTGGAGACTTCGGCGGTGGCTTCTGGAGGGATCAGGACCTGTGAAAGGGATCCACGCATTCTTTTTGCAGGCTGACTCCCTGACTTTTGCCCTTTGAACAGCTCCAGGTGTGCATACTTTAGGGCTCGAGCAACTGGCACATCATATGCCAGACATCTGTAGATGATCCTTGTCAGCGCACAACAACCATGTAAGGTGGGCTTCCTCGCCCCCCGCTTGCCTGCCTCATATACCTGATCTAAGATCCATACCGGCATCTTAATGGGCAAGCTTCCGGTCTCTGCTAAATACAACCCGTACCATATCTTCTTGTGAGGCTGAGTGAAACGGTCCTGAGCGGGAAATGCGAAGTGCTGGAGGCACATCCGCAGAGGTATGGCGATGTTGGGGGTGAGGGCGCACATTTCTTTGAGCTTCTTGACTCTATTGCTTTTCATTGATTCTGGTATCAAGGGGTCGCGATCTGAAGGCACATGAGTGCCATACATTTGAAGGGCTTCCTTGATTAACGTTACATTTAATTCAAACTTCCTCATCTCCTCCAGATTGGATAAGGAGGGCACCCAGAATGTGCCTGAATGATCTTTATCCCCGGTAGGTTTCAACGTAGCAATCAAGTAGTAGCACCTGAGGAAGTCGGGTTTAGGTAGAGCTGCACTGAAGTAAGCTTGTAGTCCTGCCTTTTGCCAGATATCTTGAAGTGGAGCTGCATTCTGTAAGGTCTCAAATTCTCTTGAAAAGAATTGGAAGGTCCACCAAACCCCTCCACACTCCATCTTAGACTCCCAGATGTGATCTGCGTCTCCCAAATCCCCTGGCATTTCATTGAACCAATGGGAGTGCCCTTTTACTCTTTCGGTTAGTCCACTGGGTGGATCTGGAATAGGAATCCTTCGCACATTCAAGAGTTCTTCAGGCCTAGCTGTTGGTAGAGCTTCCACTGGCATGGCATCCCAATTGATAGGAGCACCAGATCCTGCCTGAGAGCTTGTGCCTGCCGCTGTTGCCATGAGAGTAGGTTGCTTATCTGCTGGAAGACGAAAGGCACATTAGTGTTGCATAGGAAACAAGATGTAATGGTGTTCCCTTCACAATACTAACATGACAATCCCGGAGGTCAGTGATTAGTGGTGAGGTGTTTATGATATGTGTGAGTGGTGATTAAAGGTCAGTGTCATCCTAGATGCATACTTTGGTTATGCAATGGGCTCGGAATGCTTTTGTGTTAGTGTGGACGGATTTACAGAATAGGGTCAGGGGGTTTAGTACACAGTTTAATTCTCCACACTCTGATAGAGGGGTCGTAGCTCTTAGAGCTAAGGACAGGTGAAGATTTCGGTATGAGAGTGTGATGTATTTGGGACCTTGTGGGTACCCATTTCCAGACATTCCGGGGGTTGATGGAAGTGGGGACAGTGAGAGGTGTAGGTATCTTGTCACTTTCTGAGTTGTTGGCCAAGAGTGCTTGTGAAAGCTGCTTCATCCTAGTGCCTGAAGGTGAAGTAATTTGGGCTTGTAAGCTAGCCTTGGGCACCCATATCTGTCTAGCATTAGGGGTGGCCTTCATTGACCGCTTAGGAACCCAAATAGAAATGGTATGCCTAGGGGTTATCCTAGGGGGTTTCTTCACTTTGTTCCTTGATGGTGAGGCTCGTTTCTTGTCTCCTTGAGAATCTGCTATTGGAGCTGTGGGTTTTCCATCCCTGCGTATCCAGATCTGCTTCACGCCACGAGATGCTCCATGTTGCACGGGTTGGCGCTCCTGCCTCTTGATCAGCGGCCTCCTTCGTGTAGAGTGATGTTCAGTCCGTTCGTTTAGAATCTTCTTTGGATCAGTTAGGAATTCCTTCTTGGCTCCTGAACCTCCAGTAAGATTGACATTCCTCTGCACCATAGAAGTTTGGACAAGTACATCATGGTTATCTTCGTGTGGATTCCTGGAGGGACCAGGAGTTGGTGCCTGTTCTATTGGTTTGAGTGCTTGATTTTCTAATTCAATCGTGAGACGACTTTGGCCTACCCAAGCCTGAAGAAGTCCACTTCTTAGGTTGAGGTTGACTGCGTGATCATAGATCCAGTCTTGGCCTAAGACAAGAGGTTCGGTCAGATCCTCGTCTTCACACACTAGCACTTTTGCTGGCATGAGGACCTCTTGTATGTAGAGGGGAAGATCCACCTCTCCCATACAAGGGGTTTCAACACCTCCTAATCCTATCAGATATGCTTCTAGGGGATTTACCTCCAATTGCAGCTGCTGGCAATAAGAGAGCCGAACTGCACTTGTGGCTGCTCCTGAATCAATTAAAGCCCTCACGCTTGTTGTGCTGTCTCTTTGTCCTATTTCTAAGGTCACAAAAGGTCGTCGGTCCACTATCTTATGGGTATGTTCACCTGAAGCCTCACACATGGCCATGTGATAGCCTGGAGACTCTTGAGTGTCAGTCATAGGCTGGTCCCTTCCTTGTCTCCTCAACTTCATTCGTCTGATACGCTCTAAGGCCTCTGCCTGTGCTTCTTCTCGAATTCGTTTTTCCTCCTCTTTACGTTGCTTAGCAGTATTGAGTCGGCTTAGCATCTCCTCCGTGAGGGGTTCCTGATACAGCTTGACTCTGCATCCGCTAATATAGTTTGGGAGGACATCCCCCTCTAAAGTGGCTAGTTGTACTGCTCCACTCGTGGAGATCCTATTAATGATCATAGGTCCGTAGCCTCTCTTTTCTAGCTTTCTTGCGTGTTGTTTCAATGTGTAGACTAACACTAGATCTCCTGCTTTCAAGCCCTTATCCTTCACATGGGCATCAAAGTATGCCTTTTGCCGTTTCTTTGCAGGATAGATGCCTGCTGCTGCTCGTAGCCTCGTCTCACCTAAACGCTCTAGATCAAAGATCCTAGAGGACAACTCGTGTCCATTCCACTCATGCTCTTGTGCTACTCTTAAAGCTAGAATTAGGAAATCTAAGGGTAGCACCGCATTTTGTCCGAAGACCATCTGAAATGGGGTGGCATTGAGTACCGTTTTGTAAGCAACTCGGTATGCCCAAACAGCATGATGAAGTTGTTTGTCCCAATCAGAGCGTTTATTATTTACAAGTTTCGTCAATACATTACACAGGATCTTATTCGTGCTCTCGGCTTGTCCGTTAGCTTGTGGGTGATAGGGTGCAAATTTCTTATGTATCACCATGAATTCTTGAAGGAGATTTTCAATGACCTCATTCAAGAAGTGCGTCCCTCTATCACTAACCAACTCTATTGGTAACCCATATCTAGTGAACACATTTTCGAATAAGAACTTAGCCGTCGTTTGAGCATCATTTTTTGTCGTGGCTTTTACTTCCACCCACTTTGTAAGGTAATCTGTGGCTACAATAATGTATTCTGCATGGGAGTTCCTAGCTGGGGGGTTGATGGGACCTACAAAGTCTATACCCCACTTTGAAAATGCACGTCCTCCCATCATTGGCCTTAAGGGCATTTCATCTTTTCTTATCGGATATTGGGCACGTTGGCATGTGTCGCAACTCTTCACATAAGTATGTGCATCCATATGAAGAGTGGGCCACCAAAGTCCGGAGAATAGAATGGTCTTAATTACTCTGTCTGGCCCAAAGTGTCCACCTGCAGTACCGCTGTGTGCCGTTTCTAAGACTTTCAAGTAGTCTGATTCATGAACGCACAGCCTTAGGTAACCATCCTTGCCTCTTCGATATAGGTTGTCTCCTACTAAGGCATAGTCTTGAGCCTCTTGCTCCATGCTCCGTTTTCTGGCAAGACTAGCCTGATTGGGCAATGTTCCCGATCTCATGAACTCAACCAATGGAGCACTCCAATCAGGGATTAATGACACATGATAAAGAGTGGCATGCTCCACTGGGGGTCTTTTCTGGCACACTGGACAATTGTGGATCCACTCTTGTATTTCTTTGTCCATGCTAGGCCAATACACCCCTAAACGTTTTAGATTCTGCAATGTTCGTTGTTTAGGGTAGTGATTTCCTAGCAGTCCCTCATGGGCTTGTTGCAACCAACTAGCATGTTCATCATCCTCGACACAACAAGCTAATACGCCCTCGGTATCTTGCTTGTACATACTTCCGGCTAATATTTGATACTTTAACGATTTTACAATTTCCTTTTTGCTTGTTTTAACATTTTTATTTGCAGGCCCGAAGGTTAGGACTGGTACCAACTTATTTGCCCATTTAGGAACAACTTCTAAATTGAACCGATAAGCATCGGGCAATTCATCAGACACTCCTTGCGGTGGCTCTCCTGAAGTGATGCGAGAAAGATGGTCTGCCCTAAGATGGGTTCTACCTTTCCTGACAACAACTTCAAAGTCGTATTCCATTAGTAAGAGGAACCATCTTACTAAGCGGCCTGTATTGCAAGGTTTATTGACCAAATATAGTAAAGCTTGATGATCAGTGAAAAACTTGAACTTATTGGCCAATAGATAGTGTCTAAACTTCTTCACAGCATACACCATGCCTAAGCCTTCTCTCTCCGTTGTGGTGTAATTTCGTTCAGCTGCATTTAATTGCCTACTAGCATATGCTATCGGCAAATCTAGGTTTCCTTCACCTGTGGGTTGTGCTAGCACACATCCTATTGCATGATTGGAGGCATCTACATGGACGTGAAAGGGTTTGCTCCAATCCGGAGTAGTCAATATTGGTGCTGTGCACAAACGTCTTTTCAGCTCGTTGAAAGAATTCTCGCATTCCTCGTTCCACTCAAAGTTTGTTAACAACCCATAAAGAGGTTTAGCTATGATGGCATACATGTGGATAAACCTACGGTAATATCCGCAATGGCCCATAAAGGCTTGTACCTCTTTAACATTCCTTGGTCTGGGCAACTCTGCTATTGCTCTTACTTTGTCTTCATCTGTTGAAATTCCATTCTTAGAAACGATGTGACCTAAGATCTTACCTTGTCGTACCATAAACACACACTTCTCTGGATTCAGACACACTCGATAATCTCTACACTTGTTGAAGATTTGCCTGAGCTCAGTGTAATAAAGTAAGTCTATGATCCAAGGGTCTGGCCGGTTCAGACAGATCTGAAATCGGACACCGTTTGGTCATCCGTGTGTATGACCAAAGATCTCGAGTTTTAGACTTACTAGGAGGTCTTGTGCTCTTGTGAACAAGTGAACCACTTAGCTTAGTGGTTAAGTCTCAAGGATGTGAAGGACAACGTCTTGGGTTCAATCCCCATGAGGTACATGGGAAGAGTATTTTGCCCAAAGAACTCTAGAACCTTCTAGAAGCATCCACTGGACACTTGGCGCACATGTAGTTACATGGCTGACACTTGGCTGGTTAGTATCCACCTGCCCAAGAAGGTAGTCCCCTGGAGAGAGCTATATATAGAGGCATTTGGTTGGGAGGAGAGTCATCTCTCTAGCATGTGGTGGTCGTAATCCTTGTTCTATTGCATTGGTATCAGAGCCATTCTCCATAGCTCTTCTCTTTCATCATCTTGCTCATCAATTTGCTCTCGCCTCTATGCGTGTGCATAAGATCTTCTACGACGAAGAAGGTTGCTTGCGGCCGCCTTGAGAAGAGTGCAGAGTTGGTCGTGTGCTGCCTTGGCTTAGGAGAAGCATAGCAAAAGATGAAGATCATCTCTGCTGTGTATGGCGAGGGAATCGAACCCCCGTCCCACGGATTGAAGTTCGCTGCTCTATCCACGAGAGCATCATCGACCGCGTGAGGATAAATACGCAGCGGAGCAAATTGATCAAACCCGGCGCTGAATTAGATCTAAATTTATAGATCTAAAAGGTGATATTCTCTGGTAAAGCAGAGGAGATTCGAACCTCTGCCCCCCCAACTAGAGGACACTCGCCTATCCATAAGGTCGACGGGCGTTCATGTCCAGAAGTCTTCAGAGATTTGTTTTGGTTTCAAACCCAGCGTTGCAGAAGATCTCCGAAAGGAACAAAACGGAACGTAGCCTTCTCTGCCCGCTGCGCCTACTAGGGATCGAACCCAGACGGGTTCCTAGGAAACACGCTCACGTAGCCACGCCGCCCACGAGTTTTGCTTGTTCTCTAATGCAGAGCAGAATCTTCTAAAGCAGTAAGCAGAGCTGAAGTGCAAGCCCAACTCTCATCCATCCAAGAAGAATCAAAGATTGAGCAAAGCTTGAAGGAATTGGAGCTGTGAAGTGAAGATCCGGAGGCCTAAGTTAGTCGACCACGACGGACCAAGTCATCGAAGACTATTTCTTGATGAGGAAGCTTCAAGAATGGTGAATAGCTCCTCGCAAGGATCAAGAGGATGAATCACTCTTCCAAAGGATCAAGGGATGGACGAAGCTATGATCAAAGCTAAGTATTTTCCAGTTTCTGCTTGGCCTTAATGCTTGATTTATCTTGTTTTCATTATTCTACACTTAATCATAGATGCACATTGAAATAGCCAAGATTTCAATTGATTAAGTCTAGATTAGAATAATGAATTAATCCATTTCTCATTCCAAGCATTAGTTTGCATTAAGGAAAGACTTGATTTCAAAAAGATCCTTGTGCATCAAAGAATGTATTTTGGTAGTTTAAATACATATTTCCTTTCCATTGAGTAAGTTTTCCATTGCACTTCAAGGGTATGTTTTTATATCATAGTGCATTAGGACAAAGGAAAGGATATACATGCATCAGGATTGCATGATATACATTCTTAGTACAAGGAAAAAAATCGTGCATCAAGTTCATGCATGATTATTGTATTAGTTTTTGGGCATGCAAAGAACATGCATGCATACGCATGTGAACATATGCTTTTGCATGTAGATACATGCATTTGCATGGAAGAATGGAATGCTGTTTGCAAGTAGATATGAAAATGTACTCTCTTAGTATTTAGCTTACTTTGTAAAGCTCGCAGTTTGACATTAGGGAAGACCAAGGACTAGTTAGTTGCAAAGACATATTAGTTCTAGTTTGCAACTCAAGTAATTAGTCAATTTCTTCCCAAGTCGATACTCTTCTATCAAAGATAAATACTTAATGAGAATTAAGTATGATAGATGTCTTGCTAGGTATAAGTAAGCACTAAGAGAAAGTTAAGTAATAAATTTCCTTGATGACCAAGAAAATTTAATTACTTGCAAACTCTTTTGTGATGTATGATGACCCTAAGTCCTGGATGTACTTAGAAAGTCATGCGGATAAGCTTTACTTGATTAGTTACATACTTTATGTAACTTCTCAAGCATCCCAAGGTTGGATGAAAACGTCAACTATATTTCCAAGTTCCTTGAGTACTCTTCTACTTAGAAGATTTCGAAAGTTTAAAGAAGTTTTCTTTGTGGTTTCAAGATTTGTATCTCATGATGAAACCTCGGTAAGTAACTTTTTGGAATTGAGATATGAAATAGTCAAGCCTTCTATTTCATGTGAGATCATTCTCCTACCATGTTTAAGATGAATTTATTGTTGGGAAGGTAGATGTTCCAAGTAGAGGATCTTAATTGATTCATGAACTCTTCCCAAAATACACATAAATTCATATTATATGATAGGTCCAAGGAATGATGAAGGCAAAATCTCTTTAGGATATAAATATTTTGCCAAGATATAAAGGTACCAAGCTTTTATAAATTTTTATTTGATTTCATCTCAAGGAGTGATGAAAATCAAAGGTTAAACCTCAACATCAATTGATCCTTGATATCCATAAAAGGATGTTAGGTTCTATAATTGCATCTCTGGTAAATGATGCAACTAGCTAAGCAATCTTTAGGAAATAATATAAGTTCCTAAAGACTTGAAGCAAGTGTGAACTTTTTATTTAGGAGTAGAAAGTTCCAAGAAATGGATCTTGAATCCATGAACTTCTCCTAAACAAGTTATAAAGTTCAAAGTTGTGTTCACAGTAACATTACTATTGGATCAATCATCAATAGATGCTTGGACTTTAAACATAATTTTGATTGGTGAAATATGTTTAAAGGACTCTAGTAACATCTGAAGATTGACCAATAATAATGAGTTTTGTATCAAACTCAAGAATAGAAGTCGATATCACATAAATGAAAGTCAACTTAAACTTTCAAACTGGCAAATGTGATATTTCGTCTCTAGTTTGATACTCAGGAAATAAATACAATTGAATCAGTAAATTTTTGGATATCATTTGAAAGAAGTTCTTTCAAATGTTCTTTTTACAAACGATTCCAAGATGAATCATTAGACTGGAAAGCCCCGGGGTAGGTACCTAAAGCAACAGTAAAGAAAGGAATCTAAAGACAAGAAGTCAAAAGCTCTTGTCGCTACAAAATTGGTCAAGGGTAAACCAATTGAACTTGAATTCGAGAAAATTCAAGAACTTGGAATTCTGATTAATATTCTGTCAAGAGGTTTTCAAGTTTCCAAGGCAAAGCACATGATTCTGAGGTGATCATGCGAAGGAATCAAAACCTAGGAAAATCTAGTTAGAGGTAATGCCTGAAACTTCCAATTCTTGTAAAGGAATTGAAGAAATAAGGTACTCTATCAAGAGATGTTTAGACTTTAGGATAAGAATCACCCACACATTAATGTGAATATAAAATAGGGTGGTATGGGACACCAGATTTTATACTCAGATTGATGTAGGAAAGATGGAATGGGACATCGGACCGTGGGATGATGATTATCTTTTAGTCCTAGTTTGGATTTTGAAGTTAGGTTTCATCCTCAAGGGAATTAAGACTTCAAGAAAAGTTTAATTCATAAAGGATGAAAGTAGTATCTTACGATACTTCTAGGTAACTTCAAGATCAAGGAAACTGAAGATATCAAGTAAGTAACTTCCAAGATCTTCATAGAACACTTCAAGTTTAAGTGTTATTGATCAGAAATATTTGATAAATTTCTGAAAGAAGTTGGACTTTTACTTTGAGTTGATCTTTTCAACTAAAGATTCAATTGACTAAGTCAAGCATCAAGTTCCTAGTGTAACTTGATAAAATTCACTCTTTTAGACTCAAAGAAATGCACAAGAATTGCATTCACGGAGTCAAAAAGATTGAATGTGAACTGAACTTAGTCTCAAGTGAAGCATTATTTGAATACAAAACTCATCAGCATAACCTCAGTGGGTCGACACACTGATGTTGGTTACCACACTAGTATCTTGTGGTTGGATGATGTTTTTTTTATTTGCTTTGAATCTTTTTGAGAAGCTAGCTTATTTCTCTTAAAGATAAAGTCAATGCTTCAATATCTTATTGAAATAGATCGTTGAGAAGTTAAAGTCCTGAGTCAACTAGACTTTGACTCATAGCAAGTTTATGTATGTGCGAAGTTTGAATTGGTTGTACAAAGTCTTAGTTATTTCTTTCCGCTTTCCAAATCTTTTGAAATTGACTCAGATATGGTATCTGATTCCTTTTGCAAAAGACCAGGGTTAGCCGGTTAGAATAAAATAACTAACTTGAACATCCTAGATAGATGTTATGTACAAGAACCTTTTCAATCTTCAAAAGATGATAAGTCTAAGTGGACTTATTCATTTGAGTTTGCTTCAAGTTATAGCATAAATGATTTCCTAGAGTCCAGTATACTCTAGAATAGGGAAGTTAGGAATTGCTCATCAGATTGACAATTCCCAAGAACTTTCAGTTAAAAGTCTTTGAAAAAAGTCCTAAGTTGGACAATTTTCATTTTGAATTTGAATTGGTGAAGTTAGTATGGTTGATTCCACCAAAATGGTAAACTTTCTCCTACAGTTTACAAAGGATTTTTAAACTCATAAGGACAAAGTAGTCCTCTAGTCGAGTGAAAAAATCAAGTAACTGTTAGATAAAAGTAAACATCATACAGACATCTAAAGTTAGATGTATGGGACAACCAAACTTCAAGTTCTCCAAAACAAATTCAAGTGAATCAAGAATTCTCAAAGTCTTGCGAGGGATAAGAATCCCACTTTCATTACTAAGCCCATGCACCAGTTATGCCTAGAAATGGACTAGTAATTTGAATCCACCTAGTTCACATGTTTGTGCCTAGATCGCACATCCAGAAACTGTGAATTAGCCAGGGATGTCATTAGATCCACCCTTATTATTCTTCACTAGTTTGTACTTTGTCCCGTTTATCAAAGTGCAAACCTGGATAGTGTTTTGAATCATTTGGGCAGGGATGCCACCACAGAGATGAGACATGTTCTTCCAGTTCTAGAACATGACCATGTTCTTCCAGTTTTAGAACATGAGGCTCGGGGGTTGCCTACAGTATGTATATAGCTCTATTTTCGAGGACGAAAATATTTTCCAAGGGGGGAAGAATGTAATAAAGTAAGTCTATGATCCAAGGGTCTGGCCGGTTCAGACAGATCTGAAATCGGACACCGTTTGGTCATCCGTGTGTATGACCAAAGATCTCGAGTTTTAGACTTACTAGGAGGTCTTGTGCTCTTGTGAACAAGTGAACCACTTAGCTTAGTGGTTAAGTCTCAAGGATGTGAAGGACAACGTCTTAGGTTCAATCCCCATGAGGTACATGGGAAGAGTATTTTGCCCAAAGAACTCTAGAACCTTCTAGAAGCATCCACTGGACACTTGGCGCACATGTAGTTACATGGCTGACACTTGGCTGGTTAGTATCCACCTGCCCAAGAAGGTAGTCCCCTGGAGAGAGCTATATATAGAGGCATTTGGTTGGGAGGAGAGTCATCTCTCTAGCATGTGGTGGTCGTAATCCTTGTTCTATTGCACTCAGGGATGTGGTAACTTCTTTCTTGGGAATGAGCGCATAAATCATCCACATATACTTCTAAGCTCTTTCGCAAGAACTCCT
Organism: Ceratopteris richardii; assembly: GCA_020310875.1. Lineage (NCBI taxonomy): Eukaryota > Viridiplantae > Streptophyta > Polypodiopsida > Polypodiales > Pteridaceae > Ceratopteris > Ceratopteris richardii. The sequence continues at coordinate 56,920,340 of CM035415.1, forward strand.
TGAAGACATGACACATGAGTCTTTGGAATGTTGCAGGTGCATTGGTGAGCCCAAATGGCATCACACGAAATGCAAAGATTCCCCATTCTGTGGCAAAGGCCGTTTTGTGTTGATCTTCGGGGGCAATGGCTACTTGGTTGTAACCTGAAAATCCATCAAGGAAGCTGTAAACTTCCTTGCCTGCAACACGCTCCAAAAGATGTTCGGTGATTGGAAGTGGATAACTATCTCTGATCGTAGCGGCATTAACTTTTTTAAGGTTAATGCACACTCGCAATTTCCCATTCTTCTTGGGCACCACTACAATAGGGGACACCCATTCAGTGTGCTCAATCTCATAGATGAATCCAGCTTCAATCAGCCTGTCAATTTCCTCCTTTATTTTGGCTGCATAATTATCATTATATGTGTAGGGCTTTTGTTTGGTTGGCTTGGCATCAGCGGTCATTGGAATCGTATGAGAGCAAATCTCTGGATCTACTCCTTTCAAGTCTCTATAGTGCCATGCGAACACATCCCTATATTCCCTTAATAGCGCTACAAGCTCTGCTTCTTCTTCTGTACTTAGGTCGTCTCCTATGTACGTACATCGCTCTTCGTTCCCTTCAATGGTCACTACAATTTTTTTGGTCTTTTCTTTATTGTCATATGCTTCTCCTATAATGGCCTCTCTCTTAGGCATTCGTACCAAAATTTTCCGGTCTTCCACTTCATATTTCTTGAAATTTTCTGGTACTTCAAACAATGATTCTTCTTCTTCTTGTCTTACTGCTTTTCTTTTCTTTTTCTTTTGACCTCCTTCACTTCCTTTCTTTGAACTTATCGTTTTGATACTTGCAAGAGGTTCTTCTTCTTTTTGGGTTAACACTCCTATGTCTTCTAAGTAGTGTTCCTCGGAGTCAAAGTAAGTATCCATCACAATGGATTCTAGATCATCGTCACTCTCTTCTTCTTCTATGAACTCACTAGGATCACACTCTTCCAACAAGGGCTGACACATGAACACCGAAATATCATAACCCTCCTCATCACAATGGGGTGTCCATTGTTCTTCATTGACTGCAATGTCCATGGTAGCCAAGATTTCTGCCCAACCCTGAGGCTCAAATTCCTCATCTGGAAATATCATTGGTGTATAGGCTGGGTCTTTTATTGGTCTATCTCCTGGGGAAGTTCCTTCTTCTCTCGCTTTTAGGCGCTTTTCCTCTTCCTCTGCGACCTTGCACATCCACAAGTGAGTATCTTCATGCAACCAGGATGGTTTAGGTGAACTTCCAGAATGCACGGAGATAGAGTCCTCTTTCACTTTGTGGATAGGATTCCACTGTAGGGGTGGTACGTCTCTGAAGGTGTGATCCTTCAGATTGACCTTGGTGGTGACCCCTAAGTGTTGTAAGTACAAGGAGTTGGTTCCCCAATCCTGTACTATTTGCAATTGTCGTAGGAAAGGTCTTCCTAGGATCATCTCGTAAACATTATTCTTCTCAAAGTCACATATAGCAAACGTATGCTCAAACTCTACACCACAAGTGGTTAGAGTTATCCCTTCAAGCAATCCGAGAGGTCTTTCAAAATGACCATCTGCCATTTGAAGTTTCATCCTCGTTGGTCTTAAGGTGGGTTTGCCCCATCGCTTCCACAAGGAGGTGGTCGCAATAGCAACACCAGCACCCGAATCCACAATTGCTTTGGTTGTGTAACCTTGATAGGTGATCGGAAGATAAGTGTTACCTTCTTCACCTTCACTCATGTCTCCTATCTTGTCGAGAGGTATCTCGGGAACTTTCTGCTTAGAGCCTACTTTTGGTATATTGGATTCAAGTTCTGGAACCTGATCTTTCACATGATTCCAGAGCTCCGGTTTTGCCTTGAGGAGCTCCTCTACAGTGAGATGACATTGAACCTTAGTGTTCTTCACAACATCAGTGTTTCTTGGAATCACTGAGTCTTCATTTCTTACCAATATTGTGGGGGCTCTGATCTGGAGAGATTCAGATTCCCATGGGCCTGTGAAATGAGGCAACTCCTGTAAAGAATTAGATTCAAAATCTAATCTCTCATCCTCTTGTTGCTCTGTTTGATCTCCATAGATAGACGGAATGTCTTGGGGAAATTGATCATGAAGATCATCAATCTCAGGAATAGGAGGGGAATTACCCTTCTCCTTGGCCCATTTCTCTTCTTGTATTTCCCGCAAGAACTCTTGAGAGTACTGTTGAATTGAAGGAGGTATTCCAGCATCCGTGGAATTAGGAACATAAGCTCCCTTTGGTGGTGAGCTTCCTCTTTCAACAACTGGTTGAGCCTGTGGAGGTAAAGAAACTTGTGATTTGTTTACCAACTGCTCTAATCTTTCTAGTAAGCCTTGGAAATGCAAATCCGGCTTGACAGAGTTTGTCTGATTGAACTTTTGACTAGTCTCAAGTATAGCTTGAGCTTGTTCTACCATTTTCATGCACATTTTCATCCGTTCAATCTCTAAATCTGCTCTAGGGTAACTCTTGTCTAGGTTTGCAGCTGTTGGCCCTTCTTGAAGTCGAGCCTGGTAGGCCTTGAACATCATGTCCAAGCCTTCAGGAGTGGGGTCAGCTAATACTGATCCTACTCGGGGTGGTGGGTGGGTTACGAGGGGTGTGTTAGAGGGTGGAGAAATGGAGGGTGATGGAGATGGTAGTGGTGGAAGTGTGTGGGAGTGCGGTTGAGATGTGATTTCTGTGATTTTTGCCTTGGTTTCTCTCACGCTTTCTTCAAGTTCGTTTATCTTTTTTGCCCATTGCCTCTTCATTCTTTCACGACTATCCTTCCAGGCGCTAGTTCTCTTTTTGGGTATGCTCTCTGTTTCACTCACCTCGGGGCTCTTTTCGGGACCCACACCTTGGTGTTGTTGAAGTGCCTGGGCCCTGGTGATCACCTGCACAGGTGCTGTGGAAGTCACACTCCCTGTGGAGTCTACAACTAACCCAACAACATTGATAGGAGTGATTTTAGGCATGTTATTAGGGTTCTTCGGGCAATCTCGTAGGAGATGCTCTTTCCCGCAGTCTTGACAGAAGCCCTGAACGGTTACTGGTTGAGGCTGTGTAGGGGCAGGCAGTGGACAATCACGTATAAGGTGATCTCCCTGACACCTGAAGCATGGTCCTCTAGGAAATGGAGGTCGTACCTGCCTAGGTTGAGGTCTAGAGTTGGGGTTTGTGTACATAACGTTAGAATACTCAGGTTCCCCACTATTTTCACTTGGGTCCTCATAATAGTATGACTCGTTATGCTCGGGTGACTGCATGTAGTAAGCATGTGGGCTATCAATATGTGTGGAATCAAAACTGTGGTCACTTGGATCACTGTCTGATAGTAATGGGGTGACAGGGACTATGGCTCTATTCTGATTTTCTTCAGTAGATGCATATTTCACTGGGATCACATTGGTTGGAGCAGGGGGTTGCTGCACTAGGACTGGTTGAGGTCTCTGCTGCCCTTGATAAGGTGGCTGATAAGTTTGCTGTGGTCTGTTGTATTGTGGTGATGGGTACTGATTCTGGTATCTACCATGTTGTGGATATGGCTGAGGATAATTTTGCCTAACAGTTTGCTTGTTATATGGGCAGTCTTGTGCAGTGTGGTTGGTGTATCTGCGCTCTATGGTGCAGTACTGGCTACTAGGATTCGCCTGTGGTTGGGCCATAATGGGACATACACTTGCCATATGTTCACCACCACAATTATAACACCGCTTAACTGGGGCAAATCTCGGAATTTGCTTGCTAGAGACACCTAGTTTTTGGGCTACCTTCTCTGCAAGTTCCTCGATGGATGTGGATTGACCAGATGTCAAGTCACTAGAGCTATCAGAATTCTTATAGATTTTTGATAGTTCTAATTCCTCACCTAGATTGTCCTCAATGTCTATGCACATGCGCACGCACTCCTCTATCGTTCTAGGGTCCTTCAGGTACACATATGACCTGAGCTTAGTGCTCAACAATCCGTCTAGGAACAAGGCCACTTGTTTGGCTGGTGTGGGTAACTCCGGCATAGGGCATCTCTCCAGGTACTGTCTAAATCTTCTTCCAGCTAGTCTGACCGTCTCTTGAGGTGTTTGTTTGAAGCTATGAATTAGTGAGGAGGTGTTATGCCTGATTCCACTCTTAGAAAACTCAACAATAAATGCCTCTAAGAGTTGGTCTATGTTTCTGAAATGCCTCTCATTCAGTGGCTGGAACCACGTAAGGGCAGTGTTCCTAAGGGTTAGACCGAAAGCATTATATTGTGTGAATAGGTCCTCCACCTGTTCAGCTTTCAACACTTGTCGAAATTCTGCCACATGGTCATAAGGGTCTCCCGTGCCATCGAAATAATTCTTCATGGACTTCACCAGTTGAGTTGGTCGCAGGGTCCTAGTGTGTTCTCTCGGCCTTGGCAAAGAAAAATCATCAATGTCCCTGTGATTCCATGGGGTTCTATGTCTCTCAGGTTCCACTCTATTCCTCTCTGTTCCCGTTCTTTCTCTTCCCAGGGAGTTGGCGAAACTTACCTCAGGTTTGTCTCTGCTCCTATCTCTCTGAGCCCCATGAGCTTGGGAGGTCCCAGCTCCTTGGTGACCAAAGGACACAGTAGACCTTGGTTGGGGAAAAACAAATTCTCCCTTCCATGTGTAGGCATGTCTGCCAAGCTCAGTGACCACGAAGATTCTCTCTGATGTATTGTCTAGGTAGGTTACTTGACCTGGGCTATCAGGGTCTTTAAACTCATAGATTGTGAGGGCACTCACTTCCTGAGATTGAGGAGATTTATATCTCCAAAAAACCTCATCGGTTTCTCGGTTTAACAGCAGATCTATGCTTTTATTATCCTGTGGAATCCATTCTGGAGTCATGATTCTGGTCAAGACAGATTTACCACGGGGAGTTCTTGGCTCTCTCTCTAAGTTTCCTTGCTCTATGTCACCCATGTCGGTCTCTGCAATCACATTTCCAAACTCATCAGTTCTATCAGGGAGAGTGGTGACTACATATATAGTCCCCTCTTTATCTAGGTATGCTCCATTCTCAAACTTGACTACCGGGTGGGCTAATCCATGGGGTTGATTGGGGTTCTTAATCTGGACCACCGATCTTCTCAGTCCGTCTTCGTAGATGCGAGCACCTAGACGATTCGTCCTGATGTATTCCAGCTGAGTCTTGTAAGGTCCCTCTCGCTTTTCTAGATAAGCCAACCCTGAACTACCTACTGGTCTCTCCATGTGATAGGACATCTCAGAATCACTTGTTTCTGATCTGGGAATGTATGGATAATCACTCAACTGCTGGGCCCAAGACCTGGCAGTGTGATTGACACTAGCTTCAGAAGATCTGAGGCTCTGTCTGTCTCGGCCTAAGTGTCTGCCTGATCTAAGGTTCATAAGCCTGATTTATTTATCCCCTGGAACCCAAGCACACTCTCGTTGCAGGTTGATTTTGCACCAATCACTTTATTCTTTTTAGTTGAATATTATGTTTGTGGTCTTGTCTGAAATTGCGTCGTCAGGAGTACTTAAGTGAATTTCCGCACTTGATGAGTGATCGATTCCCGTTTACCTTTTGTCCCTTAGGGTTTTCGCACTTAAGACCTATTTACTTCTTGCACTTTGTTGATTAATATTCTTGGACTTGATTCGTGCCTAACGTTGCCCTAATTAATTACCACACCTAAGTCGTACTTAGCCTAGGCTAGGAATTGACAAAGGAGGGTTGAGAGATCTTCCAACCTCAATTAGCTGGTTGACCAGACTGCTACACAAGCCCAGGAAGCCTTCCCCCAAGCTTGGTACTCACCCTTGCTAGCTTGCTTTGGATTGCCTTGAGCGCGCACAAAGTTCTTGCAAAAGCACACCTGTTAGTATAGCTCTATTGCCACAAGTAATTGAAAGACACACTTCAATAATTTCAGCCCCCTTGGAGTAGTTCACTGTACCCCCTGAATCTGAGAACCACTTAGTTCCACCTAAAGGTCAACTTAAAAATGCATGTTCTAAAACCCCGCGTATGATTCTTACAAAAACCAGTCAAGGTCCACGTAGGATTCTCAACGAGCTTTCCAACGAGACCAAAATCTCATCAATCGGAGTTCGTATGGTCAAGTTATGACCATTCAGGCACTAAAGGGTCAAAACAGGCACTCAGGGTTCAGGAGATCCCTCTTTGGTTTCTAGGCCTTTTGCCCACTTCCAAGGTTCTAAAGTTATACCAAGGTGCCTAAAATTAAGCTCAACTACCCTTCCCATCACTAAAAAAATTAACCCTCAATTTTTATGCGTTAAAGGCCGTGTATCGCGATAGGTCGGGTCGAAGTGTCGCGATAGCTCGAAGTGTCGCGATAGGTGGGAAGTGTCGCGATAGGTGGGAAGTGTCGCGATAGCTCGGGGTGTCGCGATAGCTCGGAGTGTCGCGATACCTCGGAGTGTCGCGATACCTCGGAGTGTCGCGATAGCTCGAAGTGTCGCGATAGCTCGGAGTGTCGCGATACCTCGGAGTGTCGCGATAGCTCGGAGTGTCGCGATACCTCGGAGTGTCGCGATAGCTCGAAGTGTCGCGATAGGTCGTGGAGTGTCGCGATACCTCGAAGTGTCGCGATAGGTGGGAAGTGTCGCGATACCTCGGAGTGTCGCGATACCTCGGAGTGTCGCGATAGGTCGGGGAGTGTCGCGATACCTCGAAGTGTCGCGATAGGTCGTGGAGTGTCGCGATACCTCGAAGTGTCGCGATAGGTGGGAAGTGTCGCGATACCTCGGAGTGTCGCGATACCTCGGAGTGTCGCGATAGGTCGGGGAGTGTCGCGATACCTCGAAGTGTCGCGATAGGTCGTGGGGTGTCGCGATACCTCGAAGTGTCGCGATAGCTCGGGATATGGTGAATTTTTCTGTTCTATCTAGTGTTCCTGGAAGCTCTAGGCCTGCGCAGTGTCGTGGTGCACTCAGAATCGTGATTGGGTGAAATTTTCGGAGTGTCGCGATAGCTCGAGCTCAACGCCTCGGGGACTGTGCAGACAATTTCTGTACCTGCTGAGCTTGCTGGAGATGATGATGGAGCTGCCACCTGCAAGAAACATGCAAAAAACACACAAATACAAGCACGCACAATCGCTCTCTCTCAAACTCGCACACAACAAATGAGGGAATGATAAGGAAGAGGGAATTTGTAGTGGAGAAGGAGGTGGAGGTGGAGATGAAGATGGAGATGGAGATGAAGAAGGAGATGGAAAAAAATCAGAAATTTACCTACTACTTACCATTCCAACGCGTCCTCTCTACGTCTTACCATCACACGCTCGTCCTCAAAGCTCGATCCCCGGCAACGGCGCCAAAATTTGGTGTAGCTCAGCGATGAGTAGCACCTCCTTTAATGTCAATCCGGGGAGACGTGAGGATGGTATGAAGACCACGAGCAAGTGGAAGCACAAGTGCGTGAGTGAGAAGCACACAAGCATGCACACACATACACACACACGCGCACACACAATAAGAACAAAGAGAGTAGACAATGGAATCACTTCTATTGCAAGGAAGTTCTCATACCAGCTCAAACTACAAGAAGCTCACCTCAAAAATGAGCTCTCTAGCTCTATTTATAGTTTTTGACTAGCTTTGACCCTGTCCAGACCTAGTGTCCGGCCTCGTTAAAAATTAGGTTCCAGGGCTTATTTGAGGGCCCAAACGAGATCTAAAAATTATGAAAATTGACAGGCAACTACTTCTAAGGCTCCCCAAGCTCGAGGACTCCTCGGCTTGTACAAAATGGAGCTACAAAAAGGTGAAATGATATTTACAAGGGTTTTTAGTGATGAGAATCACTTAAAAATGATGTAAGGGTTTTGAAAAAAAATGAAGGGTTGCCTTAGTGCTAGATCTGCATGTGTGTCCGTACTTGCTTCTTCCCGTATACTGTCTATACTGTCAACAAGCATATATATAGAGGCTCATTTTTGTAAAGAGGGGAGCTTTTGGTTCGACATGCTCTCATGTGTATATCTTTTGAATGGAAGAATGCTCTCTTTTACTCATAGGCTTTGTACATTTGTATATGTCTTAGAGTGTGAGAGAGTGAGGTGTGTGTGCGTGCCTATGCATGTCTCTCCTTTGTGTGAGTAGAGTAGTTACTTTACTTGTATTTTGCACATGGACAAGGATCCTTGACACCCTTATCTCCATGTTATCAAGCATGTGGCATAGCATGGGGCTGATGGCCCTTTAGTGTTGTCTCAAAAATATCATCATCGGATCCCCTTCATTCTACTTGAAAGAACTCTTATTTTCTTAATACAAAATTTTGAGCTTGGGTGAACAATCTAAACATGAGCGTTATTTCTCTCTTTGATCATTTATTGCTGGACAGTACTTTCTTTTTTGATATGGGCATGCAGGGAAAAGTTAATTCACCTTCCCTCTCTTTATTTTGAACAAGAGGATGGTTGAGGGTAGGATCATCCTCTCCCTAGCCTTCTCTAGCTATATTGTGATGTTTTTTAGGCACTAATGCATATGCTACGAAAACCAATAACATGGAGATGAGCAACAAATTGCTTGTGACCAAGACAAGCCTCATATGGAGTGATAGACTGTAGAGCTTTAGTGGGACACCTGTTAAGTAAATATGCTACACACATAATAGCCTCTAGCTATAAGCTATGTGGTAAAGCCTGACTCTTGACCATACACCTCACCATCTCCATGAGTGACCTATACTTTCGTTCAGCAACTCCATTCTGTTGAGGTGTATATGACACTGTACACTAATATGTTTAGCCATAAATGCATTAAAGTCACAAGACATATATCCTCCCTCGATTAGAATGGAGGGTGCCCATTTTACATGCAGACAAGTTTTGAACGAAAACCAAAAACTATTTGAAACACATAAACACTTCCAACTTTTCTTTGAGTGGATATACCCATGCATGCCTGGAAAAATCATCAATGAAATTCACAAAGTAAAGATAGTTCCCAAAAGAAGGTGTCTGTATAAGAGCATAGACATCACGGTGAACAAGATGCAATTTCTGAGTAGCTCAAACTGAACCATCTTTTGAGAAGGAGGAACATTGCATTTTGACCAAAATATAGCCTTCACAGACATGTTTTTCGGGTGCCTCAAGTTTGGGCAAAGAGGACACCATTTCAAATTTCTACAAGCATAGCAAACTAGCAAAATTCAGATGACCAAAGCGTACATGCCAAAGCTTTGCATCTGACATAGCCTGAGAATCATGTACTACACATGTCAAATCATTCACAGATTTTTCATAGTCTATGAGCTTATACAACCCATGACATAAAATGCTAGAAGCAATAATCATGTCGCCATTTGACATATCATGAACTGTACATCTATCATCAATAAATTTCACAATCAAGCCAATCTTGGCTAATGCAGAAACTAATAACAGATTTTTCTTGATCCCTGGCACAAATAAAGCATCTTATAAAGTAAAAGAACTACCATTAGAAGTAGTCAAAATGATCTTACCAACTCCCATGATAGGATAACAGGAGTTGTTGGCGCATGTGATAGCATTTCCTGTAGGGGTAGGCTCAAGCAAAGTGAAGAAACTATGCTCCAAGGGAATATGTTTGGTTGCCCCACTATCAAAGTACCGAACATCTGAGTCTACTGCTAACATACACTGCTCATGAGAAGATGGGTCGAAACTGCAAACAGTATTAAAAACCCATTCTTCATTTTGCACAAGATAACCAGACTCTGTTTTTGGTGTAGAGGCCTCTACAACAACCATTGCAACCTCTTTTTTCTTTGCCTCTTTTGTAGCCAGTTTTGGATAGTTCTTTATGATTTGATCATTTCCCTTACAGTACTTAAAAAAGAATTTCTGCTTTTCTGATTTCTTCTCATCTTTGTCTTCCTTCTTCAAATATGCAGCATTTGTAGATTTCTACTTACTAATAGATGAGCTCCATTTACTTTCATTGCTCACTCTGCAACTATTTTTGGAGGTAAGCAACACGAGCCTCATTCCTAGCCTGGTACAATGTAGTAAGTGTATCCCAAGCATCCTTAGTTGCTCTACAGGAGCAAATATGAGGAATAATGGCATGTTTGATAGACAAGGCTAACAATGCATGTGCCTGAGCATCTCTACCATCCCAACAAATTTGCTCTGCAGTAGCTGCAGTAGAAACTGCAGCACGAACAAGAACATGAAGAATGTCATCATCTTCAATGCCATCTACATCAGCTTTAGTACCTGTATTTGCAGGTGTAATAGTATGTTTTTCAACATCCTAAACAATATTCCACAGTCCTTTTGCGACCAATACATGATGCATCATATAAGCCCACAACGATAATTTGTACCATCCAAATTATCCTCAATAGCCAACATACAAAATACATCACTACTTATAGCCATGACCACTGACTCAAATACCCTAATGTGAAAAATTATTGTATCTAAAAAAGTTGAATAAAACTACCCTAACGAGTTCTACTAAACCTATAGCAGACTTCGAGATGCTTATATTGGAAAATCAAAACTTGTATATATCTTTGGCATAAAAAAAACAAATTACCCTACAAAAGCACTATGATAGTGTGTTCGGATGCTGAAACAAGCTCACCAAATTTTGTGTGATTCTGAGATTGTGACCCGAGGGGTGTCGATGATGTCCTAGATGAAGTGGCGATGTGCCCTAATACCAATTGTTGGAGTTAGACGTCCACGAAAGCATGCAAACAACATAAGGAAGAAGGAGAAGCTTGGATCATAGCACACAATACTGAATGTATTACCACTAGAATGCACAAAGATAAGTAACCCATTAGGGCAATAGGCGTATATACAAGCGGGGGGAGAAAAACCTCCTAAAGAGGAAAAAAAGTGCCCCGGTGGCCCTAGTGTGTTCACACACATCACTACCTAAATATATCAATAGTGGCGATCATTTCTAGCACCTACACTATACCTACAAGTGGATTTTGTGATACTCAAGAGTCTTGTGATTTGTAAGTTTCCATTGCCACTCTTTACTCTAGGTATACATAAAAACACATAGATAAGAAACATAAAAAGAAAAAGGAAAAAAAACATAAAAACAAACTTACTCTTTCTTAGTCATGGACTCAAGACCTTCTTCACCTCTTAGGGAAGAGATGCACATGGTTGACCATTCAATAAATATCATAGAAACCATGAGCACCAGGATTCAGAGTTAGAGAGTACACTTTAGAGCATCTTGGAGCACGGATGTAGCTCCAAGAAAGATGAAGTAATATCCAAGAGTGAGCTTCCAGGGATGGACTTAGATGCTCTTGGTGAGCATCATACTCAAGAAGTTCCTAGTGAGAGTGTGCTAGTGAGAGAAGCTAGATGGAAGATTAAGCCACCATGATATCATGGCTCCACTAGTGCACAAACTATTGATGTTGTTGAGCAGTGGCTTAACAAGTGGGAGTAGTGCTTTTGTTTATGCCATATCATGGATGATAGGCATAAGATTCAGCAAGCTACCTATAATCTCATGGACATTGTCCATAGGTGGTAGCATAAAATTGCAAAAGAACAAGAAAGAGCCCACTACTTGGGAGCATTTTAAAATCTTGTTTTATAAAAAATTTGTGCCACCAGACGAGAGGTCCATGGCACTAGATGCTTGGTTTCTTGTTAGTCACAAAAACCAAAAAGTTTAGGATTATGCAAACAAGTGTAGGGAGCTGCCTCTCAAAGTACTTGATTCTATTCTAGAGTTTCTCCAAGTTCAAAAGTTTATCTTGAGACTTAGAGAAACAATCGGACCATTAGTGAGAAAGGAGAGGTTTTACTCTTTGGCACACACCATAGAGATGGCTCTAGTGTATGAGGATGGCCATAGGGGCATGGGCTCCAAGGGCCAAAGATCCTCGTGGACCAAGATGAGTCAACCCTTTTCTGTTAATACTCTAATCTTGACTAGTGCACAACCTTACAAAGAGGCTAAGTAGGTGCATATGATCAAGATAGTTTTAGGAGCTAAAAGAAAAGCTTCTCCTCTAGTTGAGAGGGCTCATAAAAATCCTATCCTTATCCTCAATAAAAGAGAAGGCAATTAGAGGATGTTTATGTTATGGGTGCTTAGGATAGCATCGATTTAAAGACTGCCCTAAGAAGAAAAAGCTAGGTGCAACCATAGTAATAAACCCCACATAGACACGAAGTGATGTAGATAAGGATTTTGGAGATTTCCCATCTCAAATATCATCTCCCATAGTAGTCATGATGATCACAAATAAGGTGCTTTCTGTGCTAGACGATGTGCTTTCACTAGTGGCACATAAAGGGTACTAGTTTCTAGATACAGAACTCATTGCTATGAGGGGATTCATGGTAGGATAGCCTCTCAAGGTCCTCTTGGATACTAGGTCCACACATAATGTTATTAGTTCTCGAATCTTTAAACGATTACATTTAGACATTGTGCAATCAAAGTATGCCAACACAGCGGAGTTAGCCGATGCGAATGGCACTAAGACGTGGGACCAACAAGTATTTGTTCTACCCATCTAGATATATCTCTATGATGACATATTGGATTTTGCGATAGCACGACTCGTCTGTTTTGATGTATTCCTAAGTAAGAAGTGGCATGTGAGGAAACGAATAATCATAGGCTTTGCTTTACATGTTTACTAGTTTGAGCACGAGGGAAGGCAATTATTGATATGTGGAGAGCCAAACCTCCAATAGACATGATTGGTGATCGCAACCAATCTATTCAAGATTGATTGTAAGTATACATATTTTCTCTATTTTGTGTATTCATCTTGTTTAGTGATGGATTTTCACAATCAAGGAAACTCTAGTTAGAATGCTCAAGCACTTTCAAATAAAGTAAGAGCAAGATTCCATGAGTCATTTTTAAAAGAATTACCTTTGTCTTTACCTTCTTATAGTAATATTGAGCATAGGATCGAATTGGTACTAGGAGCAAGTCGGACCACTCAACTGCCATTTCGTATGAACTTGCAAGAGGAAAATGAACTCCGCAATGTCTTGGACAAGTATATGGAGAAAGGGCTTATCAGACCCAGCTATTTTCCCTTCGTAGCACTAGTTCCTCTAGTGAAGAAGGAATCAATCTTATAGGATGTGCATTGACAACAGAGCACTCAATAAGATTACCATCAAGCATAGTTATCCCATGCTGTTGGAAGCAGTCAGAGGCACAGACGCCACGGAAGCATGTGAAGACGAAGCAGGGAGCCAGTCGGATCATTTTTTCAAAACAATTATATTTTTTATTACTTCTTCAAACATCCAACAGTGATTTTCATCACTCTTGTAACATATGTAATATAGACAAAACCCCATTTTTGTAATCCATAGCTCCATTTTGTGCAAGCCGAGGAGTCCTCGAGCTTGAGGAGCTTAGGTAGAATACTCGTACCAAATTTCGTTATTTTTAGACATCGTTTACCCTCCCAAATAGCCTCTAGGACCTAATTTTTAACTAGGCCGGTCATTAGATGTGAAACCGGTCAAAACTAGTCTAGAAACTATAAAAAGAGCTAGAGAGCTCATTTTTGAGGTTGGTTCATTGTAGCTTGTTTGAGATTAGAGTTATTTTTGAGCTTGTAAGAGTATTCTTGAGTAATAGAGCTAATTTCCCACCTTCCATTGTGTCTTGCTTGTCTCTTCATTGTGTGTGTGTATGTGTGTGTGCATCTTTGTGCTTCTCACCTTCACTCTCACATCTTCTCACATTCACGATCTTCATATCACTCCTACCTCTCCCTCGGATTGACATTAAGGAGGTGAAGCTTCTTAACGTGGTTCTCACCATTGTGCTAGAGCAACACCAAATTTGGCGCCGTTGCCGGGGATCGAGTCTAGGACGAATGTGTGATGGTAAGAGTATAGCAAGAAGAGGCGTTGGAAGGTAAAAATTTCAGTTTTTGTTGTTGTTTTTACTTAGTTTTTAGTGTTTTTCACCTCTCCCACACTCCATCTTCATCATCGCATCATCATCTCCATTTCCAAAAAAATCAGAAAATTCACCATATCCACCCATTCACCTCATTTCCCCTCATTTGTGCGTGCGAGAGAGCGAGAGAGAGTTTTTGCGCTTGTATGCACTTGTGTTTTCTTGAGTTTTCTTGCAGGTACAGAGCTTCAGAGCATCAGGAAAGCTTCCAAAAGGTAAAAATTTCAGTTTCTGTCAGAAATTTCCGACTGTGTTGGACCATCGCGATGGTCCGCCAAGTTCGGAATTTGGAGAAGGCGACCACACCAGCGTGAAGAGCACACCTGCGCCACTAGGAATCCATACTCGCATCCCAAAAATTCGTCATTTGGTGGACCATCGCGATTGGCTCGGACCATCGCGATTGTGTCGCACCATCGCGATAGGCTCACGCCATCGCGACGGCTCGGCCGGACCATCGCGACGGTTCGCTTTTTCGGACCATCGCGACGGTTCATTTGAGCCATCGCGACTGTCCAGTTGAGCCCGTACCATCGCGATTGGCCTATGCCATCGCCACGATAGTGCCACGTGTCACGTTGAACCATCGCGACGGTTCGCTTTTTCGGACCATCGCGACAGCCCAAAATCGGACCATCGCGATTGGCTCAAGCCATCGCATCGCGGACCATCGCGACGGTTCACTTCGGACCATCGCGACGGTTCGCCTTCTCGGGCCATCGCGATTGTCCAAATCCCACGCCATCGCGACGGTCCACTTTTTCGCGCCATCGCGATTGTCCAACTTTGACCGCTGACCTGCGCCATCGCGATTGTTCGTTTTTTCGGACCATCGCGACGGTCCCAGACCATCGCGATTGCCCACCCCCATCGCAAATTTTGGACTTCAATTTTTGACCAATTTTGGGGGTATTTTTGGAAAATTTTTGGACCATTAGACTCATAGGAGACCCCTTAGCTCATATTTGAAGGAAAATTTGATTGTCAATTTTTACCCCCCAGGACCTGAACGCGTGTAACTTTCTCATCCGAAGTCCGTTTTTTGAGCTTAATAGCTCGTTAGAAAGCTCGTGACGAGTACTACGTGACCTCAACTGTTTTTTTCATAAAGTATACGTCTATTTTTGGATAGGCTAATTTGAGGTTCACCTAGTCTGGGACTAGGAAGTCAGGGGGCACACATTGAAAATTTGAGCTAAAAAGGTGTATCTACTCAAGTGTTTAATCATCTTGTGAATTGGTCTAACATTGGAATTTTCCAGGTCTAGGAAGGGCAATCAAAGGCAAGCGAGCAAGGCAGTGAAGACAGCAGAGCTTGGGAAGCACGGCTTCTTGGGCAACAGGACACCAGAGCAACAGAAAAGCCGACTCGAGGTTGGAAGATTACTCAACCCCCTCAGTCAATTTTTAGCTTAGGCTAAACGGTAGTTGTGGATTAACGACGATAGGAACGCCTCAAGTTCAAGATACCTAATTCTATCAAGTTTAAGACTTAAAGTAAAGGTGTGTGTGACGCGAAAACCTAAAGAAAAGAACATAAGTCTGACGGAACGAAAACTTAAAATCATCACGAAAGTCGAATTCCTGACGCATATATTAAGACAAGAATCCAAAGAAAAATTAAAAAGAACCAAGAATTAATCACAAAGAACCATTGACGATCTAAGTGTGTAATTGAGTGAGCAAGGAAGAAAATTAATGAACCTTAGATCAGGCAAACATATAGGTAAGTCGGACAGAAGAAGCCTTAGATCATCGGAGGCTAGTGTAAGAACCACCGCACGATCTTGGGCTCAGCAATTGAACAGTAGTTATCCCTACGAGTTGAGCTCAGAATCAAGTGAGTCAGAAATGGCATTTAGCACTGACAGACCAGCAGGAGGGTCTAATGTAGCATACTTAGAAAAACCTGAAGGACCCTATAGAACGCAGTTAGAGTTTCTCCGAACCAACCGATTAGGTGCTCGCATCTATGAGGATGGTTTGCAAAGGCAAGTGGTGCAACTGCACAACCCTGATCAACCCATTGGATTGGAAAGACCAGTGGTGAAATTTGAGAGAGACGCTTACATAGACAAAGAAGGAACCATGTACATCCTAAGTACACAGCCCAACGATACGAATGAGTTTGGCACAATTCAATTAGAGACGGAAGCGAAATTTCAAGGAAAAGAACCGTTAGAAGAACCTAGGACACCTAGAGGGAAATCCGTATTAACAAGAGTAATCATCCCAGAGTGGATCCCTCAAGATAACAGAAGCACAGAGTTGTTCGTAAATAAAGAGACAGATGAAGCCTTTTGGAGGTACAGAAAGGAAAACCCCAGTGAGGTAGGCACCATCACAATCTATGAATTCAAGGACCCAGATACACCTGGAAAGGTTGTATACCTGGATGAGACTTCAGAAAGAGTCTTTGTGGTGCCTGAGCGCGCTAAAAACACCTACACTTGGAGAGGTGAATTGATATTCCCTCTATCCAGAACGAACATGAATGCAAATCAACAAGGGGCAGGAACATCCTCAGCCCATGGAAATCACGAGAGACCGGAAGTAAGCTTCACTCACCCCATAGGGAGAGATAGAACAACCACGAACACTAATAGGACGGATAGACAAAGAGAACTTGGAGTACCAGGTGGTAGAGATGATTTTCCTCTACCTAGACCACGTGAACATGCAAGAGTATTGAGACCCACACAGTTAGTAAAATCAATGAAGAATTACTTTGATGGGACAGGAGATCCCTATGACCATGTCGCAGAATTCAAGCAAGTACTGAGAGCAGAACAAGTCGAGGACATGTTCACGCAATACAATGCATTTGGACTAACGTTAAAGAATACCGCTTTAACTTGGTTCCAACCATTGCAACAAAGGCAATTTAGAGACATCCATCACTTTTTAGAGTCATTCATCACTGAATTCTCTAAAAGTGGAGTTAGACATGACACGTCTTCGTTGATTCATAGTTTTAAACAGACCCCTCAAGAAACAGTTAGACTGGCAGGTCGTAGATTCAGACAATATGTCGAGCGATGTCCAATGCAAGAGCTACCCTCACAAGCCAAACAAGTATCACTGTTCCTGGATGGCTTGTTGAGCGCTAAACTGCGCTCCTATGTGTACCTAAAAGAACCCAGAACGCTAGAGGAGTGTGTAAGAATATGTATCGACATCGAGGACAACCTAGGAGAGGAATTAGAACTCTCAAAGGTCTATAAGGACTCAGATTGTTCTTCTCTAGCATCCACAAAATTGTCTAATTCGATAGAGGACCTAGCAGAAAAAGTGGCCCAAAAACTGGGAGTTTCTAGTAAACAGGTGCCCAAGCTACCTACAAATGTACGTTGTTACGCTTGTGGTGGAAATCATTTGGCAAACATGTGCCCCAATGCACCTCAACCTCACGCCAACCCTAGTGGCCAATATTGTACAATTGAGAGAAGATACACGAATCATACGGCTCAGGACTGCCCATACAATAAACCAACTGTGAGACAGAACTACCCGCAAGCATACCAGCAGCCAGGTAGGCATCAAGGCCAATACAATGCTCAGCCTTATTACTATAGGCCTCCCCAGAACTACCCATACCAGGCTCAACAGAGACCTCAACCCGTCTTAGCTCAACAGCCACCCCCACCAGCAAATGTCATCTCAGTCAAATATGCGGCTGCAGAAGAGAACCTAAGTAGGGCCTTAGTGCCTTCTTCACCCTTGATCACCGAAAGTGACCCGAACTCAAACAGTTTTGACTCTACTCATGTAACTAGTCCACCCGCTTATTACACGGAGTCACCAGAACATGTGGAGACATATCATTATGATAGTCCTCCAATGGAACCTAGTTGGGAGCCAGATTATACTAATGTGATGTACGCAAACCCAAACCCACGGCCCCAATTGAGACAGCAGAGACCACAAGGCCCTAGAGGACCATGCTTTAGGTGCCAAGGAGATCATTTCATAAAGGATTGTCCACATCCCCCAATAGCAAGGCAATCGCAGTACTATAGTATCCAAGGCTTTTGCGCCGATTGTGGCAGAGAACACATAATCAAAGATTGTCCTAAGAACCCAGCTAACACTTCAAATGTGACATCGATCAACGTGATAGGTATTGTAAACAACGCAGATGGATCCAACCCTACATACGTGCCTATCCAAGCTATAACTAGAGCCCAGGCACTTTTACAAAACCAGCAGCTTAATCATGAGAAACTAGCCGAAGTTAGTGAAGTTGCGGAATCGAGTAGCAAAAAGACGAAATCTTGGAAAGATTCTAGAGAAAGAATCAAGAGAAAATGGAGTAAAAAGATAAGTGAATTGGAAGGAAGTCTAAGAGAATCTAGAGCCAAAATACAAGAATTGGCTTCACAAGAATCAAACCAAGAAATCCCAGCTCAGCAATCGGGATCAGTCTTAGCGGAACCCATACCGGAAGATCTAGACATGATGTTTCGTGCATATCAGGCTAGAATAAAAGAGGGACCTCAAGTCACGGAAATGAGTAAAAACTACCCTCGAGCTGATCTAGAAATTGAGAGAACTAAACTGTGCATGAAAATGGTAGAGTTAGCACAAGCTTTGTTCGAAGCCTCTAGATATCTTAATTGGAATAACATGGCAAAACCAGAACTACACTTTCAAGGACTAATGGAGAGGCTAGAACACTTGATTGAAAGCAAAGAGAAAAAGGATCGGCATAGGAACCCTACTGCCCCAGAGGCACAGGAAAGGAATCCACCGTCCCTGTCTCAAGTGCCCAATACAGAGAGTCAAGATAACCTATCTTCCATACATAAGTACTCACATGAATTTTTGAGAGAAATCCAAGAAGAGAAATGGAGAAAAGAACAAGGAACTCATCCTCCTATTCAAGAAATAGACGATTTGCAGGAACAATTTCCCCAAGACATCCCCTCTATTTATGGTGATGTAGAGGTGGAACAACTGAGTGAACCCACAGGATTTGAGTCTAACTCTCTACAAGAATTACCTCAGTTCACAGGGCCTTGGGAAGCTAAGTCTATTAGTATGAGAGCACCCACAATAATAGTGAGGAATGAAGAATCAGTGATCCCTAGAAATACGGAAGTGATCAAGAACACTAAAGTACAGTGTAATCTCACTCTGGAGGAACTGTTAAAAGTAAAACCAGAATTGTGGAAGCACGTAGCAAATCAATTCCCTGAGCTAGCTACCACACCCTCTCAGATAGGATCACAGAAGAAGATACCAGAGATACCCGTGGAAAAGATTGGAGACGTGAGCGAAGGAGAGGAAGGTAACACATATCTTCCAATAACCCATCAGGGCTACACCACGAAAGCCATCTTAGATTCAGGAGCCGGAGTAGCTATCGCTACTACCGCCTTATGGAAACGTTGGGGTAAGCCAGCACTCAGACCCACTAGGATGAAGCTACAAATGGCTGATGGACACATAGAAAAACCATTAGGCTTACTAGAAGGCATATCCCTCACCACTTGTGGTGTAGAATTTGAGCATACTTTCGCCATTTGTGACTTTGCTAAAAATCATGCGTATGAAATGATATTGGGACGACCATTCATGCGTCAGCTGCAGATCGTACAAGATTGGGGAACTAATTCTTTGTACTTGCAACATTTAGGAGTGACTACTAAAGTCAATCTTAAAGACTATTCACATAGAGATGTACCCCCAATACAATGGAATACCATCCATAAGACACCAGCAGAGACGGAATCCGTGCACTCATTAGAATCAGATCCTTCTTGGTTGCATGAGGATACCCATTTATGGATGTGTAAAGTAGCCAAACAAGAGGAAGAGCGATTAGAAGCCAGAACCTTAGGTGCGGAACAACATCCACGAACCCTTCAAGATCCGGCCTATGCACCTGTAGTATTCCCGGACGAGGAGTTTGAACCCCATGGTTGGGCAGAGATTCTAGCAACCATGGATGTAGCCATCAATGAAGAACAATGGACACCCCACTGTGATGAGGATGGCTATGACATTTCAGTTTTCACGATAGAGCCAATCATGTGCGATGCAATTTTAGAAGAGTGTGAACCGAACACTGATGCATTCGAGGATGCAAGCGATTTTGATTTAGAATCAATTATCATGGACCCACCATTTGCATCTGAGGAAGAATATTTCTACGAAGTAGAGACTCACACTCAGAGACACGAGGAAATTACGAACGAGGTAAGGTTAGCCACTCAAATGACTGAGAAGAGTGAAGGCAAGAAGAGAAAGAAGAAAGAAACCATGTCGGAAAAAGAAGAATCTTTGTTTGAAGTACCCGAGAATTTCAAGAAATACGAAATCGACGATAGAAGAATCATGGTACGAATGCCTAATAGAAAAGAGAATGACGGACAAGTATATGATAACCGAGAGAAAACCAAGAAAATAATAGTTGCCATAGAAGGAGAAGAAGAAAAATGCACCTACATAGGGCTCGATTTGACGACGGAAGAAGAAGAAGAACTAGTTGCCCTATTGCGCGAATATAGAGATGTTTTTGCTTGGAGTTACAAAGATTTGAAGGGAGTAGACCCAGATATATGTTCTCATAGAATCCCTATGACTCCAGATGCAAAACCGACAAAACAGAAACCGTACACGTACAATGATAACTACGCTGCGAAGATTAAAGAGGAGATAGATCGATTGATAGAAGCAGGATTCATTTACGAAATTGAGCATACCGAATGGGTATCCCCCATTGTGGTTGTGCCCAAGAAGAATGGAAAATTGCGTGTGTGTATTAACCTTAAAAAAGTTAATGCCGCCACGATTAGAGATAGTTATCCTCTTCCTATCACGGAACACCTATTGGAAAGAGTTGCGGGCAAGGAAGTTTACAGCTTTCTTGATGGATTCTCAGGCTATAACCAAGTAGCCATTGCCCCAGAAGACCAACACAAGACGGCATTTGCCACAGAATGGGGCATATTTGCATTTCGTGTAATGCCATTTGGCTTAACAAATGCACCCGCCACTTTCCAGCGACTCATGTGTCATGTTTTTAAGGAATTCTTACGCAAGAGCTTGGAAGTTTATGTCGATGACCTATGTGCGCATTCAAATGTAAGACAGACACATATTCCAGAATTAAGACAAATATTTGACAAATGTCGAGAATATCAGGTTTGTCTGAACCCAGAAAAATGTGTTTTCATGGTCAGACAAGGCAAAATTCTAGGACACATTGTGTCAAAAAATGGAATCTCTACGGACGAGGAAAAGGTGAAGGTAATTGCAGAATTACCTAGACCAACTAATGTGAAAGAGGTACAGGCATTTATGGGCCATTGCGGTTATTATAGGAGATTCATACACATGTATGCAATCATAGCCAAGCCTTTGTACTCTCTTTTGACCAATTTTGAGTGGACAGATGAATGCGAAAACTCATTCAATGAACTTAAACGACGTTTGTGCTCAGCACCTATATTAACCACTCCAGATTGGAGTAAGCCATTTCATGTACATGTGGATGCATCCAATTACGCCATAGGATGTGTGTTAGCACAACCCACGAATGAAGGTAACATAGATCTCCCCATAGCTTACGCTAGCAGACAACTGAACGCAGCAGAAAGAAATTACACCACGACGGAACGAGAGGGATTAGGGATGATCTACGCAGTAAAGAAGTTTAGGCACTACTTGTTGGCCAATAAATTCAAGTTCTTTACCGATCATCAAGCCTTATTATACTTAGTCAACAAACCATGTAACACAGGACGATTGATACGTTGGTTTCTACTACTCATGGAGTATGATTTTGAAGTGGTAGTTAGGAAAGGAAAGACGCATCTTAGAGCCGACCACCTCTCAAGATTAACCTCAGGAGAAGCTCCTCAAGGAGTAGCTGATGATCTACCAGATGCATACTTATTCAACCTTGAGATAGCACCAGAATGGGCTAAGCCGTTAGTCCCTATTCTGACATACGGACCCAAGAATCCTAGGATAAAGATCAGAGAAGGAGAGATTACCAAGTCTCAGAGATATCAAATAATGGCAGGAAGCATATACAAACAGGATAATCAAAAGATTCTTGCTTGTTGTGTAGATGAATCAGAACTTGCGAATTGGTTGCAATTAGCACACTTAGGTGCACTAAAGCAACATCATTCAAAACATAGAACACTACAGACTCTGCATAGATTAGGAGTATATTGGCCTACGATGGAAGCAGACGTCTACAAGTTGTGTCAAGAGTGTCAGGTGTGTTGTGAAAGACCACCAGTAGAGCATGCGACATTATATCATGTGTCCCTCACACCAGACTGGAGTGAACCATTAGTGACCTACTTGAGGACGAACACATTCCCTCAAGGAATGACCTTAGCTCGACAACGCAGTCTAGAGCAGGAAGCTCAAGACTATTCACTTATTGGCGATAATCTATACAAAAGAGGACGAGATGGATATCTAAGACAATGTGTTCATGAGAGCGATTATCTGAGCATACTGGAGACTGCACACCAAGGTGTTGCAGGAGGTCATTTTGGACCAGATAGGATAATCAAAGCCATCCTCTTTGCAGGATTATGGTGGCCCACTCTTCACATGGATGCACATACCTATGTAAAGAGATGTGACGTGTGCCAAAGAACTCAGTTTCCTACGCGCAGAGATGAAATGCCATTGAAACCCATGATGGGCGGACGTGCATTTTCTAAGTGGGGTATAGACTTTGTAGGACCCATTAACCCCCCTGCAAAAGGTACACATGCGGAATACATTATTGTTGCCACAGATTATTTAACCAAATGGGTAGAGGCAAAGGCTACAAAAAAGAATGATGCTCACACGACTGCAAAATTCTTATTTGAAAATGTCTTTACAAGATATGGATTGCCTATAGAGTTGGTGAGCGATCGAGGCACTCACTTTCTAAACCAAGTCATTGAATATTTGTTACAGGATTTTATGGTGATTCACAAGAAATCTGCACCATATCATCCTCAGGCCAATGGTCAGGCTGAAAGCACTAACAAGATACTTTGTACCGTACTGACGAAACTCGTGAACAATAAACGTTCAGATTGGGACAAACAGCTACACCACGCTGTTTGGGCATATCGAGTGGCCTACAAGACCGTACTCAATGCAACTCCCTTTCAGATGGTTTTTGGTCAGAATGCAGTGCTTCCCTTGGACTTCTTGATACCGACCCTTAGGGTTGCACAAGAACATCAGTGGACCGGCCATGAATTATCAGCGAGAATAATGGACTTGGAACGACTAGGAGAAACAAGGCTGAAGGCAGCAGCAGGAATATACGCAGCGAAGAAGCGACAGAAAGCATATTTTGATGCACATGTGAAAGATAAAGGCCTAAAAGAAGGAGATTTAGTTCTGGTGTATACGCTGAAACAGCATGCACGGAAGTTAGAAAAGCGAGGTTATGGACCTATGATCATTAACAGACTCTCGACGAGCGGAGCAGTGCAGTTAGCCACCTTAGAAGGAGATATAATGCCTAATTACATTAGTGGCTGTAGAGTCAGGCTATATCAAGAACCTCTTACGGAGGATATGCTTAGACGACTCACGTTGGCAAAGAAGCGTAAGGAGGAAGAAAATAGAATACGAGCAGAAGCTCAGGCAGAAGCCATAGAACGCATTAAGCGCATGAAGCTAAGAAGACAAGGACTAAGGAGAGAACATTATAACCATCTGGAAACATCACCCAGATATCCCATGGCCATGTGTCAAGTAAAGTCAACCGCTCATCCTAGCATAGTGGACAAGAGACCATTCCTTACAGTTAGGCTAGAGCACGGCAACCATAGCCAAGAACTCAGGGCTTTGATTGACTCGGGTGCTGCGACTAGTGCGATTAGATGGTCCCACTATAAGGATTCAGGAATAGAAATGCGGCCAATTGAGGCATACCTCATAGGCCTAGGAGGCATGGAAACCCCTTGCATGGGTGAGGTGGACCTTCCTATCCTCATTAAGAATATGACCATGACGGCAAAGCTACTAGTGTGCCATGATGACGACCTGATAGAACCCCTAATCCTTGGTCAAGATTGGCTATACGATCACTCAGTGGACCTAAATCTTAGACAAGGCTCCTTACAGATTGGAACCGTAGAGCAGAAGCGAGTGATACCGCTTGACTTCCCTAACGGCATTCCGCTTGACAGTTGTGACCCTAGACCCTATGAAACACATGCGACGGAAAACCGGAAGATCTTTAATCCGACCAGTCACGTCACGTCTACACCAACCCACTCGGGCTTGGCTATAGACAGTTGTCAGTCAGAAGGACGACAGGAGATCTTCCCTGGGACTTCCTGCAAACTAGAAGAGACAGTTACCCAACAGCAAGGGCAGAAGGGCACAATCAGAGGTCAGGTGGGTTGCATCAGCGGCCAAATGAGCACAACACCCTACGGTGCTCATCCTTCCAAGCTTGTTGCGGACTGGCCTAGATTAAAGTTACAAAAGGCATCACTTCCTAATGGGCAGGTCACGCAAGTGTTGGAACTCCCTTCTTTTCCAAAGCAGAGTGTCCATCCGACCTCTCAAATCCAGCAACAACAGAGTCGACCACGACAAAGGAACCCAGACCGATTGCAGTATCAGAGGAAACAACAAGGAAAGCAGTTTAGGCCTCCCAAAGGAAGCGGCACCAGACAAATATGGGTGCCAAAAGGACAAAAAGCACCAAAGAACTCCAACCAAGCAGAGATCAACAAACAAAAGGCAGAACAGAAACAGAATCGATATCCACCATCCCCTCGACCTTCTTCTACAGGTCCGAGCATCCGACAAATGTGGATAGCCAAGAAGTACCTTACCCATAGACCCACGCCCACGCAGATTTGGGTACCCAAACCATGTATCATAGCTCAACCCATATGCCATGTAATATATAAACCCCATAACTCATCTCATCCCTCAATACCACCACACCCGTTACCACCTTTTACCCCTCAGCAGAAACCCGCCACCCACTCCAAGATCTTTAGGAAATGGATACCGAAACGTGTCCAACCGTCTTCCCCTAACCCATTGTCTAACTACCCCCGACTAACATACAACCTTGTACTCAAGTACTAACCTTTAAACCTTGTATAAATTCACACACCATCATCACACACCACTCGTAATCTCATCTCATCAAGAAATGTATGCATGATCTGAAACGTATAGGTGTCTAGAGACCTGCACTAGTGCTGCAAGAAACATTGCATCCATCACATCACAACACTTGGCTACACGGGTTACGCATCAGTTATGGAAAGGGATTGCGGTCTCACTTTAATGGGATCATGATTAATTTCCATGCTAATGTGTTAATCTTTTGTAGCAGATCTTTCTCACTAGCGCACCAGCCACCATGCAAACTGACGAAGGAACATCAGGAGTAGGCCCCAGTGTAGCAGCAGTACCACTCAACGTGCTACGAGCAGAGTCCCACCCTACTGCTCCACCACCGGAATTTCAGGGATTTCCAGGGCCCATGCCCATCGATAACCCCCCTATGGGCTACACCGAAAAGATACACAGGAATTCTCATTGGTTTCAGGGCCTGGCAGGACCCCTCGCGGACGCAGACTTTATCTTTGAATCCTCTCTAACTTTTGATGACCGCACGTGGGGAAAGTACCAGTTTTTCTCCAGAGAATTCGAAGCCCTACAAAACACCCAAGATTTAACTCATGTTTGGGCTAGAGCCGGCTTCACAGAATACTTCAGTGATCCTTTACCCAAACCAGATTTTTATAGATGCTATTACTTGATCACTACCTTACTGGCATCAGAGAATAAGGACATCCCAGGAACCTTCATCTTGCCTACCCTAGTGGATGATCCACCTTACAAGAGATTTTATCTCTCTAAGGACCTAATCAGAGCAGCCATCAAGATTCATGGAACCCACACTCCCACAGACCGAGAGAGATTAATTCCAGAACCGATGAAACGTGGGGATGTCACGAAGTGGGAAGAGATTTCGGCCATCACACCTGAGTTGTCAAAGCCACTAAGAATATGCATGCAACATTTTGCCTTTCCAGCTCAGGACAGATTTACCATGCCACACAAAAGAATATGGTTCGGATTATATTTGGCATGTACGGGACCTCAAACAGTTGATCTGGCAAGCTGGATCATAGATCAGATGTACCTGGCACAGCACAGATGGGAGCGTAAAAAAGTGCTTAACGGATGTTGTGCACTCACAAGAATTGTGTATATGTGTTTGGCTTATGACTTGCCCATCGAGCGTGCATTGACAGGAGAGGAATTGAAGGCATTCAAGAGCACAGCGAAGAAAGCCAAGAAGCCCAGTAGGACACGAGCTGGTAAGCGCATGCGAGGCACCATCCCCTGCCTTCAAGTGCCAGAGTCGCCATCACCACAACCCTCTCCCGAACGACCACAGACAGAAGCTGAGCCCACTGTACAACCTATTCGCATACGGTTGTCCAGACCAGTAATTACGGAGGCCACCACGAGTACCGCTGCACCTCAGGCCGCTACCACCTCAGAACCCGCCACCACAACCGCAGAAGCTCCCACCACCATTGGTGCGGAAGCGTTTTCTTTCCCGATACCACATATGGAGACCGACCCCATAAACACGACATTTGATTTTGAGATGCCTGATGCATTCTCAAACGAGTTTCAGTATTCAGAAGCACCACTGTTCTCCCAGGAATATGAGCGCCCCAGCTACCCCGCTACGCCGCGAGACTTGCCACAGGGACAAGCTGTGTCGGGCTCTGAAGAAGAAAGAACCGAAACAGACGACGATCAAGGCGACGATGAAGCCAGCCAGGGCTCACAAGAGGGACAGACAGAGGGCCAAGGCCAACAGACTGACACACACGGCGACACCAGCACATATGAAGATGAAACTTTCGAAGCCGCAGCGTATACATTGGCCATAAAGAAATTATATCGTACCATGGAGAAAGTCTGGGCACGAAAGAAGTTAACTGAAGAGGAGAGCCAGGCATTAATTGAACAGGAACTCATCTCCGGAGGATTCGAAGACGCCTATATCAGAGGGTTCCGAGAGTTAGTCCAATCAGTTGGCTCCCATGAAGCACTCAGATTTTTACAAAGAAAGCAACTACCACAGTTCGATCCCCGCCGAGTGCGACTACTCTCAAAACCCGGGGAGTATATTCGTGTACCAACAGGAGCCCAATCTTCAGCACAAGCCAGGGAGGCACGCCTCGCCCCCGAACGTTCAGTAACCGCAGAAACCATTCTTGTAGATTCGCCACCCCGTACCACCATTGTACATACCACTACAATCCTCGAAATAACCTCCACCCCTTCGACTCCTCTTTCACCTCATCTTTCACCAACCCATCCTGTATCACCCGCACACCCAACTGCTTTCCCCACACCCACACCTGTACAAAGCAATATAGCCCCAACCTCTTCCTTACCCATTCATACCACCCGGCCCACACCCAGCCCTCTGCACCCCTATGTTAATCCCTTCGCCCCTTCATCCTTCCCAGCGTTTCCCCCACCTCTAAGAACCCCATTTCCCTTCCTAACCCCGCTAACCTTCTCACCCGTCTCACCTCCCCAACCTGCCATAACCCCTATTTCCCCGTTTCACCAAACTATTCCCACCATCCCCCCTGTAAACTACTCTACGTTTGTAAATCCCGTATTCACACCTACGCAACCACCCCCAATCACACCACTGTTCACAGTCACAACATTAAACACGTCCAATGGCATGGACATATCACCACCCACCTCACCACCACCCACTACACTCACAGCACCCTCATATGTAGGCACTTCACAATTTTCCACAATCACCACTGCATCCACAGTCCCAACCCCGATTCCCATTCCCACTGCATCTACCATCACTGCATCCTCATTTAGCACTTCACTACTGCTATCGCCCACCGTAGACACTGCATTTCAACACATGTTCGCATGTATGACGCAAGTCCGAGATGAGTTTGCATCACTCGGCACTAACTATCAACAGCTGCAGAAAACGACGAACGAATTGCAAACGCAGCTTAATTTATTATCGATTGAGAACGCCTCACTGAACAGCCGGTACCAAGAGTTACGAGAGGCTTATCACAAGTTAGAAATAGAAAGTGAGGAAAAAAGCAAAGAGGCCACCGCGGATTTAGATAACCTACTTAGAGCCCAGACTGTCCGCAATGCAACGCTTACTAGAAATATGGGCTTATTGAGAAGACACTTAGCCGCAGCAAAAGAAGAGAACCAGAGACTCCAAGAGCAGAACAGAGAAAACTTGGAGGCGGCCTTAGATCATCCAGAACAGCCACTAAGTCCGAGCAGATTCAAGGCCATCCCATCTGAGTCGATGCGGATGTTGCTAGATGACCATGTCAGATTGCTCGAGGACTATGATCGGATGAATGAAGAGTATCAAAAGTTAAAGGAAGATCACAAACTGCTACAGCTCAGAGAACCTGCAACACAACAGGTACCAGTAGCAGCGGAATTACCAGCACCTGTGGACCCTGCACCTGAAATTTTAGAGGAACTCAACGCACTCCGGGCCCAGGTAGTGAATCTTGAATCTCGAATCGCCATCTATGAAGCACCACCAAGGCCAGACTCCCCACCTGAGCTACCAGCTGAGGAAGAGACTGTCACTATCCCGGTGGAGGAGACCTTCGAAGAGGCTTATGAACCGATACCCATCCCAGGCGGACGTGTCACGGCCGAAGGCCAGATGACCTACGAATTACCTACCCCCGCGTGGATGAAGACAGTAGAAGAACTCGGAACGACACACTCGGCCAGAGTAGAGGCACAGCTACATGCCATGGCCATAATTGAAGAAAAAATTTTACAATCACCATTCTTTGCTCAAATGGCCCCGCGACGATACATATCCGGGCATGAGCTTCAGTATAAACCATACTTCATGTTAATGGCAGAATATCAGTTAACCATCGAGAAAGAAACCGGCATGAAACCGACGCATGCAACTCAATTCGAGCCAGAGGACTTGCCACCAAGGGCGCAGAGAGGTGAAATCCTCCAACCAGACTGGCGCAAAGATTTACTGCAAAATTATCCAGAGATGATGAGCACGTGGGTAAAAGCGCCTCTTCACTTAAAATTTAATCCGTGCTGGGGACCAGTACCACGACGCCGCTCTTGGACTGCCTTCGCTATAAAGCTACAAAACAATAAGCAGTGCCAAGACTGGTTGAACTACCCCTACTTCAAGCCACCAGTCGCGTTACCCACAGTTGGCTATATGATGGCGACGATCCGCCACTGGCTCCCTCGATTAAAACCTATGGATGATATAGCCGCGCAAATGACTGTCAAAATCTTTGACATGATGCAGATGGTCTTTAAAGTCTTCCGGCGCATCAAGGCTCCCCATGTCAACACCCCGGGCTTTGAGCATGGCAACTTGGATTTAGTCTATGATATGAGCACAACGCCATCGCTACGGGTGTGTTACGCCTGGCACTGCAGGATCAAATATCTACCGGCCTGTTACAAGCAAACATTCGAAGAAATGTTCACCACCGGTTTTTGGGAGTACCATTCCGAAGTATTCATAAGCAGGCCGACACACTTATTGCAATTATTCGCCTGTGAACGAATGGTGTACTCCACACACTATCAGCTCCCACCACCAGACGAGCCGCAACCTATCGACTGGGAGAAACTCGAGGCTGATCTAGCCCGAGGTATTCGTGTATCAGAGCACACCCTCGCTCAAGACCTCCTACAGAATTACATCCGGCAGACCTCACAACAAGGTTCTGTCAGGGACGACAGAAGCGAGAGGGAGGGGGGTGTTGGAAGCAGTCAGAGGCACAGACGCCACGGAAGCATGTGAAGACGAAGCAGGGAGCCAGTCGGATCATTTTTTCAAAACAATTATATTTTTTATTACTTCTTCAAACATCCAACAGTGATTTTCATCACTCTTGTAACATATGTAATATAGACAAAACCCCATTTTTGTAATCCATAGCTCCATTTTGTGCAAGCCGAGGAGTCCTCGAGCTTGAGGAGCTTAGGTAGAATACTCGTACCAAATTTCGTTATTTTTAGACATCGTTTACCCTCCCAAATAGCCTCTAGGACCTAATTTTTAACTAGGCCGGTCATTAGATGTGAAACCGGTCAAAACTAGTCTAGAAACTATAAAAAGAGCTAGAGAGCTCATTTTTGAGGTTGGTTCATTGTAGCTTGTTTGAGATTAGAGTTATTTTTTAGCTTGTAAGAGTATTCTTGAGTAATAGAGCTAATTTCCCACCTTCCATTGTGTCTTGCTTGTCTCTTCATTGTGTGTGTGTATGTGTGTGTGCATCTTTGTGCTTCTCACCTTCACTCTCACATCTTCTCACATTCACGATCTTCATATCACTCCTACCTCTCCCTCGGATTGACATTAAGGAGGTGAAGCTTCTTAACGTGGTTCTCACCATTGTGCTAGAGCAACACATGCCTAGGATAAATGATCTCCTTGATGCTCTAGGTGGAGCAATTTTACATATAAAAACAGATTTGGAAAGTGGATACCACCATATTAGCATTAAAGAGTAGAAGGTATATAACACAACTTTTAAACCCTTTTTGCGCATCATGAGTATTTAGTTATGTCATTTGGTTTGACTAATGCACCTATGACATTTATGATGTTAATGAATGATATTTTATATCTATTCATAATCATCAACCTTCAAATCAAAGATATGTATAAATTCATCAAAATTGGGAAAATATTTATCATTAAATTTGATCAATAAAAAATTTCTCAAACTTGAACATAGAAATGAATAAAAAAATCATCATTTCAATTTCTTTTCCCTCTTTTTCGTATGTTTAGAAGTGTTTTAATATTTTGCTCAATTTTTTATATAGCTTCTTGTACCCATTTCCTTTCTTTATTCATCAAATCTTGATCATTAGATAAATTTATATTTTCCCTAATTTCTTAGACATCATCAAATTTATTGTGAACATCTTTGTTATCATTTTGTTGAACTTTCAATTTATCAAATTTATCTTGATAAAAAACTTTGTCATTCTCTAAGAATTTAGGTTCACAGTTCATATAATATGTATCTTGCTTTTTATCAATTGAATTACCAATCTTTTGTTTGTCCAACTAAATTTGATCAAATCTTTGTATATCAATAGATTTAGTTTGATTATCACTTTTACTCATAAATTTAGGCTTAGGAAGATTTTGCTCATTATCGCTCTTTTTGCCAGAGAAATTACTTTGAATTTCAAATTTGATCATAGATTCACAAAAACTCTTTTCATCATATCTCTTAAGTTTAGAAAATTTGTTCTTATCATAGCTCTTAGGTCTCCATTGTTTTTTAATTCTTTTACATGTTTTAGGTCTAAATTTAGTTTGATCAAAGTATTCTCTCCTCCGCTACCTAAGTTTAAATGCAAAGGTAGATAGGCTTGAAAATCACAAATCTTATGGTCAATTGTAGTGACTATGTGCAATTTACATGCATCATCATACACAAGACAATCATCATACACATGGCCTAATTGATCACACCAAAAACATCTTATTGGACATTTCACTCTCCTATTCATAGCCATATGGGTGGATCTCCTATGGTCAAAGATATAGTTTCTATCATGCACTTTTGTAGAGAAACTTTGAATTTCTTGTCCATGTTTACATTTGCATATGGATAATTCATTTACATGCTTGGTCACTTCATCAATTTTATTATTCAATTTTGTAACTTCATTCACAATAAATTCCTTCAAAATACCACACATCACATGAATTGAATTGGAAAAATCACTAAGCTTTTCAATAAATAAGAACACTTCTTCAAATTTGGCTTGATTTGATAATTTAAACTTTTCTCCTAGGTCTTTGAATTATTTTTCCAAGTCCAAAATCTTAACCCTAATTAATTCTTCCATATTGAATTCTTTATCATGTGTGATTACTTGAACTACCTTCTTCTTGCCTATTGAAATTTTATAAAAAATAAATATCAAAAGATAGATCAAATACCTGGAATATGGCTTGAAGAAGAAGCTCAAAGTGAATGTGTGTGAAAATTTATACAATTTATTTTGATCAAATTCTAATACATCCAATATCTAATGAATGAATATGTGCGAACATCTCCACTTCAGCTGTCGATGAGAGGGGTGGCTAGAAGAGGATAACTACTTGCCAATTTCCATGGAGGTGCTTAGACCAAATATCATGATCAACCCTCAACACCTAGAAAAGTGCAAGGTTTGGGAATCAAGCTTTCGCTCACAAGGAAGAAGAATCCCGTGACTATTTGCTAACATTATCAATGCATATCAAGAAAATATAAATTATGTGTACCTGAGTTGCAGTGCCATTTTTTCATGTTGGGTTCAAGTCTCGGGAAGATGGGAATGCTCGGTCAGTGGATCAAATCAACCGCCTCATTCAACAGCTCATGCAGGGTGATTTTTTAGCAACTCATGTGTTGAATGTAAACTCAGAAAGATTATTAGTAGTCAATTGCTGAATCATTCATCTTATCTTGATGTGCTTTAGAAATAAACCGTTCATCACTCTTTGTTCATAGACTTTACCATTCGTTCATCATAAGGGAAATATGAAAAAAATTAAATGTGCAAGCTTGGAAAGACACATACACACAGTAACATGGATTATGAATCATAAACAATAAAACACTATGAATCTTCCAATTCGATTTCTTTCAATTTCTACCGTGAGCAAGTTTGTTATCATTGTTCAGATTTAACACTTTAGAGTATATATATTCTTTCTCTTAAACTCAAGCGCATTAATACTAAACTCCTATTATACTATCAATTTCTGGTTTAGTAATTGTACCTTACTAAATCTGAGCATTCGAACTCTATTTTCAATTGGAGATCAGATCCAATGTATTTCTATTTGAAGCGAAACTATTATTATTGTTAGAAAGAATTCAATACATTGTCAGAAGCTAAATTATTATTGTTAGAAAGAATTGATTTAAAATACATGTTTGGCTATCAAAAAATATATATGAAAAGGAGGAAGAAATTAAATTATTATTATAAAAAAGAATTAATTTAAAAAACAAACATGTATGGTTATTGGATGTCGGAAGCGAAGCTGAAAGATGCGGGTACGTGTTAGAAGATGCGACATCATAACTCTTAATGGAGAATAAAATTATTGGAATCAGATAAGAGTATCTTTTGAGTAGATGAAGGATGCGAGGATATAAAGCACACTTGATAACTCAAGTTACATGTACGTACCTTCTTCATGCACACATGCGGCTAGCAATATAGTAATCAAGAAGTCCAATAATGACTCTAGAGAGCGAAATAAGATATAAGGATGAACTCAAGACTACTTTGCCACAACTTCAAGTGGATCAACTCAATATAAATTCGTCTTTCTGGTGTTGATGGGGTTGGTGCCAAGATGGAACAATCGATGTCGGAGTTGCCATTATGCCATCTGAGACCCAGCGGGCACGGCCAATCATGTCCCATGAGAATACAAGTCCAGGAGAGTAGGCTCTGGCCGAACTTCCTTTATTTAAAAAAAATCAATGTCAGAGTTTGAATTCACATAACATAGATCACTTGTCAAAGGAGCTTTATAGCATTTGATCATTAAAAAAATACACACCAGGCCTCATAAGAGTGAAACTTCCTTTTTTTTTATAGTCGCCAAACTCTATTACTAGAGTTATTGCTGCTAAGACATTGTGCTACATGCTTAAAATGATGAGTGAATCCTTTGTCAACTATATTTTTGTATCTCCGATGTTAACGTAGGCTATATTCTGAGATGATCGAAACTCATCATCAATACATCCACATCAAGTGAAGTCTAACTGGGAATCGGTAAGTGACAAATGTCATTGATCATCTTTCTTTGGAGAATGTTATTGCAACAAGGAGATCCTGATGTTTCCACTAGTCGTGGGGAGAGTAAATCTCTCCAACAATGCGTGAGCTACCTCCTAGTCTCTCCATACCATATGACATCTCCGAGTCACTTGTTTCTGAACTTAGGATGTAGGGATAATCACTCAATTGTTGGGACCACGACCTAGCTGTGTGATTCACACTAGCTTTAGAGGATCTGAGTATAGCCTCGTTGCAATGTTCTTTTGTAATAGTTACGTATTCTTTTTAAACTCCATTTTGGGTGAAAGGTCTTGACCAATATCATATCATTCGGAATACTTGAGTTATATCACAACTTGATGTGTGATTGTTCAACTTATGTTCTTTTCTCTTAGGGTTTTTAGCAACCCTATTGTAGCTATGCTTGAACTTGAGAAATTAGGGTTTTCTTGGACTTGATCCATGCCTATCACAGCCCTAATAAATCAATATCACTAGTCATATTTAGTGTAAGCTAAGAATTGTCTAAGGGGGTTAAGAATGCTTCCAAACTCAAGTTGCTTATCCCTTGATCAGACTTGAATGCCTGAACACACATTCCCAAGCTTGCAACACACTTTTCGCCTTGCGTTGTTCTACACTTTACCTTGCTCTTGACACTCATGAATGGCTCTTAGTGGACCTATAAAAGTCCTAGTTTAGATCAAGCTTAAACTTTAATTTATTTGATAGAATATTTTGATTCAAATGTTTTTTTTAAGACCCATTTTCCCCCTTGTATTGCTAAAAAATCCTCTCGAGCTCCCTTGTCTTCCTAATCCCACTTGAAGGTCAACTTCAAATTACCCTATCTAATGCACTCTAGATCTCAAAAAATGGATTTTGGATGAGAAACTTATGTCAATTTAGGCTCTTGGAGGTCAAACAGACAAACAAAACCGATCCCAGAATGGTGACTGTTTAAGAGTTAGAGAACTAGAAAATCATGATGTTATGTGACCCTTAGCCAAAAAGTCACGATGTTGTGAGAGCGAAAAAGTCATGATGTTGTGAAAGGCAAAACATCATGATGTTCACAAAGCCAAAAAGTTATGATTTTGTGACATCAAAAGGTCTCAATTTTTTGAGAGTCATAGAGCTAGAAAATCACGATTCTTTTTTAGCAATTTTAGGCTAGAACAAGGCAATCATTATATTAAAAGAAATTGAATTTTCCACAAAGTCGTGATTTTTTCCAAAACAGTCACAATTTTCTGAGAATTTTAGTGGGAACTTTGAAATCCAGCATTGAGTGGCGGTGAGCTCTGTACGTGCAAAAAATCGCAAAAAACATAGAGGCTTTCACACACAAATACTTTCTCTCTTTTGCATAGCCATGAATGAGAAATGAGGTGAAAATAGTGAATATATAGTTAAAAATGAAAATTCTTTGTGAAGATGAAAATGGGAGAAAATGCTGATGATGATGATGAAGATGGAGAAAAAAAAACAAAAACTTAATAGAAAATGACTATTTTTTATCTTCCAACATTGCAAATTTATGATCTTACCGTCACAATGCTCGTCCTCGAGCAATGCTTCCTATAAATGGTGCCAAATTTTGGTGTAGCCCAAGTGTAAGCACCACCTTTCTTACTTGTCAATCTGCGGAGGCATGATGAGGATATGAAGATCGTGAGCAACTGTGGCGAGAAAATGTGAGTGACAAGCACATACATGCATGCACACACTGTCATGAGGAAGGAGATAAGGAAGAGAGCTCACACACACACACATACACACTCTCACAATCAAAGAGGAGCACACACACAGATTGAGGCAAGGAAGAATGATCTTCTTCTTCTTCTATTACATAAAAAGAATATAGAGGAAATGACCTAAAATAACAATACAACTAGTGCAATATATAAAGAATAATACATAAGGAAAATCCTAATTTCAATGAATGACCGAGTTGGCAAGAAACAAATGTGACATCGCTCTTGGTAGATAAATCTAGTAAAGCTCAATGAAGTATCCCTGACATATACCGGCATGACCACTATACATGTCAAAGAAATGAAAAAGTGATATGTGTCATCCGAGATCATCACATTTGCTCAAACACTCCCCTTCAAGCTCAACACCATGTCTTCTCTGCTTCTCTACCCCAAGTGCTTTAGTAAAAATATCACCAACTTGCTCATTTGTCTTCACATTAGCAAGATCAATATCACCTACTAATACCTTCAATTTGATGAGGTGATAATGTACCTTGATATGCTTTGTTCTAGCATGAGAAGCAAAATTTTGTGCTAACCGAATGCCACAAAGATCATCAGAATAGATGATGATCAACTTTTGCACTTCCACACCTAAATCAGAAAGTAGCATCTCTAACCATGATGCTTCACATGCTTCCATTGCAGAACATCTATTTTCCTCATAATCAATTCCATATCTTTGTGCATATCCTTTTGCTGCCAATCATGCTTTGTACCTACGTATGCTCGCAATTGTTCTTTACCTTGTAAACCCACTTGCAGCCTATGGGTTTTTTCCTTGTGGCAATGGAACTAGCTTCCATGTATAGTTTCCATAAAGTGAAGCCATCTCCTCATCCATGATTTTTTTTCAATCTGCGTTTCCGAATGCATCTTCAAAACAAGAAGGTTCGGCATCTTGTATTAACTTGGTCATGTAGGCACAATGATGAGCCATGAAACTGTCATACATCAATCATTGCACTAAATTCTACATTCTCCCAAATATTCTTGGTCGTAGGTCACTTCTCCTTGTATCATATACATGTGCCTTTCTTACTCCTAGAGTCTTCACAGAGGGCGATCCAAGTTCTTCATCAAGGCTCTTTTTTGAACTACTTGAATCTCCATTAATATCTTCAAGATCTATAGATGTTTTACTACCAACAGAGAGCTTGTCTTTATTCTTCTTCGATGTATTTCATGAATTTGCTAGACCAGAATTTCCATGCAATCTTCTTCTCCATGGATTTGAGTTGGAACTATTCCTTGGTGATGCATCTCGTTCACTCAAAACTTGAGATTCCTTACTTGATTTTTCATCATTTTCTTTGTCATTTGGTTCAAGATTAAGTCCATCTTTGGCATCTACATAGAATCTTGACATTTAATCAAACACCACATCTCTGCCTACCTTCACTTGTCATGTGAATGGGTTATAACATTTATATCCCTTTTTCTCAAAGGATTACCCAATGAAGATACATTTTTCTACTTTTGAAATAAGCTTCGTTCTCAACTCATCCATAATATATACATCTACAATACAACCAAAAACTTTCATATGTGCTAAGTTTGTGTTTTTACTTGTGAACTTCTCTTCAGGTGTAACTTGATGTATAGTAGTATTTGGAACTCTGTTCATGATGTATACAGTAGTGTGCATAGCTTCTACCCAATAATGATGAGGCATATTCTTCTCAGCCATCAAGGCTCTTGCTATTTGTAATATGTCGATTTTTGCGTTCAGCAATGCCATTATGTTGTGGTGTGTACTTGCATGAAAATTGACATTGAATTCCATGACTTTTAATAACGTTGTTGAACTCATTTGACATGTATTCACCTCCTCCATTAAATCTTAATGTATTAATAGACATTTCTATCTTCTTTTCCACCATAGCTTTAAAAGTTTGGAAGCTAGTGAACACCTCACTCTTCTCTTTCATGAAATATACCCATAATTTTTGTGTATAGTCATCAATGAAAGTAACATAAAACCTACAACCGCCCATAGATGTGGTCTTTGCAGGACCCCAAACATCTATATGTAGTATTTCTATGGCATTCTCACTAATATGCATGTCATGTAGAAATGATGCTCTTAACTGTTTACCGAATTGATAGGTTACACATACCTTTTGCATCTCGACAACCTTGAAATTTGGTAGTCCATTGACAATCTCCTTTGACTGCATCCATTTCAGCCTCTACAAGTTTGCATGTCCAGTTTCTTTGTGCCAGATCTCTATATAAGCAATAACTCCTACACCATTTGCAAACATGGTTCTAGTCATTTTAGGAATTTTCACATTTAAGGTGAACATGTGATGTTGGACCATGAATAGCTTCTCAGAATCATCTGCACTTGTGGATGCATAGATGTTTTGTTGCCTTCTGTTATTTTGATTCTTCAATCTACAATCAGGTTCAATGTGTCCAGGTTTACCACAATTCCAACATCATTTATTGTCATTGCATGAATCATTTCTTTGGAAATTTTTGCAGCCTATTTGGCTCGAAACTTTCCTCTACCTTCTCCATGATATTGTTGTTGACCTTGGTCTTGGTTATTGTGTCCTTTTCCACTTTCAAAGCCTCTACCTTTGCCTCTTCCTCTGCCAAAGTAGAATACCTACTCATAACTAGGTTTTCCTTGGGAGTTTGAGTCCTCAACAAGATTCTTTTCATCAATAATCAACATGGATTCTAGATCAACAAAATTCAAAATATTTTTCCTGGTCTGAATAGATATTCTAAACTGCTTATATGCAGCTCCTAAACCACGAAGGCACACTTCCACCTTATCATCATCATCATCTACATTCATGCTAATAGATGCAAGTGACTCACATATTCTTTTGTTTTTCAAGGTGTAGTCATTTATTGGCATGCCCTTTTGCTCTAGTGTATGTAGCTTGTTCTTGGCTTGCAATTTTCATGCCTTTGTATTGGTCTCATACAATGTGAGCAAACTATTCCAAGCCTCTTTTGGAGTCTTTGCATCTTGTATGTGCTCAATCATGCTATCTTGTAAGCTAACAAATAGCCAATACATTATCTTTAATGCTCCTTGGTTCCATTCCTTATATGATCTTAAATCCTCTACAGCTTGATTCCTCTCGGCTAACTACATAGCATTTTCGTTCTCTCCTTTGATGTACTTCAAGTAGCCTTTTACCATCTAGAAATTTATCATTCTTAATCTCCAAGCATGGAAAACAATCCAAGTAGACGGGTACCACTCAAGTAGCAAAAGATGCACTTAACCCCCTTCCAATGCTTGACACTTGGACAATTCATAACCCTGCTCATCTGTGAGACAACAAGCTAAATATCTGGCTGAGTAATGCATAATTAAATCAAGCATCCAACAACCTGCTGATAGAGAACAGCATCAAATGCATCCCTAGCATCATGAATACTCAATCGTAAACCTATCTCCATAGGAGTGGCAATAGGTTTACAATCTTCAATGCCAAAATGCTGCAATGATGTGTCAAAATATTTCTTTTGACACAAAGCCATTCCACCATCAACTTGCATAAACTCAATGCCCAAATAGTGATGAAAATGCGCCAAATCAGACATCTCAAATGAGGCATATAAATGAGCATTAAAATCAGCAATATGCATGTCATGGGGACTAGTGAGCAGCATGTCATCAACATATACCACAATGATCAGAAGCACATTATTAGCATGCTTCACATATAAGGTGCTTTCAGTTGGAGTGTTCTCAAAACCATGTGCAATCAGATAGGCATGTATCTTTCCGTACCAAGCATGTAGTGCTTGCTTTAAACCATATAATTCCTTCTTTAACTTGTACACGTGGTTTTGATGCCCTTTCTGCACAAAGCCTGTAAGACAATAGTTACACAATATAACACAGGAGCAATAGCAGAGAAGATAACAAATATAGGAGAATCTCAACAATTTTCTACTAGCAGCAAGTACAAAGATGATGGCGTTGTCCACCCGTGCGCTCTCAAGGTAGAGCTTAAATGGTGATCTAGACAACTCTAGATAGGGAGATACAAGGTAGAGGTATGCTGGCTCAACTTGATGTCTCAGGTAGTGCAGAAGTCATGTATATATAGGATCATGGGTGGCCTTCCGTGGACGGCTATACATGGGCGGTAGAGCGTGGGCGGCCACCGCCCGCGTAATTGCCATACACGGCTTAGATCGGTTGACCGACCTAACAAATATAAATGATTTCTGACTCCGACAGGGAATATTCTATGGAATATTCCCTTTACCATCGCCCCGGGG
Source organism: Ceratopteris richardii (assembly GCA_020310875.1). Classification (NCBI taxonomy): domain Eukaryota; kingdom Viridiplantae; phylum Streptophyta; class Polypodiopsida; order Polypodiales; family Pteridaceae; genus Ceratopteris; species Ceratopteris richardii. The sequence goes on from CM035415.1 coordinate 56,960,174, forward strand.
GCGCTGCCCCCGGACCCCCCAGCCTGGGCTGCTCCCCATTGCCCCAGACCCCCCAATTGGGGACCCTGGTAACTCCCTTTCCTTACCATACCTTACATGGTCCAATATGACCTTCATCCAACATGCAAGTTGGGATTCCCATCGATTGGGTAATGCACGCTTGGCTTCTCCTCATAACGGGGGCCTTACAAAATGTGCATACAATCATGAGGGGTAGACATTGATCATATACTAACACCCCCCCTCAATGTTTACCGATGAAAAATCAAGTAGGTTTCGGTCCTATGCCCATCTGTTGAAGATGTTTGTTGAGCTGCTCTCTTCCAAGTGCTTTAGTGAATATGTCAGCACAATTTGCCTCTGTTGGGCAATATTCTAGCTCCACAATTTCATCTTCAATTAGCTCACGAATGTAATGGTACTGTACTTCTATGTGCTTGGTGCGAGCATGAAATACTGGGTTCTTTGCAATAGCCATACAACTTTGATTATCACACTTGAGTAAAGTTGCCATATTTGATGGAAAGCCTAGATCTGCAAGAATTCTCCTTAACCAGACTACCTCACAAGAAGCAAAACAAGCTGCTTTGTACTCTGCTTCAGTGGAGGAGAGTGCAAGAGTTGTTTGCTTTCTACTTACCCAAGAAAATATTCCTGAACCAAGTGAGAAACAATATCCAGAAACTGATTTTCTAGAATCACAATCTCCAGCCCAATATGAATCACAATATCCTTGGAGTGTATCACCTGTGGTATAAAAAATACCAAAATCCAAGGTTCCTACAATGTACCTTAGAATTCGCATTCGAGCATTCCAGTGACTCTCCTTAAGTTTGTTGGAAAATCTGCTTAATACTCCAACAGCATAGCAAATGTCTGGTCTAGTGTTGCACAGAACAATAAGACTTCCAACGAGCTTCCTATACTTCTTAGCATCTACATCAGGCATGTTATCATCCATAGATAGCTTATGATTTACCTCCATAGGTATGCTAGTTGGCTTGCAGTCCATCATTCCAAATGCCTTGAGAATCTCTTTGGCATATTTTTGTTGTGAGATGAAAATGCCATCCTTCCTTTGCCATACTTCAATTCCCAGACAAAAATGGAGTAGATCTAAGTCCGTCATTTCAAACTCAGTTCCCAAGCTGATCCGAGTTTGATTGATGAGTTCCTGATGATCTCATGTAATGATCAAATCATCTACATATACAATGACAACAACTAGCTTGCTATCCCTTTTGGTTACATACAAGTTAGCATCAGAAGTACTTCTTTCAAAACCCATATTTTTGAAAAATTGATCTATTCGTTGGTACCAAGCCCGTGGAGCTTGCTTAAGTCCATACAAAGCTTTCTTCAACCTGCAAACTTTATTTTCTGAATTGGGCACCTCAAAACCTGGTGGTTGAGATACATATACCTCCTCCTTGAGGTGACCATTCAAAAATGCAGATTTGACATCCATCTGGAAAATAGGCCAGGCCTTTTGTGTAGCTACTGCAAGTACCGTCTGAATAGTTGTCATGCGTGCTGTTGGTGCAAAAGTTTCTTGAACATCAAATCCTTCGATCTGTGAAAAACCCTGTGCAATTAATCTTGCCTTATACTTTTCTAATGGTCCATCTGCTTTATACTTAGCTTTCCAAATCCATTTAGTACCTATTACCTTCTTCTTTGGCGAGAAGTCGACTAGATCCCATGTATCATTTTTGAGTATACTATCATACTCCAACTGCATTGCCACTCTCCAACCTGGATCATCAAGGGCTTCTTCAATGGTGGTAGGTTCCTTTATCGAGCCCATGATATCTGCCATTAGAGCCATGTTAACAATGTGTTCTGAGGCTCTTCTTTGCTCCTCTATTCTCTTTGATCTTCGTAATCCATCCGATGATGATTCTGGTACATCTACATGTGGATTGTGATCATCAAAGAGCTGTTGTGCCCACTTCGGTAGTGGCTTACATTGTGTAGCTACAACTGGTTGGCTTTTTATTGAGGAAATTTCTCCATCAGATGTTTCCTCCTCCTCAACTTTAACCTGTCTTTTGGTAGGCACAAGGTGAGATATTTCTCCATTTGATGAGATAGTAGATTTACCTTTATCTTCTACTAAGTGTGGTCGTTCATCAAACACCACATCTCAGCTGACAAAAATCTTCCTTGCCTCAGGATCCCACAACCTATATGCTTTAGACTCTTCACTATATCGTAGGAAGACACAATTTTTTCTTTTTGAATCCAACTTTGATCTTGTTGAATCAGGAATATGTGCATAACAGAAACAACAAAAAATTTTGAACTGCAAAACTGAAGGCTTTTTACCAGAATATGCTTCTTGAGGAGTCATCCCCTTCAGAGCTTTTGTGTAGCTTCGATTGAGGATGTAGACTGCTGTATTGACTGCTTCTGCCCAGAATGAATCAGGCATGTCTTGAGCCTTTAACATACAACGAGCCATTTCAACTACTGTCATGTTCCTACGCTGAACAATGCCATTTTGTTGAGGTGTATGAGCTGTGGTAAGTTGTCTTTTCACACCATGCTCCTTACAGTAATTGTTGAATTCTGTTGACAAGAATTCACCTCCTCTATCTGTTCTAAATTTCTTCAGTTTCCTTCCTGATTCATTTTCTACATACTTATGCCACACTTTAAATTTTTCAAAAGCATCAGCCTTCTATCGAATGAAATAAACCCACATCTTTCTACTATAATCGTCGACTAACAGCAAGAAGTAGAAAGATCCTCCTAAAGCAGGTGTAGACATTTTGCCGCAGAGATCAGCATGTACCAACTCTAGAGGAGCTTGAGATCGATTGCTGGTCTCTCTTGGAAACGCCTTTCGTTGTTGCTTGCCCATCATACAAGCTTCACAAGGTTCCTGCAACTCTAAAAATGCAGGAAAATGAGCAACCATCCCTATTCTTTGCATCTCTTTCAAAACTGCAAATCCAAGATCCCCAAATCGTTGGTGCCATAACCTGCTTACATCTTTATCTTTTGTAGCAGTTAAAGCACTTAACTCATACAAGTTATCCCGTCGTATGCCTTTACCTACAACATTACCTGATGAATCCATGATTTCCACACCACTCTTATTGAAGTGAACTTCGAGTCCACGATCTGTTATTGCAGAAACTGACAACAAATTTCTTTTGAGTGTAGGTACATAGAGAACATTGGATAAATTTTTCTCAACACCTGGAGAAGTGATAAAAGAGATGGTTCCAGTTCCTTCGGCTGGACACTTGGAGTCATTTCCCACCACTACATTGATGGATTCCCGCAGAGGCACTAGGGAACTATACCAATCCGTTTTACTGGTCATATGGCGAGAAGCTCCACTATCTAAAATCCATGGTTCATCAATACGAGCTTGAGCAGATGAACATACCTCTTCAATAGCTACCCAAAGTTCTAGCTCTGTGTTGTTTGCAGACTCTTTGTTCTTCCATGATGATTTTACAGTCCCATTCCGTTCATCAGCTTGCTTCTTTCTGCAATCCTTGATGGCATGGCCTTTCTTTTCACAATAGAAGCAACTTCCTATGAACTTTTTCTTCTTTGGCTTCTTCTTTGATCTTTCAGAAGAGCCTTTACCTTTTGCATTTGCTGAGAATGCAGCATCACTTGTACTTTGCCGATTCTTCAGCCGCATCTCTTCTTCTAAAAGCATCGCACAAAACTCTTCAAATGTAAGAGGAGTTGGTCTTACCTGAGTGTTAAGGGCTGTTACTAATCCATCATACTTTGCTGGAAGAACACGTACACATCTTTGAGCCAGCTCTTCTGGTGTTATAACAACACCAACTGCAGCCAATTGATTTTGAAGATGCTTTATCCGTTTGATAAAATCTTCAGCCTTTTCAGAATCAGAATGCTTTTCATTTGCCAACTGATTTTCTAAATTTTGTATCCTAGTGTGGTTCTTGGTCTCATATTGACGAGCCAATATGCCCCAAGCCTCATGTGCTTTAGTAGTATGTTGAACTAAAGTAAGCACAGAATCACTTACACTAGTGACAATCGCACATAATGCATCAGCATTCTGCCTCTTCCAAGCTCATAGAAGATCTGGATCTGGCTGAATCATCAATCTTGCATTTGCTGGATCTTCAACTGGTATAGGCTCCGAATCCAATCCCATCGGTCCCATGACAGTGTCAAGTAATTCATAGGAGTCCAAAATTGCAAAAATTTTGAACTTCCAGAGTGTATAGTTGGTTCCATCCAGCTTCCCTTCAGTGAATGCAGGTGGACGAATTCGAATAGGTGCAGCATTAACATTAGCTGAAGCAGGCTAAAATAGTGATACTTCTAAAGCTATTCGAACCTTATAGCTCTGATACCATGTAAGACAATAGTTACGCAATATAACACAGGAGCAATAGCAGAGAAGATAACAGATATAGGAGAATTTCAACAATTTTCTACTAGCAGCAAGTACAAAGATGATGGCGTTGTCCACCCGTGCGCTCTCAAGGTAGAGCTTAAATGGTGATCTAGACAACTCTAGATAGGGAGATACAAGGTAGAGGTATGCTAGCTCAACTCGATGTCTCAGGTAGTGCAGAAGTCACGTATATATAGGATCATGGGTGGCCTTCCATGGACGGCTATACATGGGCGGTAGAGAGTGGGCGGCCACTGCCCGCGTAATTGCCATACACGGCTTAGACCGGTTGACCGACCTAACAAATATAAATGATTTCTGACTCCGATAGGGAATATTCTATGGAATATTCCCTTTAACATCGCCCCGGGGGCGCTGCCCCCGGACCCCCACCAAGGGGCCCGCTGGCCCCCTTGGATCCCCGAGCCGGGGCTGCTCCCCACTGCCCCGGACCCCCCAATTGGGGACCCTGGTAACTCCCTTTCCTTACCATACCTTACATGGTCCAATATGACCTTCATCCAACACGCAAGTTGGGATTCCCATCGATTGGGTAATGCACGCTTGGCTTCTCCTCATAACGGGGGCCTTACAAAATGTGCATACAATCATGAGGGGTAGACATTGATCATATACTAACAAAGCCATGGGGCTAAAAACCTTTACTTCTTCATGAAAGTCACCATTAAGAAATGTTGTTTTAATGTCCACCTGATGTACATTCCAACCATGATGAGTTGCAAGTGCACAAATGCTACAAACAGTAGCCATTCGACAAGTAGGAGCAAAGGTTTCATCAAAATCAATGCCTCTTTCCTACGCATAACCCTTTGGAACAAGCCTAGCTTTATACTGTTGGAGCAAGTCTATGACAAGCCTAAGTATTGGCTTGAGTCCCACAAAGTCATGAAAAAAGCTTTAAAATGAAGACAATGTAAAGCACTTGTGAACTACCTCTTGTAACTTTTGAAGAGTTTACTTAATGTAAAAGTGAAAGAATCGTAAGTGGTTGAGACCACTTGATCAAGAATGGAAAGAGGAGCCACGAATTCGTGATTTGTGGTAGGTAGAGAATCAAATCAATCATTGATTGATTGGAGAGTGATTGAGGGAAGTTAACCTCCCAAACTCAACTATAAATAGATGGCAGTTTTAATCGTGGTTAGAGAGACCTATTTGAAGACCTCCAAGACCTGAGCTTTATGCCATATGAAGGTGTGATTACAAGGCACACATATGTATCAGTAAGTCCATTGTATTTTACAAACAATATACTTTCATTTTCATTATCATTTGGGTTCATATTTCCATGTTCTTGTGAAGTGTACTACTCACTGCCATTACTCTCAGTTTTCTCAGTCAGATTGCAGAGATGTTTTCTCTGAGCTTGGTGCATCATTTTCATTGCTTTAACGTGGTAAAGTTATCTCTATAAGTCTACTATATGCTCACAAATTTTCATGTCATTTGGATGTTGCAATCTTCAGTTATGTTCAGTTGAAGTCAATAGTGTTTGTTCATCTTCACTTCTCTGTCAGGTACCCGACTTTTTCACTCATCTTGTCAGAGCCATTTCTCAATGGTTACTTATCCAAATTCAATGATTTAAAGCTTGTTGGATTCAACTAACTGTCTATTATAACCATAAAAATTTTCATAATCATTAGATTCCTACATTTTGAGTTATGTTCATTTGTCTGCTCACTGGTCCCAAACTGTAGCAGCCCGTGAAAATCGGGATGATGTCATCACTTGTTAAAACTCATTCTCAGTGTGTGGTTTATTATTTTTGATGATATTACTCTTAAAACTTAGCTCTTTAAGCTACCTAGACTTCCCCAAGAGGAATTAAGCTAATTGCTGCTGTGCTCAGAGAATTCTGTAAAACACTGGACAGGTGTATGAACCAAGAATAGCAAGTTTTCACCTCTGAGCTAACTCCAACTTATCTGTTTTGATATATCTTTTTGAGAGTGATCTTCCAAGGTACATAGGGTGTCTAATACATCCATTGGCAAGCTAAAAAGGCCCACCATATACTCCTGGAGTTCATTTGGCTGGTGTAGATCAAGGATTTTGCAACACCTCTTCATCGTCAAGCACATACCTATCCATCTCTTCACATATACCTATCAAGTGTTCCATCAGGTCTAAGCTTCAGCTTGTATACCCACTTAATGCCAAGGGCCTTCTTGCTAGGAGGCAAGTCACATAAAGACCAGGTACCATTTGTCATGATAGCATCATATTCAGATTGCATTGCAGCCATCCAACGTTCAGAATTTTGTGTTTCATCAAGAAAAACAGGCTTAGTCTCATCACAAAGACTAGAGGTAGCCATAACATAGCAATCTAATGCAAAAGAGGTACTATGAGAGTCTGACTGAGTACGATATGACAGAGGTGCATCTAATTTGCTATCATGCAAGGTCTGCACCATCCATTTTGGCATAGTTTTTGCCTGCTCAATATGAGCTCTCTCATCAACAAGTGCATCATGTAAATTTGCATAAAAAATGGAATAATCTGCATCATCACATGAAACCTGCGAAGGCTGAGAAGTTGCCTCATTAGCACTAGTGTTGTACTAGGACACTATAGTGTCCTGAAAAGTGATCATCAGCTTTCTCTAATTTTTCTGAGAAAATGGTTCATGGTTTTGCATATCTACCACTTCAGCATTGTAGATCATTGCTTACACTATATTGGAAAAATAAAATTTATGAAATTTAGAATCAAATGAATATTGAAAAAGATATTGCAATTGCCCTCATATGAGCCTTTTCTAAGTGGCTATATATGAGCATATGTTTGACTAAATGAGCTGAAATAGGCGATGGGTTGAGCAAATTAGATCATCTTTTTTTACGTGTGAGTAGCCAAAGGGTGTTGCTTGGGTTCTATATCTCATAATTTGAGAAAATCAAATCATACGTGGCTCATAGGACTTCCACAAAACTCAAGATACCTCACAGACGTGCTGGGCACATATTCCACCAGCCATTTCTCTCTTTTTGGATGTCCTACACCTGTGATATGGTAGGGGATAGTAGCCTTGTGTGTCCCCTTTGCACTCAAGCTCCTGCTCCAACAAAAGCAAAGCAATGGCAAAAAATCAAAGGACAGAAGATACATGTACGTGCTCTTGAGTTTGGAGAGGAATGTGCAAAGTCATTCTTTCCACTCACTTGGGATTGTGAAATGTGTGTAGGGAGGATAATGTCTTACTGTAATAAGAAGAATGCTTTCAAGTACTCCTTCCAAGGGGATTCAAGTATTTATTGGCTTCCATGGCAAATAATTCGTCCTTTCCTTTGCAATGAAGATGGGAGTCATTCCAAAAGCAATGTTCCATTTTCTTCTTGCATCCTTTCTCACATCTCATAAGAGGAAGAGGAATGATGCAAAATCTTCTCCATCAAATGCTAATGACAAAGCACTTGGTCAAAATGACAATCATTCCATTGCCCAAGGTATTTCTTCCATTCATGAAAACAAGATCATTGTTGATTCAATTTATGCAAATGATCATAATGAGGAAATAGATGTACCTATGCAATCCAATGTTGCACATGATAATGGGGCAAATACTAATTCAATGGTTCCTAAACGAGGAAGACCTTCTCAGAGAAGACATGTACAAAGAGGAAGACCAAGGATTATGAGATATGCATTGCCAAATGAAGTACATGTTGATACTCATGTGAAGAAGGCTTCTAGACAAAATGAAGAATCTTCTTCTATGCCAAGTGCTAATGTATCAAATGATGAGCATGCATCTGTGGGAGAAGGAGATGTGGTTGAAGACAATTTGCTTGAGGTTGAAGGTGGAGTTCTCTCTGATAGTGATGATGACATGGCTTCCTCTAGCACACCTATGCCAAAATGGAGATCTGGAGATGCTTTGATGTTGAACTAGAAGGGACATTTCATACAATGCCTAGTTTTATTGATATCACAGGTCCGAACATGGGACAAGTCCCACGTGAGTTCACAAAAATTCAACTTCTTTTAGCATTGTTTTCACTTGACTTGCTTGATATGATCATTGCTGAGACTAATCGACATGGAAGAGAAACACAATAAAAAGTATTGTCTAATTATGAGAGTACTCAAAGATGGAATGCTATAGATATACATTCATTCCTATGATTCTTGGGTGTATCTATTGCCATGTCTATTCAATATATTTCCAACAAAAAGTGCTATTGGAGAGATGATGTATGTGGAATGATGTGATTTCCTAATTATGGTAGTATAATGGGCATGATAGAGTTCCAAAAAATAAAGAGGTTTTTGCTTATTAGAGATAACTCTCAAAGGCCAATAACAAAAGGTAGAGGTGATTATAAATTGTGGCAAGTGCTGCCTTTAGAAGAGAGGCTGTATCATACTTTTCAATCACATTACAATTGTGGTAAGAATGTAACTGCGGATGAGAGGATAATTCCTTCCAAGTGCAAAATGAATCCTTGTAGAGTGTATAATCTAGAAAAGACACATAAATTTGGTATACAATTGTCCAATATGTGTGATTCAAAAATAGGTTATAACTATTCATTTTGCGTTGATGATAAACTTCCTTGCCAAGATTTGTCATATAATGTGGTAACAGATCTTTTTTATGACCATGTAGTGAACTTGAACCTAAGAAGTCAACTTCTTCAAGTTTGGGTACAGGAACAATGCATCACATTAGAATTAGAGAATTGCATGCTCACAAATCTAGATGTCACACATTCTCTTAGTTCTTCTAGGACTAATCTTAGCAAAAAAGATGTTATATGTGTCAAAAGCTCTATGTTCTAGAAGAACCAAATCATGGAAGAACAAGCTCAAAGAGAAGCGGACTCCTCCTCTAGTGCAAAAACTAATGCCATCACAATAACTCAATCAACAAGGCAAGCAAAATGATACATGAAAATCGCTATATCAAGTAGACAAAGGGACTTTCAAGAAGAAAGTAGTCCTTGGAATGAAGCAAATCTGGGTACGAAAAGGAGAGCAACCCCCTACCTTGCCAACACAATTCCCACCTAGGCAAGCAAACCATGCTAAGACAAGAACCAAGCAACCATGATCAGCTCAACGAGAAGGCCTCCAAAAAATTTGGGTGTCTAAGAAATTAGTTGCAGTTCAACAAGGACAATCACATATATGGGTACCCAAAGCGCTCTTACACGCACAAAGGCCTATGCTCTTCACCATGCAAATGGTCTCAACAAAGAAGCCAAGGAGAGAAAGGGTTAAGAACTGAGCACAGAGACCAAAAAAAGATAGACTCACCTCTTCGACAAAAATAACCAAGCACTCATCAAGGATATGGCTTTGGACGCCAAAAGTGCCAGTAGCATCCACAGAACCAAAGAGCGAACCACACCGGATACCAAATTTTAGAAACCATCTCAAGATGAAGAGACCAAGCGTGATCTCTACAGGGCCAAATACTATTTTGAAATGGATCCCATGGATCCCTATAGGAAGGATTACATCATTGCAAGCTTCAATCGACACCTTCAAACAAAGATTGCATCAAGTCTACAAGTAACATCAAAAGCCTCGACCAACAACAACCATGTGTCTTTGGCATAACCTTGTCTTTTGCACCATCCAAGTCATGCATTTCCAAAGTATGCACAATAGAGGGCCACATTACCTGGCCGTGCATAGACACAATTGAGAACTCGAGGCACATGAGACACATTGGACATATGTAAAATATTTTTTATGCTAACATTTTTCTTCTTGTTTGGTGACATTGTATTAAAAAAAAGGAAACTAAAAACCATTGTAAATACCATTTTCCATTTTTGTAACTCCATTTTGTGCAAGTCGAGGAGTCCTGAAGCTTGAGGATATTAGAAGCATCACCTTGCCAATTTTCATAATTTTTAGACTATGTTTGAGCCCCCAAATAAGCCATGGAACCTAATTTTTAACTAGGCCAGACACTAGGTCTCGACAAGGCCAAAACCACTAAAAAAAAATGGTTGGAGAGCTCATTTTTGAGAATGGCTTGTTAGAGATTTGAGATCTTGTAATAGATTTCTTTATAATCAAAGTCCTTCCATTGTTCCACTCTTTGCTCTTACCTTGTGCATGTGTGTGTGTATGTGTATGCATGCTTGTGTTCTTTCACTCACGCAGTTGTGCCATCACTTGCTCACGGTCTTCATACCGGTCCTCATGCCTCCACGGATTGACATTTATGAGGTGAAGCTCCTCATGTTGGTACTTGCCATTGTTCTAGAGTGACAAGCTTCTTAACGTGGTGCTTATCATTGTGCTAGAGCAACACAGAGTTTGGTTGGAAAATGGAATCCAAATAGTGAATAGGAGTGGTTTGATTGAGGGAACCCAACCACTTGCTATCTCAAAAAAAGAAAAAAGCAAGTATGGTTCAGCTTTGGGTTCATCAAAACCAAAGCCTCAATCTTCCTCTTCCACTCATTCCCCTAATGATGCTAATTTTCAAAAGGCAAAGAGATGCAAATATTGCCAAAAGGATGTACTATTGGTGAATGTAGAAAGCTTGCTAAGCATAATGAAAAGAAGAAGGATATGTGCATGTCTATTGCTTAAAATTCTTCAAATGCAAAGAATGATGAAGCCAACATGGCTCAAGATTCTTGGGCATGTGTTGGTACATGTTACTATGATGCATCATTGCAATATAAATGTACGGTTGTAAGTTAGGCTAATTTGAATTGGTTCTTTGATAGTGGTGCTTCAAAGCACACAACTTCATGCAAAAGTTCTTTTGCACTTTGAAAGATGCAACAGATGGAGGACATGTGGTGTGCACAAACAATGCCTCTTATCCTATCATTGGAGTAAGAGAAATTGAGCTTACGACTGCAAATGGAGGTTTGATTCTTCTAAAAAATGCATTGTATGTACCCAATATCAAGAAGAACTTAATTTGAGTTCCTTTGATTACCAAAGCTGGACTTCATGTACATTTTGTTGATGATAAGTGTATGGTTCATGATTTCAACAATGGTGATATTATCGTGATGTCTGGTACATTGTGCAATGGTTTCTATTGCTTGGATATATACAAGAAAGCTACCTCAAATGCCTTGGTTGCTCATACTTCTTCCATAGCTGAAATGGATCTTTGGCATACTTATTTCAATAACTTGAACTTCAATAGTTTGCTTGGATATATACAAGAAAGCTACCTCAAAAGCCTTGGTTGCTCATACTTCTTCCATAGCTGAAATGGATCTTTGGCATACTTATTTCAGTAACTTGAACATGTTTATTAGTTTGCCAACACTTGAGTCCATTCAAAAGCATGCATATAAAGGTTGCATTCTTGGAAAAATGCATCATGCTTCTTTTCCAAAGGTCATACACACACTACAAGAAAATTTTATCTTGTTCATAATGATGTATGTGGTCCCCTCAAGACTCCAAATTTTGGGAAGCATGTATATTTTGTTACCTTCCTTGATGATGCTACTTCTCATACATGGGTATATCCTATGAAATCAAACAATGATGTATTTTTTTGCCTCAAAGAATTTCTAGCTATGGTTGAAGTTTTTTATGAAAATAAAATTTTGACCCTTTCCGCAAATCATGGTGGTGAATAAGTGTCACATGAGTTTAATGTTTTTATTTGTGAAAGAGGAATTTCACACCAATGTATAGTGCCATTTACACCTCAAAAAAATGGTGTTGTAGAGCATAAAAATAGAAAACTTCTTGAAATGGCATCATGTATGGTTAAAGGAAATCACCTTTCTCACAAGTTTTGGATGGAAGTGATCATGTGTGCAAACTATGTGTTGAATCGCTGCCCTACAAAAGCATTCAGAATCATCACTCCTTATGAGACTTGGAATGGACATAAACCTATGGTTAGTCATGTGACAGTGTTGGGTTGTTTGGCATATGCTCTTGTGCCATGACAACAATGTCTTAAACTTGATGAAAAGGCAAAGAAATGTATATTTGTTGATTATAATGTTGAAAGTAAGGGATATTGTTTGTACCATGGATTGATGAACACAATTATTGTGAGTTGAGATGTGGTATTTTTTGAAAATTGAGTTTTCCCTCTACTTGAATGCAAAAAAAAGCCAACAGTTAGTTCACAAGATGTGTTTGATAACACTCATGCCTTTGTTCCAAAGTGGTGTGCTGACTACCCAAGTGAGGTTCAAAGGGCTGAAAAATTCCAACAAAATAGACTTGAAAATGTAGAGAATTTCTAGCCAAACATGGTTTGAACTGATGGAAATTTCTAGCCACATATGGCTGGACATTTGCATAAAAATATGGCTAAAAAAGTGCAAGAAATTCAGCTCGTGCATGATATACATGTTGATGATGTATTACATAATGAATGCATGTCTATCAAGAGTGCACAAACTACGTTGAAGTGGTTGAAAAAATCTTTGCAAGATAGAAAATTGAGTGCACCTTTACTTAGTAGAACAAGATGAAGCTCTCACCATGCATCAAGTAATTTTGTGGATTATTCTCTTATTGCAACATATATTGAAGAGCCACTTGTGATGATCCACATTGGATGAATTCTATGCAATTAGAAATGGATTCCATACATAGGAATGATACTTGGAAGTTATGTGAATTGCCAAAAGAAAAAAAATCCATGGTACAAAGTGGTTCTACAAGATTACGAAGTCAGATGGTAGCATTAATTGCAAAAAGCTAGATTGGTTGCCAAAGGATATGTGCAAAATATGTCATTGTCTATGAGGAACCTTTCACACCTAATTCACACATGATTACCATTTGTACTATGGTTGCATTGGCTGCCCAATGAGGGCAAACTACATTAATTGGACATAAAAACAACTTTCTTGAATGGTGATTTTCAAGAAGAGGTTTATGTGAAGCAAAATATTGGATTTTCTACGAAAAGGCAAGAGCATATGGTTTGATGCTCTCGTAATGCTTTGTTTGGTCTCAAGCAATCTCCACATGCTTGGTATGAAAAAATCCATAAGCACTTGATTGCTCTTGGCTTCACATGTAATCCAATTGAAAGCACACTATGTACGCAACGATGAGGTTGATTTTATAGTGCTTTTTCTTTGTGTTGATGACATACTTGAATGGGTCATGTGGTGCAAAACTTGACATCCTTATGGCTGATTTTTAGCATACTTTTGATGTCACTTACCTTGGTCTTTTGAGCTACTATCTTGGAATCCAATTTGTATCTATCAAGGGGGAACTGTTATGCATCAAGGAAACTATGTTGAGAAACTACTTCAACATTTTGACTTTGAGGATTGCAAGTTAGTTTCCACACCCGTTGAGACATTATTTAAGTTCTTAGTTGAGGATTCCAATGATGCATTTGACACTTCTCTTTATCATCATGTTGTGGGATGTCTTATATACAAATGCAACACAAGTTCAGATATATAGTATGTGATTTCCCAATTGAGTGGATTCAAGCATAGCCCTAGCACTAAGCATTGTCAAGCAATGGAGTGTGTGTTTAGAACTCAAAGGAACTTTGGGTTTAAGTCTCTGTTGGCACTCAAGGTTAATCACAAGGCATGGGAATGCATCGAAGAAGTGGACACACAAGAAGAGGGAGCATGTAGGGAGCTCCAGGAAGTATATGTCAAATTTTCAAAAGAAATCCCTATAAAAACAATGATTTTGATCACTAAAAACCATTGGAAATATCATTTCACATTTATGCAGCCCCATTTTTTAAAATCAAGGAGTCCTCAATCTTGAGGAGTTTGTGAAGTATTTATCTACCAATATTCATGATTTTTAGACTCCATTTGAGACCTTAAATAAGGCCTAGAACCTAATTTTTAATTAGGTTAGAAGTTAGGTCTAGATAGGGCCAAAGCTAGTGAAAAACTATAAAAAGATCTAGAAAGCTCATTTTTGAGGTTAGAAAGTTAGAGCTTCTTGAAGAGTGTAATCGAGTCATTAAGAATCAAAGCTTCCATTGTTCCTATCTTTGTATCTTGCCTTGTGTGAGTGTGTGTGTCTTGAGATATCAAGCTCAATATGTGATGATTTCGGATGACACGTATCACTTTTTCATTTCTTTGACATGTATCACACCAATATATGTCAAGGATACTTCATTGAGCTTTACTAGATTTATGCACCGAGAGTGATGGCACATTCTTTTCTTGCTGGCTCACTCACTCACGGACATTAGGATTTTCCTTGTGTATTGTTGTTTATATATTGCACTAGTTCTATTGTTGTTTTAAGTCATTTCTTGTATATTCCTATTATGTAATAGAAGAAGAAGAAGAAGAAGAAGAAGAAGAAGAAGAAGAAGAAGAAGAACAGCATTCTTCCTTGCCTCAATCTGTGTGTGTGCTCCTCTTTGATTGTGAGAGAGATTGTGTGTGTGAGCTCTCTTCCTCATCTCCTTCCTCGTGACATGGTATCAAAATTAGTGTGGTTGTAGAGAGCTCGTCGAAAAAGCCAACAGTGAAGAGTACAGGAGAAGGTGTGGAGAAAGCGTGATTCACAAACGATCTCATATTGCTACAAGAATTGGCGTGAAGTTAGAAAGCATCAAAATCTTTTTGATAGTTATCCCTTCAGGGTCACTCATTTTTGGCAGATTTCTATTTTGGAGCCATCTAGACCTCCGTTTCAAGTCCGCAAGGTGGGTGTTGATATATTTAGGTAGTGATTTGTATGAACACACTAGGACCTCCGGCGCACCTTTTTCCCTTGTTAGGAGGTTTTTTCCCCCAGCTTGTATATAGGCCTATTGCCCTAATGGGCTACTTATCTTTGTAAATTCTAGTGGTAATACATTCAGTATTGTGTGTTGTGGTCCAAGCTTCTTCTTCTTCCTTGTGTTGTTTGCGCGCTTCTGTAGACCTCTAACTCCAACAATTGGTATCAGAGCAGGTCACCGCTTCATCTAGGGCATCGTGAACACCTCTCTGAATGCACTATCATAGTGCTTGTGTAGGCTATTTTGTCTTTTTGTGCCAAAGGTATATACCAATTTTGGTTTGCCAGTATAAGCATCTCAAAGTCTGCTACAGGTCTAGCAGAATTCATCTGGGTAGTTTTGTTCAACATTTTGAGATACAGTCAATTTTTTGCATCAAGGTATTTTAGTCACCGACCATGGCTGAAAGTAGGGATTTATTCTGTATGTTGGCTGTTGAGAATAAGTTGGATGGTACCAGCTATTTGTTATGGGATTATATGATGCCACATGTATTGGTCGCAAAAGGACTATGGAACATTGTGCAAGGTGTTGAAAAACGTCCTATCACATGTTGTCGTCGAGATTTTCTCTCCTCTCTCACTCATGAAGGCCTACAGGAAACACATTCAATGAAGGTAGCCAGAATTCCTTGAGAAGTCCAAGATGCATCAAGGATGTCAAAGGGAGTTTACATGCAAACTTTGGAAGAAATCGAGCAAATCCAGGGTGGCAGTCAAAGCTGGTCAAACTTTGGAAATTAGGGCAAAAATTTCAATTTCTCCAAATCACATGAAAATTCATATACTTGTAAAGCCTATCAAAGTCAGTCTATAGCCCGAATTTCATATGAAAATGGATTTTCTAGCACATTGATATGCCATGTGCATTTTGTAAAAAATGTAATTTTTCCACTTAGACCCTACAAAATTTTGTTTAGGAATTTTTGTTAGCCATATGGTTTGGCATGTATAAAGATCATATGTGGCTACATATTTGTACAAAGTTTCAAGGCTATCAGAGCTTCCTAGACACCTTAATGCCACCTTGCAAGCTTCCAAATGTAGTCAAACTTGTACAAGGAAGATTCAGATGGGAGTTTTTTTTGCATATTCCTAAAGAAGGCCTTTCAAAACATAGTGCTACAAACTTTTAGCTTCATCAAAGGATATTTGAAGGATCAAAGAGCACAAAATCCAGTTTTCAAGGTCACCGCAGTTTTCTAGAATAAGAAAATTGAAGGCTTGAAGGGTTGCCACATGCCAAAATATGATTGAACCAGATTGTACGGTCAAGATGAGCTAAAGCATAAAGGAAGGAGGATCCACGAGTTTTTTCATCAAAGAATACTTTTTTTACAGTTAAAGATCAATAATGCAAAGTTTCTCCAAAAATAGTGGCTTATCTTATCCAAATTGATCAATGATTGGAGATGCACTAAAGCATAAAGGAAGGAGGATCCACGAGTTTTTTCATCAAAGAATACTTTTTTTACAGTTAAAGATCAATAATGCAAAGTTTCTCCAAAAATAGTGGCTTATCTTATCCGAATTGATGTCAGCACTGATCTGACGGTCCAGATCATCCCCAGATCCAATGGTGGAGAATGAAGGAACCTAAATTTCACTCCTTTACACTAGATTTGATAGAAAGAACAATTCCAAGCCATTGATTTGATTAATCAAATGGTTGTAATTGAAAGTAGTGATCCTAGAGTTAAGAGTTGATTTCTCTAGATCCAAGGGCCCAAATTCATTCAAAAAAAAATATAAACCCCCCTCCAAACTCCTAGAGCATCATTGTTAGGCATCCATAGGGCTCTTTCTAGCTTAAGGTTTCCTTGAGACGATCACCCTCGGTTGAGCGAGTGAGGATCCAAGGTGGGCTAGTATGAGTATAGTACCTAGTTTCACATTTAAGTTAGAACTCCAATCTAGGATAGGCTCTTGAAACCAGCATCTCTATCTTGACTCACCCTCGGTGGAGCGTGTGAGTGAGTTAGAGCTGGTTTTAATGAGTCTTAGACTTCTTTAGTTAGACGTTACGAGCCTAGACATACATAGGGTCAATGAAGTGGAACTCATCTTCTTACGTGTGACATTCGGTTGAACTGTCATGGTTTGAAGGTCGGAACCGCCTTTGATCAGTAGACTGCTTAGCTTGACGTATCACGACGATCTTATACATGTATCTTAATTCAAATCCTTTTAATTCATGTCATGTCACTTGTCTCTTGTCTCTTGTCTCTCAGTTTCTTAAGTATTTTTACATGTCTTCTATTTTCTTCTATGTGTGACAAGGCTCCGCAGTATTGCGTTGAACCAGTGAGGATGTTTCATTGAGCTTGTGATTAAACTCTATCATCATAATTCACTTGCATGCATATAATCCATACATACCCATACATATTGTTTAGTTTCAGAAAGTGTATAAGAAGCTCCAATATTGGACCATTCTTCCTTTCGAAACTGATTTATGTGTAAGGATTCCATCTATTCTCGTCATGCATACATATCATCCAAAGAAGACTATGCATATGGATTAGAATTAGGAAGTGTTTAAGAAGCTCCTTCAATGGACCATTCTTCCTTCCAAATTGGATTCGTGTGTATGGTTTTCTTTCATTCTTATCAGTCATGTTCATAAATCTAACTTGCACTCCTACATTCCCATTTCCATAATCATTTCAACATCTCCCTCTTCTCCATACTCAACATTAATTTCACTTTCATGTCCTTAAACCTTCCAGCATTCATTAGCTTCATACATCTCGTGTGTGCCACGATCGGACCCGATCCACCCGGATTGCGATCACCTCCACATTTGAACCCGACGTGAAATGCTTCGTGGCATTTGCTTCTGATCTTGTTGGGAGGTTGTGATCCATATCCTTTGTTTCATATTTTTCATCCTCATCATATCATCATCATCAGTCTTGAGTGTTGCACTGGATTTCTCACAGTATCCTTAACATCTTCGTCGTGAAGTAAACACATTTGTGAGAGATCTAGAGCATCGTGCATCACTTGCTTATTCACATATGATGGAGGAAGGATTCAAATCCCTTATTGTTGAGAAACAAGGCCAAAGAATAGTCTCTTCTATGTTGAGAGAGAAGGGAAAATTCAATGGCATCAACATCACAAGCTACTTAGATTTGTTTGAAGAGCAAGCTATGATTTTTTGTCTTCTCGAAGATCATTTGATATCATTCTTTGAACGAATTGTTGATAGCTCTATCATAAACCGTGTCACTCAATATGATAGTCTTCCTTGGAGTGATTTTAGAAAGGAGATGCTCAAAGACTTCTATCTTGAAGATTATAGCCAGCATAATCGGGATGGATTCTTACGATGGGTCAATTCACCAAAGCTTAGTAGCTCTATTACTCACTTACAAAATGAGTATATTAGACGCTATGAACAACTTCCGGATGAGGATAAGATAACTTTGGAACCTGATCTTGTGATCAATTTTCTTAAGCTTCTTCATCCTGAAACTCGTAGGGAAGTTGAACGGCGATTAGAAGAACCGGATAAGTGCTATGGTCTTACTTGACAATTGGCAAGAAGTGCGTAAAGTAGTAGAGGTTGTAGCCCATAGACATCAAAGACAATCCATGCTTTATGAGCAAACTAGTCTTCCTCAAGCTAGCCTTCCACAAACTAAGGAGCAAGTTAGAGAACAATCCCATGCTATGATTTTTGACTCTACCCCTATTCCTCAAATGATGGAGCCTACTCAAGGTTTTAAAGTAGAGCCAAATAAAAGTGTAGCTGAACAATCTCAAGTGGAAATTCTCACTAAGCAAATGGAAAGTCTTATTGCTACACAATCCAATTTGGCCAAGACTATAGATGCTTTACAATCTAATTACACCAAAACTTTCCAAAATCAAATGAGCCCAATGTCTTTTCAAGAGCCTAATCAACATGTTATAGCTACCAATCAAAATCCACAAGTAGCTCCTACTCAAGCATATCAAATTCCTCCAATGCATAATCCTTCAATGCAAAATCATCATCCTCATGTGCAAAATCCTCAAATGTATCAAAACATGTATCCTCAAGCTTCTCAAATAGCTTTTCAAAATCCTCAAAATCAAAATTTTCAGAATCATCAACCGTATAATATGGAATCTCCGCTTGCACCTCAAGTACCACATGTTGCTCCCCAAGCTCCTCAAATACATCAATTGCCTTTTCAAAATCCTAATTATCCTGTTCAAGCAATACCTTATCAACAAAATCCTCAATTTCAAAATTTCCCACCACAAATTAATCAAAATCCTCAAAATCAAAATGGTTTTGTGTGTGGCCCTCATAGGTGTCCTTGGTGTGATTCGTTAGAGCACTTTTTGAGAGATTGTGAACTATTGAAGGCTGCTAAGGAGCAACGACTAGTAATAGACATAGACAAGAAAATCTGTGACTATCGATCTAGGCTACCTTTGCAAGGAAATTATGGTAAGGGAGGAATGAAAAAACACTATGAAAATATAACCATAACGGATGTAGGAACTAGAGGAGTGAAACTAGAAGCTCTTGATGAGCAACAAGTAGAATCAAGTAAACCGACAAAGGAAGGTGATTTTTCCATAGAGGCTTTGGTAAGAGCACGAGATGAGATTAGGAGAATAACGGCTTGGGAATCACCGATAGAAGATCAATCTCTTATTTCTCATATATCCAATGTAGAAGAAAAATGAAAAAGAGATGAAGTTGAGCCTAGTGAAAGAAGAGTGACTCAAAAACAAACCTCAGAGGGAATAGAAACAATCATAGAGCAAGGAGAAACATCACAATCCAAAGATAAAAAACAAGAATCACAACCCAATGAACAAAAACAAGAGGAGAAACAAAAAGGGAAGAAGACAACGCAAAGAAAGACAGAACCAAAGCCTTTAGATAAACAAGAACAATCAAAACAAACTGAAGAACAAACACGAGAACATGAACAAAAACAAGATCCTGAACAAAAACAAAAGAAACCAAAGAGAAAACCTAAAGCCATCTTGATTTCAGAAATTGAGAGAAAAATAGATCCTTTGGAGATTTTAGATGACATTTTGCTTAAGAGTCAAGTGACTATGTCTTTAGAACAAGTTTTCTCTATTGCAAAGCCTGTTTTTAAAGATAACTTTATTGGCTTAATTAAAAGGAAGAGGTTTCTGCTTAATCTAGATACTGAGATGCAAGATTCTCTAGTTCAAGATCAAGCTATGAATGAAGCCTTAAGCTTTGATGAATCTGATGAAGAGGGACTTTGATGATGATGAAGTAAATGTTAATAAAAATTTCTTAGGACCTATTCAACCTAACCATGAAAATCATGAAAACAATCCTGAAAGTCACTTTAAAAGAAAATTTTGGTCTAGGTACATCAGAGATGTATGTTAAAATAGGAAATGATAAGAACACTATCACTGTAAATGCATTAGTAGATTCCGGCTCCGAAATCAATGTGATTTCAAGAGAAGTCTATGATAAGCTTCGATGGCCCATAGATAAAGATTGTGGGTGGTGTATGAGAACTGCAGATAATGGTGTAGGTACCCTGTATGGAGCTTGTGCTATTGTGCCGATATCCATAGGAGGAATCACAGAAGAGTTTCACTTTTTTATTCAAGATAATTGCTCCTATGAAGTTCTCTTAGGTCAACCCTTTATTTTTGAGAGTCGTATGGAAACTAAAGATATGGATGATGGGTCTACCTATGGTAGATTTAAGTCTAAGGATGGAATGCAATCACTTCAAGTCATGATGGTAGGAGTGAATCATCCTAGGAATCGATTGTCAATTAGAAAGAAACCTATTGTTACTCAGAGTCATGAGCATGCTTGTAGTGATTGTGCACCTCGATTCATGTTTGGAGCTACATATGATCAAAATTTCGGATAGAATCCATTGTTGAGCAAGACAACAGTGGATATTGGTTTGACATCTCGCATCCAACCAACATGTACAATAGTTTGTCACTTTGTTTTCCACATTCTAGATTTGATTTTCTTCATAAGAGTCAATTGTCCAAGTCTTTTATCCAAAAAATCCAAAAAAATTATAAAAACAACAAAATCATGGAACATGATGAGAACATTGAGCATGTGATTGAAACATCTCATTGTTTCTCTACTCTTGAGGAGTTAGAGTTATGTCTTCAACAAAATTCTAATTCCCATATTATTCTTCTTTCTTCCCTTGATGAGTATGCTCTTATCCAAGAATATGCTCTCAATGTTGACAAGTGCTCAAAATTTAACCAAACACATGATGCCCTAGTTGAAACAAAGTAGAAAACTGTAGACAAAAAAATCAAACCCATAGCTCAACCATTACCTCAAGGA
Organism: Ceratopteris richardii; assembly: GCA_020310875.1. NCBI lineage: Eukaryota > Viridiplantae > Streptophyta > Polypodiopsida > Polypodiales > Pteridaceae > Ceratopteris > Ceratopteris richardii. Next base: position 56,981,611 of record CM035415.1, read on the forward strand.
AGTAATGAAAAAATTATTGATGTGAAAAATGATCCAATTCTTCGGGATAAGAAAAACATAGGATATACATTCACGGATGAGACAATCAAACAGGTGAAAATTGGTAGAGATGATGACTTTCTTTTGCCAATAGAGAGAGATAAAATTGAGAGAGTTATACGGATCCATGGAAAAGCCTTTACTATGTATCCTCATGAGATTGGTTGTGTAGATCCTAAGCTAGTTGCACCCATGATAATCTTTACTATTCCACATATTCCATGGAATCTTCGCCCTATACCAGTTCCAAAGGCTCACTTACCTGAGCCAATGAAACTACTTAAGGAGAAGATAAACATGAGAATTTTAGAGCCATCTTTTGCACCGTACTCAAATCGATGGTTCATTGTGTCTAAAAAGAATGGGAAACTATGTTTTATTCAAGATCTCCAACCTGTCAATAAAGTCACCATAAGGAATGTAGGATCAAGACCCATTGTAGATGAGTTTGCTGAATCATTTTCTAGACATTCTATCTATTCAATGGGTTATTTATATTCTGGGTATGAACAATTCCAATTAGCAATTGATAGTCGTGACATAACCACAATGAAAACTCCTTTAGGCTAAGTGCAAATGTGTACCTTACCTCAAGGAGAGACTAATTCTGTGGCTCATATGATGAGTGCTATGAATATGGTCTTACATGATTTTATCCCTCATATAACTATGCCATTCATTGATGATATTCCAATTAAAGGGTGTGAGGAACGTCTAAAGGATATTACTTTAGATTCATCTGGATGTCGTAAATTTGTTCTTGAACATATCTCTGATTGTGAAAGAATATTTCAACGATTTGAAGAGGTAGGTCTCACATTTTCCATAGAAAAATCTGTTTTTGGTGTTAACGAGGTTCTTATTGTTGGACATTTATGTGGCCATTATGGTCGAAAGCCATACCCACAAAAAGTTGATGCCATTAGCAAGATTTTTGAAACATGTAACTTCGTGAGTGAGGTACGTAGACTTCTTGGTGCTTGCATCTTTTATGTTATTTGGATCCCACACTTTGCTCATGTTGTTGATTGTCTCTATGACTTGTTGAGGAAGAAACAAAAATTTATTTGGACTGACAAACACACTCAAGCTATGCGTAAATTGAAGAAATTATTGCTTGAAGCTCCCATCCTTAAGCGTGTAGACTATTCTGCTAACAAACCTATTATATTGATTGTTGATACTAGTCCTATTGGTATAGGTTGTGTCATAAGTCAAGATGATAGTGAAGGGAATAGATATGCAATTAGGTTTGGTGCCAAAATTCTACATGAAACACAACGAAAATATCCACAGATTAAACGAGAACTATGGGGTATGCTAACAGCTTTGAAAACAGACAAAGAATATTTCATTGGTGCAAATGTCAAAGTTGAGACTGATTGTTTGCCTCTCATTGGAATGATAGCCAATTGTTCATCTCCTGATATAGCCATGCTTAGATGGATCTCATATATTAAGTTCATAAATCCTAGGTTAGTTCATATTTCAGGTAAGTCAAACTCACTTGCTGATATGTTATTGAGAGCTATATTTGATGATGATCTTGAAAGTGATCTAATAAAGAATGTGAATTTAGTTGACTATGTTCCACATATATATGAGTAGGAGAAATTTCATGATTCTGAGTACGAAAATGAATGGAGAGACATAGGAAAGTATCTAAGTACACTACAACCATTACCTACCTGGACTATGAATAGATTTCGTAACATTAGGAAACGAGCTTATAACTTTTTCCTATGTAATGGTTATCTTTGGAGACATGCTAAGGGTAACATTAAGAATCCACAATGAGTCCTAGGAAAATGAGGGCTTCAATTGCAAGTAATGAAGGAAATGCATGAGACATTATGGGCAGGTCATAAAGGATTTTTTGGAACATATGAAAAAATTAGAAGTACCTATTATTGTCCTAGGATGTATGTTGACATTAGTAGCTATGTTTCTACATGTTCTATTTGTCAACTTCATTCATCCGTCAAACATAGAGATCTGTTGTATCCTACTTATCCACCTTGTATTCACTACAAGTGGGTAGTAGATCTTGTAACTATGCCTAAAGGTATTGACAAAATGCATTACATTGTACTTGCAAGAGAAGACTTAACTAATCATGTAGAGGGACGTGCACTACGATCTAAGACCACTTACAATGTTTGCAAATTCTTGCTTGAAGATGTCATAAGTCACTTTGGGTACATAGAGAAAGTAGTTGCCGATCGTGGAGAGTTAAATGCGAGAGAAGCTAAAGAGTTCTTTGAGCGTCAGGGTACGTTTGTCTCTCACTACTGCATATAATTCAGAGGCCAATGGTAAAATAGGGCATCCACCTATTGTGAAAGCCATATCTAAAGCATGTAACGGTGACATCAAACAATGGCCTAGTTTCTTACCTTTTGCACTTTGGGCAGATAGAATGACATGCACACGTACTACTGGATATATGCCTGCTGAACTCATGTACTGTCAAAAACCATTGTTTCCAATTCAGTCTCATATTTCTGCATGGTCAAATTTGCCTTGGTCTGAAAACATGTCTACTGATGATTTTTTGAGTTTGCACATTAAACAGTTAGAACAAGGTAAATTAAGACTTGATGATGCTGTTGAAAAATTAAGAGAATCTAGAATGAAGAACAAACATTATTTTGATAAAACTCATCGATTGCGTCCTAAGCCAATTGAAGTAGGAGATTGGGTGCTCATTTATGATAGTACATTTGACTCTCAATATGATGCATGCAAAAAGATCACTCAACGATGGTTTGGGCCATACATTGTATCAAAAGTCAACAACAATGGTATGTATGCTCTTTGTGAATTAAATGGTGTTGCACTAAAAACTTTGATTGCAGGTAAAAGGATAAAGCTATTCAAGAAACGTGATAGTGACGAGTACATTTTGGATGATGACATTGAAGAAGATGACAACAATGAGGCCGATTCATAAACAAGAGTATCCATGTTAAAAAAAAAAAGTAAAATAAAAAAATTAAAAACATATAAAAATATCATTAATTTTTCAAGTTCATGTTGCTTTGTTTTTTTCATTCTTTTTTTTTCTGTTCTTGTTTCATGCGTGTTTGTTTTCAGTCTTTGCATTGCATTGCATATCCACATCACTTTAGTCAAAAAAAAAAAAGCAAATGATGATTTCTCTACTTGTGTAAAATTGTATCTTAAGTAGTAACTTATCTACTAAGAAATTGATTATAATCTAGGATTATGGAAAGATAGGGCATGTAGATTTGGAGGTTTATTTTGGTGACATGACTTTCATATATAAACATGCATATGTATCCTGTATCGAAAGCATAATTGTTGAAATCCTAGCTCCTGCTATTGCATGTTTCTACATCCTTAGTCCATCTCACAGCACTTGTATCGGAGTTTAAACGACTGTTCTCCGTCATCATCGGGGTTTAATTTTTCCCCCTCATCAAAAGAAAAAAGCTGCTACATATTACCAAGAAGTTTACACTTTCTTCCACCCCAAAAAAGTGATCGTAACCATAAAGTTGCCGAATCATCATCATCAAAAAAAAAAGAGAGCAAGCCAAAGGAGGATAAAGAGGAATAGTAGAATAAATCACGGGCTATATAGGCAGATTTATGCATTAGTGGAGTTTAGTTAGATTTCCTTGCATGTTATTAGAGAAAGAGCATATTCATATTTATGTAGGAAAGGAGTTGATCTAAAATAAGCTAAAGATGAAAGATGTCTCTTGAAAATCCTAAATCTTTGTTTATAATCGTATTTAAGGTAGATTGCATTATGAAAAAGGTACAAATTTTTCTTCAAGATGAGAGGAACTGATGCTTAAAACTACTCAATACATCCACTTCCACTTCATATTGATGCTTGTTTGTTTTCTTTTCTTGTTGTCAATGTTGCTTGTTCATTTGCATATATGTTGCCTATTTGCCTACTCATTCATGCATATGATCAATTTTTCCTTCCATGTATGTTGCCTATAAAATAATTTGATGCTTGGAACATTTTGTTTTTCACAGATACTAGAGTGGCGCTTCCGGAGGAATCGCAGGTTTAGTGGGGGCGAATGTCGTCGAGATTTTCTCTCCTCTCTCACTCATGAAGGCCTACACGAAACACATTCAATGAAGGTAGCCAGAATTCCTTGAGAAGTCCAAGATGCATCAAGGATGTCAAAGGGAGTTCACATGCAAACTTTGGAAGAAATCGAGCAAATCCAGGGTAGCACTCAAAGCTGGTCAAACTTTGGAAATTAGGGCAAAAAATTCAATGTCTCCAAATCACATGAAAATTCATATACTTGTAAAGCCTATCAAAGTCACTCTATAGCCTGAATTTCACATGAAAGTGGATTTTCTAGCACATTGATATGCCATGTGCATTTTGTAAAAAATGTAATTTTTCCACTTAGACCCTACAAAATTTTGTATAGGAATTTTTGTTAGCCATATGGTTTGGCATGTATAAAGATCATATGTGGCTACATATTTGTACCAAGTTTCAAGGCTATCAGAGCTTCTTAGACACCTTAATGCCACCTTGCAAGCTTCCAAATGTAGTCAAACTTGTACAAGGAAGATTCAGATGGGAGTTTTTTTTGCATATTCCTAAAGGAGGCCTTTCAAAACATAGTCCTACAAACTTTTATCTTCATCAAAGGATGTTTGAAGGATCAAAGAGCACAAAATCCAGTTTTCAAGGTCACCGCAGTTTTCTAGAATAAGAAAATTGAAGGCTTGAAGGGCTGCCACATGGCAAAATATGATTGAACCATGTTGTACGGTCAAGATGAGCTCATATTCAAGGGTGGAGATGCACTAAAGCATAAAGGAAGGAGGATCCACGAGTTTTTTCATCAAAGAAGACTTTTTTGACAGTTAAAGATCAATAATGCAAAGTTTCTCCAAAAATAGTGGTTTATCTTATCCGCATTGATGTCAACACTGATCCGACGGTCCAGATCATCCCCAGATCCAATGGTGGAGAATGAAGGTGCCTAAATTTCAGTCCTTTACACTAGATTTGATAGAAAGAACAATTCCAAGCCATTGATTTGATTAATCAAATGGTTGTAATCGAAAGTAGTGATCCTAGAGTTGAGAGTTGATTTCTCTAGATCCAAGGGCCCAAATTCATTCAAAAAACTATATAAACCCCCCTCAAAACTCCTAGAGCATCATTGTTAGGGCTCTTGCTAGCTTAAGGTTTCCTTGAGACGATCACCCTCGGTTGAGCGAGTGAGGATCCAAGGTGGGCTAGTATGAGTATAGTACTTAGTTTCAAATTCAAGTTAGAACTCCAATCTAGGATAGGCTCTTGAAACCAGCATCTCTATCTTGACTCACCCTCGGTGGAGCGTGTGAGTGAGTTAGAGCTGGTTTTAATGAGTCTTAGACTTCTTTAATTAGACGTTACGAGCCTAGACATAGATGGGTCAATGAAGTGGAACTCATCTTCTTACGTGTGACATTCGGTCGAACTGTCATGGTTTAAAGGTCGTAACCGCCTTTGATCAGTAGAGTGCTTAGCTTGACGTATCACGACGATCTTATACATGTATCTTAATTCAAATCCTTTTAATTCATGTCACGTCACTTGTCTGTTGTCTCTTGTCTCTCTGTCTCTTAAGTATTTGTACATGTCTTCTATTTTCTTCTATGTGTGAGAAGGCTCCGTAGTATTGCGTTGAGCCAGTGAGGATGTTTCATTGAGCTTGTGATTAAACTCTATCATCATAATTCACTTGCATGCATATAATCCATACATACCCATACATATTGTTTAGTTTCAGAAAGTTTATAAGAAGCTCCCAATATTGGACCATTCTTCCTTGGGAAATTGATTTATGTGTAAGGATTCCATCTATTCTCGTCATGCATACATATCATCCAAAGAAGACTATGCATATGGATTAGAATTAGGAAGTGTTTAAGAAGCTCCTTCAATGGACCATTCTTCCTTCCAAATTGGATTGGTGTGTATGGTTCTCTTTCATTCTTATCAATCATGTTCATAAATCTAACTTGCACTCTACATTCCCATTCTCGTAATCATTTCAACATCTCTCTCTTCTCCATACTCAACATTAATTTCACTTTCATGTCCTTAAACCTTCCAACATTCATTAGCTTCATACACCCTGTGTGTGCCATGACCGGACCCGATCCACCCGGATTGCGATCACCTCCACAACGTGCAACTGTTACAACTACAGGTACTGAAGCTGATGCAGAAGGTGTCGAAGATGATGATATTCTGCATATTCCTGTTCGTGTTGTGGTTTCTGCTGCACCTAGTGCACAACAAATTTGTTGGGATGGCAGAGATGCCCAGGCACATGCATTGATAGCTTTGTCTATCAAATATGCCATTATTCCTCACATTCACTCTTGTAGAACAGCTAAGGATGCTTGGGATACACTTACCACATTGTACCAAGCTAGGAATGCGGCTCGTGTTGCTTACCTCCGAAAACAATTGGAGAGTGAGCGCATGAATGAAGGTGATTCTATGGACAATTTTCTAACAAAGATCAAAGACTTGAAGGAACAGTTGATTTTTGCTAATGAGGTTATACCAGATAGCTCACTTGTATAGACCGTTCTGAATGGTCTTCCTGATTCATATTAGAGTTTTGCTTCTACTCTTCGGTTGATGATGAAAGGCAATCCAAATGCCTTGCCTTTTGAGCACTTAGTCTCTGTTTTGTTGCAAGAAGATTAGTCCAGGCAAAATAGGTCCATTATGTGTGATGCAGATCAAGCTTTCTTGGCTAGTGAGAAGGGCAAAGGAAAATGGAGCTCTTCAACTAGTAAGCAAAAATCTACCAATTCTACACAATCGAAGAGGGAAGTCAAAGATGCCAATCTTGACCCAATACAAGTGGTTGTGTAAGGTCCTCATCGTGACACACTAGCATTTTGACTTTCATAGGAACATCTTGAAGGTAGATGGGAAGGTCCACCTCACCGAAGCAAGGGGTTTCCACACCTCCCAAACCTATGAGATAGGCTTCTAGGGGCTTGTTAGAGGAAGCATATTTTGAGGGAAATTATTTGTAAATTGATAATTTTTGTAGATATATTTATTCAAATGATGTAAAAATTGGGAAGAGTCTTCCTCATGTAAAGTAGGATCATATGTATTTTTCTTAGAATTTTTGGAAGCTCTTTGATAGCATATTTTTAGATTAGAAGGCAAAGAGGATCAAATTTCAAGTGTGAAAAAGGACACTAGAAAAAGTATAAAAGATAATTTATTTTATTTTGAAGGGGTTGGTTGTATTATTTCCATGCTATCCAAGTAATGTGAAGAGCTTTCCTCTTTTACTGGTGTGTATTTTACTGGTACTACATTTGTCGGTAATGGTGGTTGTTGCCCCAATACAGGTCTTGGTTGTTTAGAAAATCTAGATTCTCTTTGTACATTGTGTTGGTTCATAAATTCCCTTTCTTTGATGGGTTATTTGTTGTAGAAGCATTCCTCTCTAGTATGGTTTGTCTATTTTCTTTCTAAGGTACAATATTTGAGTGTTTTCCTGTCTTGCAAATGTTGTGGTTTGTGATAAGGACATTGTTGAACCAAATGGCTCTCCCCATAATTATAGCACTTCTTATTGGTTGATATTCTGGTGTTCATCACATTTGTTCTTGGTTGATCAAATGCTAATAAATCTTGTCCTCTATTATCCTCTAAATCTATTGCCTCTTTCACACAGGCCCCTAGATTAGGATATCTCCTATAATACACCAAGGTTTTTAATTGCGCACTTCTCAATCCTTCTATGAACAAAGACACTTGTCTTGCCATTGAAGGTACCTCTTCTCTTGGACATCTATCAATGTATTGCTTGAATCTCCTGCCAGCCTCTCTCACGTTTTCATCTTTTTGTTGTTTGAAACTATGTATCAGTGTAGTTGTACTATGTTTAATTCCAATTTTGGAGAATTCTCCTATAAAAGCCTCAAGGAAGGATTCAATATCTGGATACATTTCCTTTCTCAATGGAATGAACCAAGATAATGCAGGTCTAGTCAGGGTTAGACCAAATGCTTCAAATTGCACTTTGTAATCCTCTACTTCTTCTGCCCTAATCAATTGTCTGAATTTTGCAGCATGACCATGAGGATCAGAATACCCTTCATATTGATTCTTCATGCATTTAGCTACTTGATAGGGCCTAAGCATTTTCCATGATTTTGCCACTGTTGTCTCCTTCTAATGGGAAAATCAGATATTCCTTATGCTTCACTTTCAAAAGGATTTGGAGAAGTGTGTAATTTCCTCCATTATGCACCACTCAACTATTCACAAGAGATTTAGAATTGAAAAAAGAAACAACACCTTTACTCTATATATTTTGTGTTTTTTATTTTTTGAATTTTTTCTTCATCTTATCCTCTTCCACTATTCAACACAAACCTCATGCAAAACTTCATTAGTAAAAAAGAAATTTGTTTGAATTTTTATTACATTTTATGAAATTTTTTTAGTAATTTTGTCCCTAAATCAAGGAAACACTTCACTTAGGGTTTTCTTGTTTCAAGATCCAATGATATTTTGACTTATGATTGGCTGTACTCACTATTCTTGCAATCTCACAATGGAAATATAGCTCTCCAAGAAAATATGTGTTATAAAGTACAATTATCAATTTATGCAAAGATAAACTCAACACTCTTTTTTTTCAAGTGATCAAACAATCTTTCCATCTGAGAATCACTTCACTTAAGGACAAGCAAATGGAGCAATCAATTTGCACATAGCTACTTTACTTGACTTTCCTCATTGCAACTATGTCATCTTTTCCAAGATTGACAAAATTTGCTTGGTGCTTTGTCAAAAAGAAATCTACATATGCAAAGATAATCACATTTCACTTTTCCTTTCAGCAAATTAAATCATTTTTTTGTCACAATACCTGCACTTTACTCTTAATGAGTATGAGCAACTATCAATTTGCATAAATTCACATACTTCTTTGTCTCGAAAGGTTAATTCATGCTTTCTTTTCCAAAAGACAAGCAAAAGAACCTACCTTTCCAATTTTTCTTACTTGATTATAGAGTAATACCTTTTCAATGTGTTCAAATACCATCAACAATGGAAGATCCAGCAAGGTCCAAAACTTCAATGAAGCTTTTGCTTTGTCCCCGACAACGGCACCAAAAAATGTTTGTTGTTAACCTTTGGAGTTGTCCTCTCCAATCATTATAGCACAAAAGATCAACTACACATCTTTAAATTGTCAATGTGGGAAGTATACAAAGACCACAACCCCTTATAGTTAATGGAATCCAAGAATAAGAGTTGACATGGCTGTTTTCTGAGAGATTTATGAAGAAGGAAGGAAATAACTAGGGTTTTGATTATCTTGAGTTCTACAACAACATTTTCAATGATCTTTGTCCCTAAAGTGTGCCATTTTCACAGTAATAAAATATGAAGTCAAATTTCCAAAATGATACCTGTATCACACAGACGAGACAATCGCGATTCTGTAAAATCTAAGAATTTCTCATTCCAGCTTTGTTCTTCAACACTTTCTTGCTCAATATACTAAGATTCACCTTTCTTCATACATCTCACTCAGAAATACACAAGAGAAGTTCACAAATTCTATGGATCACACAATAAGAAGACTCAACAAATCAAGAAATTGATCATGGAAGTAGAAACACGATTTTCTACAGGAAAGCTCTTCACATTACTTGGATAGCATGGAAATAATACAACCAACCCCTTCAAAATAGAAGAAATTATCTTTTATACTTTTTCAAGTGTCCTTTTTCACTTGAAATTTGATCCTCTTTGCCTTCTAATCTAAAAATATTCTATCAAAGAGCTTCCAAAAATTCTAAGAAAAATACATATGATCCTACTTTACATGAGGAAGACTCTTTCCAATTTTTACATCATTTGAATAAATATATCTACAAAAATTGTCAATTTACAAATAATTTCCCTCAAAATATGCTTCCTCTAACAGGGCTTGATGTTCAATTGCAGGTCTTCACAGTATGAAAGTCTGATTGCAATAGCTGCTGCACCTGAGTCAATCAATGCTCTCACATTCCTATACACTTTTTCCTCATCTTACCTCTATCATCACAAAGGGTTGTCGGTCGATTATTTGAGAAATAGTTATGCCTGATTTTGTGGGGCTTTGGGGTTGACATCTAGGCCTAGTTGCCTTATCTTATTTCTCCTAATGTGCTCTCTGGCCTCTACCTATGATTCTTCTCTGACCCTCCACTCTCCTTCTTTTCGACCTCTGTAAGAGGTTCTTGATAGAGCTTGACTCGACATCCACTAATATAGTTTGGCAAGATGTCACCTTCTAGAGTGGCCAATTGAACTGCACTACTAGTGGAAATTCTATGAATGATCATGGGTCCATATCCTCATTTCTCCAATTTGTAGGCATGCTGCTTTAGTGTGTACGCCAGCACTAGATCTCCTTCTTTCAATCCTTTATCTTTGATGTGTGCATCAAAGTATGCCTTTTGTCTTTTCTTTGCAGCATCGATGCCTGTTGCCGCTCGTAGCCTTGTCTCACCTAAGCATTCTAGATCACAGATCCTGGAAGACAACTTGTGTCCATTTCACTCATCCTCTTGTGCTACTCTTAAAGATGGGATTAAAAAGTCCAATAGTAGCACCACATTCTATCCGAAGACCATCTGAAATGGGGTGGCATTGAGTACCGTTTTGTAGGCAACTCGATATGCCCAAACATCATGATGAAGTTGTTTGTCCTAATCAGAGCATTTATTATTTACGAGTTTTGTCAATATATTACATAGGATCTTATTTGTGCTCTCGACTTTTTCGTTAGCTTGGGGATGATAGGGGATAGACTTCTTATGTATCACCATGAATTCTTGAAGTAGATTTTCAATGACGTCGTTCACGAAGCTGTACCTCTATCATTGACTAACTCTATTGGTAACCCATATCTAGTGAACACGTTCTCAAATAAGACCTTAGCCATCGTTTGAGCATCATTCTTTGTTGTGGCTTTTAGTTCCACCCACTTTGTAAGGTAATCTGTGGCTACAATAATGTACTCTGCATGGGAGTTTCTAGCTGGGGGGTTAATGGGACCTACAAAGTCTATACCCCACTTCGAGAATGCACGTCCCCCCATCATTGGTCTCAAAGTCTATACCCCATCATTGGTCTCAAAGGCATCTCGTCATTTCTAATCGGATATTGCACACATTGGCATGTATCACATTTCTTCACATAGGTATGTGCCTCCATATGAAGAGTTGGCCACCAAAGTCCTGAAAATAGAATGTTCTTGATTACTCTGTCAGGCCCAAAGTGTCCACCTACAACATCGTTGTGTGCAATTTCTAAGACTTTCAAGTAGTCTGATTCATGAACGTACAATCTTAAGTATCCATCTTTGCCTCTCCCATATAGGTTGTCTCCTACTAAGGCATAGTCATGCATCTCCTTCTCCATGCTCTGTTTTCGTGCTAGTCTAGCCTCATTGGGTAATATTCCCCATCTCATGAATTCTACAAATGGAGTGCTTGTGTACCTAAGTCAAGAAGACTTAAGGACTTGTGCCAAAGAGACTAAACCTCATTTGCCACACAATTGCGTATAGTGGGAAATTGACACACGCTTATTTGTCAATCCGATCAAACGACCTAACCAAGTGTATGAAGACATGTGCAAACATGATGGAAAATGAAGTGTTTCAACTTACATGCATGAGAAAAGACTAATCCACCTCTCTAACTCACTTAAATACTGAAAGTGTCTGTCGCGATACCACTCACAATAGTTTTTAGTAAATCGAGGATTTCTCTCAGCTTCAAACTACGAATATAGACAATAGCAGACTCATTTCAAAGCTCTTGACGAGACGCATCCATTGGAGGTGGTTTCACTTGATTCTGACAATGGTGCTTCAAGTTATGACCAAAATAGTGAATGGCAGAAAACACCCACACTCACTCCACAACTCCTACAAGCTCACACACACACTACAGTAGCTCAAAAACAGTGGAGAGAGGTCGACAATAGTCCTACACACAATTCCAAGCATTACACACACATAGAAGATCAAAGAGAAGATGGAAATATGCAAGAAAGAGACAAATTTGAAAATCAGGAGCTCTCCTTCTTCACAATGGCAAAAAGTCTCTACAAAGAGTTACAAAGTGACTTATATACATGTGCCCTAAATTTGGTCCTTTCACACAAGAGACTGGCACTTTATTACAAAAAAAGTGAATTTCCCATTAATTTACAAGGGATATATTACAATGAGTTGGGAATATGCAACTACAGGACTCCTCTAGTGCATTTACATGGCTTGAGGGAATTTTCTAAAACTTTGAAGAAGAAAAATGTGCCCATTAGTTTGAAAATTTTGCGGCTCCTCTTTTGTGCTTCTTTGCTCTGCAACACTCTCCCCCTCTTTGTCTCTATCGTCCCTTGACAGGCTTTTGCTTCTTGTTTGTAGTTCTTCTAAGAGTTCTGAATACACGCACCCAGTGGTCAAAGCAGCAACAAGGGCTGTCAGAGAATTTGTTATTTTATCCGCTGTATGTCCTTTGCTTCTGTTTGCCCCTTGATATCCCGTACATCACAAATCTGGGTTGCTGCATTCAGTTGGGCTGCCACGCACGCCACCAGTGACTAAGAATGTGATGTTCTTAGTCACCCGCTTCAACTTTTCAGCCTCTCCCCTTTCTAACTTGCTCCCTTTCCTTGTGTGTCCACCTTTTGATGTGCTTCCATGCTTTGTCCTTGACTTTGAGCTTCAACACATATCATAAATTCCTTCCACTGGCTTGACTTCACGCCATCCTATGGTGCTTGTCGGTGATCCGCAAAAAAGCTTTTTTCATAAGCTACCAGTCTGGCGTTAAGATTTGAAGTCATCTTCACAAAAAACTTTGAATCTATTTTGAAGAAACCAGTGAAAAATGCCTCTTCGAATGTTTGCATGTATGTGCTTGGTAAAAACATAGGTCTTGAATAATACGCCATAAGGGTTAAGCGGCTCGGAATATTAGAGAGATAAAAAACGAGCGCTTCAGAGCCTTGTGTAATGCCGATGAAGTTCAAAAAAGTATATTTTGCATGCTGGAAATCTTATTGGTCATTTTAACTGCCAAATCAGGTACCGTCGCATATCTTGCAATCCAAAATTCCATTGTTTTGAACATGTACTCTTCTGTCGATAGGTAGTTATGTGGGGGACTAGGTAACAATGGATAGTTCAACCATTGATTATTTATGCTTCCTTGGCGCTGTCCTACCCAAAATTGTGACCAAGAGCGTCTACGGGGTACTGGACAAAAAGATGGGTTTACCTGAAGCACATATGTTGATGCTTCCCATTGTACCGGCAGTGTAGGATTCTTTTCCAAAACGTTTTGCCTCCATATGGGATCAGCCTTTTCGAATACTTCTTGAGTATACGTGAATGTATCGTTGCTGAATTGGAGGTTGATGTCAAGATCCTTACTTGTCGTTGTCCTTATATATTGCCGCGTTTGCTCTTTCAGGAGGCCATATGGTACACTAAAAGTCTTCAAAATTTGTTCCAAGTTTTTACTGTCAATTTTAGCTTCTTTCATAACTTGGATTATTTGATCTTCAAACTTAGCAGTAAGGTGGGACACCAGTAGTGCCCTTTCCAGTCGGCTCAGTTCTGCAATTTCCCGATTATTATGTTAGATTTGGATCTCCTGTTCCTCCCTTATTGGCGAATGATATAAGGGGGGAGAGAGAGGACGTACCTCAGTCTCCTCAGTAGCCTCTGCGGATTTTGGAACTACTGGTGTCCCCTCAATTGCATTCTGCGCTAGCTACTCTTGTAGTTGCTTTATCATCTCATCCTTTTGCTTAATTTCTTCATCGGCTTTAGCAATACTTTCCTTTTTTTTGAGAATCTCTTTAGCTACAATATCGAGGTGATCAGTGTCTTCTTTACATTGCATTAAATACCGATTTTTTGCTTTTTTCCATTTTGTCCTTAGAGCTACGGTGTCCTCCGTGTACCTCTTTTCCCAGTCAGCAATGACTGCCTGCTCCTGCTTGAGTTGATCTTCATACTTAGCCATCTTTTCCTCTAGTTCCTTGATATCTTTGTCCAGCCTTTCCTGAACATCTATGGGCTGATCACTTAGAAGAGCTGTCATGAGCTCTTTATTTCGGTTCCTTAGGTTTTCTGCCTCCTCCATATATACCTGGATTTGTGATTCTAAGATCTTACTTCTGCCATTCATCCGCGTCTTCTCAGTCTCGCTAGCCTCATATTTCTTTTGTACTTCCTGTAGTTGTTCTTTTAATTTTGTGTTTTCTGTCTCTAAATTGTTGCACTGCTTTTTGGCTTTTTGAACTTCATTTTCTTTATGCATTATTTGCTCTCTTGCTAGCTTTAATTCTGCTAAAAGATTCTTACCGACTTCTTGAAGTTCATGTTTGTCCTGCATTGCTTGATCATAATCCTCATCAGCCTCAAGCATTAGCTGTTGTGTATCCATTGCGGTTCTGATCATGTCTTGCACTACTGGCTTGAGTTGGGCAATGTCGACATTCAACCATGTTTGTGGTATGCTTGGAGCTTCTCCGGTTTGTACATCTTTTCCTTGCTCTACATGGATGGTTTCCTTGTGGGGTTGTCTGATTTGTAATTGTATTTTTGGTTCTTTTCGTTCTTCATCCAGATCAATAACTTTAGTGGCACTCCCTTGAAATGTGACATCCATTGGGGAGGGTTTTGCCACAACCCTTATCGGAGTGAAGGGTTCTGAGTCTTCGACTGTAGCTTCTTTAGGCTCTTGCTTTGGATGCTTGAGTGGTCCTTTTCCTATAGGTGTTGTCTCTTTGATTTGAATTTTGGAAGTATCATTTAGTTGGAGAACATGTACACCTTCTTGGTTTGCCTCCTTGCCTGCAGTGTCTTGATCGGGGTGGACTGTGTTGTCATTCACCTTCATGTCCCCTTCTGCTTCAGTGTAGTTCACTTCATTAAGCTCCTCCCATTGTCCATCATCCTTGGATTCACTTTGAATGTCCACATTCAATAAGGACGTATTGGGTTCTTCTTGTGCATCCGAAGATGAGCTTGAATTATCCAACCCTAATTCTCTGTATCGATGTACTTTGGTGAGCTTCTTTTTAGCTTCCACGTCTTGTTGGGTTTGTTGGTAATGATGCCCTTGGACTGGTAGATTAATTTGCCCTTCTGTATATTGGTGTGTATCTTCCAGGGCCTTAGTTAAGTCTTCTTTTGTAATGGGTCTTGGCTCTTCAATTCTTGGCTTTGGAAGTATGTGTGCCCTTTTCGTGGCTGGAACTTCCTCTTCTACTTGCTTTACTTCCCGTAATCTCTTTGTTCCTCTCATTTTTGGTTGAGAACTAGTTTCTGCCTCTTCAACAATTTTGACTCCTCTTTTCTTTTTGGGGACTATGGCAACTTTTGCATATTTAGCCATAGCAGTTGATGAGGGCATTTCTTGCAGGTGCTCTCTAATACCTAAAGCATGATAGATCAAGATTATCAAAGCAACACTGCCGTCCAGGAACTTCTTATTGTTCCATTGCTTCTTCGCCTCAAATAGCCGTTCCTGTATGTAAGGAGTCAGATTAATTTGATTGCCAATCTGCTTGATGGCATGTGAGAGTAGCTGAACAATTATCTTCTGAGGGGCGGTGTATCGATGCATGTTTAGGAAGCAGAAATGCTGATGAATGAGCCTGACTTCCTCTTCTATGTCGACTCTATTGATGTCAGTGAATGTTCTGGTCTTAGCCCCTCGACTCTCTTCTTTCAAAATCGTGTTGCCATCTTTTTCCCATCCAAAAGCTTCCTTTATCAAATCATGTGTAAATTGGATAACTACCCATTCACCGACTCCATCCATGACTCTGGCCTCTGGCACCAATGGGTCATGTAATGCTGGCTGTAATGTATTCATGACTTGTGTGCACCTTTGAAAGTTGGGCTTGTAGATCGGCAGTTCAAAGTATTTGTGGATACCCGCTTTCTTCATGATGTCAATTGTAGTCGGAAGCTCATGCACCACTCTAAAATCTTGGGACATAATGGGGAATTGATGATCCGTATCCATTATTTTAATAGTCACCAGGAAGAGATACTCCCCGGCCGGTTGATCTTCTCTAAACCAATGTCCCTTTGCTTTGGTGATACTCTGGAGCGGAAATTCCAATACTTCCTCTTGAATCATTGCTTTAGAATCTTCAGAAGCCATCTGCACTTGTAATGAAGAGTGTATTAGCTTCAATTGAAAACATAGCAAGTGTGCAGTGCATTGCAGTGACATGTCGTCATTCTATCACTCCGTTTCCCTTGATTCTATAAGTGAGATTTCTTACCACATCTTTTTATTTCTTTTCTCAAAGAAAACAAGTATTAGTATAGCCAAAGCAATTTATTTACATAGTATGTCTATTCCTAAGGAAGTCGAAGTTATGTCCTATTCCCCATTGGAGAATGTGCACCACTAATTTTATTATGTACATCAAGTGCCGAATGCTTGGCCTTGTAATGTGGACCTATTATGCATACGTTAGGTGCATTCGATACTTCATGAGTGCAATTGGAATCTTCGTTGCTCTAGTGGTCCATTCCTCGCATTTGCTTTGGTTTTTCATGGTCGCATTGATAGGCTGTGCCTTCTCTTTGGTCCTTCGAGCTTCATGTGTTTCTTTTGCTTCTTCTGATGCCCTAGTGATAGAGGTTTTTCTCTTCATGTTTGTATGGCGAGTCTGTCTTGGCTTCGTTGTCCGAATGTCTTGATGTAATGTATCCTCATGTTTGCTTATCTCATGATTGGCTGCTTGTCTGACCTTCTTGGGAATCCATATCTGTTGTCGATCCTTTTGAGCTTCAATCAAAGGCTTAGGGAGCCATACCTGCAGGAGTCTTTTTGGTTTGGATTTCGGTGAAGCAGACTTCTTGTCCTCCTTTTTCTCCTCATGAGTTGGTGTAACGTTCTCTGATTTCTGCACTTGATCCTTGCGTACCCATTTGAATTTGACTTTTCCTGGAAGAGGGTATTTGATTGTGGTTTTCCAAATTGGTGATCCTACGGTCGGGTGAGAAACTCTCAGAGTGTTGGTTTCCCTAGTGTTTGGCTGTTCACCAATTGAATATGATGAATTCACTTCTTCCTTGGACAATTTAGCGTTTGAACTTTCTTCTTCTTCCAAATTTGCTTTTGAGGGATTAGGGTTGGAATCATGTTGTAAGAGCTCTCCCTTGAGGTCTTCTGCACTCTTGATGGCTTTTGGTTTCAATGAAGGCTTCTCCCCTAATAGACTAAAAATTTCTTTGTGCCCTATCTTGGCTGAAATATAGCCTTGCACTAGGTGGATGCTTACTTCATTCTCAATGATCCAATCTTGTCCTAGGATCAAGCCTTCTATTAAGCCTTCATCCTTGCACACTAAGACTCGTTGTTCCATGGAAGAATTTCCTAGGTGAAGGGATTCATTAGCTTCTCCCATGCATTCTATGATTTGACCTTCGATACCTATCATATGGGCTTTCGTGCTCTTGAGTCTATCAAGGCATCTATCAATTTGTACTCCGTCTTGCCAATCCCTAGGTTTAGGTAAGGCTGAGACATGTAGGCATTCGTCGTGTCAGACTTTTGCACTTAGTAATTAGCCATAGGGGTAGGCTCTTCTCCTTGGAGATACCGTTCGTCTCTTTGCCTAATCCATTCTTTCCGTTTCTTGATGCGTTCTAGGGCTTCTTGCCGTGCCTCCTCTCTAATCTGTTCTTCCTCTTTCTTCCTATTTTGTGCACCTATGAGACGTGTGCACATTTGATCCGTCAATGGCTCCATGAACCGTTTCACTCTACATTCGCTTATGTAGTTAGGAAGAATGTCTCCATCTAAAGTGGCTAGATTAACTGTGCCACTCTTTGAGATCCTATTAATGATTAGAGGTCCAAGACTAGATCTCCTTCTTTAAGTCCTTTGTTTTTTATGTGTGCATCATAATATGCCTTTTGTCTTCTCTTTGCTGCATATATTCCTGTGACAGCCTGCAACCTAGTTTCATGCAACTTCTCAATTTGGTCTAGTTGTTGGGATAATTCATGTCAGATCCATTCATATTGTTGGGCTACTCTCAAGGTGGGTATTAAAAAATCAATTAGCAAAACTGCATTCTGCCCCTACACTAAATTGAATGGGGTAGTCCCAATGGCAGTCTTGTACGCGACTCGGAAGGCCCAAATTGCATGAGGCAATTGTTTGTCCCAGTCAAACCTCCCATTATTGACGATTTTTGTCAATACTGTGCATAATACCTTATTGGAACTTTCCGCTTGACCATTGGCTTGGGGATGGTATGGGACTGATTTTTTGTGGATCACTAAAAACTCATTCATTAGAGATTCTATCACTTCATTAATGAAGTGTGTTCCTCGATCGCTCACAATCTCAATTGGTAATCCGAAATGAGTGAATATATGCTCAAAAAGAAACTTAACAGTGGTTTGAGCATTGTTTTTTCTAGTAGCCTTTGCCTCTACCCATTTTGTTAAATAATCGGTGGCTACTATGATATATTCGGCATGTGAACCTTTGATTGGTGGGTTGATGGGTCCTATGAAGTCAATACCCCATTTAGAAAATGCTCTAGCACACACCATAGGTCTCAATGGCATGTCATCTCTCCGAATCCGGTATTTAGCCCTTTGGCATGTCTCGCAGCTTCATACATATGTCTCCGCATCCATATGTAAAGTTTGCCACCATAAGCCCGCGAAGGGGATCATTTTTACGGTTCTCTTGGTTGAAAAATGACCTCCTGCCGCACCTACGTGTGTCATATCTAATACGGGTAAATATTCTCCTTCATGCACACATAGCCGTAATTGGTTGTCTTTTCCTCTTTTAAACAAATGTTTTCCTATAAGTACATAATCCTTGCTCATTTCTTCTAGGGATCGTTTTCTTGCCAAGCTAACTCCTTCCTCGTGCTCTCTTGTCTTTAGGAATTTGACCAATGTTTTGCTCCAATTGGGTGCTATCATTGAGAAAGGATGGGTGTATGATCCTCGGGGATCGTCTCCTGGCATTCTGCATAGTTACTCACGTAGTCGTGGACATCCTTAGGCATGTCTGGCCAGTATACTCCTAATCGCTTTAACTCCCTAATAGTTTCATGAGTTCCTTTGTGTGTCCTCCATTTGTTCACATGTGCTTGTTCAATCAGCTTCATTTTTTCATCCTCCTCAACACATCTCAATAGTACACCATTAGGTTCCTTATAGTACACACTTCCCACAATAATGTGCAAATTCCTTGACTATAGAATTTTCTTTTTACTCTCTTTATTGATTGAGTGTTGTGGGCCATGAGTAAGTATAGGAATTAGTTTCTCTGCCCACTTTGGACATACTTCCAAATTAAACAAATAAGTGTCTGGGAGATCATCGGGTACTCCACTTGGTGGTTCTCCGTGTGTTAACCTAGAAAGGTGATCTGCTCTTACATGCGTGTTTCCCTTTTTCACTATCACTTCAAAGTCGAACTCCATCAATAGTAGGAACCATCTTACCAATCTTCCCATGTTACAAGGCTTATTGACTAGGTAAAATAAAGCTTGATGGTCTATGAAGAACTTGAATTTGTTGGCTAAGAGATAGTGTCTAAATTTCTATACCGCATAGACCATTCCTAATCCTTCTCGCTCGACGGTGGTGTAATTTCTCTCTGCTTGATTTAGTTGTCTACTCGCATAGGCAATTGGGTGATCTAACTTCCTTTTGTCTGCTGGTTGGGCTAGGATACAACCTATTGCGTAATTAGAAGCATCTACATGAATATGAAAAGGCTTGTTCCAATTCGGTGTTTTCAGAATTGGAGCTGTGCTAAGCCTCTTCTTTAACTCATTGAATGCCTTCTCACATTCCTCTGTCCAAGTGAATTGAGTTAAGAGTCCATACAAGGGTTTGGCGATTATGGCATACATATGGATAAATCAACGGTAATATCCACAATGCCCCATAAATGCTTGCACCTCCTTCGCATTCTTAGGTCTAGGAAGCTCTAGAATGACCTTAATCTTGTCTTCATCCGTGGAAATTCCATTTCTAGAGACTATGTGTCCTAAGATCTTTCATTGTCTTACCATGAAGACACACTTCTTAGGGTTCAAACAGACTCTGTATTGTCTGCATTTATTAAATATCTTCCTCAATTCAGGAATGTGGTCCAATCTTTGATTTGAATATGTACATAGGTCATCCACATACACTTTCATGCTCTTTTTCAGGAATTCCTTGAAAACATGACACATCAGTCGTTGGAAAGTAGCAGGCGCATTAGTGAGTCCAAAAGGCATCACTCGAAAAGCATTGACTCCCCATTCAGTTGCGAATGCGGTCTTATGTTGATCTTCTGTAGCTATGGCTACTTGGTTGTATCCATAGAACCCATCTAAGAAGCTATAGACTTCTTTCCCTGCGACTCTTTCCAATAGATGGTCAGTGATGGGTAGTGGGTAGCTGTCACGTATGGTGGCTGCATTGACCTTTTTCAAGTTAATGCACACTCTCAATTTTCCGTTCTTCTTAGGCACAACTACTAGTGGCGATACCCACTCAGTGTGTTCTATTTCATATATGAATCATGTCGCTAGCTTGTCTATTTCTTCCTTAATTTTAGCAGCATAGACCACATTGTATGTATAAGGGTGTTGTTTTGATGGTTTTGCATCTGCCATCATTGGTATTCTATGAGAACAAATCGAGGGTTCCACACCCTTGAGATCCTTATATGTCCATGAGAACACGTCTCGATATTCTCAGATCAATTGTATTAGTTCTTCTTCCTCTTCAACTGACACATCTTTGCCTATGTATGTGCATCTTTCTTCTCAATCTTCCACTGTCACTATGATCTTTTTGGTTTGTTCTTTGTTGTCGTATGCTTCTCTGTCTCGAGACTCTTGTTTAGGCATTTGAATGGCTACCTTTCTCTCTTCTACTTCATATCTTTTAAAATATTCAAGAACCTCAAATAGATCTGGATCTGGTCCGATTTTACTCATTCTTTCCTCTTGCTCTTGTACTCTGGGAGCGGCTTCTATTGCCAAGATCTTTGTCGGCTCCTGCTTTTCTTTGGTTCGAATGGTTTCTAGATAGCTCTCTTCTGAATCGAATTCTCGTTCCATTTCTATACTCTCATATTCCTCTTTCCATTCTTTTTCCAAGATTTCTCCTACTTCCACTTCTTGAAGGACAATCATGTATAAATTCACATCATAGCCTTCTTCATCTATGCACTCGTTCATAGTTAGTACTTCCTCATTCACACACATATCTAAGGTGGCTAAGATTTCCATCCATCCATGCGGTTCAAAGGTTTCATCGGGAAAGATTTGAGGCATGTACCTTGGGTCCTCTATAGGTCGGTAGTTAGGATGTCCTATTGGCCACAGCTGTCTTTTATTATCCTCTTTCTTGGCTTCTTTACACATCCATAATTGCACGTCCTCATGCATCCATGATTGATCGCTTGATCCAGCGCTATGAATAGACAAGTCATCTTCCTCCTTGTGTATGGGGTTCCATTGTAGTGGAGGGACATCTCGATATGAAAATGTATGCAAGTTTATCTTGGTAGTGTTTCCTTGATGTTGTAGGTATATCGAAACTCATCCCCAATCTTGCACTACCCGCATTTGTCTCATGAAAGGCCGTCCTAATATCATTTCGTAATTGTTAGCCTTTTCAAACTTACATATGGCTAATGTGTGTTTAAATTCCACTCCAAAGGTGGTTAATTTGATCCTTTATAATATTCCCAAGGGTTTCTCTACATGACCGTCTACTAATTGGAGCTTCATGCATGTGGGCTGTAAGGAAGGCTTTCCCCATTTCTCCCAAATTTCCTTGGTGGTGATTCCTACTCCTACTCCTATGTCCAGTATGGCCTTGGTCATGTACCCATTGTAAGTGACAGGTAGACACGTATTACCTTCGTCTCCTTCACTAAATTCTCCAACCTTATCAATTGGGATTTGTATTTTAGATGGATTTCCTTTTTCTTTGACTTCCTTTTCTTCCTTCTCTTGCCCTAATTTCAATTGACTCGCTAATTGCTTCCATAGTTGCGATTTAACTGAAGTAATTCTTCCACAGTCAGTTTGCAGTGTCCTTTTGTCTTCTTAAGTTCCGTTAGATATTGTGAATTCTTTTCTGAGTTTCCTTTTCCTTTTCCATGTACTCTGGGTGCTCGGATTATCATAGACTCCTTTTCGTATTCTCCCATGTAATTTGGTAAGGTTGAAATGCTCTGAGCTTCCTCTCTATTTCTGTCTAGTCTGAATACTTCCTCATATACTTCTTCCATGTTGGGATTTGGTTGATAAACTTCAACATCCAATTCCCAAAAGGAGGCTTAGTCACTCCATTCTTCTTCCATTGTTCTTCTCGGATTCTATTCCATAATTCCTTTGGCCAATCAGCCTCTAAGTCAGGTATTGTTGACATACGTTCATCCTGGGTTCTTATTCGCTCACACTTGTCATCCTTCTCTTTAGGTTCTTTATCCTTGGCTTTGACATACTCTTTGTATTGATCATCTGTTATCCTCGTCTTTGGAAGGGCTGGGATAGTCTTCTCTAGGGTTGCTTGTGCTACCTCTATCAGTTTCCTACATATCGCAAGCCTCTCTTTTCCTAATTCTCCCTGTGGATAAAGCTTTTCATGCTGCTCCACATTCGGTCCAGTCTTGATTCTAGCTTGGTAAGCTTTCAACCACATCTCTAGGTCATCTGGTTTTGGGTAAGCTAGAATTGATCCTGGTTTCTCTACTTCTTGAATAAGCGGTGGAATGGGAACCTCTTCCCGAATCCCTAGTTCTTTATGCTCTTTCTTGTTTCTGGTTTGCTTCCTATTGTCTTGAATCTTGTTTTTCGTCCATTTATCTTTGAGCTTTTCTCTTCTTTCCTTCCATTTTTGTGCTTTTATGTTCTGGGTAGTCTCACGGTAATCCTCTGAATCTTCTACAATTTGAATTTTGGGACCTACTATTCTATTGTTTTCTTGTTCCCATTCTCGTTGTTTTCCTTTCTATTCTCTTGTTTGGGCTCGGGTAATGGCCTTTAAGGGCACAGTGTATTCTTTATCACTTCCAGGTGCTTCTATCACTTCAATTACATTAATTGGTGCAATGTCTTGGACTTTGGTTGGATTCTTAGGGCAATCTCTGAAAAGATGTTCCTTTCCGCAATCATTACAATATCCTTCCCAAGTCCTAGGGGGTGGTGGATTGTAAGGTCGAGTACACTCTCTAATAAAATGGTCTCCTCCGCATCTATAACATGGTCCTCTCGGCGCAGGCGGTCTGATGGGTGGTCTCACGAGTGGTTGTGCTTTAGGTGTAGTGTACATTAATGTTGCCACTTTTGGCCCATAGGCATATTCATATCCTTCATATCCATAGTAGTGTGGATCATAAGATTTTTCATACTCAATCATTTACTGTCATAGGTATAGTACTCTCCCTGAGATTGCTCATAGCCTGAGTTTGCCGATTCCACACTGGTCATAGGGGATGTTGGTACTATGGCTCTTTCTAGGTTTTCCTCTGGTTGAGCATACTTAACTAGTACCACTTGTTGGGGTTGTGACAGTTGTGGTCCTAACACTGGTTGGGGTGGTGGATATGGTACTTGCTCATATGGTCTCAGTGCTCCTGTTGGTGTTGAGTAGGGATTGTACCTGAGCATATCTCTACCTGGCTCTCTAGGTGGATATCCATATGGTCGATACTAAGGTGGTTGTAAAGGTCGTGCCTACCTATTGAATGGGCAGTTCTCTGTGGTGTGATTGGTGTATTTTTGCTCTATGTGGCAGTACAAGGCAGTTCCTGGTTGAGGCTGTCTGTTGTAAGGATAGGTCTGATGTACACCGGTCCCACCTCGCACACACATGTGTGTAGGGTGATCTCCTCCACATAGACTATATCTCCGTAACATGGGCACTCTGAAGGCTGGGTGTTGGTAATTCCTCTGTCCTTGGACTCCCAATTTCTTTGCTACTAGCTCCGCTAATTCCTCCACATTATTGGATTTGGATGTGATAGTACTTCTAGAATCTTCTAATTTAGTGGGGCTGGGCGTGCTCTTGAGATCCTCAGCTAGATTGTCTTCTAGGTCAATGCACTCTTGGAGACACTCACTTAGGATTTGTAATCTCTTCACGTAAACTAGCGTTCTCAAGGTTCCATTTGTAAGTCCATCCAAAAATAATGAAATCATTTTTTGTTGAGTGGGTCTCTCCGCAGCTGGACATCTATCGACATACTGGTTGAATCTACGGGCGGCTGTTTTCACAATTTCATTAGGGTTATGTTTAAAGCTATGGATTAGAGACGCAGAGTTGTGTTTAATTCCTCTCTTAGTGAATTCCCCAATGAATTCTTGAAAAAATTGCTCCATATTTCCAAATTGGTTGGGATCTAGGGGTTCTGAGAGGTGGTTGCCTGTTCTCGCTGAGGGAATACAGGCAAACCCATGTATTTCAGTTGAGCCCTGTCTATGGCATCAACCAACCAGTATCTTCTCTGATTTTTATCTAGGTACGTTATTCTAGTCTCGTCTTCTGGATCCTTTAATTCGTAAAATGTCATCGGGCTTTCTTCTCTTCCTTGGGCCGGTGAGTCTCTTTGGAGCAACAAGTCCATTCCATGGATCAAATAGACTTCCAATAGGTAGTTGTAGCTCAGTGATGAGTAGCACCTCCTTTAATGTCAATCCGGGAAGACGTGAGGATGGTATGAATACCTTGAGCAAGTGGAGGCACAAGTGCGTGAGTGAGAAGCACCCAAGCATGCACACACATACACGCACACGCGCACACACGGCAAGACAAAGAGTGAGAAGCAATGGAGTTGTTAGATTACTTTCAGAAAGCTCTTACAAGTTCATTTCAATTACAATCCACCCTCAAAAATGAGCTCTCTAGCTCTATTTATAGTTTTTGTCTAGCTTTGGCCCTGTCCAGACCTAGTGTCCGACCTAGTTAAAAATTAGGTTCCAGGGCTTATTTGAGGGCTCAAACGAGATCTAAAAAATATGAAAATTGGTAAGCAGCTACTTCTAAGGCTCCTCAAGCTCGAGGACTCCTCGGCTTGCACAAAATGGAGCTACAAAAAGGTGAACATGGTATTTACAGGGGTTGTTAGTGATGAGAATCACTTTTACTTTGTGTAAGGGTTTTGAAAAATTAAAGGGTTGCCTTAGTGCTAGATCTGCGTGAATGCTCGTACTTGCTTCTTCATGAAGAAAATTATTGGCCTACTTGCCAGATCGTCGTTGACTCCCTTGTCTGCTTGTGCCTTCTCTCCCCTCTGACTCTCTTCTTTGACTGCCATGCCTTGTTAGTCCTTCAGTTCCTTGTCTGCTGCTAACACCCCCCCCTCTCTCGCGTCTGTCGTCCCTGATAGACCCTTGTTGGGAGGGTCGTTGGACGTAGTATTTCACAACATCTTGCGCTAAGTGATGTTCGGCAATCCTCAATCCTTTGGCCAAGTCTGTGAGTAGAGCATCCCAATCTACCGGCCCAGGAACCTCTGGATGTGGCATACGTAACTTTTCTGAATGGAGAGCTTGTTCCACTGCAAACAATTGTAATAAATGTGAGGGCCTGGGAATGAAAATCTCTGAGTGATATTCCCAGAACCCTGTGACAAACATCTCTTCAAATGTCTGTTTGAAGCAGGCCGGTAGGTACTTTATGCGGGCATGCCATGCATAAACAACATTAATAGAGGGCGTTGTGCTCATGTCATAAACAAGATCCTGATTGCCTTCATTGAATCCGAGCGCAGAGAGGTGAGGTTCCTTAACATTCTTGAAGGTCTGGAAGGTGACTATCATGAGTTCAAAAATTTTAAGGCACATCTGTGTCATGACATCTCATACGTTTTTGAACCTGACACCCCAATGCCGAATTGTCGATATCATATACCCTACGGTAGGTTGACCTTTAGGTGGTGCTAAGTAGACATAGTTGAGCCATTTCTCACATCCTTTGGTTGTCAGCACCATCTTTGTGTATTCCGGCCACGACCTTCTTCGGAAAACAGGACAGTAGCAGGGATTGTACTTGATATACAGGGGCATGTTATTCCATGTGTGATTCATTTCCGGGTAGGTTTCAAGCAGCCGAATTCTCCAAGTCGGTTGGCGAATATTTCCCTGCTTGGCACTTTCTGGGATGTCGTCTGGTGCAAACTGTGTGGCAGAGGTTGGTTCCCGTGAGGTGTGGTGCTTGATTTCAGCATTATAATCCGCCATTAAGACACAAAAAGGAACATACAAGTCGTCGGAGGTGCCGATCCACCTGTGATGAGAGAGGTTCCTAAAATAGTCCGATTTTATGACCACCTCTTCCAAGCGTGACATAGATGCTATCTGGACTGCCACCCTATCATCATGTGTTGTAGCCACTTTTTCCAATTTCTGCATCCATTCAGGAGCCTCTATTTCAAGGGTGTCCATGCCCTCGTCTGTTTGCTTGCCTCCAGGTGCTGGCATCGGAACGTACGGGTCCTCAAAAGTTTCCTCTACTTCGATTGGTACTAGGTCTTCAGGTTCTAGTTCTACCAAGGGGGAGGGTTGGCGTTCATACTTAAGTACTTTCTTTTGTAATTCTTCGAGTTGTGCTTTGAGCGCTGCTACTTCGTCAGTTGTGTCAGCTGTGGTTGGGACTTCTTTGGGTGGTTCTGGTTGAGCTACCAATTGCCTTAGTAGTTTGTCTCTTTCCTTTTCTAAGGTTGCATGGGCTTCGAGGAGATCAGCATGGGTTTCCAATATGATTTGCATATTGTCCGAGGGAATGGCCTTAAACTTCTCCGGGTCAATTTCTTGTGGGGAACCTTCCATGGCTACTTCCAAGTTCTCTTCCTTTTGTGTCTGAAGCCGTCTATTTTCTTCCAGGGCTGCAGACATATGCTTCCGTAATAGAGCCATGTTGCGGCGGAGCTTGAGGTTCTCTGTGATTTGGGAGTGTAGCAGATCATCCATTTGTTGTCTTTCTTCTGCATCTGGCTGCGGTGGATTTGCCACTAATTGCTCATGTTGTTCTTGCAATGCACTAAGCTGCTGTTGTAATTGTGTCTTCTCTTTCTCTAAGTCAATGAATCTTCCTTGTAATGCTTCATGACTCCTAAACAAACTTGTATGCTGAGCATCGAGGTGCTGATAGTGTTGTTGTAACTGATACATGCACTGATACATGTTATTAAATACATTATTAATGGGGGTGGATGCAGGAAGGGTGTTAAATGCAGAAGGAAAGGGAAAGGGGAAGGGGAGTGTGAATGCGGTGCTGGAAAATGGTGAAGTGGGTGGTGGAGGAATGGGAGATTGTGGCCCTATGGGGGGAGGGAGAGGTGCGGTGGAGGGTGATATGTCCATAAAATCCATGGTGGACGCAGTAGTGGGAGTGATTGTGAATAGTGGAATTGTGGGTGCACTGATTGTGGTGAAGCTGTACAGTGGTGTGTGCAGTTGTGAATATGAACTGCCCGAAAGTGTGAGTGGGGGAATGGGGATGTCAGTAGCTGCCGTTAGGATTACAGTGTTAGTGGAGGTGTATACATGGGAGGTGTTGAGAGGGTGTGTGGGTGCAAGGGGGGTGATGGGGGTGCACTGGACACATGGGTCTCTTCAGTATCGTGCACAGTGTGTGCTGTGCCCGTGGTCGTGGTTGTCCCTTGTGTTTCGGATACTAAGACATTCATCTGTTTCCCTGCTCGTGGGGGACGTCTTCCGTATCTTCTTTCCGTTCTGCGTGATTGTGTCAGGGCAGTATGCACTGTCTCAGGTACTCCTAAAGCATCAGAGATCATATCCAGTGTGGCACGATATTGTTCGTCGACTCCTTCCTCCTCAAGGATTTGGTGCATGATAGCCTTTCCTGCTGCAAGGGATAACTTATGTTGTTGTTGGACCCTGTTGATGGTATCGTAGAGCTTTTTCAACTCCTTTGTATATGCTGGGGCACCCTCTAGCTCCTGTATAACTTCTTGCTCATAGTCATGCTCCTCCTCATCAGAAAATCCTTCCTGTTCATCCTCTTGTTCTTCTTCTTCTTCATCCTCCACTTCCACCACTTCTGGTTGTCTTGGCTGGGGTTGTTCTGTAGCCGTTTGTTGTCCACTACCCTGCTCTGCTTCGACTTCAGCATTAACAGCTTCAATGATTCTAGCAACTTCTTCATCCGTTAGATCTTCCAAAGTGAATCCGTGAGGAAATTCCAGATCAGTAGGTACTGGTGGAAACACAAGGTTAGGGCCATCTGTGCTGTGCCTGGGTAACCTCATAGTAAATGGTTGCACTCATCTGGGAAGCCTTGGAGTTGTTTCAGGTGTTAGGGTTGCACCGCGGGCTTGTGCACAAGGCATCTGGACGGCGCCTCTCATCTTCTTTGAGGGAGGCCCTGCGGCTGACAGTCTGCGTTGAAACTCCTGTGCTCTGGTCCAAATGAGAGCCCTTTGCACCGGTACATCATATGCGAGACATCTATACACAATTCTGGTAAGCGCACAGCATCCATACAGTACAGATTTTTGTTTCTTATACCACCTTTGATGAGCCAAATGGATATGGTCGATAATCCAGTGGGGCATATTGATTGTCAAATCAAAGGCATCTGCTAAGTAGAGGCTAAACCAGATCTTTTTGGGAGGCATTGTGAACCTTTCCTGCGCGGGGAATGCGAAATGTTGCATGAACATGCATAAATGAATGGCGATCGTAGGTGT
This sequence comes from Ceratopteris richardii, assembly GCA_020310875.1. NCBI lineage: Eukaryota > Viridiplantae > Streptophyta > Polypodiopsida > Polypodiales > Pteridaceae > Ceratopteris > Ceratopteris richardii. The sequence goes on from CM035415.1 coordinate 57,010,444, forward strand.
CATCGCGACCATGTCCTTTAATTTCGTCAAATTTCTGTTCTTCATATTGTCTAGAACCATGGTCTCTTTCTTCGTAGGAATGTGCATACCTTTCATGTCCAAAGCTTCCCTTACCAAGTTGATAGTTAATCTGAAGCGCTTGAGCTCATTGCCCCTTGTGAGAGACGGGAGGACAAAGGAGCTGTATCCCTTTTTGTCTTTGCTCAGAGTAAGGGTGCTAATCAGATACGAGCACCTTAGAAAATCCGGCTTTGGCAATTGGAATTTGAAATACTCGTAGAGTCCTGCCTTCTTCCATATGGGTTTCAATCCTTCATTATTCTGCAATCTTTCAAATTCCCTGGTAAAAAAGTGATACCTGCCCCAGCGCCCATTGAATTCTATCTCTGCCTCCCACATATAAGTGCCTTCACCTAGGGGTCCTGCCACATCACTGAACCAATGAGAGTTTTTGCTGACTGGCATTGTGTGCCCCTGTGGAGGGTTCTGAACCCGTATGGCATGTAATGCCCTCAATGCCACTGGTCGTTCCTTTAATTCCTCCTCAACCGGAAGGCTTTCAATGTCCACAACTTGGGGGCTGGTGCCTGCCTGGTAGCTAGTTCCTACCGTATCTGCCATGTTACTTCTTGCTTCCTGTCTCTGTGAGAATATAGAAACATGTGTTAACATTGTACAGGACAAGGGAGAACCGTTGTTGTTCCCATTACAACATTAACATGAGGGTCGGGAGAGATTAATGGGTTAGTAAGTGCTCGGTGCGAGTGTGTGTGTGGTTAGGAGTTCGGTAGACCTAAGAGCTAAGTGGAATGATGTAGTGTGATAGTGATGTGGTTAGTAGGTTGTCATGGATTTACAAATGGGGTCCGGGGTTTTGTTACAAGTCTTAGGCTGCCAAATGCAGTGGATGGGTTTTGCTCTTGGTTTTGTAGAGACTCTCGAGAGCTTTATAGGTGTGTCAGCTTGGAAATGAGGCCTTTTAGGGACCCATTTACAAGTGATTCTGTTCGTGCTCATGGGCCTTGGTGTGTTCCTGAGTGTTGAAAACGAGTGGATGCCGGCTGTGCGAGTGAATGGATCATGCTGTATAGGGTGTGGTCTTGGTGTAGCTATTTGAGCTCGCAAACAAGCCTTAGGCACCCAAATTTGTCTTGATTGTGGGCTAGCCTTCATCGACTTCTTGGGCACTCAAATAGACTTCACGTTAGCAGAAGAACTTCTGAAAGACTTCTTATTGGTGTCGCGTTGTTGGTTACTAATAAGAGGCTTTGCCCGTGTGGTTGGCTTGAGTGCAACCGGGTGTTCGCCTTTCCGCACCCACACTTGTTTCACTAGCTGAGACATTTTGCTGCGCAGGTACTTTTGATCTCCGACATAGATAGTGCTCTGCTTCTTCTGCCTTTGATCCACCTTTGGTTGCTGCCTCCCTCTGGCCTTTGGAAAAGAAGGGAGTTCCGTTGCATCCCTGACTCCTTTTTTGCGAACATCATTCCTCTGCAACACATAGTTTTGGACAAGAACAGCATGGTCATCTTCATGTGTACTCCTGGAAGGACCAGGAGTGTGTGCCTTTCCTAGTTCCTTGAGTGCTCCATTATCTAACTCTACTGTAATTCGACTATGATTGACCCATACCTGAAGAAGTCCACTTCTTAGGTTTAGGTTGACTGCATGATCATAGATCCAGTCCTGACCCAAGACAAGAGGCTCCGTGAGGTCTTCGTCTTGGCACACTAGTACTTTAACTGTCATTAACATGTCCTGAATGTAGAGGGGAAGCTCCACCTCGCCCATGCAAGGGGTTTCCACACCTCCTAATCCTATGAGATAAGCTTCTATAGGATTGACCTTTAATTTCAATTCTTGACAGTAACAGAGTCTCACCGCACTAGTGGCTGCACCTGAGTCAATCAATGCTCGCACGGATTGTGCACTAGTTCCTTGTCCTACCTCTATGGTCACAAAAGGTTGTCGATCAATTATTCTATGGGAACTTGTTCCTGCGACTTCACACATTGCCATATGATATCCTTGATCTGCATAGTCATTTGTTCTAGGCTGATCTCTACCTTGTCTTCGCAACTTCATCCTTCTGATGCGTTCTAAAGCTTCTGCTTGAGCTTCTTCTCGAATCCGCTTTTCTTCTTCCTTGCGTTTCTTGGCGATATTGAGTCGACTTAGCATTTCCTCTGTGAGAGGTTCCTGATATAACTTGACTCTGCATCCGCTTATATAGCTTGGAAGAACGTCACCTTCCAATGTGGCTAGTTGCACTGCTCCACTTGTGGAGATCCTATTTATGATCATAGGTCCATAGCCACGCTTCTCTAATTTTCTCGCATGTTGTTTCAAAGTGTAGACTAGTACTAGGTCGCCTGCCTTCAAACCTTTATCCTTAACGTGGGCATCAAAATATGCCTTCTGTCGTTTCTTAGCTGCATATATCCCTGCAGCTTCCCTTAGTCTTGTTTCTCCTAATCGTTCAAGGTCAAAAAGTCTAGAGGAGAGTTCATGACCCGTCCATTCGTGCTTTTGTGCTACCTTCAATGTAGGTATCAAGAAGTCCAATGGTAGCACTGCATTTTGACCAAATACCATCTGAAAGGGGGTGGCTTGGAGTACCGTTTTGTAGGCGACTCGGTATGCCCAAACAGCATGGTGTAGCTGTTTGTCCCAATCAGAGCATTTATTATTCACGAGCTTGGTCAGCACATTGCACAGAATCTTGTTTGTGCTATCGGCTTGCCCATTAGCTTGTGGGTGGTAGGGGGCAGACTTCTTATGAACTACCAAGAATTCTTGGAGCAGATTTTCAATTACTTCATTCAAGAAGTGAGTGCCTCTATCACTTACTAACTCTATAGGTAGCCCGTATCTTGTGAATACATTCTCGAACAAGAATTTAGTAGTTGTTTGAGCATCGTTCTTCGTTGTGGCTTTTACCTCTACCCACTTTGTTAGATAGTCTATGGCAACAATGATATATTCCGCATGGGAACCCTTAGCTGGGGGATTAATAGGACCTACGAAGTCTATTCCCCACTTAGAGAATGCACGTCCACCCATCATAGGTTTCAGTGGCATCTCATCTTTGCGTATAGGATACTGGGTTCGCTGACAAATCTCACACCTCTTCACATAGGTATGTGCATCCATGTGAAGGGTGGGCCACCAAAATCCTGCAAATAATATTGCCTTGATCACCCGATCTGGTCCAAAGTGTCCTCCTGCTACACCTTGGTGAGCAATTTCCAAAATCTTTAGATATTCACTCTCATGAACACAAAGTCTCAGGTAACCATCCTTCCCACGCTTGTAGAGATTATCACCAATGAGTGAGTACTCTAGGGCTTCTTGTTCTAGACTTCTTTTCCTAACCAGAGTCATGTCTGGAGGGAATGTTTTCGTCCTCAGGAAGGATACTAGTGGTCCACTCCAATCTGGCACAATGGACACTTGATAAAGAGTGGCATGTTCCACAGGTGGTTTAGTGCAACAGATTGGGCATTCCTTGCACAACTTTTGGACATCAGCTTCCATAGTTGGCCAATGCACTCCGAGTCTCCTTAGTGTCTGTAAGGTTCGTTGCTTTGAGTAGTGTTGCTCTAATGCACCTACATATGCTAATTGCAACCATTTGGCGTACTCATCCTCTTCCACACAACAAGTCAAGATCCCTTGATCTGTGTGCTTGTACATACTTCCTGCCAAGATATGATACCTTTGGGCTTTTACAACTTCTCGATCCTGTGTGGTTATTACTGGATGGTTAGGCCCGTATGTCAATACTGGCACTAATGGCTTAGCCCATTGCGGCACCACTTCCAAATTAAACAAGTAAGCATCAGGTAAGTCATCTGATACTCCTTGTGGGGCTTCTCCCGATGTGAGCCTAGAAAGGTGATCTGCTCTCAAATGAGTCTTCCCTTTCCTTACCACAACCTCAAAATCATATTCCATTAGCAAGAGAAACCATCTTACTAATCTTCCTGTATTGCATGGCTTGTTTACGAGGTATAGCAATGCCTGATGATCGGTAAAAAATTTAAACTTATTTGCAAGCAAATAGTGTCTAAATTTCTTAACTGCATATATCATGCCTAAGCCTTCTCTCTCAGTAGTGGTATAATTTCATTCAGCTGCATTCAATTGTCGACTAGCATAGGCAATTGGAAGATCCATATTACCTTCACCAGTAGGTTGTGCAAGCACACATCCAATGGCATAATTGGATGCATCCACATGAACATGGAAAGGCTTATTCCAATCCAGTGTGGTTAAGATTGGTGCTGAACATAATCGCCGTTTAAGCTCATTGAAGGAATTCTCACATTCCTCAGTCCACTCAAAGTTTGTCAGAAGTCCGTACATGGGCTTTGCAATGACAACATACATGTGAATGAACTGGCGGTAGTAACCACAATGTCCCATGAAAGCTTGTACTTCCTTGACATTCCTTGGCCTAGGTAGCTCTGCTATGGCTCTCACGTTCTCTTCGTCAGTAGATATGCCATTCTTTGACACTATGTGCCCTAGAATCTTGCCTTGCTTGACCATGAAAACGCACTTTTCTGGGTTTAGGCACACTTGATATTCTCTACATTTGTCAAAGATTTGTCTCAGTTCAGGAATATGGGTTTGTCTGATGTTGGAATGAGCACAAAGGTCATCCACATAGACTTCTAAATTCTTCCTCAGGAACTCCTTAAATACATGGCACATTAGTCTCTGGAAGGTAGCTCGTGCATTGGTAAGCCCAAATGGAATTACACGAAAGGCAAATATACCCCACTCTGTGGTAAAAGCTGTCTTATGCTGATCTTCTGGAGCTATGGCTACTTGATTGTAGCCCGAAAATCCATCGAGGAAGTTGTACACTTCCTTGCCTGCTACTCTTTCTAAGAGATGTTCTGTGATGGGAAGCGGATAGTTATCTCCAATTGTGGCTGCATTGACCTTCTTCAAGTTAATGCATACACACAGCTTGCCATTCTTCTTGGGCACCACTACGATGGGGGATACCCACTCAGTGTGCTCAATTTCATAGATAAATCCAGCTTCAACCAGTCTATCTATCTCCTCTTTGATCTTGGCAGCATAATTATCGTTATATGTATAGGGCTTTTGCTTAGAGGGTTTAGCATCTGAGGTCATGGGGATAGTGTGTGAGCATATGTTAGGGTCAACACCTTTCAAATCCTTGTAACTCCAAGCGAATACATCTCTGTATTCTCTTAGCAAGGCTATTAACGCATGCTCTTCTTCCTCTGTTAGGTCATGGCCTATGTACGTGCATCTCTCCTCTCCTTCTTCTAGGGCCACTACTATTTTCTTGGTGGTTTCTTTGTTATCATAGGCCTCTCCTGATTGTGCCTCTCGTTTAGGCATTCTTAGATATCATGACTCTCCTGTCGTCTATCTCATACTTCTTAAAATTTTCCGGGACCTCAAACAAAGATTCTTCCTCTTCTGGTGAGACTTCTTTCTTCTTTCGTTTCTTTCCTTCTTCCTTCAGGGTCACATGTGTGGCTAATCTTACATCATTTGTAAGTTCTCCATGCCTCTGGGGTTGAAATTCTACTTCATGGAAGTATTCTTCATCTGATGCAAAAGGTGGGTCCATAATGATTGACTCTAGATCGGAGTCACTTGCATCCTCAAATGCATCAGGGCTAGGTTCGCATTCTTCTAGAACTGCCTCTCCCATGATTGGCTCTATGGCGAAGACTGAAATGTCATAGCCATCCTCATCACAGTGAGGTGTCCATTGTTCCTCATTGATGGCTACATCCATGGTTGCTAGAATTTCTGCCCAGCCGTGAGGTTCGAATTCTTCGTTTGGAAAAACTACAGGTGCATAGGCTGGGTCTTGGATTGATCTATGGGTTTCTTTTGCACCTATCTCCCTGGCTTTTTCTCTCTTCTCTTCTTCTACTGCTACCTTACACATCCATAAGTGAGTGTCTTCATGCATCCATGAGGATCCTGATCCTAGGGAATGCACCGATTCTGTATCATCTTTGGCTCTATGGATGGGGTTCCATTGGATGGGAGGGACATCTCTATGAGAGTAATCCTTGAGATTGACTTTGGTCGTAACACCTAAGTGCTGCAGGTACAAAGAATTGGTTCCCCAATCCTGTACCACTTGCAACTGTCGCATAAAGGGTCGTCCCAAGATCATTTCATAGGCATGGTTCTTGCTAAAATCACATATAGCAAAGGTATGCTCGAACTCGACACCACAGGTGGTGAGAGTTATTCCTTCTAGCAATCCTAAGGGCCTCTCGATATGACCATCGGCCATCTGCAATTTCATTCTCGTTGGCCTGAGTGCTGGCTTGCCCCAATGCTTCCATAGGGAAGTGGTGGCAATTGCAACTCCTGCACTTGAGTCCAAAATTGCCTTGGTGGTGTACTCCTGGTAGGTAATGGGAAGATAGGTGTTCCCTTCTTCACCTTCACACATATCTCCTATCTTATCCAAGGGTATCTCTGGCACTGTCCTATGTGATCCTACCTGGGAATGAGGTTTCACTATCGCTCGTACTTGTTCGGCGACATGTTTCCATAATTCAGGTCTAACCTTGAGTAGCTCTTCTAACTTGAGATTGCACTGCACTTTAGTGTTTTTCACTACCTCTGTGTTCCTAGGTAAGACTGAGTCCTCATTTCGTACCATGACCGTGGGTGCTCTCATACAAGTAGACTTAGCTTCCCATGGGCCTGTGAAGTGGGGTAATTCTTGTAGAGAGTTAGACTCAAAGTCTAGTCTTTCCTGAGAGTGGGTGCTCTCCTGCTCCTCATAAATGGATGGGATGTCTTGTGGGAATTGGTCGCGTGCATCATCCACAAGTTCAATAGGAGGAGGGACTTCACTCTCTTTAGCCCATTTGTCTTCTTGAATCTCGCGTAGAAATTCTGGTGTGAACCGATTCATAGAAGATGATGTGTCTGGCTCCGTAGAGTTAGGCACATAGGCTTCAGGCACATAGGCTTCCTGAGCAGGAATGCTTACTCTTTCACTTGCCTTGTCCTTGTGTTGAGAGGCGGGTTCCTTTTCTGATTGTGCAATTAGCTTCTCTATTCTTTCTAACAATCCTTCAAAGTGCAATTGTGTCTTTGTTGAACTAGAGATGTTAAATAGGCGACTGGCTTCAAACATGGTCTGAGCCAATTCCACCATCTTAGCACAAATTTTGGTTCGTTCTAGCTCTAGTTCTGCTCTAGGGTAACATTTTTCATGATCGATTACGGTTGGCCCTTCTTGGATCTTGGCTTGATATGCTTTAAGCATCATATTAAGGTTCTCGGGAGTGGGATCTGCCAGGACTGATCCTACTCTTGGGGGTGGTGGGTTTAGGTGAGGCGGGTTGGAATGTGGCGGTTCGGATGGAGTTGAGAATGGTGGAGGTGATGGAGGTGGGGCAGTGTGAGAGGGAGTTTGAGCTGTGAGTTCAGTTATCCTCGCCTTTGTTTCTCTGAGGCTTTCCTCGAGTTCACTCATCTTTTTTGCCCATTGTCTTTTCATTCTTTCACGACTATCTCTCCAAGCTCTAGTTCTCTTCTTTGTCATGCTCTCCGTTTCACTAACATCTGGGCTCTTTTCCTGGCCTACGCTTTGGTTCTGTTGCAGGGCTTGGGCTCTAGTGATTACTTGTACTGGTGTAGTGGAAGTCACACTCCCTGTGGAGTCTACTACTAACTGTTAAACGATAATACTTCAATCCAATTTTCGGAAGAGTATTATCGGGTCCTCGGGTTCTTGGGAGTGGTAGGGGTCTGTTAGACAGAGGCCCTGTACTATTTTCCCAATCTTTTACACAATCGTAAGTACTCCCTCACGTCTTAACACAGTGAGTGAGTTTGAATACTGACTACTCTTCGGCACGGTGAATGTTAGAATGTTCGGACTGAATATGCTATGGTAATAACGCAGTGGTCCTGCCGTGACTTACAACTACTAGAATACGCTCTTCTCATTAATTAAATACTTCTCAATAAGACGATTCCATGTGACAGGTAAGCACACCGAACAAAATACACAGACAACTCGGATCGGGATTACGTCAAACTTTTCGTATACTGGCTCGAGTCATAGATTTCTACCCTAATTAATAACTTACTAATACTTCTGTCCACACACAGATCCTTATCGAATCCTCAGTGATCGCAGATTATTGTATAGAACCTGGTCACTTAACCGAAAAGATACTAAACTTTGACCTTACACAGTCTCACGCAGGACAACAAACACACAACCTCACAACCGAGAGATACAGAATCGTATATAACTGATCAGCAAATAGACTCACAACATAAGACTACCGAATGGAAATCGGTTCAACCAAAAGAATAGCAGAATAATTAAATATGAATAGAATGGAACAGAACTCAATGTACTCATCAATATCTCATACATAGTCTTAAAATATGATGCTCGCAATCTCCCAAATTGATACACTATAACAGACAACAGAATAAATGCGATACTCGCAATCTCCAAATACTTCAGTTCGCGATGTGATCAACCCTACTCACTACAGTGCTCAACAGAACAGAGACTCCTTCTGAAAAAACTGCCGATCTCTTTCGCTTTCCTTTATGTGATTTTTTATAGAAGTCTGCTACCGCGAATCCACTTTTTACGGCACCTGTCCGGGTTCATCCGTCCTGGTTCAGCGCCTGCTCAATTAATTTCCACCTTCTAGGGGAGACATTGACTATTCCATTGACTAACACTGGCACGCACGGTGGACTCGAACCCGCAAGTGTAGTACTGTTGGTAATATCCTTTTGCCTGGGCTATCCCACTGTTCTCTTTCTTTACATGCATCCAGAAAGGCTCTGGCTAAACGTTCATAATGCCAATATCCTGCTGGTGATTTAGCAAATATCTTTCAACCTCGAAAGGATCACTGTACTATCCTTCTCTTTTTCCTCAAACTCGTATAGCTGATCTAGTTGCCTTTTCATGAAGTCTCGCTTTCTTATATGCTGGACCCACCCTCTTGATCATGTGCTTTAAGCGCTTCGTCTATGGAATCAAAGTACCCTCTGTGCTGTTGAATCCTCTTGTTCTTGAAAGTTTGTGCGTGTTTTTACCAACTTGGATATGTCTGTGCCATGCTTGTTGAAAATATCCATGTCTTCTGCAGAAGCCATATACCCATACAGTATCCTATCACCACCTGGCTGAAATATCCTTTTACAGTGTCTGTCGGTCCATGCCAGGATTTGACTCCCCAATCCTTTCTGATCGCACTTGTTCTAGTGGCGGAACAAGTATAGCTAGCCATCTCCTGCGAAAAAGTGTCCAGCGATTTTGAATATGGCTATCCAACTGTTGTCTTAATAAATCTATGTCCACATTTGTCATCAATGTGGCATTTAGTTCTACACCCTCATCTTTTAATATCTGCTTTTCGAACTCCTGCAATACTTGTATTCTTGACTGCAAAAGTTCATTTTCGGCTTGCAGGTGAGCATTCAGGGTAGAAAAACTGGACATCTCGGTTTGAATTTGTGTTTGGATAGCTTGCTGCCACTGATTAAAGTCTTGGACATACTTTTTTACGGTGATCAATTCGGTCGTAATACGCTGGTTGTTTTGCTGTAACACCTGTATTAACGCATCTTTGTCATCCAATTCTTTTTGCATCTGTGTCATTACTGAGTTGGACTTAGTCATTGTTGCTAATAACAACTCGTTCCTGTGCTGAATCGCTTGATCTTGTTGCCGTAAATATTGGGAAACCTCTTGGAGTTGGTTTTGCATTCTTGTAATAAAAATGGGTTGAGGGTCATCCGGTGCTTGCTCTGGACTGGCAGTTGGCACGTTGTCTGCCATTCGTCTTCTAATGGACAGCCGAAATGGTGTCCCCACTGTCTGATTCTGTGCGCTGTTACTTGTGCGGAATAAAGATGCAGACGAGGTGGAGGGTTGGGCTTCTTCCTGAGGATTTGTGTGGTGTTCGGGGTAAAAAGAGGGGGACCAGTGTAACTGTTTATCCTTTACAAATTGGGCAAAACTAAATATAGCAGCTAAATACACTGGTAAACGAGTGTATTTTTGGGACCTGCGTTTGTCCCCAACAAAAAACTGTTTGTGTAAATGATTGTACAACCAGTGAGCCCAACTCACTTTTCCTCCTTTCTCTGCTTGTACTAGAGGCGAAAAATTTTCTCTAGACATAAGATCAAATCTGACTATAAAGCAGAGCCTTTCTAAGTACCATTTAAATTGTCCACGGCGAGTATATGTGGCATTCTTCATCATAAAATAGCGTCTACGACCTTCGCCCTTACCGAATTCTTTTCTCAGGTCGTTGCAAGAACATTTGGTAAAATTTGCCTCTTCATACAATGGTAATTGAAATACTGTCGAAACTAATTGTGGTGAAAATTGTACCTGATTTACAAGGAAACCTTTTGTTTGTCGCATAATGTGTAACTGATTCTCTGCATCATCGTTACCTGTCCACTGTTCCCAGGGTAACTTAGCAAACTGTAGGAGTCCGATCCTCCGTAACCAGTTCTCATTTCCCCTCGAATGGATGTCAAACTCTATTTTGAATTCTGTGGAAAATAATATGTTATTATGCAGACCCGGTGATGTTGCCGAAATTCTTGAGTCATCTTCGTCATCCTGTAATGTAGTATCGGTTGTAGTCACAACACGGTTCTGTGTAAGTGTGCGCTTCCTGAGTCGCCATCTCAGTATATCCGATTCAGACATGGTTGTAAGACTTTGCCGAAAATAATGTGCTAGAAGTTTTGTTAATTAGCACAAGAGCTCGTAGAATACTATACAGAAAAATACTTTGCCGGGCATACGCATTTTATAAGTACTAGAACTTGAACTGCCATTTGCTGGAATGATGATATTTCATTCGGACATGACACTTCATGCTTCTTACCGAAATTGTAGAATCAAAAATCATCATTCTGTAGATCGATGCTGGACTTGGAACGTCTTTTACATGTGCGAAAAGTATTATGCACAAAAAATCATGACTTTTAATAAAATTTATCAGTACAACACCGGATTTGTAGGCCCGAAATCTATTGTTCTGCTACGAGACCTTCTAAATACATACTTCTAGCTGATCGAAAGATACGGGCAATCTTTTTCTTAAGCATTTCTAATACATTTTTCAGGGTGTCGGGTTCTAATAATTGGGCATCTGTCCGCACCGAACTGAGCGCAATAGCTTCCAAAAGTAAATTTTCAGCCTCTGTTTGTAAGAATGCTTCCTGTAAATAAAATTCATTGGCCAATGCTGCATCTCTGGCCGTCTTCATATCTGTTACTTGTTGCTGCATTCGATGGATGTAATCATTTTGGTTGCGTACTTGATTGTCGAGCCTTTCTAACTGTTGGTTAAGGAACTGGATCGTTTTATGATATGCATCTCTTGCCCTTTTCGTATCTGCTAATCTTTTCTGTTTCTGAGGCTCTTCAACGAGGTACTTATGCAGTATGTTGTTAACTGTTGATAAACTGTCTTTTGTAGTATTCAACTCGAATTCTTTTTGCTTCAGTTCTCTTAGCTGTTTTTGGTTTTGTTGATCTTTTTGAGCTAGCTGTAATCTAGTTTCTTCCAGTAAGTTGCCTAATGCTACTCTAACATCTTCTGCATCTTTGAAGTTCTGTGTTAACTTATTGATTTCTGCAGTGGCTTCTGTCAACACTTCTTTTTGATTGTTTATTGTTTCCAAAGCTTCATCCCGTTGTTTTGTTATGTCTTCTTGGTCACTGAGTCGTTCTTGCAGCTGCTTCACCTGTTCGTGTAGGGCCTGATTTTCTGCCTTTACTATGTATAATTCTTCTTGAAGCGGAGTTATATCGGCTTCCATTAATTCTACTTTATGCTGCAACTCCTTGTAGATATTGTCTGTATCAGCTCTTATCTGAGCAGGTAATTGCTGGGAGAGGTTAATAAGAAATTGTCCGATCGATGCTAATTCAGAAAATACCTGAACACATTGTGTTTGCAGAACTTGTCGTGGTTGGGCAGACGTATCGGTGCGTAATTGTTGAGAATTCGGTGGCGAGTAGTTAGGGGAAGATGATGATATATCGTCGGGGTGGTCTAGGATGGGATGTACTTCATTTTCCGGTGGTAAAATGGGACGAGCTGCGTTAGAGCTTGTTACCTTATTTGTATCCTGTTGTTCATTCGCTGAGGAGCCGACATCTGTTGTTTCTGCTGCTTTCAGGAGCTTATCCAGTGCATCATTAGTAGGTTGACGTTCATGGATTTGTTGGTTCTCTTGATGCTGCTGTTGACAGACTTTATCAGTTGACATTGCTTCCGTTTCAGTTTGCTTCTACGTTTGTAAGTGCTCAGATGCTAATGAATACGCTGATGATTCCTGGTGCATCGACGTATTTGTATCATGGAACCTCTCTTCATCTTGATGCTTGGCCTCTGTTTCTGCTTCCTTGTCTTGCTGATCAGCTTCATTCTCTACTGCTTTGTCTTGTTTACTGGCTTTCCCTTCTTTATTTTCGTGTTGTTGTTTTGTGTCGTGTTGTACTTCTTGCTGTTGTTCGGCTTCCTTTTGTGTTACTCCACCTGAATGCTGGTCGACCTCCTGTTGTACTTCTTCGTCTTGTCCGACTGAACCTACAATCTTACTTTCAGAAGAACTGATTCTGATTCGTTTACTTCTAAATAACTGATTAATCTCTTCTTCATCTTCTTCATCTTCATCTAAAGGTTGCGCTGATTCTTCAATCTGTAGTACTGGTCCTCTTGGTGGTGGTTGTGCTTGCATTATAGTTGGAAACAGAAATGACAGAATGTGTGGCAGTCGAGACCTCGGGGTTTTGCCTTTGTTAACTTGCTTCATGATTGAGACGCACTTCTTATGAATACGTTGAAAGAAAAACGACGCAAAGTTAACAGGTTCTCGGGCAGCTATATCGATGGCAGAATAAAATGGTCGAGAGATACCATAGGTACGTTTCTGAAAATTGAGTATAGCAACTAGGAATTGTAATGCAGTTCTTTCGGGTTCTGGTCGGCAGAGAATGGCGTATTCATTAGATGAATAACGAGGGAACAATTCTGCCATTCGGGTTACCGAAATCATGGGGAGATTCTCGCGGCCTTGTGGAGTTAAATGGTATACTTCTGCAAACGCTTGGAATGTGATCACAGTTCTAGAAGGTAAGGAGAGGAAAACCCATTGTTTTTCGGTGGGAGATACTCGAGCGATAGCAGAAATGATCTGTGCGAAAAAGGGGTGAGCTTCTACTGAGTGCCAGGGCAGTTCGGCGAAACTACCCAATCCTCGTATATGCAGGTAATTTCCTACTTCAGCAGGGATACCATCAGCAAAAGCTGTATAGTTTGCTAGGGATTCCATTACACACAGATACAAGACGCAAAACACAAGTATTCAGAAAATACAGCCGTGATCGCAAGATACTATATTACCTATCCGACGAGTTTAAGTGAGTTATATAAGAATTTTATGCAGAGAATATTTTAAACGGTACTAATTACACAAAACGGGCAGTAATGTCTATATCTGGTGTGCATGCATGCAAAGAGAGAAAAAGGAGCGGGCGGCTTGACATAAATAGATATTAAAGTACGGCGATTACACTTACTTTATTGATTACACCAAATTAAAACAAAAAGGAACTAAAAGACAAAAAGAAAATTAAGAAATTGCGGTACCCTGTGTACCCTTGTTATTGCCGTGGTGACGTTACTTGATACGGCCGTAGCTTAGAACCGTTTATCGCTTTTGGAAGTGGTTGTCCAGTCAATGTAGTCAATCGAAAAGTAGCCGGACCAACTTGTTCTAAAATCTTGAATGGACCGAACCAACGTAACTTGAATTTTCCTGCTGATCTATTGGACTTCGCATTGTAAAAAAGAACAAGCTGTCCTATCGAAAATACTGGAGTCTTTAAATTACGGTCATGTGTCCTGGCTTGTCTTAGTTGGATTTCTTTCATAGTTAAGAAACTGAGCCATCGGTGCTCATCTAATTCTCTAAGTGTTTCCAACCGAAATACCAATGACTCTTCGGGTAAAAGCTTCTGAGACATTGCTACTCTTAAACTTGGTATTACAATTTCCATCGGAGCTATTGCTTCTAGTCCATAGGCTAATTTGAATGGTGTCAAACCGGTGGTTACCTTATATGTAGTGCGATAGGCCCATAAGACTGCAGGTAGCAACTGATCCCATCTTTCCGGTGTTTCTCTAGTCAATTTCTGAAGCATATTCAGCAAAGATTTGTTGGTACTTTCTGCCAATCCATTTGCACGAGGATAATATGGTGAGCTGAATTTATGACTGATCTGGAATGACTGTGTTAATGCTTTCATCAAATTGTTCATAAAATGAGTGCCCTGATCTGAAACAAGCTCTAGTGGCAATCCAAATCTTGGAAAGACATCTGATAATAGACATTTTGCTACTTCAACTGCTGTAGCCGAACGTAAAGGCCATGCTTCTGCCCACCTGGTTGCGTAATTTGTGCAAGTCAATATATACCTGTTATTACTGAATACCGTGGGAGGTGTGATTGGACCAATAAAATCTAGACCCCATTTCTGAAATGGTTCTAAAGGAAGTACTGGATGAAGTGGGAAGTAATGGCGTTGTAGTGGTTGTCCAGTTCTTTGACAGCTATCACAAGTTTTGATAAATTCCAATACATCTCTGTACATAGTTGGCCACCAAAGTCCACTTTGCAGAATTTTTCGGTGAGTAAGATCTGCTGCAAAATGTCCTCCTGTTGGACTTGAGTGAGCTAAATTGATAACTGAATTTACTTCGTGTGTAGGAACACACCGGAGTAAGGTTCCTATATGATCTGCATAATAAAGTTCTCCAGCAACTAACCGGAATCTTCGACTAAAACCTGCAATTTTTCGGCGTGTAGCTGTAGGAACTTCAGAAGGTAGACATCCATCTGAAAGGAAAGTCAATAACTGATCATAATACGTAGTTGGTACTGGTTGGGTTGGCAATTCCTCAGTAGCTGGTTCTGAAGTGTAGATGGCTGGCGTTGTATCATTTATACCAACCGGAGGTTCACCTGAATCTAAGCGTGACAAAAAGTCTGCTAAGGCATGTGAACTACCTGGCCGATGAATGACATCATAGTCGAATTCCTGCAATAGTAGAACCCATCGTGCTAGGCGGCCACCTATATGTTGCTGTCAAACTAAGTAAACAAGTGCAGCATGATCGACATGAAATGTAAATTTTCGGCCCAGCAAATAATGTCTAAATTTTTTTACCGAATACACTAGTCCTAAACATTCCCTCTCAGTTACCGAGTAGTTCTTCTCTGCAGGTGCTAATCTTCTGCTAGCATAGTATACTGGTCTAAACCATTTATCTGTTTGTTGCATCAGTACACTTCCTATTGCTATATCAGATGCATCAACAAATACGTGAAATGGATGATCCCAATCTGGTGGCTGTAAAATGGGAACCTGTGTTAATAACTGTTTCAGTCGATCAAATGCTATCTGACATTCCTGAGTCCATTCGAATTGCCTTGGAGTCTTGGAAATTAATTTGTTCAGTGGTATTGCCACATGAGCAAGCCACCGTAAATGCCTTCCATGCCATCTCACTTGACCCATAAACCGCATTACTTCCTTAGGTGTATTAGGCACCGGAGCTTCTAATACTGCTGAAATTTTATCAGGATCGACTTGAATACCCTGTGCCGATATGATGTGACCAAGTAACTTACCACATGAAACCGCAAACACAGATTTGTTTGGGTTTAAACACAATCTATATTCTCTACATCTCTGAAAGCAACATCGTAAATGTACTAGATGTGCGATCATCTTACCGAAAATTGAAAAATCGTCAAGGTATACTTGCATAAATGAGGTGAGATAAGGAGAAAATATCTCCTGCATACATCTTTGAAATGTGCTTGGCGCATTCCTCAATCCAAACCACATTACTGTACAAGCAAAGACACCCCAATTTGTAATAAATGCAGTTTTTGGTATATCTTCTTCAGCCATTCTTACTTGATTATATCCACTGTATCCATCTAGAAATGAATACATCTCATGCCCTGCTACTTTGTCAAGCATAGTATCCAAAAAAGGAATGGGAAAAGGATCCGGTATTGTTGCAGCATTTAATTTCCGATAGTCTACGCAAATTCTCAATTGCTTATTTTTCTTTGGTACAATTACAATCGGTGAAATCCATTCCGCATGTTCTATTGGTACTATGAATCCAACTTTTAATAACCTATCAAGTTCAGCCTTTACCTGTGATGCATAATGTGGATTCATCCGGTAGCTGGTTTGCCTTATCGGTTTCGCTTTTGGTTTTAGCATAACTCTGTGTTGATAAATACGAGGATCCAAGCCCTTCATGTCTTTGTAATCCCATGCAAAGACGTCAGTAAATTCTTGGAGTAACTTAATCAAATCTGCTTGAAAGGCTTCAGGTAAGTTTTGCTTTATCTTTACAGGACGAGGGTGATCTTCATCTCCAAGATTATAAGTAATTAACTGGTCTTCTGGAACATAAAATTGTTGATATTTCTCTGTATTAGCTGATGGTTCAAGAAGTTGCTGTAGTTCATTACCGTGAATCGAAATGGTATCTTCCTCCTTAATTTCTTCGGCAATGGGTATTACTGTACATACTGAAGCATTCCGGGTATCTACCACAGATTGTAGATCAATAGTTCCTAATGTCATCAAATCAACATTATTCTTCAGAAATTCTTCTTCTTCGTCGTCAGACAACCCATCTAACATATGGACTGGTTCGGCAAAATATGGTCGAGCATGTAACTCACAGGGTTGTATCGCATCTAACTTTACAATACATTTGCGATTTTTATCTTTGAACGTAAGTTCCTGGGCTGACCAGTCTTGAATTACCTTGGCTTGTTTCAACCAAGGACGGCCAAAAAGTAGATTGTAATCTAGGGTGGATTTCGGCAATTCTAGAATAACAAAAGTCATCTTGAATGTTGTGTCTTGGACAGTTATGGGTATATCTCGGACCAGTCTTACTGGATGAACTCTAGATTGATCAGCCATCCTAACAAAGAATTGAACTGGTTCTATCTTAGTCCATCCTAACTTCTTACAAAGTGACGCAGTGGCAATATTCACGCCAGATCCCCCATCAATTAAAACTTGTGGAATTTGATGTTTATGAAACCATACCGTAATCAGAGGAACTGAGTGATCTATCGTAGAGTCTGGCTCTGGTTGTACTGTTGCGGTAGCCGGAATGCAAGCAGATTTTGTAGTATACTGTTGTTGAAATTGTTGGCGTATTCCTGGTACTAATGCCAGTAATTGCCCGAAAGGCAGTGTGATGGATGCTTTTGACAATATATCCCAAGCTGGTTGCAATTGATTTGCATCTTCCTTAACTGTTGAAGATGAAGCTTGGTCTGAAGATGGTAATTCTACTGCAGATGAGGTACTTGCTTCTGTATTGTCAGCACGAGCTTGTGTCGTATCCAGGGACTGGATTACTGGAGTAGGTTCTGGAAAAACAGGTGGTTCTACGGTAGTCCACTGGCTAGCTTTATGATACATTCTGTGTTGTTCACGTATCCCTGGTTCAAATAATTCTGCTGCTGGTTGCAATTGTTTACCGGAACGAGTTTGAACTGCTGCTGCCTGCGTCTCTACAGGTGTGATTGTTACCACATTGGCCATTGGGTTTTGACGTTCCTTTTTCCTTTGATCATATTCCGCTGCATCTCTACAGAATCTTCTAATATGGCCCAATTGTCCACAGAAATGACATCGAGGTGGTGGTAAATTATGATTTTCCGGTGGTGGTCCATTCTGCCAGCGCGGTGTATTGTAGTTGTTGTTCCTCTGTGCTCGATAATGTCGATACCCTTGTTGTTGATTGTGTCTCAAATGTGGGGGTACATACTGATTGGATGACTGCCCTTGTTCCTGAATAATTGCATTAACTGTTGCTGCTCCTTGTCTTCTGGCATTGTATGCACAATTCTCAGTGGTATGTCCCACAATGTTACAGATGGCGCAATAGGTTTGATTTAACGCACACTGGGTACTAGCATGTCCTGAATTCTTGCAGGTGGTGCAATATACTTGCCTAGTATTATCTTCAGCCACATGTTTGTTTGTTTTAATCCATTCCAAATCCTCTGAAAATCCACCAACTTTGTTTTCCAGCTGAAGGGTCATTGCGATCACTGCATCGAGGGTCATGGCTCCTACACATCTTATAATCATGATTTGCCTAAGTTGAGGAAGTAAACCATTGATAAACCACTGTGTAATAACATCGTCTGGTAAATTAGCATGAGCTTGGGGTAACTGTCTTAAATGTGTTCTGAAAAGGGTAGCATACTCTTGTACAGTTTGATTTGGTTTCTGTCTGTTGTTCTGTAAATACTCAAAGATCTCTGCAGGATTCTTTTTCAGCCTGAATCGCTGCAGAAAAGCGTCTCGTATTGCTTCATAAGTACCGAAATGATTAATATCATATTCAGTAAGCCATCTTGCTGCTTCATTCACAAGTGTAGATTGAAAAACAAATGCCTTGTATGCCGGATCCGGTGGATGATTGAGAACAGCGTAACTGATTTCAAAGGTACGCACGTGAGCATCTGGATCATCTCCTGGAAATCCACTAAACTTTGTGTATGTTACTCTCGTTGGAGCCAATCTGGGTTGACCTAACTGTCGTTGCGGTTGTTCATTCATCGTAAATGTATTATACACTCCTTCTGTATTTCTGTTTTGAGTTTCAGAACTACCGGAATTTGTTTCACCAAATGGCACACTTTCCGGTGCAATTAGCTTACTTACTATATTGCGAATTTCTGTTTCAAATAGTCTTCCTTCCTCCTTGATATCCAGAGTAGGAGGACTTGCTTCCAAACGTTGTAGTTGAGCTGAAGATCCAGCCAAAACTGCTGAATCGTCACCGGAAAACTGTGTTTTTCTTACCGAAATCCCACCGGAAGGATTCGAAATTGTGACTGGATATAGTGTGGATTCGCCTGTGTTAATTTCCTTCCCTAAAGTGTTTCTAATCGTATCTGAATCTATTCCGAAAACTTTTAGACTAGATTCCAACTGTGCCTTGGTAGGTTCCAAAACTGCTGTATTTTCGACAGTCTGCACCGTAGTGATGCCAGACAGTTCTAGAGATGTACTACGTTCTACCGAAATCTCACCGGAATCAGTGTTATCGTTCGTCACTTTTTCGACAACTGGATCAGGTCTAATTGTACTAGTACCTCCCAGAGTTGTTCTTAATACCCCTAACTGATGATTCTTGGGATACTTTTCACCTGATCGAGTAATCGGCATGTAGCATTTCCGTACTGATCATATAGTATTACGAGCAAAACAGTCTTGCAACAATCTGATTCTGTTGCTACTGTTTATCCAACAAAATTTAATTCGAACAAAATACCAGGCAATCTTAATGCCACATCCCTAGCAGGATCGCCAAATGTTAAACGATAATACTTCAATCCAATTTTCGGAAGAGTATTATCGGGTCCTCGGGTTCTTGGGAGTGGTAGGGGTCTGTTAGACAGAGGCCCTGTACTATTTTCCCAATCTTTTACACAATCGTAAGTACTCCCTCACGTCTTAACACAGTGAGTGAGTTTGAATACTGACTACTCTTCGGCACGGTGAATGTTAGAATGTTCGGACTGAATATGCTATGGTAATAACGCAGTGGTCCTGCCGTGACTTACAACTACTAGAATACGCTCTTCTCATTAATTAAATACTTCTCAATAAGACGATTCCATGTGACAGGTAAGCACACCGAACAAAATACACAGACAACTCGGATCGGGATTACGTCAAACTTTTCGTATACTGGCTCGAGTCATAGATTTCTACCGCAATTAATAACTTACTAATACTTCTGTCCACACACAGATCCTTATCGAATCCTCAGTGATCGCAGATTATTGTATAGAACCTGGTCACTTAACCGAAAAGATACTAAACTTTGACCTTACACAGTCTCACGCAGGACAACAAACACACAATCTCACAACCGAGAGATACAGAATCGTATATAACTGATCAGCAAATAGACTCACAACACAAGACTACCGAATGGAAATCGGTTCAACCAAAAGAATAGCAGAATAATTAAATATGAATAGAATGGAACAGAACTCAATGTACTCATCAATATCTCATACATAGTCTTAAAATATGATGCTCGCAATCTCCCAAATTGATTCACTATAACAGACAACAGAATAAATGCGATACTCGCAATCTCCAAATACTTCAGTTCGCGATGTGATCAACCCTACTCACTACAGTGCTCAACAGAACAGAGACTCCTTCTGAAAAAACTGCCGATCTCTTCCGCTTTCCTTTATGTGCTTTTTTATAGAAGTCTGCTACCGCGAATCCACTTTTTACGGCACCTGTCCGGGTTCATCCGTCCTGGTTCAGCGCCTGCTCAATTAATTTCCACCTTCTAGGGGAGACATTGACTATTCCATTGACTAACATAACCCAATAACGTTAATAGGAGTGATTTTTGGCATATTATTAGGATTCTTAGGGCAGTCTTGTAGGAGATGCTCCTTTCCACACTCCTGGCAATAGCCCTGGATCGTCACTGACTGGGGTTGTGTAGGTGGAGACAAGGGACAATCACGAATGAGATGATCTCCTTGACATCTGTAGCATGGTCCTCTAGGGAATGGAGGTCTTACCTGCCTAGGTTGAGGCCTAGGATTGGGGTTTGTATACATGAGGTTTGTGTGATCTGACTCCCAACTAGGTTCACTCGGTTCCTCACTGTAGTAGGACTCACCATGTTCAGGAGATTGCATGTAGTAAGCATGTGGACTATCGACATGTGTAGAATCAAAGCTATGGTCACTAGGGTCACTTTCAGACAGCAGTGGTGTTACCGGGACTATAGCTCTATTTAGGTTTTCTTCTGCTGCTGCATATTTTACTGGGATCACATTAGCTGGGGCAGGGGGTTGTTGTGCTAACACAGGCTGAGGCCTTTGTTGGTTTTGGTATGGTTGCTGATAAGGTTGTTGTGGCCTGCCATATGGCTGTGGAGGGTACGGGTTCTGGTATCTTCCCTGCTGAGGGTAGGGTTGCCTAGCCGCCTGCTTGTTGTATGGGCAATCTTGCGCGGTGTGATTGGTGTACCTCCGTTCTATGGTGCAGTACTGGCTACTAGGATTTACTTGGGGTTGAGCCATAATGGGACATACATTTGCCATATGGTCACCCCCACAAGTATAGCATCTTTTCACCGGGGCAAACCTTGGGATCTGTTTGCTAGTGACACCTAATTTCTGAGCTACTTTCTCTGCAAGTTCCTCAATTGATGTGGATTGCGTGGAAGAGAGGTTAGAGGCACTATCTGAATCTTTGTATATCTTGGAAAGCTCTAACTCCTCCCCTAGGTTATCCTTGATGTCAATGCACATGCGTACACACTCTTCTATGGTCCTAGGGTCCTTCAAGTACACATAAGATCTCAATTTGGTACTTAGCAATACATCCAGGAATAAAGCCACTTGCTTAGTTGGCGTGGGTAACTCAGGGGTAGGGCATCTCTCTAAGTATTGCCTGAATCTTCTTCCTGCAAGTCTCACGGTCTCTTGAGGGGTTTGCTTGAAGCTGTGAATCAATGAGGAGGTATTATGCCTTATGCCACTCTTAGAGAATTCAATAATGAAAGTCTCTAGGAGTTGGTCTATGCTCCTGAAGTGCCTCTTGTTTAGTGGCTGAAACCATGTCAGGGCAGTGTTCCTAAGGGTTAAACCAAAGGCATTGTACTGCGTGAATAGATCCTCCACTTGTTCAGCTCTCAGGACTTGTCTAAACTCAGCCACATGATCGTATGGGTCTCCAGTGCCATCGAAGTAGTTCTTCATGGACTTAACTAGCTGAGTCGGTCTCAAAGTCCTTGTGTGCTCTCTAGGTCGTGGTAGAGGGAACTCATCGGCATTTCTTCGATGTCCTGGGGCTCTAAGTATCGCAGGTTCTACTCTATTTGTTTCCATTCTCGTTCTTTCTCTGCCCCCTGGGTTGGCAAAGATTACTTCTGGCCTATCTCTACTCCTGTCTCTTTGAATTCCATGAGCTTGGGATGTTCCAGCACCAGGGTGACCATAGGACACATTCGATCTTGGTTGGGGGAAAATAATTTCACCTTTCCAAGTGTAAGCATGCCTATCATTTTCTGTCACCACAAAGATCCTCTCTGAAGCGTGATCTAAGTAGGTCACTCTGCCTGGGCTATCGGAATCCTTAAACTCATAGATCATGATTGTTCCTATATCAGTTGGCTTGTCTGATTTATACCTCCAAAAGGCTTCATCGGTTTCTCGGTTTAGCAACAGATCTATACTCTTATTGTCCTGTGGGATCCACTCGGGAGTGATGATCCTTATTAGCACTGACTTTCCACGAGGGGTCCTAGGTTCTACACCCATGTTTCCTTGCTCCAAGTCACCTAAATCCGCTTCTGAGATCACATTTCCGAATTCGTCTTTCCTATCTGGGTGACTGGTGACTACGTATATAGTTCCTTCTTTGTCCAAGTATGCTCCGTTTTCAAACTTGACAGCGGGGTGCTCTAGTCCAATGGATTGGTCAGGGTTTTTAATCTGGACCACGGATCTTCCTAGATCGTCCTCATAGATGCTAGCACCTAATCGGTTGGTCCTAAGGTATTCCAACTGTGTTTTGTAAGGGCCTTCTACTCTGTGCAAGTATGGCGCTCCTGAACTTCTCGTAGGTCTGTCCATGCCTTGAGACATCTCTGATTCACTGGTATCAGAGCTAGGGTAATGCGAGTGGTGACTCAACTGCTGGGCCCAAGACCTCGCAGTATGATTGACGCTAGCTTCTGAAGACCTAAGGCTTTGTCTATCCCTTACTAGATGCCGTCCTGATCTAAGGTTCATATGCCTAGTTAAGTAGCCTGATTTTTGCCCAGAGTACAACCTCGTTGCCGATCAATTGGTATCAGTCACTTGATTCGTTTTTAGTGTGTTATCATGTTTATGATCTTGTCTGATATTGCGTCGTCAGGAATACTTGAGTATTTTTTGTACTTTAAGTTGATCGTTCCACGTTAAATTCTTTTTCTTTAGGATTCTCAATCGTACAAAGATTATGTAGTTATCTTGCACTTTGAGTATTTAGGTAGTCTTCAACTTGATAGATGCCTATCGCCGCCCTGGCTTACTCCTCTCACTAGTCGTTCTTAGCCTAAGCTAGGAATTGACAAAGGGAGTTGAGAATTTCCAACCTTTTGTTTCCTTCTTGGTTGCCCTTGAGTGCCCAGGAAGCGCGTTCCCAAGCTTGCACTTACTCTTGCTTAGAATGCCCTTCGATGCTCTCAATAGATCTGTAAGAGTTCCAAAGTTAGCTCAAGACCAATTTGCACCGTGATTTTTTGGAAAACAATTCTAGAGATCCCTAAATTTTGTTCCCCCTGGGTATGGTCAACTTCAAAATACCCTATCTAATAATCCTAATCTTAATTTAACTATAACCAGTCGATGTTTTGGTTGTGCTCCCCACAAACTTTCCAACAAAACAAGAATCACAGCAAACGGATTTCGTATGAGAGAGTTATGTCAGTTCAGGGTTCTGGTGCTAAAACAGGGTTCAAACAGGCTAACAGATCACAGGATTTTTCTCAAAAGCACATGTGTAGGGACCTCACAACTCACTAATTGCTAGACCAATATGCCCAAAAACTATCCCCAAAGCTTAGAATAAAAAACCCTAATTTTTTTGGCCGAAAAGCCTGTCAATCGCGATCGACAGGTCTGTCAATCGCGATTGACAGAGGTGTCCGTCGGGGCCTGTCGGTCGCGATCGACACGTCAGTCGCGATTGACAGTGTCAATCGCGATCGATACAGTCGGTCGTGAGTCCTGTCAATCACGATTGATGGTGTCAATCGCGATCGACACTTTTTTCGGGTTTTTCGCCGTGATTTCAGTCAATCGGGGATGTGTCCGTCGCGATGGACACGTGGCTACGCGTAAAAGTCAATCAATCGTTGAATTTCAGTCGGTCGCGATCGACGGTGTCAATCGCGACTGACAGAGGTGTCGATCGTGGCCGTCGATCGCGATCGACGGTGTCAATCGCGATTGACAGGATGTGCTCTTGGTGCTTGTCACAGTGGTGTGCTTTATTTTACCAAAGGGGCGAGTTTTCTGTCGATCGCGATCGACAGAGGCTGGCGACTGCGAGAGAGATTCTGAGTATTCCGTACCTGCGCAACGTGCTGGGGATGATGATTCAGCAAGAACCTGCAAAATGCTCAAGAAACATGCAAAAACAGTGCAAGCAATATCGCTCTCTCGCTCTCTCTCACAAGTAGAATGAAGGAAATGAGGTGGAGATGGTGATATGATCAAAGCTGAAAATTTTCGTGATGATGGAGATGGAGGTGGGAGATGGTGATGATGATGATGGTGATGAAGATGGTGAAGAAAAAACAAGAAATAGATGAAAGTGAAGAAAATACCTACAACTCCAACGCGTCAACTCTACATCTTACCATCACACGCTCGTCCTCAAAGCTCGATCCCCGGCAACGGCGCCAAAATTTGGTGTAGCTCAGTGATGAGTAGCACCTCCTTTAATGTCAATCCGGGAAGACGTGAGGATGGTATGAAGACCTTGAGCAAGTGGAGGCACAAGTGCGTGAGTGAGAAGCACCCAAGCATGCACACACATACACGCACACGCGCACACACGGCAAGACAAAGAGTGAGAAGCAATGGAGTTGTTAGATTATTTTCAAAAAGCTCTTACAAGTTCATTTCAATTACAATCCACCCTCAAAAATGAGCTCTCTAGCTCTATTTATAGTTTTTGTCTAGCTTTGGCCCTGTCCAGACCTAGTGTCCGGCCTAGTTAAAAATTAGGTTCCAGGGCTTATTTGAGGGCTCAAACGAGATCTAAAAAATATGAAAATTGGTAAGAAACTACTTCTAAGGCTCCTCAAGCTCGAGGACTCCTCGGCTTGCACAAAATGGAGCTACAAAAAGGTGAACATGGTATTTACAGGGGTTGTTAGTGATGAGAATCACTTTTACTTTGTGTAAGGGTTTTGAAAAATTAAAGGGTTGCCTTAGTGCTAGATCTGCGTGAATGCTCGTACTTGCTTCTTCATGAAGAAAATTATTGGCCTACTGGCCAGATCGTCGTTGACTCCCTTGTCTGCTTGTGCCTTCTCTCCCCTCTGACTCTCTTCTCTGACTGCCATGCCTTGTCAGTCCTTCAATTCCTTGTCTGCTGCTAACAGTAGTCGTCTTGAGGTATCAAGTCCCTGTAAGACAATAGTTACGCAATATAACACAGGAGTAATAACAGAGAAGATAACAGATATAGGAGAATCTCAACAATTTTCTACTAGCAGCAAGTACAAAGATGATGGCGTTGTCCACCCGTGCGCTCTCAAGGTAGAGCTTAAATGGTGATCTAGACAACTCTAGATAGGGAGATACAAGGTAGAGGTATGCTGGCTCAACTCGGTGTCTTAGGTAGTGCAGAAGTCATGTATATATAGGATCATGGGTGGCCTGCCATGGACGGCTATACATGGGTGGTAGAGCGTGGGCGGCCACCGCCCGCGTAATTGCCATACACGGCATAGACTGGTTGAACCGACCTAACAAATATAAATGATTTCTGACTCCGACAGGGAATATTCCATGGAATATTCCCTTTACCGTCGCACCGGGGGCAGCGGACCCCCACCAGGGGGCCCGCTGGCCCCCTAGGACCCCCCAGCCAGGGGGCCCGCTGGCCCCCTTGGACCCCCCAACCGGGGCTGCTCACCGCTGCCCCGGACCCCACAATTGGGGACCCTGATAACTCCCTTTCCTTATAATATCTTACATGGTCCAATATGACCTTCATCCAACATTCAAGTTGGGATTCCCATCAATTGGGTAATGCATGCTTGGCTTCTCCTCATAAAGGGGGCCTTACAAAATGTGCATAAAATCATGAGGGGTAGACATTGATCATATACTAACAGTCCCCTCTCAAGACTTGCGTCACTTGGGACTTGCCTCTAGGAGTTGTCACTAACTCCTCAGGGTTTGGTCTCCCTGAGTTTTCTTGTCCCACTAGCTCTCCTCTTTCATTGATCAAATCCGGAAACTCGGTCACTATGTATATGTGACCTATCTTGTCCATGTATGCTCCTCCTTCATACTTAAAAGCCGGTCTGGGTACAATTGTTGCATCCATGGAAGTCACAATCCTAGCCACAGATCTGTTTAAGCCATCGAGGTAGATGGGGATCTCCTGGGCATTAGTAGAGACATACTGTACGGAAGTGCGGTAATCTCCCTCCACAGTGGTCATGAAGTTTCTACTTGGAGCGGGACCCTGCATGTCTTCTGAAGCCATGGGTATCTCCTCCTCTGAGTCACTAGAGGTTTCTGAATAGACAGAGCGGTGACTGACCTGAGCGGCACTTCCAACAGAAGATATGACACTTCTACCGCTACTTAGCACTCTCCCTGACCTCAAGTTCATTCACCCTCCTGGGACTCTTTAGGTCTCTGAAACTCTCCCTAAGTGGCTCTCAAAAAGCCTCAATTTTATCCTTCAAATTGCTTCAAATACTCTAAACGATACCGCCCTAGACGATACTGCTTTAGACGATACTAAAATGTCCACGATACGATACCTGAAAACTAGGCGATACAATACTGTAGCAACAGGCGATACGATACCGCTTTGGGCACGATACGATACTTGTTGTCCTAGCGATACGATACCTCCATAGTAGATGATATGATACCAATGTCCAGTCACGATACGATACCAGAAACTCTCGTGATACGATACTGTAATCCAGACGATACGATACCACTTTTCGGACGATACAATACCAGAAAGGGCACGATACGATATTGGAGTTTGGCTCCATACGATACCTGAACACCTGCACGATAGGATACTGCCAATAAGCACGATACGATACTGACCTTCTCACACGATACGATATCACAATAGGTGACGATACGATACCACAATGGTATCGCGATACGACACCGGAATGAGAGATGATATGATACTTAGGGGTTGCACAATACGATACTACTACAGGTGGCGATACGATACCACCGACCTGAGCGATACGATACTAGAGTAGGGGACGATACGATACTAGAAACTTCGCGATACGATACCACTGCAAGTGGTGATACGATACCACCGACTTGCACGATACGATACTGGTATGGTATCGCGATACTAGACTGGACACGACACGATATGATACCAAAAGTGGACCGCGATACGATACCACTTTGGTCAAGTGAGATCGCGATACCAACCCGGTGATACGATACCACAAGTGGTATCATGATACCAAGGCTGGTAGTCGACGATATGATACTTCCGCGAGTATCACGATACAAGGGAATTTTTGGTATCGCGATACCAGAAACTCAACCGATGGCGATACTCAAGCCAAATTACCTCAAAAATAAAATTTTTTTGCTTCCCCTAACTCTTCTCTCACCCCTCTTCACTCCTAGCTTACTATCTTACTCCAAGAAGCTCCAAAAAACAAACTGTCCCTCCCCACAATACTGGTCGGAACCTTAATCACGTGTAACTGGAGATTTTCACAACTTTTGAGGTTAAAGTTTGCAGGTCACTTACCCTTAGGTTGCACTAATCAAGCCTTGAGGTCACAAGGTGAGTGTGCGGGCTAAGTTTGCACGATACAGCTTCCATCACGAAGGCACCTTCGCTGAGTGTTCCCTGGCAATGGCGCCAAAAATGTGTGTACCTAAGTCAAAAAGACTTAAGGACTTGTGCCAAAGAGACTAAATCTCATTTGTCACACAAGTGTGTATAGTGGGAAATCGACACACGCTTATTTGTCAATCCGATCAAACGACCTAACCAAGTGTATGAAGACATGTGCATACGTGATGGAAAATGAAGTGTTTCAGTTTACATGCATGAGAAAAGACTAATCCAGCTCGCTAACTCACTGAAATACTGAAAGTGTCTGTCGTGATACCACTTATAACAGTTTTCAGTAAATCAAGGATTTCTCTTAGCTCCGAACTCCGAATATAGTCAACAGCAGACTCGTTTCAAAGTTCTCAACGAGACGCATCTATGGGAGTGCTTTCACTCGATTCTGACAACTGTGCTTCAAGTTATAACCAAAATAGTGAATGGCAGGAAACACCCACACTCACTCCACAACTCCTACAAGCTCACATACACACTACAGTAGCTCAAAAACAGTGGGGAGGGGTAGACAACAGTCCCACACACATTCCAAGCATTACACACACATAGAAGATCAAAGAGAAGATGAAAATCTGCAATAAAGAGGCAAATTCGAAAATCAGGAGCTCTCCTTCTTCACAATGGCAAAAAGTCTCTACAAAGAGTCACAAAGTGACTTATATACATGTGCCCTAAATTTGGTCCTTTCACACAAGAGACCGGCACTTTATTACAAAAAAAGTGAATTTCCTATTAATTTACAAGGGATATATTACAATGGGTTGGGAATATGCAACTAGAGGACTCCTCTAGTGCATTTACATGGCTTGGGGGAATTTTCTAAGACTTTGAAGAAGAAAAATGTGCCCATTAGTTTGAAAATTTTGGGGCTCCTCTTTTGTGCTTCTTTGCTCTGCAACAGTGCTCCATTGTGGAATTAGCGATACATGATAAAGAGTCGCATGCTCTAGTGGGGGTCTCTCCTGGCACTTTGGACAATTCTTAATCCACTCATGAATTTCTTTATCCATACTAGGCCAATACACTCCTAAACATTTCAGATTTTGCAATGTTCATTGTTTAGAGTAGTGATTTCCTAGCAGTCCCTCATGGGCTTGTTGCAACCAATTACTATGTTCATCATCCTCAACACAAAAAGCTAATACACCCTCTTTATCTTGTTTGTACATGCTTCATGCCAATATTTGATATTTTTGTGATCCTACAATTTCAACTTTGTTTTTTTTTATGTTTTTATTTGCGGGTCCGAAGGTTAGGATAGGTACCAATTTATTTTCCCATTTAGGAACAACTTCTAAATTGAATAGATAAGCATTGGGCAATTAATCCGACACTCCTTGCGGTGACTCTCCTGAAGTGATGCGAGAAAGGTGATCTGCCCTGAGGTGGGTCCTACCTTTCCTAACTACCACTTCAAAGTCATATTCCATGAGTAAGAGGAACCATCTTACTAAGCATCTAGTATTGCAAGGTTTATTGACCAAATATACTAGAGCTTGATGATCCATGAAAAACTTGAACTTGTTGGCCAATAGATAGTGTCTAAACTTCTTCACAGCATATACCATGCATAGGCCTTCTCTTTTCGTTGTTGTATAGTTTTGTTCAGCTGCATTGAGTTGCCTGCTAGCATATGCTATACGCAATTCTAAATTTCCTTCACTTGTGGGTTGAGCTAGCATACATCCTATTGTATGATTGGAGGCATCCACATGGACATGGAATGGTTTATTCCAATTAGAAGTGGTCAGTACTGGTGTTGTGCACAAACGTTTCTTCAGTTCATTGAAGGATTTTTTGCATTCATCATTCTACTAAAAGTTTGCTAGCAAGGCATAAAGAGGTTTGGCTATGATTACATACATGTGGATGAACCTGCGATAATATCCACACTAGCCCATAAAGGCTTGTACCTCTTTAACATTGCTTGGCATGGGCAACTCTGCTATGGCTCTTACTTTGTCCTCATCTGTTGATTTTCCATTCTTAGAAACAATGTGACCTAAGATTTTACCTTGTCGTACCATGAACACACACTTCTCTGGGTTCAGACACACTCGATATTCTCTACACTTGTTGAAGATTTGTCTGAGCTCACGGATGTGATATCTTCTTTCTTGGGAATGAGCACATAAATCGTCCACATATACTTCTAAGCTCTTTCGCAAGAACTCTTTGAAGACATGACCCATGAGCCTTTGGAAAGTTGCAAGTGCATTGGTGAGCCCAAATGGCATCACACAAAATGCAAAGATTCCCCACTCTGTGGCAAAAGCCATTTTGTGTTGATCTTCAGGGGCAATGGCTACTTGATTGTAACTTGGAAATCCATCAAGAAAGCTATAAACTTCCTTTCCTGCAACAAGCTCCAATAAATGTTTAGTGATTGGAAGGGGATAACTATCTCTGATCATAGAAACATTAACTTTTTTAAGGTTAATACACACTCGCAATTTTCCATTCTTCTTGGGCACCACTACAATGGGGGACACCCATTCAGTATGCTTAATCTCATAGGTAAATCCAACTTCAATCAGCCTATCAATTTCTTCTTTTATTTTTGCAGCATAAGTGTCATTATATGTGTAGGGCTTCTGTTTGGTGGGCTTGGCATCAGCAGTCATGGGGATAGTATGAGAGAAAAGTTTCGGATCTACAACCTTCAAGTCTCTATAGTGCCACGCAAATAGGTCCCTATATTCCCTTAATACAGCTATAAGCTCTATTTCTTCTTCTGCACTTAGGTCGTCTCCTATGTATGTACATTGCTCTTCGTTTCCTTCAATGGTTACAATGATTTTCTTGGTCTTTTCTTTGTTATCATATGCTTCTCCTATGATGGCCTCTCTCTTAGGCATTTGTACCAAAATTTTTTGATCCTCAACTTCATGTTTCTTGAAGTTTTCTGGTACTTAAAACAATGATTCCTCCTCTTCTTGTTTCAATGCTTTTCTTTTCTTTTTCTTTTCACTACCTTCACTTCCATCCTTTGAATTTACCATTTTAATGCTTGTGAGAGGTTCTTCTTCTTGTTGGTTAAATACTTCTATATCTTATTGATAATGCATTTCTGAATTAAAGCAACTATCCATTAGAATGGACTCTAGAGAGTCATCGTGGTTTTCTTCTTCTTCTATGACATCACTAGGGTCACATTCTTCCAACAAGGGCTGCCACATGAACACTAAAATATCATAACCCTCCTCATCACAATGAGCTGTCCATTGTTCTTCATTGACAACAATGTCCATGGTGGCAAAGATTTCTACCCAACCATGAGGCTCAAATTCCTCATCTAGAAAGATCATCGGTGCATAGGTTGGGTCTTTAATTGGTCTATCCCCTAGAGAAGTTCCTTCTTCTCTTGCTTTTAGACATCTTTTCTCTTCCTCAGTGACCTTGCACATCCACAAGTGAGTATCTTCATGCATCCAAGATGGATCAGAATTACTTCTGGAATGCATAGAGATTGAATCTTCTTTCGCTTTGTGGATAGGATTCCACTGTAGGGGCGGTACATCTCTAAAGGTGTAATCCTTCAAATTGACCTTAGTTGTAACCACTAAGTGTTGTAAGTACAAGGAGTTTGTTCCCCAATCTTGTACTATTTGCAATTGTCGTAGGAAGGGTCTTCCTAGGATCATCTCATAGACATTATTTTTCTCAAAGTCACATATAGCAAATGTATGTTCAAACTCTACACCACAAATGGTTAGAGTTATCCCTTCTAGGAATCCTAGAGGTCTTTCAAAATGGCCCTCGGCCATTTGAAGCTTCATTCTAGTTGGTCTTAATGTGGGTTTGCCCCATTGCTTCCACAAGGAGGTGGTCACAATAGCAACACCAGCACCTGAATCTATGATTGCTTTGGTTGTGTAACCTTGGTAGGTGATTGGAAGATAAGAATTACCTTCTTCACCTTCACTCATGTCTCCTTTTTTATCGAGAGGTATCTCTCAAACTTTTTGCTTAGAGCCTGCTTTTGGCATATTGGAATCAAGTTCTGGAACTTGATCCTTCACATGATTCCATAGCTCAGGTTTTACTTTCAGCAACTCTTCTACAATGAGATGACACTGAACCTTAGTGTTCTTCACGATGTGAGTGTTTCTTGGAACCACTGAGTCTTTCTTCATTTCTTACCAATATTGTTGGAGCTATGATTTGAAGAGATTCACATTCCCATGGGCTTGTGAATTGTGGAAACTCTTGCAAGGAATTAGATTGAAAATCTAATCTTTCATCTTCTTGTTGCTTTCCTTGGTCTCCATAAATAGATGGAATGTCTTGGGGAAATTGATTGTGAAGATCATCAATTTCAAGAATAGGAGGGGGATTACTGTTGCAGAGCAAAGAGGCACGAAAGAGGAGCTCCAAAATTTTCAAATTAATGGGCATTTTTTCTTCTCAAAGTCTTAGGAAATTCCCTCAAACCATATAAATGCACTAGAGGAGTCCTCTAGATGCATAATCCCAAATTATTGTAACATATTTCTTGTAAATAATAGGAAAGTAGTGATTAGCCAATAAAGTGCCGGTCACTTGTGTGAAAGGACCATTTTTAGGGTACATGTATATAAGTCACTTTGTGACTCTTTGTAAGCACTTTTTTGCCATGGTGAAGAAGGAGAGCTGCTGAATTTCAAATTTGCTTCTTTCTTGCAGATTTTCATCTTCTCTTTGACCTTCAATGTGTGTGTAATGCTTGGAATGTGTGTGTAAGACTGTTGTCTATCCCTCCCCACTGTTTTTGAGCTACTGTAGTGTGTGTGTGTGTGTGAACTAGTATGAGTTGTGGAGTGAGTGTGTGTGTTTCCTGCCATTCACTATTTTGGTCATAAATTGAAGTAAAGTTGTCAGCATCAAACTACCACCAATAGATGCGCCTCGTCGAGAGCTTCAAAATGAACCCCCTATTGGCATCAGAGTTCAAAGCTAGGAGATATCCTTGATTTAGTGAAAACTGTTGTAAGTGGTATCACGGCAGACATTTTCAGTAGTTAAGGGAGTTTGAGAGATAGATTAGTCTTTTCTCATGCATGAGACTTAAACCACTTCTCTTACCATCACGTGTGCACATGTCCTCATACGCTTGGTTAGGTCGGTTCGTCGGATTGACAAATAAGCGTGTGTCAATTCCCCACTATACGCACTTGTGTGGCAGATGAGATTTAGTCTCTTTGGCACAAGTCCCTAAGGCTTCTTGACTTAGGTACACATGGTTTTGGCGCCGTTGCCGGGGAACACACTCAACCAAGGTGCCTTCGTGATGGTTATAGCTCGAGAGTGATGAAATCGTACTTGTAGAAGTGAATTCGTTCAGTGGCAAGTAGTCAAACACTTCAGCACTTGTTACTTCACATCCCGAAGGTGTGTGCAATGAGTTTTTAGGTTTAGGGTTAGAAGAGAGGGAGAGAAGGAAGAGTTAGGGTTAGGTTAGGAAGAGATTTGGAGGAGAAGTAAGTGGAAAAGTACCAAGAAAATCCCAAAAACTTCCCAAGATAGTGTAGGATAAGCCTTAGTTCTCAAAAAGTATAAAAACAAAAAAAGTGTAGCTCATTTCTCATTTGCTCAAAAAGTGGTATCGTCTCCAAGCAGCGATCAGTATCGTCTGCGTAGTATTGTGCGCTTCAGGCCTTCAAAGCTAACTCGTGACCTCAAGGCTTGAGCATAACAACCCAGAGGTAAGCTACAATCAAACATTGATCGCAAAAATTCTGAAAATCTGCATTTCCATGTGATTGAAAGCGCATTTTGCTATCGCGGGATGGAATAGAGCAATTCTAGAAGTCCTTTGAGTGAGACAGTAGGTTAGGAGTGCAGAGGGGTGAGAGAAGAGCAAGGGGGTGAAAAAGTTTTTGGATTTGGATGTGATTTGACTTGAGTATCACGGTCAGTTGAGTTTTTGGTATCGTGATACCAAAAATTCCCTTCTATCGCGATACTCGCCGAAGTATCGTATCGTCGGTTACCAGCCTTGGTATCACGATACCACTTTTGGTATCGTATCTTCTGGATGGTATCACGATCACACTTTACCAAGTGGTATCGTATCGCGGTCCACTTTTGGTATCGTATCGCGGTCCACATTTGGTATCATATCACCTCACTTCCTTGTATCGTATCGCGACCCTTTTTTGTATCGTATCATCCAAAAAGTGGTATCGTATTGTCTACCTATGTGGTATCATATCGTCAAAATTCCTGGTATCATATCGCCCCGTTTTCTGGTATCGTATCATCCCCATCTTAGTTTCGTATCATGCACGAAGTGGTATCATAATGTGAATTAGTCTAGTATTATATCGTCCAAAATTGAGGTATCATATCGCCAGAGATTCAAGTATCGTATCATGCTTAATAGCGGTATTGTATTGTCTGTCCGAGTGCTATCGTATCATCTGTTGCCATAGTATTGTATCGCCTAGAGAAGTGGTATCGTTGTCGGGAAGATTTGCATCTTCCAGTTGATAACCAGAGGAAATAAAAGCAACTTAATTGGTGAATTCTAAACCTCTTTTTCACTGTTGATCAGTTGTTCTGGATTGAATTAACTACTTTTGAAGTGTTTGCAGGTACAAGAAATGATGAAGAATATGTGTTCATATTAGGGTTACCCTAATTACTCATTTAATGAGTGTTTTAAATTGATACATATAAGACAGATGAGTATATACCCCTAGGGTTTCATAAGTTTATATAAGTTAAGTCAGTAGGATTAATCCAAAGGATCTTAAATGATTCCATTGGGTTAATGTTAAGGGTTTAGATGATTTATCATGGGTTAGAGATAGGGTTTAGAAGGGTTTTAAAGGGTTTTCATGAGTTTTTGATGGATTTTAAGTAGGGGTTTTAGGGTTTTAGAATGTTTCAAGGGTTAAAATAATTAATATTTAAGGAAATTAATCTATAACTAAACATTGGTTCAATAATAAAAATTAAAATATGGTTTAATTAATTATTTAATCATGTATGTGCAATTAAATC
Source organism: Ceratopteris richardii (assembly GCA_020310875.1). NCBI lineage: Eukaryota > Viridiplantae > Streptophyta > Polypodiopsida > Polypodiales > Pteridaceae > Ceratopteris > Ceratopteris richardii. The sequence goes on from CM035415.1 coordinate 57,045,230, forward strand.
CTAAGGTTTGATTTAATTAAAACTTAAACTAAGGTTAATTTAAATGATTTATTTAATTAAGAAAATTAAGGTAATAGAATAAAAATAATAATTGAAGTGGATAATTAATGAGCGGTGTATGTGAGTGCTGTTTAAAGTGTGGTGTGGGTTAAGTGTGTAACTAAAGTGGTTAAAGTAAATAGTTTTAAAGTGTGGTAGTTGTGAGTGCAAGTTAAAAGAGTGGTAGAAAAAAAATATGCATTTAAAGTGTAAAAAAGGTGTGTACAAAGAGTGGTGAGTGTGAGGGTAATTAAAAGAGAGGTTGTGTGAGAAAAGTTAATTAAAGTGTGGTGAATGTTAATGGGGAAAAGTGAGGATGAGGAAATAAAGTAAAATCAAAGGAATGGTTTATAAATGACTTGCGTTTGTATTTAAGTGAGTGTTGAGCTCAAGTTTCTCTTAATGTTTTTTGCAGGTACTGTCTCCTGCTCTTTACTTTCTTCTGTTTTTCCTTCTTTCTCATTAGACCCTCCTTGTGCTCGGGATATTAAGCCATCATGTACTGCTGTTGATAGTCCGGCTGGAAGCATGCCCATGCCTATTCATGGCTTGGTCTTGGTCCCTGTAGCATTGTGTGTATGTGATGAAGTGTATGTATGTGTGTTTGTGTTATGTGTGTATGTGCGTGTTTGTGTTATGTGTGTATATGTTATGTGTATGTGCGCGTGTATGTGTATATGTGTGTGCGTGAAATATATATGTGATGTGTGTGATATATATGTGTGTGTATGTGACGTGTGTGTGTGTGTTATGTGTATGTGACGTGTGTGTGTATGTGTTATGTGTATGTGCGTGTATGTGTGAAGTGTTATGTATATGTATGTATGTGTGTTTGTGTTATGTGTGTATGTGCGTGTTTGTGTTATGTGTGTATATGTTATGTGTATGTGCGCGTGTATGTGTATATGTGTGTGTGCGTGAAATATATATGTGATGTGTGTGATATATATGTGTGTGTATGTGACGTGTGTGTGTATGTGTTATGTGTATGTGACGTGTGTGTGTGTATGTGTTATGTGTATGTGCGTGTATGTGTGAAGTGTTATGTGTATGTGACGTGTGTGTGTATGTGTTATGTGTATGTGCGTGTATGTGTGAAGTGTTATGTGTATGTGATGTGTATGTGATATGTGTGTGTGTGCGTGTATGATGTGACGTGTGTGTGTGTGTGTGTGTGATGTATGTGTGAGAGAGAGAGGTTCTCTCCCTCCCCTCCTCTGCTGCAGCGCGACAGCGCGCACAGAGAAGGAGAGAGAGAGAGAGAGAGAGAGAGAGAGAGAGAGAGAGAGAGAGAGAGAGAGAGAGAGAGAGAGAGAGATAGGCAGACAGAGAGAGGACGGGAAAGAGAGAGAGAGAGAGAGAGAGGTTCTCTCCCTCCCCTCCTCTACTGCAGCGCGACAGCGTGCACAGAGAAGGAGAGAGAGAGAGAGAGAGAGAGAGAGAGAGAGAGAGAGAGAGAGAGAGAGAGAGAGAGAGGTTCTCTCCCTCCCCTCCTCTGCTGCAGCACAGCGCGCACAGAGAAGGAGAGAGAGAGAGAGAGAGAGAGAGAGAGAGAGAGAGAGAGAGAGAGAAAGAAAGAGAGAGAGATAGGCAGACAGAGAGAGGACGGGAAAGAGAGAGAGAGAGAGAGAGAGAGAGAGGTTCTCTCCCTCCCCTCCTCTGCTGCAGCGCGACAGTGCGCACAGAGAAGGAGAGAGAGAGAGAGAGAGAGAGAGAGAGAGAGAGAGAGAGAGAGAGAGAGAGAGAGAGAGAGAGAGAGAGAGAGAAAGAAAGAGAGAGAGATAGGCAGACAGAGAGAGGACGGGAAAGAGAGAGAAAGTCAGAGATCGGCAGAGAGAGAGAGAGAGAGTCAGAGAGAGAGAAAGAGAGCGAGTTAGAGAGAGATAGAGAGTAAGAGGGTCTATATTATGTTAATTTAAATTTATTTATTTGTTTGTAGATTAATAAATGATTAAAATTCATTATATGTATTTTTCATATTAAGTGTTTTGATATTAGGTATTTAGCTTATGCATGAAGATATATACATCTATGCATATAAGTATCGAATTATGTTAGAGTATAGTCATGAATGATAATGAATATTCATGAAAATGAATATACATCAGTACATATGCATAATAGTGTATAATTATGAGTTAATTTCAACATGCATTGTCATATAAGTGTGTGCATGGTTAGTATGCATATTTATATTAAAGACTGTATATTAAATATGTGTCATAGTATGCATTATATGCATGTGAGATGTATGCATGTATGTATGACTGTGAGTAAGAGTGCATGTGTGCATGAGAGCATACATGTGAGTGATATGTGCATGAGCATGTGAATGAATGCATATGTATGAGCTAATGAATGTGTGTATACATGTTAGTTCATATTAATCAGTGATACTACATTTGCATGAGTAAATGTATTCCAAAAGGAGTGATGTATTTGAATGGTTATATGTATTTAGAAGTGCATGAAAGTATGTTAGCATGTGTATGCTTTAATGTATGTAAAGTATGGGTTTATGTTCTTATTGATTTCTTGTAATATTACTAATACTTAATGTTTTTTGCAGAAACATTGAAGATTACAATCAATTAAAGTGAAGTGAAGACAATTGAAGTGAAGCGGCAGCCTAAAGATCCATTTAAATCTTATTTCTCATTTAGTCAACTATCCAATTGACTAGACATTTATCCAATTGTTTAGGCCTTCCAGTTGTATTAGATTTATTGATTAGAACCATTAACATATCAATTAATTCATTCAAACAGTTTAGCATCATATTGTTTCATTAATTTTCCATTACTTTCCTTGATGTCTTCTAAGTTAGTTCATGAGTTTGAGCACAGTACTATTGAAAATATTGAAAATGTTCCGCCAACTCTAGACAGACCAGAACCCTCTAGCTTACCTGAAAGTTTAGTAGAAGAACCCATTATGGAAGTTTCAATCTCATATGAGGAAGCTGTTGCTATGTACGAGGCTGCCCGTCCTTACGGTCCATAGCTAGTTAAAACTATTTACTTTTGATAAGAAAACTTTAGTTTCAATCATAGAAATAGGTAATTTAAATTATTTTATCATTAGAACCCTTATTTTCATAAGCCTGAGTTTGCTACAGACACCCCGCGTGTGCCGAACGATTTAGGCGGATGACTTGATCCACCATCCGAGCATCTCTCACGACCCGACATTGGTGAACCCAACGTGAACAAACGGCCTTGCAGCTCAGGTATAAATTTTAAATTTTGCATTGCATATACATTCATACGATTTTACATTAGTGCAGCTTCGTCTTCATCCCTGGAAGCTGTGGCATTTACGTGAGCTTGCAATCTTCTTGGTGTCGAGGGCTGGTCTGGTGTCCTGAGCGCCTCCACGAAGATTGGCAAGTAGGAGAACCTCGTCGCGCCACCCCTTTCATCAACAATTGAAGCACAAAACGTTTGCACCCATTTTTAGCAAACTATGTATTTAGGTTTTTGATTCAAATCAATAAATGTATTGAATTTCACAGAAAGCACTGTTTTGAGCCTCATCTTCGAGCAGTTGGTATAATTTCTTTACCCTTACATTCTTGGGTGCAAAATTTTATTTAAGGTTAAATTATTTGTATAGGTTAAAGGCAACTGTTTGTTAATAATAGGTTAAGCGTTAATCATAGCTTTACTTGAAGCATATTGGCATAGTATAAACTTAACAAACTGGACTCTAACGGAATTTCAGAATTAGTAGCTGAACATAAGGAAAGAGTAACAAAAGAAGTTCAGGATATAGTTAGAATTGTTCAAGCTAGGTCAAAACAAACTTCAAAAATGGACGAGCTATTTCAAACTATGATGCACGAGATGCAAGGACAAAAGGTAGTTGAAACGTTATTAAAGGATAAAGGGAAATTTACTGGTATGAATGTTACAAATTATTTAGACACGTTTGAGGAATTAGCTAAGTTACACGGTTTACCTGAAACAAAGTGGAAATCCTATCTTGGACGTCTGGCCATAGGTACTGTAAAAGCTATTATGGATATACATGACAATAAGGAATGGGATGAGTTTAGAAAAGAGCTGCATAAGGAATTCTACTTAGAAGACTACAGTCAACATAGTAGAGAAGGATTTATGAAATGGATTAGTTCACCTAAGCCTCACATTTCGTTAACTCAACTCCATAGTGAATTTATGAAAAGATTCTCTCAATTACCTAAACAGGATAGAGTTGCCCTTACCCCAGATATCATTTTATATTTCCTTAAAATCTTGACTCCAGATATAAGGGTAGAGGTTGAGCGTAGGCTTGAAGAACCGGGAAAGAAATATGGGCTTACAGATGACTGGGGTGTAGTGAAAACTGTAGTTGAGGCGGTTGCTCACATGATCCAACGTAAAACACTCCTTTATGATTCGATGTCTCAACCATCTTCCAGTTTTCCTCCGATTCAGGCAACTAGGGATACACATATAGATTCAAAAGTTGAGCCTACAACATCCACATCTAGAGTACCAACCGAGTTACAATTTGAGATTTTGTTTAACAAGTTGGACAATATGATGCATATGCACGAGAATATGTCTAAAGAGGTAGCGGCTTTGCAGAATGTGGTGTATGCTTTAAACCTACAAGATAAACCTGCAATGCAAGCTCATCCGACTATTTATCCTCAACCAGTAAATGCTCCAAATCCACCATTAGTAGCTCCGAATCATCCATTAGTACCTCCTAATCCACCTTTTATACCTCCTAATCCTCCAGTTGTACCCCAACCAATTCCTCAACCGATTCCTCAAGCATTTAACCAAAGAAATTTCAATGAAAGGAGAAATGCCAATGTGAGGAGATGTATCTGATGCGATGCCACAGATCATTTGACTTACACATGTGAAGCATTGAAAGATGCGAAAGAGAAAAGACTTGTAATTGATATTGACAAGCGATTGTGCGACTATAGAACACATTTACCCTTAGCTGCCAATTGGGGAAAGGGAGGGATGCAGAAGCTGTATGAAAACCTTTCTGAGTCTTCGAAATCTGCTTCTGCTATTAAACTAGAATATGTTGATAGTGACTCTGATTCCGAACAAACAAGGGAAACGAGGAACTACTCAATTGAACCTTTGATAAAGGCGAGAGATGATATTATGCAGAAAACTGCGTGGAACTCTCCTGTCGATCAATTCTCGATATATTCGCATATTGCGAATGTTGAAGAGAAAAGAAAGAGAGATGATGAGCAAGATATAAATGATTCAGGTAGACGAATGACTAGAAGTAAGATGAGAGATGAGCCAAAGCCTAAGAAAGTTCAGTTTGAACAAGGCGAAAGTTCTAAAACAAATGAGGAGCGAAGAAAAGAAATTAGGGAGGGTAAACAACCTGTGTTTAGTGAGCCAATTCAAACATCAGATAAAGTAGAGCAAATTCCTAGAGCTGAAACAAAACCTAAAGAGAAACCAGAAAAGAAACCAAAACGAGTACCGAAAGCTATTCTTATTTCTGAACTTGAACAAAAAGTTGATTCGAAAGAAATATTGTATGACATCTTATTAAAAAGTGCAGTAACAATGACTTTAGAACAAATCTTCTCAATAGCAAAAATTGAATTTAAGGAAAATTTTATTAAACTAATTAAAAGGAAGAGATTCCCTCTGTCACAAGAGGTAGAGATGCAAGATGTTGCCGATGTAACTCACTTGATTCATGAATCTCTTTCTTTAGACTCAGAGGATGAAGAAGATAATACCTGTAATGTGAACAAAAATTTCTTAGGGCTGATTGTACCAGATGACGAAACAAAAAACTCAGAGAGTGATTTTAGAAAAAGTTTTTGGGCGAGAGTCACACCGGAGATTAAAGTTAACTTAGGAGATCAGAAGAGATCATATTCTGCTTTAGCCCTAATTGACTCTGGGTCTGAAATCCATGTGATTTCGAAAGGATTATATGATAAGTTTAAATGGCCTATTGATAAAAATCACGGCTGGATAATGCAAACCGCGGACAATGGTTGTGGATCACTCCTAGGAGCATGTGCCAACATACCTCTAATGATAGGTGGAATCTCTGAGACATTCCACTTTTTCATTCAGGACAACTGCTCTTATGAAATTATCTTAGGTCAACCATTTATATGTGAAGCCAGAATGGAGACTAAAGTAATAGATGACGGCTCAGCATACGCAAGAATCAGATCTAAAGATGATCTACAATCGCTCCAAGTTATGATAGTCAGCCCAAACCATGTACGAAATAGGGAACAAATTAGGAAGACGCCCATCCGTTCTCATGAAAAGATACGTGAAGATCATATGCCTCTTCGTGAGTTTGGAACTTATTATGATCAAAATTTTGCCTAGATGCCACTGTTGAGCGAGACAACGGTGGTTCTTGGTTTGATGTCTCGCACCCATCTGTAGATACTTTAGATAGTTTTTCTTTATATTTCCCTTCATCATATTTGCAATTCAGTCATTATAAACAAATTCCTAAAAAAATTATAAAACATTATGAAAAATTTTATAAAGAGAAAGGATTCATTTCATCTGATGAACATATTGAAACCGTAATTGAAACTTTATCTTCAAACTCATTGATTGAAGAACTTCAAAATATTTTGCATGAAAAAGAAAATTTTAGATTTGTACTTTTAAATTCTATTGAAGAATATGATTTGATTATTAAATTTGTCATGAGTAATGAAAAGGAAGCAAAAGTAAATACAAAATACAAAACCGTTGATAAAAAAATTAAACCGATTGCCCAATCTTTACCACGAGAGAGTGAAGAGAAGTTTAGGAAAGTTACCAATGATCCTTATTTAAGAGAGCGCACAAATATAGGTCATACTTTCACAGAAGAAACTTTAAAGCTAATCAAGATAGGAAATGATGAAAATTTTTTGTTACCCGAGGAACGTGAACTATTTCAAAGAGTGATTAGAAAGCATGGAAAGGCATTTTCTTTATATTCCCATGAGATAGGTTGTGCAGACCCAAAAATTATACCATCAATGATCATCTTTACAGTGCCTCACATTCCATGGAATCTTTGACCCATACCTGTTCCGAAAGCCCATTTACCATAGTTAATGCGGCTTCTTAAGGAAAAGATTCACATGCGAATTTTAGAGCCATCGTCTGCACCCTACTCAAATAGGTGGTTTACTGTTCCAAAGAAAAATGGCAAGTTACGGTTCATTCAAGATTTACAACCTGTTAACAAGGTTACTATTAGGAATGTAGGTACTGGGCCCATTGTAGGAGAATTCGCTGAAGCCTTCGCTGGTCATGCCATTTACTCAATGGGAGACTTGTATTCTGGCTACGATCAATTTCAGCTTGCTATTGAAAGTAGAGACATTACGACCATGAAAACTCCTTTAGGCTTAGTTCGCATGTGCACTTTGCCGCAAGGAGCTACTAATTCAGTAGCGCATATGATGAACGCCATGAATTCAGTATTACATGACTTCATTCCTAATATAGCCATGCCATTTATTGATGACATTCCTATTAAAGGATGTATTGAGAATGCAAAAGATGAAACTTTAGATTCCTCTGGCTGCAGGAAGTTTGTGGTAGATCATGTCTCTGACTGTGAAAGGATTTTCCAGAGATTTGAAGAGGTTGGTCTCACATTCTCCATTGAGAAATCTGTTTTTGGTGTTAATGAGGTACTTATAGTTGGGCATTTATGTGGACATTACGGTCGGAGGCCATATCCACCTAAAGTCGACGCTATAAACAAGATTTCTGAAACCTGTAGTAATATTAGTGAGGTAAGACGATTCCTTGGTGCTTGTGTGTTTTATGCCATCTGGATCCCACACTATGCACATGTTGCAAACTGTCTTTATGCTTTACTAAGGAAGAATCGAAAGTTTCTTTGGACTGAAGAACACTCAAAAGCTATGAAAAAGTTAAAGAAATTACTTCTTGAAGCTCCTATTTTAAAGCAAGTAGATTATACTGATCAAAAGCCTATCATTTTAACTGTTGATATGAGCCCTATAAGAATATGATGGGTTATTGGTCAGGACGATGAAGAGGGCAATAGGTATGCTGTGAGATTTGGAGCAAAGATTTTACACGATACGCAAAGAAATTATCCGCAAATTAAACGAGAACTATGGGGTTTAGTCACGGCATTAAAATCCGATAAAGAATATTTTATAGGTGCAAATGTAATAGTTGAGACAGATTGTCTACCTCTGATTGGAATGATTACAAACTGTTCATCACCCGACATTGCCATGCTTAGATGGATTTCTTACATCAAGTTTATAAATCCTATTTTGATACATATTGCAGGTAAATCTAATCCTGTGGCTGATATGCTTTCTCGAGCTAGATTTGATAATGAGAAAGAAACAGAATTAGAAATAAATGCAATTAATTATGATTCTAAAGCATACGCATATGAACAGTTTAATATTGAAGAATACGAAGGAGAGTGGCAGGATATTGGAAAGTATTTAAGTACTTTGGTTAGGGCACCTTCATGGTCTTCAAATAGATTTCAGAATATTAGGAAAAGAGCTTACAACTTTTTTCTGAAAGATGGTTTCATTTGGAGACATGCGAGGGGAAAAATTAGATTGCCACAACGAGTACTAGGTACTAAGGATCTTCAGTTACAAGTCATGAAGAGTATGCATGATACTTTATGGGCAGGACATAAAGGTTTTGTAGCTACATATGAAAAAAATTAGAGAAGGATACTTGTGGCCATGGATTTATGTTACTGTTAAAAATTATGTTACTTCATGTGACGTATGTCAGATTCATTCCTCAGTCAAACATAGGGATCCGTTGCATCCTACCTATCCACCATGCATCCATTATAAATGGGTTATAGACTTAGTTACCATGCCCAAAGGTATCAATAAGATGAGATATATAGTCTTGGCACGTGAAGATCTTACGAATCATGTAGAAGGCCGAGCTTTAAGATCTAAGACAACCTTGAATGTATGCAAATTTCTTCTTGAGGATGTCATTTCACCATTTGGTTATGTAGAAAAGGTAGTGGCTGATAGGGGAGAATTAGATGCGCAGGAGGCTAGAGAATTCTTTGCTAGGCATGGAATTCGCTTAGCCCTTACTACTGCTTACAACCCTGAAGCTAATGGGAAGATTGAGCGAGGGCATTCTCCTATTATTAAAGCAATTTCCAAAGCTTGTAATGGAGAAATTAAGAATTGGCCAACTTATCTGCCATTTGCGTTGTGGGCCAATAGAATGACCTGCACTAGAACGACGGGGTATATGCCGGCAGAGTTGATGTATTGCCAGAAACCAATTTTTCCTGTGCATACGCAAATTCTTACTTGGACTACGTTACCATGGGAAGATAATTTGTCGACAGAAGATTTATTAGCTCTACGAATCCAGCAGTTAGAGCAAGGGAATGAACGTTTAGAAGAGGCTATAGTTAAACTAAAAGATTCTCGATTGAAAAAGAAGAAGTATTTTGATAAATCACATAGGTTAAGGCCAAAGCCGATTTATGTTAATGATTGGGTTTTACTGTATGATAGTACGTTTGATTCTCAGTATGATGCCCGTAGAAAACTAAAAAGACGTTGGTTTGGACCTTATGTGGTAGTCAAAACCTATGAAAACGGAACGTATGCCTTACGCGAATTAGATGGTACTCCTCTTAAAAACTTAATTGCTGGCAAAAGAATTAAATTATTTAAACAAAGAGATGATGAAATGTATGAAGTAATGTTTGATGATGAGCATGATTAATTATGTATGAATGAATTTCTTTAGTGTGGGTTTCTTTTGCAGGAAAACCAAGAGAAGATTTGAATATGAAATTTAATAATTTTGCATGTCTAGCTGTTGCTGGTTGAGTTTTAACAGGTTTTTGAAGAACAAATTAAGATGCATAAAGATGAGCAGATTGAAGATGAAGCAGATTGGAGATAAAATTGATTTTAGGTCATATTTTTCTTTGTCTTAAAATTTTGTTTTACGTATTTTATTTGCATTCATATAAAACTAATTGATAAAATCTGGAATGAAGAATATTAATTTATAAAGGACTCTATTTAACCATATTAGGAAAATAGACATAATTTATATTTCTACATTTATAGATTAAGTGAGATTTGTTAAAAATAGAAGGATTTGTAGTTCATTTAGATAACGAAAGTAGTTGTATATATGTAGGAGCATATTGTTGCATGATACATGTCTGTGAAAACCTAGATCTTTCTTGTCCATGCAGCTAGATCCTTAGCTCGGATTAAGGGGTTAAGCCTTTCCCCTTAAAAAAAAAAAAGTAGCGAAAAAAAAAAAAAGAATATTGACATGGAAGTTATACCTTCTTCCACCCCAAAAAGGTATTTACATTTATTATTGACATGAAGTTTACATCATATGTATATGAAGAAACTAGTTGTGAAAAAACACATCTAGTGATTAAAATTGGGCATACAAGGCGGCTGTCTGTCCAAGTAGATTTAGTAGATTTCTTTGGCATGCTTGATTGTTCATATGTGAATGCATATATATGACGAAACCTGCATTTGAATGAATGAAAATGAATTCTGTTTTATAATCTTTACATAGTTTATAAATGGATGAAATGTAAATTAATGTTTGTTGACTGAACAGGTTACTAGCTTACCTTTATACTTTAATATGTTTTCATTACCAGATATAATTTAAATAAACTTCATGTGCATGTTGAAAAGATTAAAAATTTGATAAGTTAAAAGATGTTTATAAAAAGAATTGATGCTTTTCTATGATTTAATTTCAGGATAATCATTGAAAATGCCGCTTCCCTTAATCTGCAAGTTGGCCCATCGAGGACGATGTGCAGGTTTGGTGGCGGTGGATGTTGGGAAGATTTGCATCTTCCAGTTGATAACCAGAGGAAATAAAAGCAACTTAATTGGTGAATTCTAAACCTCTTTTTCACTGTTGATCAGTTGTTCTGGATTGAATTAACTACTTTTGAAGTGTTTGCAGGTACAAGAAATGATGAAGAATATGTGTTCATATTAGGGTTACCCTAATTACTCATTTAATGAGTGTTTTAAATTGATACATATAAGACAGATGAGTATATGCCCCTAGGGTTTCATAAGTTTATATAAGTTAAGTCAGTAGGATTAATCCAAAGGATCTTAAATGATTCCATTGGGTTAATGTTAAGGGTTTAGATGATTTATCATGGGTTAGAGATAGGGTTTAGAAGGGTTTTAAAGGGTTTTCATGAGTTTTTGATGGATTTTAAGTAGGGGTTTTAGGGTTTTAGAATGTTTCAAGGGTTAAAATAATTAATATTTAAGGAAATTAATCTATAACTAAACATTGGTTCAATAATAAAAATTAAAATATGGTTTAATTAATTATTTAATCATGTATGTGCAATTAAATCCTAAGGTTTGATTTAATTAAAACTTAAACTAAGGTTAATTTAAATGATTTATTTAATTAAGAAAATTAAGGTAATAGAATAAAAATAATAATTGAAGTGGATAATTAATGAGCGGTGTATGTGAGTGCTGTTTAAAGTGTGGTGTGGGTTAAGTGTGTAACTAAAGTGGTTAAAGTAAATAGTTTCAAAGTGTGGTAGTTGTGAGTGCAAGTTAAAAGAGTGGTAGAAAAAAAATATGCATTTAAAGTGTAAAAAAGGTGTGTACAAAGAGTGGTGAGTGTGAGGGTAATTAAAAGAGAGGTTGTGTGAGAAAAGTTAATTAAAGTGTGGTGAATGTTAATGGGGAAAAGTGAGGATGAGGAAATAAAGTAAAATCAAAGGAATGGTTTATAAATGACTTGCATTTGTATTTAAGTGAGTGTTGAGCTCAACTTTCTCTTAATGTTTTTTGCAGGTACTGTCTCCTGCTCTTTACTTTCTTTTGTTTTTCCTTCTTTCTCATTAGACCCTCCTTGTGCTCGGGATATTAAGCCATCATGTACTGCTGTTGATAGTCCGGCTGGAAGCATGCCCATGCCTATTCATGGCTTGGTCTTGGTCCCTGTAGCATTGTGTGTATGTGATGAAGTGTATGTATGTGTGTTTGTGTTATGTGTGTATGTGCGTGTTTGTGTTATGTGTGTATATGTTATGTGTATGTGCGCGTGTATGTGTATATGTGTGTGTTTGAAATATATATGTGATGTGTGTGATATATATGTGTGTGTATGTGACGTGTGTGTGTATGTGTTATGTGTATGTGACGTGTGTGTGTATGTGTTATGTGTATGTGCGTGTATGTGTGAAGTGTTATGTATATGTATGTATGTGTGTTTGTGTTATGTGTGTATGTGTGTGTTTGTGTTATGTGTGTATATGTTATGTGTATGTGCGCGTGTATGTGTATATGTGTGTGTGTGAAATATATATGTGATGTGCGTGATATATATGTGTGTATGTGACGTGTGTGTGTATGTGTTATGTGTATGTGACGTGTGTGTGTATGTGTTATGTGTATGTGCGTGTATGTGTGAAGTGTTATGTGTATGTGACGTGTGTGTGTATGTGTTATGTGTATGTGCGTGTATGTGTGAAGTGTTATGTGTATGTGATGTGTATGTGTGTATGTGATATGTGTGTGTGCGTGTATGATGTGACGTGTGTGTGTGTGTGATGTATGTGTGAGAGAGAGAGGTTCTCTCCCTCCCCTCCTCTGCTGCAGCGCGACAGCGCGCACAGAGAAGGAGAGAGAGAGAGAGAGAGAGAGAGAGAGAGAGAGAGAGAGAGAGAGAGAGAGAGAGAGAGAGAGAGAGAGAGAGAGAGAGAGAGAGAGAGAGAGAGAGAGAGATAGGCAGACAGAGAGAGGACGGGAAAGAGAGAGAGAGAGAGAGAGAGAGAGAGGTTCTCTCCCTCCCCTCCTCTGCTGCAGCGCGACAGCGCGCACAGAGAAGGAGAGAGAGAGAGAGAGAGGTTCTGTCCCTCCCTTCCTCTGCTGCAGCGCGACAGCGTGCACAGAGAAGGAGAGAGAGAGAGAGAGAGAGAGAGAGAGAGAGAGAGAGAGAGAGAGAGAGAGAAAGAAAGAGAGAGGGATAGGCAGACAGAGAGAGGACGGGAAAGAGAGAGAGAGAGAGAGAGAGAGAGAGAGAGAGAGAGAGGTTCTCTCCCTCCTCTCCTCTGCTGCAGCGCGACAGCGCGCACAGAGAAGGAGAGAGAGAGAGAGAGAGAGAGAGAGAGAGAGAGAGAGAGAGAGAGAGAGAGAGAGAGAGAGAGAGAGAGAGAGAGAGAGAGAGAGAGAGAGAGAGAAAGAGAGAGAGATAGGCAGACAGAGAGAGGACGGGAAAGAGAGAGAAAGTTAGAGATCGACAGAGAGAGAGAGAGAGAGTCAGAGAGAGAGAAAGAGAGCGAGTTAGAGAGAGATAGAGAGTAAGAGGGTCTATATTATGTTAATTTAAATTTATTTATTTGTTTGTAGATTAATAAATGATTAAAATTCATTATATGTATTTTTCATATTAAGTGTTTTGATATTAGGTATTTAGCTTATGCATGAAGATATATACATCTATGCATATAAGTATCGAATTATGTTAGAGTATAGTCATGAATGATAATGAATGTTCATGAAAATGAATATACATCAGTACATATGCATAATAGTGTATAATTATGAGTTAATTTCAACATGCATTGTCATATAAGTGTGTGCATGGTTAGTATGCATATTTATATTAAAGACTATGTATATTAAATATGTGTCATAGTATGCATTATATGCATGTGAGATGTATGCATGTATGTATGACTGTGAGTAAGAGTGCATGTGTGCATGAGAGCATACATGTGAGTGATATGTGCATGAGCATGTGAATGAATGCATATGTATGAGCTAATGAATGTGTGTATGCATGTTAGTTCATATTAATTAATGATACTACATTTGCATGAGTAAATGTATTCCAAAAGGAGTGATGTATTTGAATGGTTATATGTATTTAGAAGTGCATGAAAGTATGTTAGCATGTGTATGCTTTAATGTATGTAAAGTATGGGTTTATGTTCTTATTGATTTCTTCTAATATTACTAATACTTAATGTTTTTTGCAGAAACATTGAAGATTACAATCAATTAAAGTGAAGTGAAGACAATGGAAGTGAAGCGGCAGCCTAAAGATCCATTTAAATCTTATTTCTCATTTAGTCAACTATCCAATTGACTAGACATTTATCCAATTGTTTAGGCCTTCCAGTTGTATTAGATTTATTGATTAGAACCATTAACATATCAATTAATTCATTCAAACAGTTTAGCATCATATTGTTTCATTAATTTTCCATTACTTTCCTTGATGTCTTCTAAGTTAGTTCATGAGTTTGAGCACAATACTATTGAAAATATTGAAAATGTTCCGCCAACTCTAGACAGACCAGAACCCTCTAGCTTACCTGAAAGTTTAGTAGAAGAACCCATTATGGAAGTTTCAATCTCATATGAGGAAGCTGTTGCTATGTACGAGGCTGCCCGTCCTTACGATCCATAGCTAGTTAAAACTATTTACTTTTGATAAGAAAACTTTAGTTTCAATCATAGAAATAGGTAATTTAAATTATTTTATCATTAGAACCCTTATTTTCATAAGCCTGAGTTTGCTACAGACACCCCGCGTGTGCCGAACGATTTAGGCGGATGACTTGATCCACCATCCGAGCATCTCTCACGACCCGACATCGTATCATCTAGTCCTCTGGTATCGTATCATGCATAAAGTGGTATCGTATTGCCTGACGAGCAGTATGGCCTAGTGCAGTATCGCCAAGTGCAGTATCACCTAGTGCAGTATCGCCTAGTGCAGTATCACCTAGAGCAGTATCGCCAAAGGTGGTATCGCCCAGAACATTTGGAGCATTTTCAAGGGTAAATTTGAGGCTTTTGAGGAACCACTTAGGGAGAGTTTTAGAGGTCTAGAGAGCCCTAGGAGGGTGAATGAACTTGAGATCACGAAGGATTCTAAGTAGCCGGAGAAGTGTCATATCATCCATTGGAAGTACCGCTCAGGTCAGTCACCGATCTATCTATTCGGATACCTCTAGTGACTTAGAGGGGGAGATACCCATGGCCTCAAAAGACATGTAGGGTCCTGCTCCCGGGAGAAACTTCATGACCGTAGTAGAAGGAGAATACCGCACCTCCTTCCCCATCTACCTGGACGATCTAAACAGATCTTTGGCTAGGATGGTGACATCCCTAGATGCAACAATTGTGCCCATACCAACTGTCAAGTATGAGGGTGGAGCATACATGGACAAGTTGGGTCACATCTACATACTGATTGAATATCCTGATTTGATCAATGAGAGGGGAGAGCTAGTGGGACAAGAAAACTCAGGGAGACCAAACCCTGAGGAGTTAGTGACTACCCCTAGAGGTAAGTCAACAGTAACACGAGTCTTGAGAGGGGACTTGATACCTCAAGATGACTACTTACTGGAGGTCTATTTGATCCATGGTTTGGACTTGTTACTTCTAACTGACTCACCGACTCAAGGAAGAGAATAAAGTTCGATGACATTTTACGAGCTAAAGGACCCGGAAGACGAGTCTAGAATAACATACCTAGACAAGAACTAGAGAAGGTATTGGTTGGTAGATGCCATAGATAGGGCTCGACTGAAATACATGGGATTGCTTGTATTCCCTCAGAGAGAGTAGGCAACCACCTCTCAGAACCCCTTCGGAACACAACAAGAGGCAGAGCACACAATGTCGGGACAAACAAGCCAACAGAGCATTCCGAATCGAACTCATGTACAATTTGTGACTCCCGGAGTGCAAACACACAATCAGACCCACCCAGGAGTAGGAAATCAATACCGACCACCAGTAAGGCTACGACCACCAATAGGAGTGCAGCCCGAGATACCCCCAATTCGACCAGCGATCCCCGCCTTCCCTGTAATGCCTAAACAGCTAGAGCCAATGAGAAGATTGAGACCGATCCAAGTGGCCAAATGTGTGAGGAATCACTATGATGGATTGGGAGAACCTTACGACAACATTGGTTAATTTAAACAAGTTTTAAGAGCTGAACAAGTACACGATTTCTTTGTGTAGTATGAGTCCTTTGGACTCACCCTCACAGGAACGGCTCTTACTTGGTTCCAGCCACTGGACCCCAACCAATTTGGAAATATGGAGTAATTCTTTCAAGAATTCATAGGGGAATTCACTAAAAGAGGGATTAAACACAATTCTGCGTCTTTAATCCATAGTTTTAAACAGAACCATAATGAAACAGTGAAAACAACTGCCCTAAGATTCAATCAGTATGTTGATAGATGCCCAGCAGTAGAGAGACACATCAACAAAAATTGATTTTGATTATTCTTGGATGGATTAACAAACGGAACCTTAAGAACGCTAGTGTACGTAAAGAGGCTACAAACATTGAGCGAATGCCTGCAAGAATGTATTGACTTAGAGGACAACCTAGCGGATGATCTGAAGAGTTCACCCAGCCCCACTAAATCAGAAGACTCTCAGAGTACGGTTACATCCAACTCCAGTAATGTGGAAGAATTAGCTGAACTAGTAGCAAAGAAATTAGGAGTCCAAGGACAGAGGAACTATCAACATCAACCCATAAGAGTACCCATGTTGCAAAGGTGTAGTATATGTGGAGGAGATCACCCCATGCACATGTGTGTACGAGGAGGAACAGGTGCACCACAGACATATCCTTACAATAGATAGCCCCAACAAAGAACGACCCTGTATTGTCATATAGAACAAAAATACACCAATCACACCACAAAAAATTGCCCGTTCAATAGGCAGACACTGCCTCTACAACCACCTTTGTATCGACCATATGGGTACCCACCTAGAGAGCCAGGTAGAGATATGCCAAGTTACAATCCCTACCCAACACCATCTGGAGCACCGAGGCCCTACGAGCAAGCACAATTTGGAAACCCTCAACCGGTATTAGGGCCACAACCGCCACTTCCTTAACACGTGGTACCGGTCAAGTATGCTCAACCGGAGGAAAACTTAGAAAGAGCCATAGTGCCGGCATCACCAATGGCCAGGGTAGAATCGACGAACCCAGGATATGAGCAATCCCAAGAGGAGTACTATTCCTATGATGCTAGTGTAATGGATTATGAGCAAGGGTATGACCTGCAACACTATGGATATGAAGGATATGACTATACCTATGGGTCTGAAATGGCAACATTAATGTACACTGCACCTAAAGCACAACCACCCATACGACCACCCCTCAGACCACCTATGCCAAGAGGACCTTGTTATAGATGCGGAGGAGACCATTTTATTAGAGAATGCACTCAACCTTACAACCCACCACCTCTGAGAACTTGGGAAGGATATTGTAGTGATTGTGGGAAAGAACATCTCTTCAGAGATTGCCCTAAGAATCCTAACAAGGCTCCAGACACTACACCTATTAATGTAATCGAAGTGATAGAAGCACCGGGAAGTGATAAGGAATACACTCTACCTTTAAAGGCCATTACACGAGCACAAACGAAGGAACGAGAAGGAAAACAACCCGAGCTGGATCAAGCAAACCTTAGAACCTTAAACCCCAAAATTCAAATAGTGGAAGACTCGGAGGATCCATGTGAGAATACCCAAAACATGAAAGCACAAAAATGGAAGGAAAGAAGAGATAAGCTCAAAGAAAAATGGATGAAAAACAAAAGTCAAGAAAATAAGAAACACACAAAAAGCACTAAGAAGCATAAAGAATCAGAGATTCGGGAAGAAGTTCCCATTCCACCGACTATCCGAGAACGAGAGAAACCAGGATCAATTCTAGCTGACCCAAAACCAGATGATTTGGACATGTTGAAAGCATACCAAGCTAGAATTAAGAATACACCGAATGTGGAACAACACAAAGCTTTACCCACAAGGAGAGTTAGAAAAAGAGAGGCTTGCTATATGCAGAAAACTCATAGAGGTAGCACAAGCAACCCTAGAAAAGAACACCCCAGCTCTCCCCGAGACAAGGATAGCGGAGGATCAATACAAGGATGGTGTTAAAGCCAAGGACAAAGAACCTAAGGAGAAGGATGATAAATGTGAGCTAGTGAAAACCCAGGACGAACCTATGTCAACAATACGTGATTTAGAGGCTGACTGGCCAAAAGAATTATGGAATAGAGTCCGAGAAGAACAATGGAAGAGGAATGGAGTGACTAAACCTCCCTTTGAGGAATTAGATGTAGAAGTTTATCAACCAAGTCCCAACATGGAAGAAGTGTATGAGAAAGTATCGAGACTAGACCGAAATAGAGAAGAAGCTCAGAGCATTTCGACCCTACCCAATTACATGGGAGAGTACGAAAAGGAATCCATGATATTCCGAGCACTCACAGTACAAGGAAAAGGAAAGGGAAACTCGGATAAGAATTCACACAATCTAAGAGAACTTAAAAAGACAAAAGTGCAATGCCAACTGATTGTGGAAGAATTACTCCGGGTTAAACCGCAACTATGGGTACAATTAGCAAGTCAATTGGAACTAGGGCATGAGAATGACGAAAAGGAAAACAAGGGAAAAGAAAGCCCATCTAAGATACAAATCCCAGTGGATAAGGTTGGAGAATTTAGCAAAGGAGACGAAGTTAACACATGTTAACTCGTCACTTACAATGGCTATATGACCAAAGCTATACTAGACACAGGAGCAGGAGTAGGAATTGCCACCAAGGAGATTTGGGAGAAATGGGGAAAGCCTGCCTTACGACCCACTCGCATGAAGCTTCAATTAGCAGATGGCCATGTTGAGAAACCATTAGGAATATTAGAAAAGATCAAATTGACCACTTGTGGAGTTGAATTTGAACATACTCTAGCCATCTGTCAATTTGGAAAAGCAAATAATTATGAGATGATATTAGGACGACCCTTCTAAACAACGCCCTTATACATACAATGAGGTCTTTGCTACTAAAATAAAAGAAGAAATAGACAAGCTATTAGCGGCTGGATTCATTTATGGAATAGAACACACTGAATGGGTATCACCACTAATGGTTGTGCCTAAGAAGAATGGAAAACTCGGAGTATGCATTAACCTGAAGAAAGTGAATGCAGCCACGATTTGCAATAGCTACCCTTTACCCATCACTGACCATCTATTGGAAAGAGTGGCAGGAAAGGAAGTCTATAGCTTCTTAGATGGATTCTCAAGATACAACCAAGTAGCCATTGCTACTGAGGATCAACATAAGACCGCATTCGCGAATGAATGGGGAGTCTATGCTTTCAGAGTGATACCTTTTGGACTCACTAACACGCCTGCTACTTTCCAACAATTGATGTGTCATGTTTTCAAAGAATTCTTGAAGAAGAGTATGGAAGTGTATGTGGATGACCTATGTACATACTCAAATCAAAGACAAGACCACATTGCTTAATTGCGGAAGATATTTGATAAATGTCGGCAATATAGAATCTACTTGAACCCTGAAAAGTGTGTCTTCATGGTAAGACAAGGGAAGATCTTAGGACACATAGTGTCTAGGAATGGATCAAGATCATTTTAGAACTTCCTAGACCGAAGAATGCAAAAGAGGTGCAAGCATTTATGGGACATTGTGGATACTATCGTCGATTTATCCACATGTATGCCATAATTGCCAAAACCTATATATATATATATATATATATATATATATATATATATATATATATATATATATATATATATATATATATATATATATATATATATATATATATATATATATATATATATATATACACTGCTGACTCAATTCACGTGGACTAATGAATGCAAAAAGGCATTTAACGAGTTAAAAAGGCAACTTAGCACGACTCCAATTCTGAAGACACTGAATTGGAACAAGCCTTTCCATATTCATGTGGACGCTTCCAATTACGCAATAGGATGCATCTTAGCTCAGCCAACAGATGAAGGAAAGTTAGATCACCCAATTGCCTATGCAAGTAGATAGCTGAATCAAGCTGAGAGGAACTATGCAACTACAAAGTGAGAGGGATTAGGAATGGTCTATGTAGTGAAAAAATTTAGACACTATCTCTTAGCCAACAAGTTCAAGTTCTTCATATATCATCAAGCTTTATTGTACCTAGTCAATAAGCCTTGTAACACGGGAAGACTTGTGAGATGGTTTCTGATATTGATGAAGTTAGACTTTGAAGTAATAGTGAAAAAGGGAAATACCCATATAAGAGTAGATCACCTCTCTAGATTAACACATGGAGAACCACCAAGTGGAGTACCCGACGATCTTCCAGACACTTACATATTTAATCTGGAAGTGTGTCCAAAGTGGGCAGAAAAAATAATTCTGATACTCACTCATGGCCCACAACACTCAATCAATAAAGAGAATAAAAGGGAAATTCTGCAGTCAAGGAATTTGTACATTATTACGGGAAGTGTGTACTATAAGGAACCTAATGGTGTACTATCTAGATGTGTTGAGGAAGACAAACAAGTGAAGTTAATTGAACAAGCTCATGTAAACAAATGGAGAACACACAAGGGAATTCACGGAACTCTAAGAGAATTAAAACGATTAGGAGTATACTGGCCTGATATGCCTAAAGTTGTCCATGATTATGTTAGTAACTGTGCAGAATGCCAGGAGACCACCCCCGAGGATAATACATCCTTACCTTTCTCTACAATAGCACCCAAATGGAGTGACGCACTAGTGAAATTCCTAAAAACAAGAGAACATGAGAAGGGAATTAGCTTGGCAAGGAAACGATCCCTCGAAGAAATGAGCAAGGATTATGTACTCATGGGAAGACACTTGTTTAAGAGAGGGAAAGACAATCAATTACGGCTATGTGTACATGAAGGAGAATATTTACCCATATTAGAGATGGCACATGTAAGTGCTATAGGAGGTCATTTTTCAGCCGAGAGAACCATAAAAATGATTCTCTTTGCGGGCTTATGGTGACCAACTCTACATATGGATGGGGACACTTACATGCGAAGTTGTGAAACATGCCAAAAAGCTAAATACCCGATTCGGCGAGATGACATGCCCTTGAGATATGGTGTGTGCTAGAGCCTTTTCTAAATGGGGTATTGATTTTATAGGACCCATCAACCCGCCAGCCAAAGGGTCACATGCCGAATACATCATAGTAGCCACAAATTATTTGACAAAATGGGTAGAGGCAAAGGCTACTAGAAGGAACGATGCTCAAACCACTACTAAGTTTCTTTTTGAGCACATATTCACTCGTTTCGGATTACCAATTGAGATTGTGAGTGAACGAGGAACGCACTTCATTAATGAAGTAATAGAGTCTTGAATGAATGAGTTCTTAGTGATCCATAAAAATTCAGCCCCATACCACCCCCAAGCCAATGGTCAAGCGGAAAGTTCCAATAAGGTGTTATGCATAGTATTGACAAAGATCATCAATAATGGGAGGTCTAATTGGGACAAAGAATTGCATCATGCAATTTGGGCCTTCAGAGTCGCTTACAAGACTGCCATTGGAACTACCCCATTCAATCTAGTATACGGACAGAATGCAATCCTGCCAATTGATTTTTTAGTACCCACTTTGAGAGTAGTGTGTTGACCTAAGTATCACTTAGGGACTTGCGGAGAAAGAGACTATACATCAATCCCCTCACAAGTGCATATAGTGGGGATACACGCTTTTAATTATCAATCCAAAGAGTATACAAACCTAGCCGAGTGTATGAAGACATGCAATCATGTAATGGTCAATGCATATGAACTACTCAAAGAATGTAAATGAGGCAAAGATTTATCCAAACAAGCTCCAACTGTTGGTCAAGGCGAAACGATACTTGGTGCAGCAGCCGTCAGTATTTTGGACTTTTCTCCCAGCTCCGAACTCCAAATATAGCGAATAGCATATGCGTTTCGAAGCTCTCGAGAAGACGCATCCAATGGCAGTGGTTTCACTCGATTCTGACGCTCCTACTTCAAGTTATGAGCGAAATACTGAGTCGCGGGAATACTTTCCTACACTTCAGCACTTCCTACACTTCGCACACACCTTTCCTACAGCAAAGAAACACTTTCATGGATAGATAACACTCACAAGCACTCTTTCCAAGCAATGCACATGCATACAAGCTCACGAAGAAGAAGATAAGGAGTGAAGAAGACACAAATTCGAATTTCTGTGCTCTCTATTCTCACAATGGCAAAAAGTTCTTTACAAAGAGTCACATTTGACTTATATACTAGTGCCCTAAAAATGGTCCTTTCACACAAGTGACCGGCACTTTATTCACTAAGAGACTAATTTCCTACTATTGTACATGGGTATTCTCTACTTTTCTGTGGGGATGCATCTAGAGGACTCCTCTAGTGCATTTACATGGGAAAATATATTACAAGGATGAATATGATACAAAAATATGTAGTCCAAATCGGAAAAATTTTGGGGCCCGTCTTTTTCTGTGCCTTGTGCGCTCTTTAGCTCTGCAACACTCTCCCCCTCTTCGTCTCTGTCGTCCCTTGACAGGCTTTGCTTCTTGTCATCAGTTTGCTGTCCGCACGCACCCAGTGGTCAGTATTGTCTGATTCTTGATCTTGCATTACGTTTTAGAGGCGCTCTGATTTGTCCTGGTTGCACACATTGGACCTGGTTGCATTACTCCTAGCCGATTGATTCGGTTTTGCCACACACGCCATTAGTGCACATATGCGGATGTAGCTCGTAAGCCTTGATCTGAATCCTCTGTAACTCAAGAGGTTGAAGCATCCACATATGTGATACTTGTTGACCCTGATTCCTCCTTCCAGCTGCGTGCTTTTCCTTGGTGTGTGGGGGCTTCCTGCAGAGATGTATCTTCAAATCTTGCCTTTTAGTGAAGCTGTTTCTTTCGTTGTTTTCTTCTTTTCTTCTTTTTACTTGTCTCTCCCGCAACACTGCCCCCCTCCTGGACTCTGTCGTCCCCGACAGGCTTTGATAAGCGACGGGCATATGTTCGATATACTGTTTGCTCTTTATCATTCAGCAGATTAGCTTCACGTATCATCAGTTGTTTCCACTGTTCTGCCTTCACGCCATCATGTGGTGGCTGTCTGTGATCTGCGAAGAAGCTTAATTCATATGCTACTAATCTAGCATTGAGATTAGATGACATCTTCAAAAATATCTCAGAATCAATTTCAAAGAATCCTGTGAAAAACGCTTCTTCAAATGTCTGCATATATATACTGGGCAAAAACATCAATCTGGAATAATATGCCATTATAGTTGGTCTGCTTGGCATCACTGATAGATCAAAAATAAGTATGTCGGTGCCCTGATTAATTCCAATAAAATTCAAAAAGGTGTATGCCGCGTGTTTGAAAACTTTTAGCACAGTGAGCAGCATACTAAGTATTTTATTTGTCATTTTGACAGCTAAATCTGGTACTGTCGCATAATTGTGTAGCCAAAATTCTATTGTCTTGACCATATAATCTTCTGTTGGCAAATAGTTATGTGGCGGGCTTGGAAGTAGCGGATAATTCAGCCACTGATTATTTATTGTACCTTGCCTTTGCATGTCCAAAAATGTTCTAGCTTCTCTTCTACGAGGTACAGGACAAAATGCAGGGTTTACCTGCAGGGAATATGGAGCGGCTTGCCAGTGTATCCTTAATGTCGGATGTTTCTCCAAAAATTTTCTTCTCCAAACTGGCTGTGCGGCTTCAAATTCTGCTTGAGTAAACTTGAATGTATCATTCTCGAAGTTAAGCTGCTCATCAAGGCTCTTCTGGATTATTCTCTTTATATAGCGTCTTGTTTTCTCTTTCAAAAGTCCGTATGGAATATTGAAAGGCTTCATAAGCGTCTCTAAGTCTTTTCCTTTGATTTTTGCTTCTTTCATGACTTTAATAACTTCATTTTCAAAACTTTCTGTCAATCGGGACACCACTAGTGCCCGTTCCTTCTGACTTATTTCTGCAGTGTATGGCATTGGATGTTCGTCATGTATGTCGGCCAACTGCTCATGTATTGGAGAATGATAGATCGGGTGAGATAGAGGGCTTACCTCCACCTCGTCAGTAGGATTTTCCTTAGTCGGCACTACTGGTGTCCCGATCGGTGCTTTTTCTTTTATTTGCGTCTTCAATTGTGCTATGCACTTATCTTTCTCTTTGACTTCTTGCATGGCTGCCCTGAGTGCTTCTTTAGCCGCTAGCAATTCATTTCCTACTTCAGCGACATTATCCATGTTTTCGCTGTAACTCTGTACCAGTTTGGCATTTACCTTTTGTAATTGACTTTTTAGTTCGTTGGTTTCATTTGTGTATTTGCTTTTCCATTCTTCTGTCAGGGCTCGTTCTTGCTTTAGCAAATCTTCATAATATGCGATCTGATCCCTCAATCCTTTTTCTTTGATTTCTGAGGATTCCTGTTGCTCGAGTGGTTGATCATACAATAATGACTTCATTAACTCTTTATTCCTGCCTCGTAATGTGTCATTTTCTTCCATGTATAACTTGAGTTGTGTCTCGAGCAAACTACTTCTAGTTCTCATTCTTTCTTTGTCAGCTTCGCTTGCATCGTGTAATTTCTGTAATGTCGCGAGCTGTGTTTGTAGTTGATGATGCTGAGTGATTAATGATTCATATTTTGTTTTGGCCTCCATCATCTCCGTGTCTTTTATTACTATTTCCTTTTGTACCTGAATTATCTGTGATGATAGTTGTTCACTCATTATTTGGAACTGACTTCGTTCTCTCATGGCCTTCTCGTAGTCCGCATCTATGTCCATCATTTGCTGTTGTGTTTCCATGGCTGTCTGAATCATCTGTTTGACTACAGGCTTCAGTTGAGCAACATCCACATTTAGCCATGTTTTTGGTATGCTCGGTTCTGCGCCTGTTGTGACATCTTTTCCCTGTGCGATATGCAATGTAGTGTCATGGGGCTGCCTAATCTGAAGTTGAATCCTTGGCTCAGCCTCCATGTCTCCCTTGTTTCCTTGCGGTGTGTCATCTGGCACTTCTATCACAAATTGTTCTTGGTTTTGTGACTCCTCTGCTTTCTTACTCACTGGAGTTTGCTCTTCCTCTTTAATAGGTGGTTTTGCATATGTAGCCCTGTTTGTATCTTCCTTGATGCTGAGCTTTGTAGTGTCATTCAATTGAATGACGTGTTCAGGTTCATTGGCATCATTTACCTTCTGTATCTTTTCTTCGTGGTTGTCTGGTGTCACTTCCACTTGATTCATTTTTGATCCTTCTTCTTCATAAGTTTCTGTCCTGATATCAGTATCTAGAGTGTCTTTCTCCGGACTGGATTCCGTATTTGTACTAGAATCATCGATGCCCAATTCTTTGTATCTTCCCGGTGTTTTTAGGGTCTTCTCTTGATGCTTTGGTGCTGCTTGACTGGCCTGTCTATAATGATGACCTTGGACGTTGAGATTCACTTGTCCTTGCATATATTGATGCGTTTCTTCAAGGGCAGCAGATAAATCTCTTTTTGTAATTGGCATTTGTACTACGGGGATTGTGGGTAACACATGTGTGCGTTTGGATTGGGGTGTAGCCTGAGCTTCCTCCTCCCGTAGACGCTTTGTACCTCTCATTTTTGGTTGAGAACTGGTCCCTGCCTCTTCAATACCTGTAGCAATTTTCTTCTTTTTGGGAACTGTGGCGGATTTCACGTATTTAGCCAGCCCTTCTGAGGTTGGCATCTCCCTTAAGCAGTTCTTCATATCTAAAGCTTCATATATTAGCAATGTTAAAGCGGAACTGCCATTCAGGAACTTCTTCTGGCCCCATTTCTTCTGGGCTTCAAATAATCTTTCTTGTACATATCCTGTTAGATTCACTTTGTTGCCTATCTGTCTCATGGCATGGGATAACAGTTGTACTACGATCTTTTGTGGAGCTGTGTATCTGTGCATACTGGGGAAACAGAAGTGTTGATGCACCAATCTGACTGCATCTTCAATGTCTATTCTGTTGATCTCTAGGAATGATCTTTTCTTTGGGTCGTGGCATTCATCCTTAATGTTAGTAATGCCCTCCTGACTCCATCCAAAAGCTTTATTGATCAATTCATGTGTGAATTGAATCGTCTTCCATGTACCTACTTTATCCAATACCTGTGCTTCTGGAATCGATATCTTTGTTGCAGCAGGTTGCATAGTATTCATTACTTGAGTGCACCGCTGAAAGTCTGGTACATAAATAGGCAATTTGAGAAATGCCTCTAGTCCTGCCTGGGTCCATACATCTTCAATATGTGGTAATCCTTGTACTATCGTTTTGAAATCCTGAGACATGATAGGGAAACAGTGATCCCTGTCCATAATCTTTATTGTTGCCATGAAGAGAAGTTCTGACACTGGTTGGTCATCCCGGAACCAATGGCCTCTTACTCTTGTGATCGACTCTAATGGAAATAGTTGGACTTCTTCCTCTTGAGTGGCTTCAGAATTTGTTGATGACATCTGCACTCAATATAGAGTGTGAATTAGTGGCCATATATTATCAGAAATGTTCCTTTATTTGTCTTAAGCTTGACATTGCTCCGAGTGAATGGTGTCGTCCCTTTCCCGTGGGTGTGAGAAAGGTAATACCTGGAATTTTCTCAATGTTACGTATTTTTATATTTTCATCTGAAAAAGGAAAACAAAAAGGTTAGTTCATAGCCGAAGCGGTTATTATTTCTGGAGTAAGTTCCTTAATGTATGTACAAGTGCTCTCCTATTTCCAAAGGGAAAATGTGCTTGACTATCTTGAAATAGAAGAAGACTGTGCCGAATGCTTGGCCTTGTAATGTGGCCCTATCATGCATACTTTGGGTCCTGATAACTCCTCATGTGTGCAATTGGATTTTGTAGCTCTATGCATACAAGTTGCGGGATCCTTCGGCACCCAAATCTGCTTCATTTGGTGGGGATGTATTTCCTTCGGAACCTTCTTGATAAATGTGATTCTTCCCTTATAGTGCGTTTGCTCTATCTGCTTTTGGAATTTCGGTCTTCCTTGTGTTGCAGCTGCAGACTCCTTCTTTTTCCAATAGGTCTTCTTTCTTGGCTGGTGTGCCTGTTGACCATGTTGATGGTGATTGCCCTTCTGAGGATGCTCATTGTTTTGGTTGGTCGTCCTTGAAGTACATGACTTTGGGATCCATATTTGTGTTCGATCCGGTTGTGCAGTTATCAGTTTCTTTGGGATCCATATGCTAGTGAGTCGAGGTTGATCGTGGTGCTCAAAATTCTTTGTCTTCTTACTCGATTTGACACGCTGATGTCGAAGACTTTTCCGTTGTTGAAAATATGCCTTCTTTTGATCCTTCCTTATCCAAGCTAGTGAAGAATGTGGAATAGGGTATACTTTCATAGGTGTAGACTTCAATTCTTGCAAAGGAGTATTCTCTCTTGTGCATTGTGCGTCACTAGGCTTGGTTTCAGGTTCATATGCACTCTTGAGACTCTCTATACTCGAAGATGGAAAGCACACAGAATTTACAATATTCTCACGAGAAATACTAGAGGAAGGAACTTCTATAGTGCTATTGGGTATGTACTCATGACTTTGGTCATTTGGTTGGATTTTTGGCTCTATTTTCAAGGATTTGATTGGTCGTTCATCTAACAGACTAAACACCTCACGATGTCCTATTCTGGCAGAGATGTATCCTAACGCCAGTTGAATGGTCACCTCGTATTCGTAAATCCAATCTTGACCTAACACAACCTCTTCAAGTAAATCTTGGTCGTGACACACTAACAGTTTTTGTTCCATGGTGTTGTTACCAAGATGCAACGGTAAGGTGATCTCTCCTATGCACTGAGTAATTGTTCCTCCTATTCCTATCAACTGGGCCATTGATGGGCGTATTGTCTCTTTGAGTTTTTGGGTCAAAGAAAACTTAATGCAGCTTACAGCGGCACCTGTGTCAATAAGAGCATTTACCAAGTGATACTCCGTTTTTCCGGCTCCCAAATTTAGGTAGGGTTGTGTTCTTTGCGATCCCAGATTTTGAGTGGCTCTATAATTAGCCATCGGGATGAGTTCTTCTCCTTGACGATATCTTTCATCTCGCTCTCTCATCCACTCTTTTCGTTTCTTTATCCTTTCCAATGCTTCTTGTCTCGCCTCTTCCCGTATTCTCTCCTCTTCTATGCGTCTATTTTTACCTTTGAGTAATCGTGACATAATTTCGTCAGTTAATGGTTCTAGGTATTTCTTTACTCTACACCCGCTGATGTAGTTTGGTAACACATCTCCATCTAGAGTTGCTAAGCTGATGGCTCCACCTGTAGATATACGATTGATGATGAGTGGACCATATCCTCTCTTTTGCAACTTCTTAGCATGTTGTTTCAAAGTGTATACCAGGACTAAATCTCCTTCCTTCAATTGTTTGTCCTTGATATGCGCGTCAAAATAGGCCTTTTGTCGTCTTTTCGCAGCGTAAATACCCGCTACTGCTTGTAACCTAGTTTCATGAAGCTTCTCTATTTGGTCCAATTGTGCTGATAATTCATGTCCGGTCCACTCATAAGTAGTTGCAACTCTAAGAGTGGGAATCAAGAAATCAATTGGCAAAATAGCGTTTTGTCCATATACTAAGTTAAAAGGAGTAGTGCCTATTGCAGTTTTATAGGCTACTCGGAATGCCCATAAAGCATGGTGTAACTGCTTATCCCAATCTGATCTACCGTTGTTGACAATTTTGGTGAGAACAGTACACAAGATTTTATTTGAACTTTCCGCTTGTCCATTTGCTTGTGGGTGATAAGGAGCAGATTTCTTATGAATTACTAAGAATTCATTCAATAAGGCTTCTATCACTTCATTAACAAAGTGCGTACCTCTATCACTCACAATCTCTATAGGTAGTCCAAATCTAGTGAAGACATTCTCGAAGAGAAACTTGGCTGTAGTTCTTGCGTCATTCTTCGTTGTTGCTTTTGCTTCAACCCATTTGGTCAGGTAATCTGTGGCTACAATTATGTATTCGGCATGTGACCCTTTTGCTGGTGGGCTAATAGGTCCTATAAAGTCTATTCCCCACTTCGTGAAAGCTCTGGCACTCATCATGGGTCTAAGCGGCATCTCATCTCTTCTAATAGGATATTTCGTTCGTTGACAAGTATCACACCGCTGCACATATGTTATGGCGTCTTGATGTAGACTTGGCCACCACATTCCAGCAAAGAGGATCATTTTTGCTGTTTTGTCTGCAGAGAAGTGTCCTCCTGCAGCTCCTGTATGGGCCATCTCTAAGACAGCGAGATATTCATTTTCATGAATGCACATTCTTAATTGGTTATCTTTCCCACGTTTAAAGGGTTGTTTTCCTATGATGGCATAATCCTTACTCTGCTCTTCAAGAGCACGCTTCCTTGCCAAATTAGCTCCGTCAGGGTACTCTCGAGTTTTCAAGAACTTTACTAGAGGCATGCTCCACCTTGGTGCTATTGTAGAATAGCATAATGTAGAGTTCTCGTCTGGGATTTGTTCTTGACATGTTTGACAGGTTGACACATAGTTATGTGCATCTCGTTGCATGGTTGGCCAATATATACCAAATCTCTTGAGTGTTTGCCACGTTCCATTCGCATTCAAATGAGTGTTCCATTGGTTTATGTGTGCTTTCTGAAGCCACATTTCTTGTTCCTCTTCTTCCACACATCTCATCAGCAATCCGCTTGAATCCTGGTGATACAAACTTCCCGCAATGATGTGAAGGTTTTTGGTCCTCCAGAGATCTTGCGTTTGGTTCGGCTTGATCCCATCTTTAGGTCCATGAGTAAGTATCGGGATCAATTTTTCTGCCCACTGAGGACATACTTCCAGGTTAAAAAGATAAGTATCTGGCAGATCATCAGGAACTCCTATGGGTGGTTCTCCATGGGTCATACGAGATAAGTGGTCTGCTCTGATGTGGGTGTTTCCTTTCTTGACTATTACCTCAAAATCAAATTCCATTAGCAATAAAAACCATCGTACTAGTCGTCCTGTATTGCAAGGCTTGTTGACTAAGTACAATAGGGCTTGATGATCAATGAAGAATTTGAATTTGTTTGCCAGTAAGTAATGTCTGAATTTCTTGACTGCGTATACCATCCCTAGGCCTTCTCTCTCCGTGGTAGTATAATTGTGTTCTGCTTGATTGAGTTGTCTACTAGCATATGCTATAGGGTGGTCTAGTTTTCCTGTATCAGCTGGTTGAGCTAAGATGCAACCAATGGCAAACTTGGAAGCATCAACATGGATGTGAAACGGTTTATTCCAGTTGGGGACTCGAAGGATGGGTGCTGAACTCAGTCGATTCTTTAACTCATTAAAAGCTTTTTCACATTCTTCGGTCCAATTGAATAGAGTCAGTAATGCATAAAGAGGTCTAGCAATTATGGCGTACATATGTATGAATCTTCGATAGTAACCACAATGTCCCATGAATGCTTGAACTTCTTTAGCAGTCTTTGGTCTTGGTAAATCCAAAATTACTTTAATTTTTTCTTCATCCGTTGAAATCCCATTCTTAGAGACAATATGTCCTAAGATTTTCCCTTGTCGCACCATGAAGACACATTTTTCAGGATTGAGGCATACTCGATATTGTCGACATTTAGCAAAAATCTTTTCAAGTTCAGGGATGTGCTCTGATCGTATAGCTGAATATGTACAAAGATCGTCCACGTATACCTCCATGCTTTTTCTCAGAAATTCTTTGAACACATGACACATCAATCTTTGGAAAGTAGCTGGGGCATTCGTTAAACCAAAAGGCATGACTCTAAAGGCGTATACTCCCCATTCAGTTGCAAATGCAGTCTTATGTTGGTCCTCAGGAGCAATGGCTACCTGATTATACCCTGAAAAGCCATCCAGAAAACTATAAACTTCCTTCCCTGCTACCCTTTCCAAGAGATGATCAGTGATTGGTAAGGGATAGCTATCCCTTATCGTTGCGGCGTTCACTTTTTTCAAATTGATGCACACTCTTAACTTTCCATTCTTCTTTGGTACAACCACCAAGGGTGATACCCATTCCGTGTGCTCAATTTCGTAGATGAATCCAGCATCTAACAACTTATCTATTTCTTCTTTTATCTTGGCTGAATATACATCATTATAAGTATATGGTCTCTGTTTCGAAGGCTTAGCTTCGGATGTCATGGGGATTCTATGCGCACATATAGATGGATCTACTCCTTTTAAGTCCTTATAAGTCCAAGCAAAGACATCCCGGTATTCTCTTATGAGTCGAATTAACTCTTGTTCTTCTTCTAATGAGACATCCTGTCCTATGAAGGTACATCGTTCCTCTCCTCCTTCCATAGTTACAACTATTTTCTTGGTTTGTTCCTTATTATCATATGCTATTCCAGGTTGTGCTTCTCTTTTAGGCATTTGAATAGCAATTTTCCTCTCTTCCACTTCATATTTTTTAAAATGGGCTGGTACCTCAAATTGGTCTTGAAGTTTGTTTTCTTCATCTTCTAATTCCCTTTCAACTTCTAATTCCTCTTTTTGTGTGAGTTCCTTATGTTTTTCATTGGCAGTGATATCTATGTTGGTGGTACTAATCCCTAGATCCATGGGTTCTGGTTCCATTTCGATGCTCTCGTAGTCCTCCTTCCAGTCTTTCTCGATCACTTCTCCTTCTTCTGCCTCCTGAAGGACTACCATATACAGACTAACATCATAACCCTCCTCATCGATACATTCGTTCATGGTCACTACTTCTTCGTTTACACAGACATCGAGGGTGGCTAAGATTTCCATCCAACCGTGAGGTTCGAATTCTTCATCCGGAAATACTTGTGGCATATAGGCTGGATCTTGTACAGACCTCACTATTCCTTGTTTCTGCTGCCATCCTTTTCTTCTCTCCTCTTCCTTCTTTGCAGCTTGACATATCCATAGATGAGTGTCCTCGTTCATCCAGGATTGATCACTAGAACCTGCACTATGAACAGATTGATCGTCTTCCTCTTTGTGGATTTGATTCCATTGTAGAGGTGGCACATCTTGATACGTGTATGTATGTAGGTTTATCCTAGTGGTGGTTCCTGCGTGTTGTAGGTATACCGCATCTGTTCCCCAATCTTGTACAACCTTTAGCTGTCTCATGAAAGGCCTTCCCAAGATCATTTCATAATTGCTTGGCCTTTCGAAATGACAAATTGCTAAAGTATGTTCAAATTCCACTCCACACGTAGTGAAGACTACTCGTTCCAACAATCCTAAGGGTCTTTCCGTATGTCCATCTGCCATTTGTATTTTCATGCGTGTTGGTCTTAATGCTGGTTTTCCCCATTTCTCCCAAATTTCTTTGGTAGCAATGCCAACACCAGCTCCTGAATCTAGTATGGCTTTGGTAGTGTAACCCCTATAGGTGATTGGCAGGCATGTATTTCCTTCATCTCCTTCACTAAAGTCTCCTACTTTATCCACTGGAATTCTCACCGTTTTCACTTCGTCAGCTATCTCTTTCTTTTCCTCCTTGACTTCCCATTGATTGATCAACTTCTCTTTTAAGTGTGGTTTTACCTTTAACAGTTCCTCGAATGTTAGGGTACATGGGATTTTCACCTCTCTAAGACGTTGTATGATCTCAGATGTTTGAACTGATGGGTTCATTTCCCGTCTCTTGATTGATGGAATGCGATACAATTCTGAGTTGTGCTCGTACTCCCCCGTGTAGTTGGGTAGTTCCTTTACGTCTTCCTTGTCACTTGCATCCATCGGAAAAATTTCTTCTGAATTTAGTTCAGGTATTGAACCCTCTATTTCGTTTTCTGCTTCTAATTCTTCAAAGGGCGGTTCCATTCCTTCTACCTTTTTCCACTTGTCCTCTTGAACTCGTGCCCACAGATCCTTAGTCCAGTCTCCTTCTACTTCGGGGACTATGGATCCTTCCTTTCTCTCAATACCAATTTCATCATTCAGAGGTCTATTTACTTCAGGCTTTTCCTGAGTGTTTAGGCACTCTTGGAATTTTTCTTCGGGAATTCGGTTGTTTGGTAAAGGTGATGCGGGTTTTTCTAAGGTTTGTTGGGCAACTTCTATCAATTTCTTGCAGATTTCTAACCTTTCTTTCTCTAAGTCGCCCCTCGGATACTCTCTCTCATGTTGCTCTACGGTAGGTCCTGCTTTTATTCTCGCCTTGTATGCCTGAATCCACATGGCTAATTCTTCAGGCATAGGATCTGCTAATACTGATCCTACCTCCTCCCTTTTTCTCTCATTTTTATTTTCTTCTTCCACTTGGGGTTCCTTCGTTGGTTTCTGTTTACTCTTTTCGTTTTCCTTCTTTTGTAATAACTTTTTTTCTTTTATCTTATCTCTCCTGTTCTTCCATCTCTGGGATCTCTTGCTGGCGATACTTTTCTCTGGTTCTTCGGAGTCTTCTACTCTGTGAGGGATGGTGATATTCCCCTCTTTGTCACTTTGATTACTCTCATCTGTTTTATCAGGGTTCTCTCTAGCCTTGGCTCTTGTTATGGCCTTTAAAGGTACTGTGTACTCTTGGTCGCTCCCTGATGATTCAATCACTTCTATCACATTAATCTGCACGTTAGATGTGACTTTGTTGGGGTTCTTAGGACAATCTCTGAAAAGATGTTCCTTACCACAATTGCTACAGTAGCCTTCCCAAATTCGTTGTGGTGGTGGTGGGTTTGGTAATGTACATTCTCTAATATAGTGGTCACCTCCACATCTGTAGCATGGTCCTCTGGGTACAGGCTGTCTATTCATTGGTCGAGGTGGCATGGTTGCTCTAGGAGCTGTGTACATTAAGGGCACATAATCTTGCTCGTGTGCGTATGAACTGTCCGATATTTCCATGCCATAAGCATATGGGTCATACTGTTGCCCATATTCTATTATCGCACTTTCATAACCAGGGTATATTCCTTTACTAGGTTCGTAAAATGAGTCATATGGTTCACTACTAGTCAAAGGAGTGGCTGGCACTATAGCCCTTTCTAGGTTTTCCTCTGGTTGTGCTATCTTAACTGGGACAACGTTCTGAGGGTGGGGCGGTTGTTGTCCTAGCACTGGTTGAGGTTGCGTATATCCCTGATATGCGTATGGTCGTGGTACTGGTGCCTGCGGCTGATAAGAGGGATATCTAAAGGCTTCACCTCCCTGTTGATTTTGTGGGTATCCATATGGTCTCACATAAGGCTGGGTGGGTCTGGTTTGCCTATTGTAAGGGCAGTTCTCGGTGCTATGGTTTGTATATCTCTGCTCTATACTGCAATATTGTAGCGGTCCGGGGACAGAGGGTCTAGGATGAGCATAGGCAGGTGGTGGGACTACTCCCCTAGTACACAAATGAGAAGGATGATCTCCTCCGCACTGCATACATCTTCTAAGCATAGGCATTCTCATAGGATTAGTGGGATAATTCCTCTGTCCTTGAACATTCAGTTTTTTTGCTACTAAATCAGCTATTTCTTCCACATTGTTTTTGGAGTTTGATGTGCTACTGGCTGACTCTTCGCTTTTCAAACTACCTGGAGGTATTTTCAAGTCTTCTGCAAGGTTATCTTCTAGGTCTATACATTCCTTCATACACTCTTGCAAGGTTTGAACTCTCTTGACATACACTAATGACCTCAAGGTTCCGTTCAACAATCCTTCCAAGAATAATGATACCATTTTATTCTACGTCGGTCTCTCTTCCACTGGACATCTATCCACATACTGCTTGAATCTCCTTGCTGCCAATCTCACTGACTCGGTAGGGACTTGTTTGAAGCTGTGGATTAATGATGAAGAATTATTTTTAATTCCTGATTTGGTAAATTCTTCAATCATTTCTTGATATACCTGCTCCATGTTCTGAAACGTGTTCGGGTCCAATGGCTGAAACCAGGCCAAAGCTGTGTCTGACAAGGTAAGGCCAAAAGACTCATACTGAATCAGAAAGTCATCTACCTGCTCGGCTCTAACTACTTGTTTAAATACTGCTATGTGATTGTAAGGTTCACTAGAGCCATCATAGTGATTTCTCATGCACTTGGCGACTTGGATCGGCCTTAGTCTCCTTCCTGCTTCAGGTTGTCTAGGTATCACTGGGAAAATTGGTCTCCCTATTGGTATGCCTGGTCCTCTCACTACCTGTGGTCTGACTGGAGCATGAACTCCATGTCTTGGGTCTATAGCTGGTTGTGGCCGGTAGTTAGGATTAATAGCAGGCATTGCAAATTGCACATGTGGTCTGACAGGGATCTGGGTTTGTTGTGTTTGTTGTGTTTGTCCCGATTGTTGATATGAATCATTCTGTGATGTTCCAAGTGGGTTTCTTGAAGTAGTGGCTTGGTCCCTAGGGGGGAACACTGGGATGTTCTGATATTTCAACTCAGCTCTCTCTAATTCTGTTATTGGCCAATATCTTCTGTGATTTTTATCCAAATATGTGATGATGGTGGGGAACTCAGGATCTTGTAACTCATAGATGGTAACCGGATTAGGAGCAGCTTCCCATATCGAGGAATGGGCTCTGAGCAGGTGCTCCATCCCGTTGATTAAATATACATCTATTAGAGTATCATCCTGGGGAATTAGGTCTCCTCTCCAAATTTTAGTAATTGTAGACCTTCCTCTAGGTGTAGTTACTTGCTCTTCGTTTCCACCTCCATTTAAACTCGAAGCATTATTTTCTTCACCATGCTCGTTAATGTTTTCCGGGTGTTCTGTGACCATGTATTGAATATCTTGTTTGTCCATGTACAGTCCTCCTACGTACTTGACTGCTGGTCTAGGCACTATGTAGGCTTCTGATGCTTTCTGTAACCTGGCCACAGATCTGTTTAAACCATCCAAATAGATAGGGATCTCGTTGTGGTTGGTGTTCACATACTCCAGGGAGGTTCTGTATTCTCCCTCAATGATGGACATCATGCCAATCATGGGCACTGTGTTTTGCATGTCCTCTGAAGCCATGGGAATTTCTCCTTCTGACTCACTGGAGGTCTCAGAATAGTGTGAACGGCTACTTGGCTCGGCTACACTCCCTACGGAAGAAATTACACTTCTTCGGCTTCCTAAGGTTCTTCCGGATCTCAGGTTCATTCACTTAACAGCTCTGATCAGACTTTTGATACCCTTTGGGCCTTTGGCACTCTTCACAATAGGTCAAAAATGTCTAGAAGACTTGGGTTGGAAAGAAATGAGTAACAAGGAATTTTACCAGAACACGATACTTGTCTCCCAAACTCACGATACACGATCTCCAGAATAGACGATACCTGAGGTATGTTCAGACGATACACGATTTTTGACAAGTATCGCGTTACCGGCTAGACAATACCGATCGCTGAGTGAAACGATACCGATACTTAGAGGTACACGATACACGATATTTGAGTCTCAGACGATACACGATACTCGAAGGGAGACGATACTTGAAAATAGACGATACCCGATATGTGGGAAGTATCGCGATCTTTACTCTAGACGATCTCTGGATAAAACGATACTTGGCTGGAACGATACACGACACTTGAAATCCCACGATACACGATATCTGACTGAAACGATCGACGATACACGATAGCTGGCAAATATCACGATCTCTGAGGATCAGATGATACACGATATTTGAACCAAACGATACTTGGTTAAAAACGATCGACGATACTTCAGCACCACGATACTTGATCCCTCGAAAACGATCGCTGATCCAACGATACACGATACTTGTCAGGTATCGCGACCTTTGACCAAACGATACTTCTCACGTATCGCGATCGGCACGAAACGATACACGATACACGATATACGATCAACGATCGCTGGAAAAAACGATCTCTGACCAAATATCGCGATCGGTATGAAACGATACACGATCAATGGGAAATATCGCGATACTCAACCACAGGAGCAAAACGATACTTGTGAAGTATCGCGATACTCGACCGCGGGAGTAAAACGATACTTGACCCTAAGACAAATTTTAGCACATGTTTTTGAGTTTGTGATTTTACCCCCTTGCTCACCTAGCTCTTCTCTCTTATCCTCACTCACTGTATCAATCAAAACACAACTTCTTGCCCCCTGAGAGTTCTAACGATACTCAGCGCAGATCGTTTTTCTTTCCTAATTTGATTTGCTTGAGAAATTTGATTAAAAATGGTGGGCTAGCTCACCTTGGTAGCACCTAGAGTCTCTTTATCAATTTCCCTTGCTCTGAGCACTCCCCAAATGCTTGTTTCCTCGCCCACGATCTCTGCTAGCTCACGCGATACTCGACAGTTGCTCCCACGATACTTGTTCACACAAGTGACTTGCAAAATGAAATTTTTTTGGCTTTTATAGTTGGAAGTTTCTGGCTTACAAAAAGGGACTTTTCCGAAACAAAACTAAATTCTACTCTTAATGACTTGGTCCACTCTCTACTCACTCCTACTCTACTCCTTCTACTCACTTCCCTAAACTAACAACTCACTACACACACTCCAAGAATGAGAAGTAGCAAGTGCGGCTGAAAATGACTTACCAAAGAAGAGAAGATTTCCGCTCCTCCACTTACTTCAATGCAAAAAGCTACTTACCATCACACGAATGCCTCGGTTTGATTCGTCACTCCCCGGCAACGGCGCCAAAAAGTGTGTTGACCTAAGTATCACTTAGGGACTTGCGGACAAAGAGACTATACCTCAATCCCCTCACAAGTGCATATAGTGGGGATACACGCTTTTAATTATCAATCCAAAGAGTATACAAACCTAGCCGAGTGTATGAAGACATGCAATCATGTAATGGTCAATGCATATGAACTACTCAAAGAATGTAAATGAGCCAAATACTTATCCAAACAAGCTCCAACTGTTGGTCAAGGCGAAACGATACTTGGTGCAGCAGCCGTCAGTATTTTGGACTTTTCTCCCAACTCCGAACTCCAAATATAGCGAATAGCATATGCGTTTCGAAGCTCTCGAGAAGACGCATCCAATGGCAGTGGTTTCACTCGATTCTGACGCTCCTACTTCAAGTTATGAGCGAAATACTGAGTCGCGGGAATACTTTCCTACACTTCAGCACTTCCTACACTTCGCACACACCTTTCCTACAGCAAAGAAACACTTTCATGGATAGATAACACTCACAAGCACTCTTTCCAAGCAATGCACATGCATACAAGCTCACGAAGAAGAAGATAAGGAGTGAAGAAGACACAAATTCGAATTTCTGTGCTCTCTATTCTCACAATGGCAAAAAGTTCTTTACAAAGAGTCACATTTGACTTATATACTAGTGCCCTAAAAATGGTCCTTTCACACAAGTGACCGGCACTTATTCACTAAGAGACTAATTTCTTACTATTGTACATGGGTATTCTCTACTTTTCTGTGGGGATGCATCTAGAGGACTCCTCTAGTGCATTTACATGGGAAAATATATTACAAGGATGAATATGATACAAAAATATGTAGTCCAAATCGGAAAAATTTTGGGGCCCATCTTTTTCTCTGCCTTGTGCGCTCTTTAGCTCTGCAACAAGTAGCCCAGCAATATGAATGGACAGGACATGAATTATCCAAACAACTAGACCAAATTGAGAAGCTACATGAGACTAGAATACAAGCGGTAGCAGGAATTTATGCAGCCAAGAGAAGACAAAAGGCATATTATGATGCCCACATAAAAGACAAGGGACTAAAAGAAGGAGACTTGGTTCTGGTCTACACTTTGAAGCAACATGCCAAGAAATTACAAAAACGTGGATATGGACCTCTAATCATCAATAGAATTTCCATGAGTGGAGCAGTTAATCTAGCTACTCTAGATGGAGATGTCCTTCCTAACTACATAAGTGGATGCCGAGTCAAACAATTTATGGAGCCATTGACGGATGAAATGCTAGCATGCCTCATAGGTGCAGAAAATAGGAAGAAAGAGGAAGAGTGGATTAGAGAGGAGGCATGGCGAGAAGCCTTGGAACGTATTAAAAAACGAAAGGAGTGGATAAAGCAAAGAGATGAACGGTACCTACACGTAGAAGAGCCTATTCCCTTGGCTAAGTACCAGGTTCATAAGTCCAACACGACTAATGTCAACATGTCCCAGCCTTACTTAAACCTAGGAATTGGAACAACGGAGTACCGATTGATAGATGCCTTGATAGACTCAGGAGCAGGACTCAGTTGCAAACGAAATACGGTCACCCGAGATCTTCAAACGATTATGACACCCACGAAAGCACATATGATAGGTGTAGGAGGTCAAGTTATAACATGCATTGGAGAAGCCATAGTATCCCTCCACCTAGGAAATTCAACTATGGAACAACGAGTTCTAGTGTGCAAAGATGAAGATTTAATAGAAAACTTGATACTAGGACAAGACTAGATCATTGAGAATGAGGTAAGCATCCACCTAGTGCAAGGATACATTTCAGCCAAGATAGGGCACAAGGAAATCTTTAGTCTATTAGGGGAGAAACCCTCACAGAGATCAGAAGTCATCGAAAGTGCGGAACAACTCAAAGAAGAGCACGTAGAAAATGATTCCAACACCAATCACTCAGATGCAGGTCTGAAAGGAGAAGAAATTTCAAACCCTAACATATCCACGGGAGAAGTGGATTCATCCTACTCAATTGATGAACAGAAAGAGACCAAGGAGATCAATACTCTTAGAGTTTCTCACACAAAAGAACGATCACCAACTTGGAAAACCACCATCAACTACTCGCACTCGGGAAATGTCAACTTCAAATGGGTGTGCAAGGATCAAGCAAAGGAATCAGAGATCGCAACACCAGCTTATAAGGAGGAAAAGTTGGACAAGAATTCTTCTTCATCGAAATCCGAACCAAAACGACTCTTGCAAGTATGGCTTCCTAAGCCTTTGATTGAAGCTCAAAAAGCACGGCCACAAATGTGGATTCCCAAGAAGGTCAGACAAGCGGCCATTAAAGAGATAGACAAGCAAGAGGAAAATTTATACCAACACAAGAGTACCATAAGAACTAGTGAGCCTCGTCACAAATACCTAAAGAGAAGAAACCCCACACCTCCGATCACCAAAAAGAGAAGAGATACACAGTTAGCACGGCACGGTGGGACAAAAACAAGGTTCAATACCTCTACTACGAAATGGATCTGGAAACCCAAGCAACTGCAAGGAATGGAACACCAGAACAACGAAGGTTTCTGTTGCACTCATGAAGCTTCCAATGCACCTAAAGTATGCATGAGAGGGCCACAATACAAGGCCAGGCATTTGGCACATGATGTACATAAGAGAATTAGTGGTGCACATTCTCCAATGGGGAATAGGTCATAGCTTCTACTTCCTAGGAATGGACCTACTATGTAAATAAATAAATGCTTCGGCTATACTGATCCTTGTTTTCTTTCAGAAAAGAAAATGAAAAATATGCGGTAAGAGATCTTACTTATGCAAGCAAGGAGAACGGAGTGACGAAACGAACAACATGTCATTACAATACACAGCACTAATGCTATATCTTCTATTGAAGCTAATGCTCTGTTCATTACAAGTGCAGATGGCCTCCGAAGATTCTGAAACAACCATTCAGGAGGAAGTGATGGAATTTCCTCTACAAAGTGTAAATAAAGCAAAGGGACACTGGTTTAGAGAGGATCAACCGGCTGGAGATTATCTATTCCTAGTGACCATCAAGATTATGGACATGTATCATCAGTTCCCAGTTATGTCCCAAGATTTTAACACTAGTTTGGTACCAAAACAGGACACTTAAGTGTCCTTTTTTGACAATTTTCCAGAAAATCACATACCTTCTACAAAGAGAATTTGAGAAAATCCTTTAACACACATATTAAATATAATTCAAAGGTTAATGCAAAATTAGAAAACACAATAAATCATGTTTTGTGTTCATGTAAATAGCCTCTCAACATGCTATGGTAGTGAACAGGATGAAAATTCTTGATCAAATGTATTTTTATCAAAAGAACAAAATTCATCATATGAAAGAAAAAATTATACACATTCCTTGAAACATAGATCACATGGTGTGAACCTCAAACTCACTTAGAAAAATCATTTCAATTCAAATAAAATCAATTATTTTGACTTTGTACACCAAAAACAGCAACTAGTTCTAATTATGGTTCAAACAAACTTATGGGAATCCATAGAAGTGTACAAATGTTCCAACAATCAAACAAGCTATGAAGACAACAAACAAGCTATACACATATAAAATCAACTGATATGACTCTAGTCACCAAAAATAGAAAGCTAAAGCCTACATATATGACTCAAAAGAATTTATGGACATCATTCAAGGTGTACACATTCAAGTTACCAAGTAGAAAATGTGTGACATAACAAACCAAAGCTTACACATGTGAGGCTAAATATTTTATTGAAATCCACCAAAATTTTCATGTGTTTGGACAGAACCAAGAATCTTTTGTTGTGTGGGCATCAACCAAATTCTATAGATACAATCATGAATAGTTTGTGGACACATACTCAAAAGTCTTTGATATAATCTTTGATATCATAAAGTGATAAGGATCATTTGAAAACATTTCATCATTTCCATCATGGATGCCATCTTCTTTTTGTCAAATGAAATATGTATGCCAATTATTTTCATTCTTATCACAATCACCATTGTTGATCACATATTATTTGATGAGATTAAGAATGAAACATGGCATGAAAGCATATTTTGGAAGGTTTAATACTTAGAATAGCATGTAGATAATTATTATTTTTCATCATAATTTTTTTTTCCACCTTTGGAGCAATGTTCTTTTTGTGAACATAAAAATATATGCTTTGCCAATTCAGCATGAAAGTCAGCACCAAATGTAATGGCTACTAGTTCAAAGTGGAGGCCTTCTAACTTTGAATAAAAATATGCATTCAATTAGTATGAAGGTTATCCATTGATAACTTGCCAATTCTCTGCAATCTCACTTACACACAAGTTATAGTGAGCCATTCTTTAAAAGGTGCGATAAATGGCAGTGCTCTAGAGAAGACAAGTTTTGAGTCCATGTTTATCACTTATGTAAGTGTTCAACCTTCTCCAAAGATCCCTAGACACTTGCTTTACACTGCCAAAGTCCATGAATAGCTTTCCATTTCCTAAAACATATCCAATTTTTCAAAATGTTTGAATTGTGTTATTTTTTCAGTTATGCTAAAAGTTGAGTTTTCAAAAATCCCCATTTTCTTCTTCATTTAATAAACCATGTGAAGTTTTAAAATGTCAAAGATTATATTTTTCTCTAAAAGTACATGATGTGGGCTATCAAATCCAAGTGAGTATGCCATCAAAGCCTCAAGGGTGTCATCTAGAAAAATCAATCAATTTGTTGTAAAAACAGGACACTTAAGTGTCCCAGGACACTCAAGTGTCCTAGTACAGAACTAGTGTTAAAGTGGTACATGAGCTTCCATCTACCATTGACATCATGAAGAAAGCGGGCATCCACAAATATTTTGAATTGCCAATCTACAAACCCGACTTTCAAAGGTGCATGCAAGTTATGAATACGTTACAGCCAGCGCTACATGATCCATTGGTGCCAGAGGCAAGAGTCATGGATGAGTAGGTGAATGGGTCATAATCCAATTTACACATGATTTATTTTGGATGGGAGAAGGATGGCAAAACGGTATTAAAAGAAGAAAGTTGAGGGGCAAAGACCAGGACATTCATTGACATTAATCCCACTAATATTGAAGAAGAAGTAAGACTCATTCATTAGCACTTTTGTTTCCCTAACATGCATAGATACACTGCTCCTCAGAAAAGCATAGTGCAAATGCTGTCTCATGCTATTAAACAAATTGGGAATCAAATTAATATGACTCCGTATATTCAAGAGAGGCTATTTGAAGCAAAGAAGCAGTGAAACCACAAGAAGTTCCTGAATGGCAGTGTAGCTCTGACCATATTGATATATCATGCCTTGGGCATTAGAGAGCACTTGCAAGAAATGCCATCATCGG
Organism: Ceratopteris richardii; assembly: GCA_020310875.1. Lineage (NCBI taxonomy): Eukaryota > Viridiplantae > Streptophyta > Polypodiopsida > Polypodiales > Pteridaceae > Ceratopteris > Ceratopteris richardii. Next base: position 57,088,172 of record CM035415.1, read on the forward strand.
AAGCCATGGCCAAATATGCAAAGGTCGCTACAGTCCTGAAAAAGAAAAAAGGTGTCAAAATCATTGAGGAGGCAGAAACTAGCTCCCAACCTAAAATGAGAGGTACAAAATGACTAAGAGAGGTGATGCAAGTAGAAGCAGAAGCCGAAACAACAAAAAAGGCACATGTGCTCCCAAAAGCAAGAATTGAAGAACACCGACCAATTACCGAAGAAGACACACATAAATACACCGAGGGTCAAGTCAATCTACCCGTGCAAGGGCACCATTACCAGCAAGCCCACAAAGATACGGAAGTGAAAAAGAATCTAACCAAAGTACATCGATACAAGGAAATAGGGTTGGATAATTCAAGCTGATCTTCCGATGCACAAGAGGAACCAGACACATCCTTCTTGAATACCGACATTTGGAGTGAATCCAAAGATGATGGACAATGGGAGGAATTAAATGAAGTAAGCTACAATGTGGATGATGAGGGTGTGAAGGTACATCAAACTACCATCAATCCAAATCAAAACAATGCAGACAAAGAAGTATCCCAAGAAAGAGTACATGTCATCAAAATAAATGAAACATCTAACATTCAAATCCATGAGACCAAGCTTGCAGGAGAGGGATCATTCAAGAATCCCAAAGAAGAACCAAAAGACACTACAGTGGAAGAGTCCGCACCATTCACACCAATAAGGGTTGTGGTAGAACCCTCCAATATGGATGTCACATTTCAAGGGAGTGCCACGAAAATTATCAATATAGAAGAAAAAAGCAAAGACCCGAAAGTGCAGTTTCAAATCAGACAACCACATAATGAAACTATACATGTGGAGCAAGGAAGGGATGTACAAACTGGGGAAGCTCCAAGCATTCCAAAAACATGGTTGAATGTAGATGTCACTCAGCTTAAGCCAATGGTGCAGCATATGATCAAAACTGCTATGGATACGCAACAATTAATGCTTGAAGTTGATGCTGACTATGATAAAGCAATGCAGGAAAAGCATAAACTTCATGAAATGGGTAAAAACCTTTCAGCCCAACTGAGTCTAGCACACGAGCACATAACAAATAAAGAGAATGAAGTTCAAGGGCCAAGCGACAATGTAAAACCCTAGAAATAGAAAATGAGAAATTGAAAGAGCAACTACAGGAGTTATAGAAGAAATATGATGCTAGCGAGGCCAAGAAGATACGGATGAATGCAAGAAGCAAAAGGAATCACAAATTAAAGTATACATGGATGACGCAGAAAACTTACGGAATAGAAACAAGGAGCTAATGATAGCTCTTCTCTGCGATCAACCTATAGAAGCTCAGGAAGTGCCAGGAAAAGACATAAAGGCAATGGAGGAAAAGATAGCTAGGTATGAAGATCAGCTCAAGCAGGAGCAGGCCATCATTGTAGAATGGGAGAAGAGGTATATGGAGGATACCGTGGCTCTAAGAACAAAATGGAGAAAGGCCGAAAATAGATACATGGTGCACTGTAAAGAAGACACTGATCAACTCGCTGTAGTAGCAGAAGAAATCCAAAAAAACAAGGAAATGATTTTGAAGGCCAATGAAGAAATTAAACAAAAAGATGAGATGATAAAGCAACCACAAGATCATTTGGCACATAAGGCAACCGAGGGGACACCAGTAGTTCCAACATCCACAGTGGCTACTGAGGAGATTGAGGTACGTCCTCTCTCTCCCCCCCTTACATCATTCGTCGATAAGGGAGGAAATGGAGATCCACTCTGAACGTACTCATCGGGATATTGCAGAACTGAGTGGACATGAGAGGGCACTACTGGTGTTCTAGCTTACTGTAGAATTTGAAGATCAAAAGGAAGCTCAGATTGAAAGCAAAAATTTAGAACAGATACTGAAACCATTTAATGTACCATATGGACTCCTTAAAGAGCAGACACGGCAATACATAGAGTCCATGACAAATAAGGATCCTGACAACAACCTCCAGTTCAGCAATAACACATTCAACTATACTCAAAAGGAATTTGAAAGAGCTGACCCTGTATGGAGGAGAAAAATTCTAGAAAAAAATCCTACACTGAGGGTACAATGGGAAGCCTCGCCTTATGCCCTTCAGGTAAACCCATCTTTTTGCCTAGTATCACGCGGACGCTCCTCGTCGCATTCTTGGGAAGGATAGCTCCAAGGTAGCTTAAATAATCAATGGCTCAATTATCCACTCTTACCAAGTCCACCATAATTATCTACCAATGGAAGAATACATGGTTAAAACCATGGAATTTTGGATTGCTCGATATGCCACTGTACCAGATTTGGCAGTCAAAAGGACTAATAAGATTCTCAGCATGCTACTTACAGTTATCAAAGTTTTCCAACATGCCAAAGATACTTTTTTGAACTTCATCGGCATTACACAGGGATTAGAAGCAACTGTTTTTTATCTTTCAACTATCCCGAGCCGATTAACAATCATGGCATTCTATTCATGGATTATGTTCTTGCCAAGCACGTATATGCAGACATTTGAAGAAGCATTTTTCACTGGCTTCTTTGAAATTGATTCAGAAATTTTTGTAAAAATGACTTCAAATCCTGCAAGACTGGTGGCTTATGAAACAATCTTCTTTGCGGATCATCGACAAGCACCAGAGAATGGGGTGAAGTCAAGCCAGTGGAAAGAGTTCATGATATGTCATGCCAATTTGCTTAATCAACGAGAGCAAGCTGCAATACAAATGTACTCACGTCGCCACAGAAAGCCTGTCAGGGACGACAGAGTTCAGGAGGAGGGACGTGTGGAAGGGGAACCAAGCAAAAAGAGAAGAAGAAGAATATCAAAGAATAAAGTTGCTCAATAAGGAATGAAGATCACCAAGACAAAGAACAACTCTCTGCCCAAAGCCCCACAGGGGCACGCATCAGGCAACAACGCCAAAGGCCCAAGTCCTGAGGAGTGGAATTAAAGAAAGATAACAACCAAGACATTTCATGGGAGGTTGCACAAAGCCTCCTCATCCACTGGATGTGTGCGATGGCAGAAGAAAAACAGGCTCAGCGCAACACAATAAGGGAAAGCACGTAGGAGGGAAGGACATACCAGGGCCAGGAAGTATCCATAAAGAAGTGAAAGAAGATATTTGGCAGGTAATAATTCTTCCACTGATAGCGTGTGTGGCAGCCCGACTTGATATAGCAACCTAGATATGTGATGTAAGGAATACCAAGGGGCAAACAAAAGCAAAGGACATACCTCGGATAAAATGACAAATTCTTTGACAGACCTTATCGCTTCTTCGACCACTAGGTGTGTGTATAAGCTTTTCGATGGTGGTGTGCTTTCTATTTCAATACCTGGTTGAGCCTATGGAGGTAAAGAAACCTGGGGCTTGTTTACCAACCGCTCTAATCTTTCTAGTAAGCCTTGAAAATGCCTTTCTAGCTTGATAGAGTTTGTTTGATTGAACAATTGACTCGTTCGAGCATAGCTTGAGCTAGCTCTACCATTATTATGCACATTTTTGCCCGTTCAATCTCTAAATTTTTTGTAGGCTAACTCTTGTCTATGTTTGTAGCCTGGTAGGCCTTGAACATCATGTCCGAGCCTTCTAGAGTTGGATCTGCAAGAACATACCCTGGTTGCGGTCTATTTACAATGGCTGGTGGGGTGGAATGAGATGGTGTGGATGGAGTTTCGGCATGTGAGGGGCTTTGAGATGCAATGTCTTCTTTTTTTTTTTTCGCATCTTTTAGACTTTCTTCTAGTTCAGATAACTTTTTATTCCACTTGCGATTAACTTTCTCTCTAGTATCCTTCCAAGTCCTTGTTTTCCTCTTAGTCGGCTCTCCTGATTCACTTGACTCTGAATGATCAGCCGGTTTCACTTGTTGTATGGCTTGTGCTCTAGTAACTGCTTGTACAGGAGCCACATTAATGCTACTTGCACTTGAATCCACCACTAAGCCTACCATATTAATTGGTGTAACTTTGGGCACACTAGAGGGGTTTCTAGGACAATCTCTCGAAAGATGTTCGTTGCCGCAATCAGGACAAAAGCCTTGTATGGTGATGTTTTGTCCTTGTCCCGGAGTTGATGGGTGGGGACATTAACGAATGAAATGGTCACCCTGATGTTACCGTTAGTGTCCATGTGAAAGGCCAAATGGACACCGGACACTTCTTTGTATATGTTCTTTAATAAAACATATAGTGGCCTGGTCAGTCACAGACTGTAAGTTCGATCGCATTTGTAAGACCTAGGAAGTCTGTCTTCGTGCTCCGTGTGTACTGTGTTTTCTGCGTATTCTACAGCCTCTGTGCGGAGTACTGTGTGCAGCGTCAGGAGCTCGGTTTTCTACTCCGAGCATATCGTCGTGGAGCTCTCGAGAAGGAGAAGTGCACTGTGGTGCATCGCCATCGAAACACTTCACTGGTATCAGAGCAGTTCGAGGCAAAAGCTTTGTTCCTTTTGTGCAAGCGAAGCGAGCTTTCTCCCAGGCTTACGACTACGACTAAGGCGGTGACCAAGGCATAGACCTTGGCATACCTTGTCATCCGAGTCACCGAAGTCACCGTTGGCGCCGTTGGCTGCGCGCGAGGGAGGACCTCAACGATCAAGGAATATAGAGGTTCCCGGTACTTCCCGGGAGGTCACCCATCCCAGTATTGTTCCCCCTAGAGCTCGCTTAACTGTGGCAATCTCTTGCCACTAAGCTACACTCTTGTGGTGTTTGAAGAAGGCGAAAGACTAAGGTTGACATTACCTTGAACAAGTTTTGGTCCCTCAAAGCTTCAGTTTTTGCTTTCAAAGCCTATTTCTGAAGCAATTTTGGGGTGTTTTTGGAGCCATTTCGGAGTACTTTCGCACATAGTTCTCTTCGCAAAGGTCCAAGAACATCAAAAAGAGTGCTCCTTGTACTTCTCAGACAATAAATATCAACCTTTGGGGCTGTATTTTCAGCCACACTCGTAAAACTACAGGTTTATCGAGGGGTTTTCAGTTTTGGTGGGAGCAGTCGCTGCAAATTTATGCAGGTTTTTAAAGCCTAAAACATCAGAGTTGACAGACACTTGCAGGTGTTATTGGCTAGTTTTTGGGCTGTGTATTCAGCCTTTTAGTGTCATTTTACTGCATATACTGAGCACATACACACCATGTACGCTTCTGTGGATACCGCTTATGTACGTCCATGTGGTCATTGATATAGCGGTTACGTTCTTTGCATAAAGCCTTTTACGTTTGATAAAGAGGGTCGTGGTGAGGTTTTCTTAGCTGGGAGACACCCAGATGTCAGGGTGTCTTTGGTGATGCAGGTGGAGGACTTACCCAGCCTCGCCATAGGAGATGTATGATAGTTGTTCATAGGTGCTCAATAAGCCTAGTTGGCTTCTATTGGGTAAGTGATTATATGCAGTGGAGTCAGTGATTCACTATGCAGGTAGACATGTCAGTACTTGCCGTTTTATGGTACTTTGACACTGGTCATATGCTAATTTTGCAGAGGATACTCTAGCAAAATTTTTCAAGATTTCTGGTTTAGTCAACTATACAGTGGTCGATTTACTCCTTGATACACTTATTTCTTGGTGTTTGGACTCTTCCAGCTCCATTATCATTCTACTCAGTTCTCTACGATCATGGCATCCGAGGTCTCAGGCACATCCGGTGGATCAGGATCTAGTGCTAGTGTTCCGAGGAGGAGCTATAACTTGCAGGGCAAAGACCATTTTGAGATCCGAAAATTTGATGGCACAAACTTTGCTCTATGGAAGAATCAGATTAAAGATGTGCTGATTCAAAGGAGGCAATGGAAGCCAGTAAATGGGATTTCAAAGAAGCCTACTGACATGGATGAAGATGATTGGGATGAGTTAGATGAAATGGCCAGGTCTACCATTCGCTTGCACCTGGCAGATAATGTTTACTTTACAGTATTAGACTGTGAAAGTGCAGAGGAGCTCTGGAAAAAGTTATGCAATACATATGAAAAAGAGACAGCATCAAATAAAGTGTATCTGATGAGAAAATTATATGACCTTCGTATGAAGGACACAGATAGTGTTGCTGCTCATCTAAATGAGTTTGATGCTATATTCTCCCAGTTATAGGCTCAGAAAATGGATATGGATAATGAAATGAAAGCAGTATTGCTGTTATGCACCCTGCCATCATCATGGGATACGTTTTGCACAGCTATTAGCAACAGTGCACCTGGTGGTAAACTCGTCTATGATGACATATGTGGAGCACTCTTGAGTGAGGAGATTTGTAGAAAATCTATGGTTGGCGCTCAGACTGGAGATGCATATAATGTTCGTGATTCTTACCAAGGAAAGAATCAACAACGTGGCAGGAGCAAGAACAAGGAAAAGAATGGTCAACGGAATAAGAGTAGAAGTAAATCAAGGAAGAGGGATATCGAATGCCATTATTGTCATAAGAAAGGACACATGAAGAAAGACTGTTATGCATTAAAGAATGCTAAAGGTAAAGGATAGAATGTTGATGGGCATGTTAAACAGTTACCTGCACCATCTACTTCGACTCTGAAGATTGAAGAAATTAATGCTATTTCTAACGATGCTGATGTGTTGACACTTGATAGTACTGTGCCATCTGAGGCACTTATGGCTGATTCTCTTTCCCACACCTAGCTGCTAGATTCTGGTGCTTCTTTCCATGTGACACCACATAGAGAATGGTTCTCTAATTATGCAGCAAAGTCTCTTGGTACCGTGAGACTTGGTGACTCTCACCAATGTGATGTTGTGGGGATTGGAGATGTGGTTGTGCAGTTCATTGATGGTTCAAAATTTACTATGCATAATGTACGCCATGTACCTCAGTTATCACGCAGTTTGATGTCAGTTGGTGAACTTGATGACCTTGGTTACAAGGTGGTCTTCTATGCTCAGTCCTTTCATATATCAAAGGGCAATATGGTTATTGCAAAAGGAAGCAAAGTTGGCTCACTTTATCCTTTATTTGTATCATAGAGAGAACACTTGCTAGCTGTTACTAAACAGCCTATGGCTTGTATTTGGCATGGTCGTTTGGGCCATATATCTCGTAGTGGAATGGAAAATCTTTCTCGTTCTGGCTACTTACCTGTGTTATCTTTCTCTGATTTTTCATTTTGTGAGCATTGTCAATATGGAAAGCAAACCATAATTGTGCATAGAACGCACATTGATTCTTCAATTCAGCCTTTAGATCTCGTTCATACAGATGTGTGTGGTCCTATGCCCACTAGGTCCTTAGGTGGTTCTCTTTACTTTGTCACTTTCATAGATGATGCTACTAGAAAAGTCTAGGTATATCCTATCAATTCAAAGGATGATGTATTCCCTACTTTCAGAAAATGGCTTGCTTCAGTTGAGACTGAAAAAGGAACTAAGCTTAAGGCTTTACGTTCAGATAATGGGGGTGAGTATACCTCACATGAATTCAGCCTTTTTTGTCAGTCTAGAGGGATTCGTAGAGAGTTTATAGCTCCTTATACCCCAGTACAGAACGGTGTAGCTGAGAGGATGAATAGAACTATTCAAGATAGAGTAGTCTCTATGTTGCATCATGCAAACCTCTCACAAGGTTTTTGGGCAGAAGCAGTATTGACTGCAGTTCATGTCATTAACGTTCACCTAGTACTGCCAAAGTTCTGAAAGTGGCACAAGGGTTATGGACAGGGAAACCACCATATTATGATCATCTTTGAGTTTTTGGGTGTGAAGCATATGTTCATATACCCAAGAATCTTAGACAAAAGTTGGACCATAAGTCAAAGAAATGCATTTTTCTTGGATATGGTCGAGAAGGACAATTTGGATATCGCTTATGGGATCCTGAAACACAGTCAGTGATCAGAAGTAGTGATGTCATTTTTAATGAGTCTAAGATGCATAAACAGCCCATTAAGGAGGTTGAAGTGAGAAGAGTGGTGTTTGAGGATACAAGTCCTCCGATTAGCATGCATAAAAATGCTGCACATAGGGATGTTCAAGAGAATGTCCATTCAGATCGGTCTGCACATGTTCCTGTTCAACAACCATTGAGACGTTCTGCACGTGTCTCATATCCACCTGATAGATATGTTCCAGGTTTAGATTTTGTTATGCTAACAGATGCCGGTGAGCCCTCTTGCTACAAAGAGGCTATGCAAACAGAGGATCATGTCAAGTGGGAGCGTGCCATGAAGAGTGAGTTGGATTCTATTCACAAGAATGGAACTTGGGACTTAGTACCTTTGCCAAAGGGCAGGAAAGCTTTACCATGTAAATGGGTATATAAGTTGAAATTCACATCAGATAGTGCTTCTCCAAAATATAAAGCACGACTTGTTGCAAAAGGTTTTAAGCAACAACATGGTGTTGATTTTGAGGAAATCTTCTCTCTAGTGGTGAAGATGACTACTTTGTGCATGTTGCTTGGATTCGTTGCAATGGAGGACTTAGAGCTAGTCCAAATGGATGTGAAAACAGCTTTCTTGCATGGAGATCTTACAAATGAGATCTATATGGAACAACCAGAGGGTTATGTAGTTCCTGGCAAGGAAAGTCTAGTTTGTAAGCTCAAGAAGAGCTTGTATGGACTTAAACAGTCTCCTAGACAATGGTACCAAAAGTTTGATGCTTTTATGAAGTCCCAAGGCTATTCTCGAAGCAATGAGGATCATTGTCTCTACACAAAGAGATGTTCTGATGGCAGCTTGATATGCTTGATACTTTACGTCGATGATATGTTGATTGTTGGGAAGTACTCTTATGATTTGTCAATTCTCAAAAAGAAGTTGAGTCAGACATTTGATATGAAGGATTTGGGGGATGCCAAACACATTCTTGGCATGCGCATTACTCGTGATAGGAGTAAAAGATGCAATACTTGTCTCAAAGTGAGTACATATCCAAAGTACTTCACCGATTCAATATGCAGGGTGGAAAGGCATTGAGTACACCTTTACCCACATATGTGAAATTGAGCAAGGATGACTGCCCCAAATCAGATGAGGAAAAGGAATTCATGACCAAAATTCCCTATCAATCTTCTGTTGGTAGTCTCATGTATGCTATGGTAGCTATGAGACCAGACATTGCATTTGCAATGGGAGTTGTGAGCAGATATATATCTAATCCTGGCAAGAAACATTGAGAAGCAGTCAAAATGATTTTGAGATATCTGAGTGGCACTAAGGACAAGTGTCTATGCTTAGGTAGAGGAAAAACATCCATTATTGGTTAAGATTCTGACTATGCTGGTTGTGTAGATAATCGTAAGTCTACATCAGGGTACATTTTTCATTTTGTTGGAGGTGTTATCTCTTGGAGATCTCGTCTTCAAGAATGTACAGCTATTTCCACTACAGAAGCAGAGTATGTTGCAGCAAGTGAGGCATGTAAGGAAGCATTGTGGCTTTCTCGTCTTGCTTGTGATATGGGTTTACTTCAGCATGTACCTCACTTGCTCAGTGATAGTCACAGTGCCATTGCTTTGGCTAAGAATCCGGTCTATCATGCAAAGACCAAACACATTGAGGTGAGGTATCACTTCATTAGAGATTGCTTAGCCACTGAGAGCATTATTCTTGAGAAGGTTCACACTCGAGATAATGCTGCAGATGCTTTGACTAAAGCTCTACCACAGGATAGCTTTCGACATTGTTGTCACTTGATGGGGGTTACTTGATTCTTGATCTTACGCAGTCACTTGTATACTGTGTAACATGCCCATCAGGTGGGAGGTATAGTTTGTATACTTCCACTCAGGTATTCTTTATCATTCTTTATTTTTTCTCCCATAGTTACTCTGGCCATATTGGCCTTTAGTGGGAGATTGTTACCGTTCGTGTCCATGTGAAAGGCCAAATGGCCACCGGACACTTCTTTGTATATGTTCTTTAATAAAACATATAGTGGCCTGGTCAGTCACAGACTGTAAGTTCGACCGCATTTGTAAGACCTAGGAAGTCTGTCTTCGTGCTCCCTGTGTATTGTGTTTTCTGCGTATTCTACAGCCTCTATGCGGAGTACTGTGTGCGGCGTCAGGAGCTCGGTTTTCTACTCCGAGCATATCGTCGTGGAGCTCTCTGGTAGGAGAAGTGCACTGTGGTGCATCGCCATCGAAACACTTCACCTGACATCTAAAGCATGGTCCTCTAGGGGCTTGTGGTCTTACTTGTCTCAATTGGGGCCTGTCATTAGGATTCGTGTACATGGCATTGGAGTATTTTGGCTCCCAACAATGTTCTATAGGTTTTGTCTTGTATTGATAAGAATAGGTATCACTATGCTTAGGTGACTCTGTGTAATAAGCTTGTGGGCTATCTTCATGGGAATAGTCAGAATTATGAGCATGAGAGTCATGATCTGAGACTAGCGGGGTTATTGGCACCAATGCTCTATTAAGGTTCTCCACTCCCACTGCATACTTTACTGGAATCGCATTGGCAGGAGCCGGTGGTTGGTTTCTTAGGACTGCTTGTGGCCTATATGGTGCCTAATACTATTGTTGCGGCCTATAATGTGGTTGTTGGTGTTGATTCTTGTTGGAGCAAGCCTATGACAAGCCTAAGTATTGGCTTGAGTCTCACAAAGTCATTAAAGAAGCTTCAAAATGAAGACTATGTAAAGTTCACTTGTGAACTACCTCTTGTAACTTTTGAAGAGTTTACTTAATGTAAAAGTAAGAGAATCTTAAGTGGTTGAGCCCACATGATCAAGAATGGAAAGAGGAGCCACGAATTCGTGATTTGTGGTAGGTAGAGAATCAAATCAATCATTGATTGATTGGAGAGTGATTGAGGGAAGTTAGCCTCCCAAACTCAACTATAAATAGATGGCAGTTTTAGTCGTGGTTAGAGAGACCTATGTGAAGACCTCCAAGAGCTGAGCTTTATGTAATTTCAAGGTGTGATTACAAAGCACACATATGTATCAGTAAGTCATTGTATTGTACAAGAAATATACTTTCATTTTCATGATTATTTGAGGTCATCTTTCCATGTTCTTGTGATGTGTACTACTCATTGCCATTACTTCAGTTTTTCTCAGTTAGCTTGCAGAGATTGTTTCTCTGCACTTGGTTCATCATTTTCAGTGATTTAACTTGGTAAAGTTAGCTCTATAAGTCTACTATATGCTCAGAAATTTTCATGTCATTTGGATGTTGGAATCTTCAGTTATGTTCATTTGAAGTCAACAGGGTATGTTCATTTTCTCTTCTCTGTCAGGTACCCGACTTTTTCAGTCATCTTGTCAGAGTCATTTCTCAGTGGTTACTCATCCACATTCAGTGATTTAAAGCTTGTTGGATTCAACTTACTGTCTAGTATAAACATACAAATTTTCATAATCATTGGATTTCTACATTTTGAGTTATGGTGATTTTTCTGCTCACTGGTCTATTTCTGTAGCAGCCCGTGAAAATCGGGATGATGTCATCACTTGTTAAAAGTCGTTCTCAGTGTGTGGTTTGTTATTTTTGATGAGATTACTCTCTAAAGTTAGCTCTTTAAGCTACCTAGCCTTCCCCAAGAGGAATTAATCTAATTGCTGCTGTGCTCAGAGAATTATGTAAAACACTAGACAGGTGTATCAACCAAGAATAGCAAGTTTTCACCTCTGAGCTAACTCCAACTTATCTGTTTTGATCTATCTTTTTGAGAGTGATCTTCCAAGGTACATAGGGTGTCTAATACATCCATTGGCAAGCTAAAAGGGCCCACCATCTACTCCTGGAGTTCATTTGGCTGGTGTAGAGCAAAGATTTTGCAACACCTCTTCATCTTCAACACATACCTATCCATCTCTTCACAGTGGTATCAGAGCAAGGTTGGACAACATGGCAGATGGATTTCCTTCATCAATTGATAAATTGGACAGAGGTAACTACTCAGCTTGGTCATTAAGAATGGAAGCTTATCTCCAAGGTAGAAGTTTATATGGTTATGTGGCTGGAGATGAAGTTATGCCAAGTTTCAGGAACAAAAGTCAACCAACACAAGAAGAGCAAGAAAGATTGAGCACATGGTGCTCCAAGGATGCACTTGCAAGGTCTTATCTCCTCAACTCTATCTCAGATTTTTTGTTTCCTCACATTAGAAGTTGTAAGACATCTCAGGAAGTGTGGGATGCACTTGAAGCTTTCTTTTCTTCAAGTACTAAAGCTAGGAAGCATCAACTATGGCTGGATTTCACAACTCTCAAGAAGGCTCCCAAACAAAATGTGACTGATTTTGTCACAAAGCTCAAGGACATAGCGGATCAGTTGGGAAGCATTGGAGAGGTAATAGATGAAGAGCAAATTGTAAGGCAGGTCATCAATGGCTTGAAGGCAGATGATAAGTGGGAAGCATTCACCACAGCTATGGATTTGTACATGGACATGCATGTACCTGATTTCAACACACTCATTGGACAATTACTTACTCAAGAGGCAAAGCTTATCAAAAATGGAGAAAGCTCTAAAGGTAATCAATCTTCAGCTTTATACACGGATAAAAGCAAGTCTAAAGATAACAAAGGAAAGGCAAAGAAAGTGGATGATGAAGCAGGTACATATCAAGCTAACTATGCAGGTAGAGGAAGACATGGCAGAGGTAGAGGAAGAGGAGGTAGACAAGGCAGGGGGAGATCCCAAGACTCCAACTCATGTTCTATTTGTGGATTAACTAATCATACAACTGAAAATTGCTTTAGGAATTCTAGGAATCAAAGAGGCAGAGGATACAATAGAGGAAGTTATGGCTACTCAAGAGGAAGGTTCAACAACTACCATGGCAACTACAACAACTACAATCATTCAAACTATCAAGGAGGCTACAAAGGAAGGAGAGACTACAATAACTACACAGAAGACTCAAACAAAGAGGATTCATTATTGATCATGAACATGGCTATGCCACAAGGTAAATCTGATGAGCATGTTTTCTACATAGATTCAGGTTGTTCAAATCATGTGGCAGGAAATGTGGCACTCCTATCAGATTTAGAAGATCCAAGGAATAAGCATGAGGTACAAACAGGAGATGATACAAAACATCCTGTGGAGAAAATAGGCAATGTCAAAGCACCTGATGGAAACATCAACCTACTCAGTAAGGTACTCTATGTCCCTACCATTACAAAGAATTTGATAAGTGTTGGGTAGATAGTAGAGAAAGGGTCGCAAGTCAGGTTCACAAAAGCAGGAGCATTTGTTGAAGATCCAAGTCAGGGATTCAGAAGAATTGCAAAAGGTGAAAAGACAGGTAGATTGTTCACATTTGAATTACAGGACACTAGAAACATTGCTCTCTTTAATTATGGTAGTCAGACACTCACAGAATTGGAAGTATGGCACAAAAGGTTAGCACATATTGGTGAAAGGTCATTAAAACAAATCTGCAGGGACCAAAGTGTACTTGGACTTCCTAATTTATCAAAACAACATATGATTTATAAGTGTAGTGCATGTCAATTTGGAAAGTCTCACAGGTTACCATTCATGAAGAAAGGTTATATGCATGGAGATCTCTTGGAGTTGGTTCATACAGATGTATGGGGACCTAGCAAGGAAGCTTCAATATCTGGATCAAGGTATTATGTTTTTTTTATTGATGATTGCAGCAGATGGAGTATCCTATTCTTTATGAAACACAAAGATGAAGTATTTTCATGTTTCAAAAGATATTTGGCTCTTGTGGAGAATCAAACAGGTAAATCACTAAAAAGGCTAAGGTCAGATGGAGGGGGAGAATACTTCTCCCATGATTTTAATTCTTTTCTTCAAGAAAGAGGAATCAAAAGAGAGGTAACTACAAGGTACACTCCTGAGCAAAATGGAGTGGCAGAAAGGAGGAATAGGACAATTGTTGAAGCTGCAAGGTCTATGTTAAATGAAAAGCATTTACCTAATTACTTATGGGCCGAGGCTGTATCTACAGCCACTTACTTGATTAACAGGTTGCCTTCAAAATCCCTTGATGGGATGACTCCATATGAGGCTTGGAATGGAAGAAGACCAAGCTTAGATCATTGTAAAATTTTTGGATGTATTGCTTTTGCTCATGTTCCTTCACAGGTTAGAGGCAAGATGGATCCAAAGGCAGAAAGGTGTGTATTTATTGGATATGACAACAATCAAAAGGGCTACAGGTTATACAACCCTACCAACAAAGGATTCTTGGTAAGCAGAGATGTAGTTTTTGATGAGAACAATTCATGGTATGAAGATTCATGCAGGAAAGTCAATTTACCATATGATCTTGAAGAAGATTTTCCAAAGCTTGGTAGAGAACAATCAAAGATTGAAGAACAAGACACCTCAGAGGATGATGAAGAATGTCAGATGGAAAAGATCAAAGCATGGAAGTCTAAAGGTAAAGCAAAATTGCAGGAACTTGGACATGAGGCAGAATCATCAAATCATGGCTTAAGAAGATCTATGAGGGAAAAGAAAAAACCAGAAAGGTATGGGTTTGACACCTCATTAGTAACTAAACATTCTATCTACATAGCACAGGACATAAACCAAGAGGAGCCATCATCATTTGAAGAGGCCAAAGCAAAAACAGAATGGAAGCATGCAATGAAGGAAGAGATTGAAGCACTCGAGGAAAACAACACTTGGGATTTGGTGCCCAAGACTTCATCCATGAAGGTAATAGGCTCAAGATGGGTCTATAAACTCAAGAAGAATTCTGATGGTTCCATTAACAGGTATAAGGCAAGGCTTGTAGCAAAAGGCTTTGCACAAACTCAGGGAATTGATTATGAGGAGACTTTCTCTCCTGTGGCAAAGATGCCTACTATTAGGGTTTTGCTTAGTATTGCCTCTTCCAAGAATTGGAAGATACTTCAACTAGATGTGAAGAATGCATTCTTGAATGGTTGGATAACAGAAGAGGTATATATGGCACAACCACCTGGTTTTGAGAGTCAAGTTTATCCTGATTATGTGTGTAAACTTAACAAAGCATTGTATGGTCTCAAGCAAGCTCCAAGAGCTTGGAATTTCAGGCTTGTTTCATTCTTGCAAGACAAAGGCTTTCAACCAAGCAAAGCAGATCCTTCACTCTTTATTAAAAAGAGTAATTCCTAGGTCATCTACCTATGTGTATATGTAGATGATATTATATTGACAGGAAATGATGCAGATGGTATGAAGAAGATCAAAGATCAGATGAGAGAAGAGTTCAAGATAAGTGATTTGGGTTCACTTACCTACTTCCTAGGTTTGGAAGTTGTCTACAAAGATCATGGTTTGTTTCTCACTCAAAGAAAGTACATTAAGGACATGTTGGCAAAATTCAAGATGCAAGATTGTAAGATTGCAGGTACTCCAATGGAGGTTAATCACAAATTGAGCTCACATGAAGGTGAACTCATAGAGGACATCACATCATATCAAAGTCTAGTGGGTAGTCTCAACTATGCCACATTGACAAGAGTAGATATATGTTACAGTGTGAGTGTGCTAAGCCAATTTATGCACACACCAAGGAAACCACATATGGATGCTGCCAAAAGGATTCTCAAGTATCTCAAAGGAACCATAAATGAAGGACTTTATTATCCTTATGTATCTGATTTAGGTTTGAAGCTATTTTCTGATGCAGATTGGGCTGGCTCCAAGGAAGATAGAAGGAGCACTTCAGGTTATCTTACCTTTGCAGGTTCAAAGCTTATTTCATGGTCATCGAAGAAGCAACCCACAGTTGCTCTCTCTTCTACTGAAGCTGAATATAGAGGTCTTGCCATAGCTACACAGGAAGCTATGTGGATGAAGACATTGTTCAAAGATCTTGGATTGGAGTTTGGAACTCCAACTATTTTTGGTGACAATATGAGTTCTATTCATTTGGCTGCTAATCCTATTTTTCATGCAAGGACTAAACATATTGAAGTTCATTATCACTATGTACGAGAGAAGGTTCTAAGCAAAGAGATTCAAATATCATATGTGTCCACTCATCAACAATGTGCAGATATTCTAACCAAAGCATTGGATGGTACAAAGCTTTGCAAATTCAAGGCTATGATTGGTTTGCAGGTAATCTTGGAAGACTGACGACCTCAAGCATACTTGGCTTGAGGGGGAGCTGTTGGAGCAAGTCTATGACAAGCCTAAGTATTGGCTTGAGTCTCACAAAGTCATTAAAGAAGCTTCAAAATGAAGACTATGTAAAGTTCACTTGTGAACTACCTCTTGTAACTTTTGAAGAGTTTACTTAATGTAAAAGTAAGAGAATCTTAAGTGGTTGAGCCCACATGATCAAGAATGGAAAGAGGAGCCACGAATTCGTGATTTGTGGTAGGTAGAGAATCAAATCAATCATTGATTGATTGGAGAGTGATTGAGGGAAGTTAGCCTCCCAAACTCAACTATAAATAGATGGCAGTTTTAGTCGTGGTTAGAGAGACCTATGTGAAGACCTCCAAGAGCTGAGCTTTATGCCATTTCAAGGTGTGATTACAAAGCACACATATGTATCAGTAAGTCATTGTATTGTACAAGAAATATACTTTCATTTTCATGATTATTTGAGGTCATCTTTCCATGTTCTTGTGATGTGTACTACTCACTGCCATTACTTCAGTTTTTCTCAGTTAGCTTGCAGAGATTGTTTCTCTGCACTTGGTTCATCATTTTCAGTGATTTAACTTGGTAAAGTTAGCTCTATAAGTCTACTATATGCTCAGAAAGTTTCATGTCATTTGGATGTTGGAATCTTCAGTTATGTTCATTTGAAGTCAACAGGGTATGTTCATTTTCTCTTCTCTGTCAGGTACCCGACTTTTTCAGTCATCTTGTCAGAGTCATTTCTCAGTGGTTACTCATCCAAATTCAGTGATTTAAAGCTTGTTGGATTCAACTTACTGTCTAGTATAACCATACAAATTTTCATAATCATTGGATTTCTACATTTTGAGTTATGGTGATTTTTCTGCTCACTGGTCTATTTCTGTAGCAGCCCGTGAAAATCGGGATGATGTCATCACTTGTTAAAAGTCATTCTCAGTGTGTGGTTTGTTATTTTTGATGCGATTACTCTCTAAAGTTAGCTCTTTAAGCTACCTATCCTTCCCCAAGAGGAATTAATCTAATTGCTGCTGTGCTCAGAGAATTATGTAAAACACTGGACAGGTGTATCAACCAAGAATAGCAAGTTTTCACCTCTGAGCTAACTCCAACTTATCTGTTTTGATCTATCTTTTTGAGAGTGATCTTCCAAGGTACATAGGGTGTCTAATACATCCATTGGCAAGCTAAAAGGGCCCACCATCTACTCCTGGAGTTCATTTGGCTGGTGTAGAGCAAAGATTTTGCAACACCTCTTCATCTTCAACACATACCTATCCATCTCTTCACAGATTCTGATACCTACCTTGCTAGTAAGATTGCTGATAATTTTTTTTTTCAACCTGCCTGTTGTATGGACAATCTTGAGTCGTGTGGTTCGTGTATCAATAGTGAAATACATAGCATTAGAGTTTCCTTCAGGTTGAGCTATCGTTGGAAAAACATTAGCCATGTGGTCTCCTCCACAATTGTAGCATCACTTCCATGAGGTGACCCTTGGTGCTTGTCCATTTTGAACTCCTAGCTTCTTGACAACTTGCTCAACTATCTCATCTATCTCCATGGAGGTTCTGGAAGTATGACTAGTAGAACTATCTGAATCGTTATAGAGTTTGGATAGTCCTAACAACCTCACCCAAATTGTCTTCTATGTCAATACATATCCGCACACACTCTTCTATGGATCTAGGTTCTTTCAGGTACACGTATGATCTCAACTTGGTGCTTAGCAATCCATCTAAAAACAAAGCCACTTGTTTGGCTGATGTGGGTAACTCGGGAATAGGGCATCTTCTATGTACTATTTGAACCGTCTTCCTGCAAGTCGCACTCTTTCTTGAGGTGTCTGGTTGAAGCTATGGATCAAGGATGATGTATTATGCCTGATGCCACTCTTGGAAAATTCTACAATGAATTCCTCTAGGAGTTGAACTATGTTCCGATAATTGCGACTGTTTAGAGGTTGAAACCACGCTAAGGCAGTACCCTTGAGAGTCAAACCAAATGCTTCAAACTAGGTAAACAAGTCCTCAACCTGTTTAGCTCTTAACACTTGTTTGAACCCGTCCACATGATCATAAGGGTCTCCGAATCTATCAAAATAGTTCTTCATAGCCTTGACCACTTGAGAAGGTCTAAGGGTTCTGGGGGTCTAGGCAGTGGAAACTCATGTTCATACCTTTGATGCCTATGAGCTCGATGTATCTCTCTTTTAGGTCTTTCACCTTCATGTCCTAATTTAGGACAGGACAAGAATCCTGAGGTTAGTGAGACTAAGAGCATGACTGAGAAGAGGACAAGAGCTTGGAGGGATAGCCGTGAAAGAATGAAGAGGCAATGGGCAAAGAAGATGAGCAAAGTTGAGGAAATCTTGAGAGAAACAAAAGCCAAGATAATTGAACTCACATCTCAACCTCACTCTCACACTACTCCACCACCACCATTCCCATCTCCCTCCTACCCACCTCCTTCCAACCCACCTCACACAATTCCACCACCCCCTAGAGTAGGATCAGTCTTAGCAGATCCCACTCTCGAGGACCTAAACATGATGCTTAAGGCATATCAGGACAGAATCCAAGAAGGCCCCAACGTAATGGATCACGAAAAGTGTTACCCTAGAGCTGAATTAGAGCTTGAACAAACTAAAATTTGTGCTAAGATAGTGGAATTGGATCAAACCATGTTTGAAGCCAGTCGCCTCTTTAACTTCTCTAGTTCAGTTAAGACGCAGTTGCACTTTGATGGACTACTAGAAAGATTGGAGAGGCTAATTGCACAATCAGAAAAGGACCCCGTCTCTCAAAGTAAGGACAAAGCAAGTGAAAGATTATTCTTCCTCCCCAGGAAGCTTATGTGCCTAACTCCACTGAACCAGACACCTCTTCTTCAATGAATAGGTACTCACCAAAATTTCTGCAAGAAATTCAAGAAGAGAAATGGGCTAAAGAAAGTGAAGCCCCTCCTCCCATTGAACTTGTGGATGATGTGCATGATCAATTCCCACAAGACATTCCTCCCACTTATGAGGAGCAGGAGAGTGCCCAATCCCATGAGAGATTAGACTTCGAGTCTAATTCCTTACAAGAACTACACCATTTCACAGGCCTGTGGGGAGCTAAGTCTACTTGCATGAGAGCACCCACGGTCATGATAAGAAACAAAGACTCAATCATACCTAGGAATACAGAGGTCATAAAGAACACTAGAGTATAGTGCAATCTCACTTTAGAATAGCTACTCAAGGTTAGGCTAGAGTTATGGAGACATGTAGCCAATCAAGTGCTAGAAGTAGCAAAACCTCGGTGTAGCTCAATGATGAGTAGCACCTCCTTAAATGTCAATCCGGGAAGACGTGAGGATGGTATGAAGACCTCGAACAAGTGATGGCACAAGTGCGTGAGTGAGAAGCACACTAACATGCACACACATACACACACATGCGCACACACGGAAAGACAAAGAGAAAGACAATGGAGTTCTCTTAGATTACTTCCAAAATGCTCATACAAGTTCAATTCTATTACAATCTAACCTCAAAAATGAGCTCTCTAGCTCTATTTATAGTTTTTGACTAGCTTTTGGCCCTATCCAGACCTAATGTCGGACCTAGTTAAAAATTAGGTTCTAGGGCCTATTTGGAGGTTCAAACGAAGTGTAAAAATCATGAAAATTGGTACGATGATACTTCTAATACTCCTCAAGCTCAAGGACTCCTTGGCTTGCACAAAATGGAGTTAGAAAAAGGTGAAATGGTATTTACAATGAGGTAGAGTGACTAAATTCACTATTTAGGAAGTATTACTTCATGGGAAAATTTGGATGGCCTACTTGCCAGATCTTCGTTGACTACTTTGTCTGCTTGTGCTTTCTCTTTGCTCTGGTTCCCTTCTTTGACTTCCTTGTCTTGTGAGTCTTGGGGTACCTTGACTGTCGCTAACACCCCCCCTCTCTCGCATCTATCGTCTCTAACAGACCCTTGTTGTGTGGACCGTTGGATGTAATACTCCACTACATCTTTTGCTAGGTGGTCCTCGGATAATCTCAGCCCTTTTGCCAAATCAGTGAGTAGGGCATCCCAGTCTACTGGCCTGGGAACTTCTGGATGTGGCATACGTAGCTTTTCTGAATGGAGGGCTTGTTCCACGACAAATAATTGCAATAAATGAGATGGTCTGGGAATGAATATCTCTGAATGATATTCCCAGAACCCTGTGATAAACATTTCTTCAAATGTCTGTTTGAAGCAGGCTGGTAAATACTTGACACGAGCATGCCACGCATAGACAACCTTGATAGATAGTGTGGTGCTCATATCATAAACAAGATCCTGATTTCCTTCATTAAATCCAAGAGCCGAAAGATGAGGTTGTTTGACATTCTTAAAGGTCCTGAAGGTAACCAGCATGAGCTCAAAGATTTTGAGGCACATCTGTGCCATGACATCTGGTATATTTTTGAATCATACTCCCGAATGCCGAATCGTCAAAATCATGTATGCTATTGTGGGTTGGCCGTTAGGTGGTGCTAAGTACACGTAGTTTAGCCACTTTTTGCATCCTTTGATTGTCAAAACTGTTTTGGTGTAGTCTGGCCAAGACCTTCGTCGAAAGACGGGGCAGTAGCAGGGATTATACTTGATATATAGAGGCATGTTATTCCACGTGCGTACCATCTCAGGGTAGGTTTCAAGCAGACGGATCCTCCAAGTAGGTTGAAATATATTCCCATGCGTGGCACTTGCAGGGATATCTTCTGGTGCAAACTCTGTCGTAGAGGTTGGTTCTTTTGTTTTTTTTTAATATAAAGGAAGTTCGGCATTAGCCTACTCTCCCAGACTTGAATTAAATAAAGAAAAGTACAAGAGAAGGGGACTAGTGCCCACGGGACCCCCCAAATCCCACAAAGCAGGGGAAGCTTTAATAGAGCTTAGATGGCTTTACAAAGAAGGTTAATCACCCTCTCATCACCCTCGTGAGGGGCCCACTTGGGTTTAAGCTTGTTATTGATCAAAAGTAGAACTTGATGATGCCTGAAGGGGGGGGATTTCTTATAGTTAACAATCCTTTTGCCAAGGAGGAACAACGATTTCTCAATTGACCACTCATTGGGGGAGTCACCGAAGTTGAAAGCACATCTTTCCCGCCAGATTTTCCATAGGACCTCCCCTCTGATGGTGTTCCAGAGAGTCGTGGAGCAGCCGATCGCTTCTCCCAGGAAGGCTTGCTGCCAACTTAGATGTTTCTGAAGTCTAGTTTTCTTTCCAACCGTCTGCCAGAGTCTGTTGGAGTTGGGGCAGGTAAAGAAGATGTGTGGAACATCTTCGAGAGACCGGTAGCAGCGTTTGCACCAGGGAGGAATCCCACAAAGTTTGTTAGCCTTAAGGTTGGTCCAGATTCCATGATGAAGAATTTGCCATAAGAGGACAGACTTTTTGATTTCTATGAGGGGGTGCCAGATAGCCATGAACTTCATGTCCCACCGAAGCCGAGTCCATGATAGGCACCACTTCTTGTTGAGGTTAACTTGATAGTCAATCGTTTCTTTGCTGTTCGGGATTTTTGATAGGCTATTCCCATTGTGCCATTGAGACCAAGTGAGCTTGATGTGTCGTGTCCCATGAGAAGGCGAGTATTATGTCGATCCCAAGCGAGACATCTGCTTTGCAAAGTGTTCCATTCTTCGTACGAAATGTTGACGCAAGGGTCAATATCCTCGAAGTTGATCCAACGGTTGGTGTCTTGTTTCCAGAGATGTTTCGATTTTTTGAAGCCTTTGTTCCATAACTTCTTGGCATTTTGAATGTTCCAAGGTTCCACACTCCGGATGCCTTGGATCGGAAACCAGATAGAGTCGTTTTGTCTGATACCGGCAGCCCACTTCCAGTCTTCACTAATCCTTGTGTAGCTTTTGACTTTATTCCAACTCTTCCATAGGGAGCACACGAGATTAGAGCCTTTCGGGAAGACGGGGATCGGGGAAAATAGCAAGGTCAAGATGTCAAGATTCTTCCAATTTGGGCAACCCATGAGAGACAACTCCTTGTTTCTGAAGATCAACTTGGCCCACAAGGCCTCCCCATTGCACCAAGCCTTAATCATCCATTTGGCTGCCAGTTTGTTAGCCATGCACCCAATGTCCAGGATACCAAGTCCCCCACTATCTCTATGGCTGGTGCAGATGGACCATTTGATTTTAGGCACCCCCCTTCTATTGTGATCGCCCATCCAAAGGAAGTTTCTACAAATACTATCCAGTTTGGACAGATCTTGCTCTTTCGGTCTCCAACAAGAAAGGAAATAAATGGTAGAAGAAAGGAGGAATGTGTTGATAACCATAGCACGACCAACAAGATTGATTTGCATACCTCTCCAATAGTTAAGCTTGTTTTCGAGTTTGGCCAGCACCCAGTTCCACCGCTGTTCCATAGAGACGCCAAACCCCAAGGGGATCCCAAGAAGTCGAAAAATTTGGCCGTGCGGAATGATTTGACAACCATGATCAATTAGAAGGCCGGGCTGAGACCCCACAATAGCTCTAAAGGCGGTCTTAGAGTGGTTGATTATGGATCCAGAGGCTTCACAAAAAGTGGCAAGACACCTCCAGAACGTCTCCAGGCTGGTACTATCATTATGAACAAACGCGTTCATATCATCGGCGTTCATATCATATTCCTCAGTGTCATGAATGATTTGAGCTATGCCCGTGGTCGTGGATGTGGTGCCCTATGGTTCTAATACCAGTACATTCATCGGTTTCCCTGATCGAGGGGGATGTCTGCCATATCTTCACTCCGATCTTCGCGAGTGTGCAAGAGCGGTATGCACCATCTCAGGTACCCCCAATGCATGTGCAATCATGTCGAGGGTTGCCCTGTATTGCTCATCTACACCTTCGTCTTCCAGGATCTGGTTCATCAGGGCCTTTCCTGTTGCCAAGGATAATTTATGTTGCTCTTGAACTCTGTTGATGGTATCATACAGTCTCTTCAATTGCTTTGTATACGTAGGGGCTCCTTCAAGCTCCTGTAGCACTTCTTGCTCAAATTCATGCTCTCCTTCATCAGACAGTCCTTCTTGCTCATCCTCTTGCTCCTCTTCTGCATTCTCTTCTTCGACTTCATCCACTTCCACAACTTCTGGTTGTCTAGGATGGGGTTGGTCTGTAGCAGTTTGTTGCCCGCTCGCTTGCTCTGCCTCGACTTCCAAATTAACAGCATCAATGATTCTGGCTACCTCCTCATCCGTTAAGTCTTCAAGTGTGAAGCCATGAGGGAACTCTAGGTCGGTGGGTATAGGTGGAAACACTAGATTTGGTCCTTCTGTGTTATGTCTTGGTAATCAAATAGTGAAGGGTTGCACCCATCTTGGAAGTCGTGGGGTTGTTTTTGGTTTCAGTGTAGCACCGCGGGCCTGTGCACAGGGCATCTGAACTGCTCCCCTCATTTTCTTGGGCGGGGGGCCTGCAGTTGATAGTCTACGTTGGAATTCTTGCACCCTGGTCCAAACCAGCATCCTTTGAATTGGCACATCATATGCCAAGCATCTGCAAACAATCCTTGTGAGAGTAGAACATCCATAAAGTACTGACTTTTGCTTCTTATACCACTGTTGATGTGCTAAGTGTATCTGGTCAATAATCCAATGTGGCATGTTGATTGTCAAATTGAAGGCATCTGCTAAGTATAAACTGAACCAGATCTTCTTGGGTGGCATTGGGAATCTCTCTTGAGCCGGGAACACAAAATGCTGCATGCACATTCGAAGGTGAATGGCAATAATCGGCGTCATTGCCACCATGTCCTTTAGTTTCGTCAGATTACAGTTCTTCATGTTGTCGGGGACCATAGTCTCTTTCTTGGTAGGGATATGCATGACTTTCATGTCGAGAGCTTCTCTTACCAAATTGTTCGTCAACTTGAAGCGCTTCAGCTCATTACCTCTTGTGAGAGATGGTAAGACAAAGGTGCTATACCCCTTTTTCTCTTTACTAGGAGTGAGGGTGCTAATCAAATATGAGCATCTTAGAAAGTCGGGCTTCGATAACTGGGCTTTGAAGTAATCATATAAGCCCGCCTTCTTCCATATCAGTTTCAAGCCTTCATTATTTTGGAGCCTCTCAAATTCTCTGGTAAAGAAATGATACCTGCCCCAGCGTCCGTTGAACTCTATTTCTGCTTCCCACAAGTACCTTCACCCAGAGGTCCTGCCACATCACTGAACCAATGCGAGTTTTTGCTTATTGGTGATGTGTGTCCGTGGGGAGGATTATGAACAGGTATGGCATGTAAGCCTCGCAATGCCACTCGTCTTTCCTTCAACTCCTCCTCAATGGGAAGACTTTCAATATCCACAATTTGAGGGCTGGTTCCTTCTTGGGAGCTTGTTCCTGCCTCTGCCATAGTGAGGAGACTGGTCACCGGGTCTGTGAGAATATACAAATGAATGTTAACATTGCAAATGGACACCAAGCGTTCATGTGTCCCCGTTACAATATTAACATGAGTTTTTCGTGATAAGTTAGTTAGTTAGTGAGTGCTCGGTGAGTGTGGGTGGAGTTAGTGGATGAATTGTCCTAAGAGCTAAATGGAAAGTCATAGTGTGAGAAAGATGCAGTTAGTAGGTGGGGTTGAATTTACAAGTGGGGGTCGGGGGGGTTTATTAGAAGCCTTGGGCAGCCAAACACGCTGGATGGCTTTCGGTTTGGGTTTTGTGGAGACTCTAGAGGGCTTTGTGAGAGTTTCTGCTTGGAAATGAGGTTTTCTAGGGACCCATTTGCAAGTGATTCTACTCGTGCTCCTAGGTGAATATGTGTTTGTGAGTGTCAAATAAGAGTGGGTGTCAGTTGTTCGAGCAAGTGAACCATGTTGTACAGGGTGTGGTCTCTGTGTAGCTATTTGAGCCCGCAAGCAAGCCTTGGGCACTCAAATTTGTCTTGATTGTGGGCCAACCTTCATCGACTTCCTGGGTACCCGGATAGACTTCACTTTCACAGAAGAGTTTTTGGAAGGCTTCTTATTAGTGTCTTGTCGCCGATCACTAAGAGGATGTTGAGCCAGTTGTTGTGGCTTGACCACCATAGGATACTCGCCTTTCCGCACCCACATTTGTTTTGGTGGCGGGGACACCTGGCTTAGTATTTTCTTTTGGCTTCGAGTATAGGTAGTCTGCTTCTTCTCCCTTTTATCTGCCTCTGGTTGCTGCATCCTGATGGCCTTTGGAAAAGAAGGGAGTTCCATCGTACTCTTGACCTCTTGGTTGAGATAATCATCCCTCTGCATCACATAGTTTCTGACAAGAATAGCATGGTCATCATCATGTATACTCCTGGAAGGACCAGGAGTGTGTGCCTTTCCTAGTTCCTTGAGTGCTCCATTGTCTAACTCAACTGTAATTCGACTCTGATTTACCCATACTTGAAGAAGTCCACTTCTTAGGTTTAGGTTGATTGCATGATCATAAATCCAGTCTTGACCCAAGACAAGGGGCTTAGTGAGATCTGTAGCGGAAATGTGGTATACTTCTTCTCTCTGATACCACTCCTTGTTGACGCAACGAAGGCTGAGCCTTGCGGAAACCGCCACGCCCAAGAAGAACTAAGCTAGAGTGATTCAGAACACCTCTATAATCAATCAATAGCTTAGCAAAGTCTAGCGCTCAACATATAAGACTGCGCTTCTAAATTCACTGAAAAACTTCACCGAAACTTCACCGGACTGTCACTGGACTGACACCATAATCGTACCGGAATGAACTTCAAATCTATTTATAATTACTTCAAGTAAACATACATGAAGTAAGGAGGTGACGCGTGAACCCTTTTTACTTGCTGAACTCTTTCTGAAGTTTAAGAGAAAACTCCCCCAGTTCAGACAACCTCTTTCCGGTCAGACTTTGTACTATGTGAGGATATCTTTTCCACCGAAAACTTTGATCAACTGAAAGTAGAGATGTCTAGCTACAGGATGAGCTATCTCTCATACAAAACTTCGCATTACTCTGCGAGATCTACTTTGTTCTTCTACCGAAAGATTACTCGTTTACTGTAAGAACTATAACTGACCGAAAATGCGTTTACTGAAAAATGTTAACTGTTAACTAACTTTAAAACCATACTCTGTTTCTTCTACATACAAACAATAGGCACAAACATCCACATGAACATGTGTTTTCTATTAGAGAAGATGTGTACAAGTGAGCTTGGCCTCTTCTTGCTCAAGCTACAGAAACTCTCCTATACTGAGTAGTTTCTTATTACCATCTCTCTCAGATGAATACCTGAAGTTTCAGGTTTCTGTTATTCATCTATACATACGCGATCTCTGGCGTCTTCTTCTACATACGCGATCTATGGCGTCTTCTACCTTTCTCTCTGTATATCTGTATCTCTGCGTCTCTGCGCATCTGCTATATCTCGTCTCTATTCTCGCACATACACACTCCCGCTCTTTTTCTTCTGTTTGTGCTCCTATTTATACTGCACGCTCTTCTTAAGCACGTTCTTGTTCGCACTTCCCTTTAGTTATTCCTTTGCACGTTCTCTCTATGTACAGTTTGATTCGGCGTACCGTATTCTGATCTTGGGAGATTCTGTACTGTACATAACGGTTGTGGATTTGTCCTTCCACTAAGGCTTTTGATTTTCTCTGATTCTGCTTCCTTCTTTTTCTCTTTTTATGTCTGTTTGTCAAATTCGTGAGTGTTTCTTCAACAGCTCCCCCTCAATCACTAATTTGACATCTTCCGGTCTTTCATATATCTTTCTTTCTTTTATACCTGCCATTTCTTTGAATCTGTTTATCTTTGTTCCATCCAAACTCTTTGTTAGCATATCTGCAATCTGATCCTTTGTCGGAGTGTATACAATTTCTAACTCCTTCTCCATTACCTTTTCCCTCAGGAAATGATATTGAATTTCTATGTGCTTTGTTCTTGCATGAAATACTGGGTTTGCTGCAAGATATAATGAACTCATATTATCTCCATGTATGATAGGTATACCTTGATCAATTCCCATGCTTTTGAACAAGGTCTGCATCCATATTAGTTCTTTAGCTGCTTCTACAAGTCCTTTGTATTCTGCTTCTGTTGACGATAACGCTACTGTGTGTTGCTTCTTTGAACACCAGCTTACCAGCTTATCTCCTAGGTATATCATATACCCGTGTGTTGATCTTCTGTCATCTTGACTTCTAGCCCAGTCTGAGTCACTGTATGCTCTGAGCTTTATGTCAGACGTAAAAGGATAATATAATCCTTCTTTTACAGTTCTTTTAATATATCTAAGAACTCTTTGTCCTACAACCCAATGTTGATCTGTCGGACAATGCATAAACTGTGAGAGAACTCCCACTGCATAACTAAGATCCGGTCTTGTTAGTGTAGCATAAATTAAACTTCCTATTAATGACTGATATTTCTTCATATCTTTAAACTCTACACCACTGTATTTGCTGAGTTTATGATTTACTTCAAGCGGTATTGAAGCTTCTCTACAGTTCTCCATATTAAACTTCTTCAGTAAGTTTAGGAGATACCCTTCTTGTGTCACATATACACCATGATTTGTGTATGTGATTTCCATTCCTAGAAAGTATGACAACTTTCCTAGGTCGCTGATCTTGAACTCTCTTTCAAGTAGTTTCTTTACTTCTGTAATCCCTTCATCTGATGTTCCTGTGATTATTAAGTCGTCTACATAAATACAAATGTAGATCGTACCTTCTTCTGTTCTCTTTGTGAGTAGACTTGCGTCTGCCTTCGAACTTTGGTATCCAAGTTCGTTTAGATATTTCACAAGTCTGTAATTCCAAGCTCTTGGAGCTTGCTTCAGTCCGTAAAGTGCTTTCTTTAATCTGCAAACAAAGTTTGGGTATCTGGAACTTTTGAACCCTTCAGGTTGTTCCATGTATACTTCATCAGAAATGTATCGATTCAGAAATGCGTTCTTTATGTCTAGCTGACTTAGCTTCCATCCTTTTGATGCAGCTACAGCGATTACTGTTCTTATGGTTGACATCCTTGCCACCGGACTAAACGTCTCGTCATAATCTATGCCATGCGTCTGGGCATAGCCTTTGACTACCAGCCTCGCTTTGTATCTGGCTATCCTTCCATCTGCAAACTTCTTAATTTTGAAAACCCATTTATTTCCGATTACTTTCTTACCATTTGGTTTCGGAACAAGTTCCCATGTCTTGTTCTCCTCCAGTGCGCTAATTTCTTCTTTCATTGCTTCTTTCCATTGCTTTTTGTCTTTAGCTTCATCATAGCTCTGTGGTTCTTCATCATCTTTGACCATATATGCATAGTCTTTCTCAGTTATGTATGACGTATCATACGAGTACCTTTCTGGTTGTCTTCTATTCCTGTTTGACCTTCTTGGTTCGAACTCTTCATATGTATCTGAATGCACTTCTTCATTGTCTTCATTTCTCATACCTGATCCATTCCTGGACGTACTTGCCTGCGTATGATTTTCATCTCTGTTTACCTGAACAATTGATTTCCCTTTCTCTCTTCTTTTTATTTCTTCTTCGTATTCTTCAGTCGTATGACTTTGATCTGCATACCAGCTTTTCTGTTCATCAAATGTAACATCTCTAGAAACAGTAAATTGTTTCGTTAGAGGATTCCATAACCTGTATCCCATCTGCTTTTCATCATATCCGACGAACACATATTTCTCTGCTTTTGGTTCAAGCTTATGTCTGAGTTGAGACGGTACATAAGCATACGCTACTGATCCAAACAATTTGCAGTGATCAAGTGTTGGCTTCTTTCCCCACCAAGCTTCATAAGGGGTCATTCCTTCCAATGCTGTACATGGTAATCTGTTTACCAAGTATGTAGCTGTGTTTACAGCTTCAGCCCAAAGATAATTTGGACAATGTTTTTCATTTAGCATGGCTCGTGCGAACTCGACTAGAACTCGGTTCCTTCTTTCTGCTACTCCATTTTGTTGTGGTGTATATCTGCAGGTTATTTCTCTCTTAATACCTGCATTCCAAAGATAGTCATTGAATTCTCGGGAGAAGTATTCTCCCCCTCCATCAGACCTCAGTCTTTTAAGTTTTCGTCCAGTAAGTCTTTCAGCATATGCATGAAAATGCCTGAAAGCTCCAAATACTTCTGACTTCTCTTTCAAAACATAAAGAGTTATCCACCTTGTTGCATCATCAATGAATAGAACATAGTACCTTGATCCGCTGATTGATCCTTCTTTCGTTGGCCCCCATACATCTGTATGAATAAGCTCGAGTACTTCATCATGTTTGAATCCTTTCTTCTGGAAGGGTAACCTGTGAGCTTTTCCCAACTGACATGCTTCACACTTGTGAATCATGTGTTGATTCTATATATTTGGTAATCCCAATACTGACTGATTCGTTATCATGGCTTTAATTCCTTTTTCATTGAAATGACCCAATCTCTTATGCCATAAATCAAGTTCTGTGATTACCTTTTCTCCATGTGTGAGCAACGCTTGGCCAATGTTCCCTTGTACTCTTAAAGTAAAGAGTCTTCCTTCTTTCTTTCCAGAAACGATCTGGTTATATCCGTTCTTGGGATCTTCTACAAATACACCTTTATTTGTAAATCTGACCTGAAAACCTTTCTCAACTATCTGTCCCACGCTAATCAAGTTTTTTGGTATTGTTGGAACATACAAAACATTGGTTAGCAAATCTGCTCCACTCTTGCATTTCACTTTTCCAATTGAGTGTACGCTATGTCTCGTATTGTCACCTGTTTGAACAGTGTGACTAGAACTACCTTTTTCTAGTTCTGACATTAGTTCTATATTTCCTGACAAATGATTAGAGCATCCAGAATCAATGTAAAATACCTTTAGGTCTTCATTATCTGATGTGCTGATAGAGTTCATCATCAACGATGTATGGCTTTCATTCTGCGTGTCATTTGCGTAGTTGTTGTAGGTGGTGTTGTGGGATTGATTCTGTCCCCAACTTCTCACTCCACCTCTACCATAGCCTCCTCTTTGATTTTGTCTTCCTCTTTGATATCTCCCGCTTCTGCCTCTGCTATTACTGTTTTGATTTTGATTTGATCCTTGTTGATTGTGCCAACAATCATGAGCCAAGTGATTACTGAGTCCACAGATCCAGCAAGCCTTCTTGTTGGTATTCTGGTTACTTCTTCCTCTTCCAAAACCTCTTGCTCTTCCTCTACCAGTGCCTTTACCTCTTGCGTAATAGGCCTGAGAACTCGATTCTTCTTCGTCTTTTGTCTTACCTTTGTCTTTCTTTTTGTTCTTCATGTACATTGCAGAGCTTTGTCCTTTATCTGCATCTCCTTTCAGGTCTTGCTCATATGTGAGCATCAAACCAAGCAACTGATTTAAATCTGGCACAAAATGATTTAGAGAAAGTTCAGTTGATAATACGAAGGGTTTCCACCTTTCATCTCCTCTTAAACCTGTGAGCACTTGCGCTATCAATCTATGATCTTCAACTTCTTCATTTATGGATCCAAGACTATCTGCTAGATCCTTCATTTTAGTGACATAGTCACTTATGCTTTGACTCGACTTCTTTTTGAATGTCGTAAATTCGGACCATAAACTAGCCTTCCTGGCTTTTGTAGTATTTTGGAAATGATCTTCCAATGCACTCCATATGTCCTCTGCTTTCTCCAGACCTCTGATATGTGGTAGTAGATGATCTGTTACGGTATTATAGATGTAGGCTCTTGCCGTTGCATCTTTCTTCTGCCACAGCTTCAGGGCTTCTAATTCTTCTTTTTCCGGTTGACTATCATCTTCAAAGGTCGGCTTCTTTTCTTCTCCGGTCACGTACATCATTAGGTCTTTACTCATAAGTAAGGCTTCCATGCGCATTACCCATGCGGGATAATTATCTCTGTCCAACTTATCAATAGTAACGTGGTCTGCCATGATCTTCTTGTCTCTGTTACTTCCGGTGAGCTTTTGAGAATCTTTCTGCTCTTCAGAATCTTTCTCGTTCTGGTTCCACTTGTTGTGGTTAACTGGCTCTTGTTTCCAATAATGGTGAATACTCTGGGCTCTGATTAGATATGCCTCATTCTGGCTCTGATTAGATACGCCTAGCTCTGATACCACTGTAGCGGAAATGTGGTATACTTCTTCTCTCTGATACCACTCCTTGTTGACGCGACGAAGGCTGAGCCTTGCGGAAACCGCCACGCCCAAGAAGAACTAAGCTAGAGTGATTCAGAACACCTCTATAATCAATCAATAGCTTAGCAAAGTCTAGCGCTCAACATATAAGACTGCGCTTCTAAATTCACTGAAAAACTTCACCGAAACTTCACCGGACTGTCACTGGACTGACACCGTAATCGTACCGGAATGAACTTCAAATCTATTTATAATTACTTCAAGTAAACATACATGAAGTAAGGAGGTGACGCGTGAACCCTTTTTACTTGCTGAACTCTTTCTGAAGTTTAAGAGAAAACTCCCCCAGTTCAGACAACCTCTTTCCGGTCAGACTTTGTACTATGTGAGGATATCTTTTCCACCGAAAACTTTGATCAACTGAAAGTAGAGATGTCTAGCTACAGGATGAGCTATCTCTCATACAAAACTTCGCATTACTCTGCGAGATCTACTTTGTTCTTCTACCGAAAGATTACTCGTTTACTGTAAGAACTATAACTGACCGAAAATGCGTTTACTGAAAAATGTTAACTGTTAACTAACTTTAAAACCATACTCTGTTTCTTCTACATACAAACAATACGCACAAACATCCACATGAACATGTGTTTTCTATTAGAGAAGATGTGTACAAGTGAGCTTGGCCTCTTCTTGCTCAAGCTACAGAAACTCTCCTATACTGAGTAGTTTCTTATTACCATCTCTCTCAGATGAATACCTGAAGTTTCAGGTTTCTGTTATTCATCTATACATACGCGATCTCTGGCGTCTTCTTCTACATACGCGATCTATGGCGTCTTCTACCTTTCTCTCTGTATATCTGTATCTCTGCGTCTCTGCGCATCATATCTCGTCTCTATTCTCGCACATACACACTCCCGCTCTTTTTCTTCTGTTTGTGCTCCTATTTATACTGCACGCTCTTCTTAAGCACGTTCTTGTTCGCACTTCCCTTTAGTTATTCCTTTGCACGTTCTCTCTATGTACAGTTTGATTCGGCGTACCGTATTCTGATCCTGGGAGATTCTGTACTGTACATAACGGTTGTGGATTTGTCCTTCCACTAAGGCTTTTGATTTTCTCTGATTCTGCTTCCTTCTTTTTCTCTTTTTATGTCTGTTTGTCAAATTCGTGAGTGTTTCTTCAACAAGATCCTCATCTTGACACACTAGTACTTTCACTATCAATAAAACATCTTGAATGTAGAGGGGAAGTTCCACCTGGCCCATGCAAGGGGTTTCCACACCTCCCAATCCTATGAGATAGGCTTCTATAGGATTGACACTTAAATTTAACTCTTGAGAGTACGAAAGTTTAACAACACTAGTGGCTGCACCTGAGTCAATCAAGGCTCTTATAGTCCTTGCACTCGTTCCTTGTCCTAGCTCTAAGGTCACAAAAGGATGCCGATCAATTATTCTATGAGAGCTAATACCTGAAGCTTCACACATTGCCATATGATACCCTTGGTCTGCATATGCCTCTGTCCTAGGCTCATCTTTACCTTGTCGTCTCAACTTCATCCTTCGGATGCGTTCCAAGGCTTCTGCCAGTGCTTCTTCTCGAATTCGTTTTTCTTCTTCCTTGCGTTTCTTGGCAGTGTTGAGTCGATTTAGCATCTCTTCAGTCAGGGGTTCCTGATATAACTTGACTTTGCATCCGCTAATGTAACTAGGAAGAACATCACCTTCTAATGTAGCTAATTGAACTGCTCCACTTGTTGAGATCCTATTGATAATCATGGGTCCATAGCCTCTTTTCTCTAATTTTCGTGCATGTTGTTTCAGGGTATACACCAAAACTAAGTCTCCGGCCTTCAAGCCTTTATCCTTAACATGGGCATCAAAGTACGCTTTCTATCGTTTCTTAGCTGCATATATCCCTGCAGCAGCCCTCAGTCTTCTTTCTCCTAATTGTTCAAGGTCAAAGAGTCTAGAGGAGAGTTCATGACCCGTCCAATCATGCTCATGTGCTAGTCTCAATGTAGGTATCAAGAAGTCTAGTGGTAGCACAACATTTTGGACAAATACCATCTGAAAGGGTGTGGCTTGGAGTACCATTTTATAGGCAACTCGGTATGCCCAAACAGCATGGTGTAGTTGTTTGTCCCAATCAGAGCGTTTATTATTCACTAGTTTCGTCAATACATTGCATAGAATCTTATTTGTGCTTTCAGCTGGTCCATTCGCTTGTGGATGATAGGGGGCAGACTTCTTATGTACTACCAAGAATTCCTGGAGAAGATTTTCAATAAATTCATTTAACAAGTGAGTCCCTCTATCACTAACTAGCTCTATAGGTAGCCCGTATCTAGTGAACACATTCTCAAATAAGAACTTAGCTGTCGTTTGAGCATCGTTCTTCGTTGTGGCTTTCACTTCTACCCACTTGGTTAAGTAGTCTATGGCCACAATGATATATTCAACATGTGAACCCTTAGCTGGGGGATTAATAGGACCTACGAAGTCTATTCCCCACTTAGAGAATGCTCGTCCACCCATCATAGGTTTCAGTGGCATCTCATCTTTGCATATAGGATACTGAGTCCGTTGACAACCATCACACCTCTTCACATAGGTATGTGCATCCATGTGAAGGGTTGGCCACCAGAGACCTGCAAATAGTATTGCCTTGATCACCCGATCAAGTCCGAAATGTCCTCCTGCTACACCTTGGTGAGCAGTTTCCAAGATCTTAAGATATTCGCTCTCATGGACACATAATCTGAGGTAACCATCTTTACCATGCTTGTATAGATTATCACCAATGAGTGAGTAGTCTAGGGCTTCTTGTTCTAGACTTCTTTGTCTGGCCAACGTCACATCTTGAGGGAATGTTTTTGTCCTCAAGAAGGCTACCAATGGTTCACTCCAATCTGGCACTATGGTCACTTGATAAAGAGTGGCATGCTCCACAGGTGGTTTAGTGCAGCAGATTTGGCATTCTTTGCACAACTTATGGACATCAACCTCCATAGTTGGCCAATGCACTCTGAATCTCCTTAGTGTCTGTAAAGTTATTTGCCTCGAATGGTGTTGCTCTAATGCACCTACATGTGCTGATTGCAACCATTTTGCGTACTCGTCCTCTTCCACACAACAAGCCAATATCCATTGATCTGTCTGTTTGTACATGCTTCCTGCCATGATATGGTACTTCTGGGCTTTTACTACCTCCCTATCTTGAGTGTTTATGACTGGGTGGTTAGGCCTGTATGTCAATACTTGCACTAATGGCTTAGCCCACTGAGGTACAACTTCCAAATTAAACAAGTAAGCATCAGGAAGGTCATCTGATACTCCTTGTGGGGCTTCTCCGGATGTGAGCCTAGAAAGATGGTCAGCTCTCAAATGAGTTTTACCTTTCCTTACCACTACCTCAAAGTCATATTCCATTAGTAAGAGAAACCATCTTACTAATCTACTTGTATTGCATGGCTTGTTTACGAGATATAACAATGCTTGATGGTCAGAAAAAAATTTAAACTTATTTGCAAGCAAATAGTGTCTAAACTTCTTAACCGCATATACCATGCCTAATCCTTCTCTCTCAGTAGTGGTATAATTCCGTTCAACTGCATTCAACTGTCTACTAGCATAGGTAATTGGAAGATCCATATTACCTTCACCAGTAGGTTGTGCGAGTACACATCCAATAGCATAATTGGATGCATCCACGTGGACATGAAAGGGCTTATTCCAATCTAGTGTGGTCAAGATTGGTGCTGAACATAATCGTCGTTTAAGCTCATTGAAGGAGTTCTCACACTCTTCTGTCCATTCAAAGTTAGTCAAAAGTCCGTACAGAGGCTTGGCAATGATGGCGTACATGTGTATAAAGCGTCTGTAATAACCACAATGCCCCATGAAAGCTTATACTTCCTTGACATTCTTTGGCCTAGGTAACTCTGCTATGGCTCTTACTTTCTCTTCATCAGTGGATATGCCATTCTTTGACACTATGTGTCCTAGAATCTTGCCTTGCCTGACCATGAAAACACACTTTTCTGGGTTCAGGCAGACTTGATACTCTCGACATTTGTCAAAGATTTGTCTAAGTTCAGGGAGATGGGTTTGTCTAATGTTGGAATGAGCACAAAGATCATCCACATAGAACTCTAAGTTCTTCCTCAAGAACTCTTTAAATACATGGCACAGCAATCTCTGCAAGGTTGCAGGAGCATTGGTAAGACCAAATGGCATTACTCAGAAGGCAAATATGCCCCACTCTGTGGCAAAAGCTGTCTTATGCTGATCTTCTGGGGCAATGGCTACCTGATTGTAGCCCGAGAATCCATCAAGGAAGTTGTACATTTCCTTGCCTGCTACTCTTTCTAATAGATGCTTGGTAATTGGAAGTGGATAGTTATCTCGAATTGTGGCTGCATTAACCTTCTTCAAGTTAATGCATACACGTAGCTTTCCATTCTTCTTGGGCACCACTACAATGGGGGATACCCACTCAGTGTGCTCAATTTCATAAATAAATCCAGCTTCCACCAGTTTATCTATCTCCTCCTTGATCTTAGCAGCGTAGTTATCGTTATAGGTGTATGGCTTTTGCTTAGAGGGTTTAGCGTCTGAGGTCATGGGAATTGTGTGTGAGCATATGTCTGGGTCAACACCCTTCAAGTCCTTGTAACTCCAAGCAAATACATCTCTGTATTCTCTTAGCAAAGCTATTAACGCATGCTCTTCTTCCTCCGTCAGGTCATGCCCTATGTAAGTGCATCTTTCTTCTCCTTCTTCCATGGCTACAATTATTTTCTTGGTGGTTTCTTTGTTATCATAGGCCTCTCCTGATTGAGCCTCACGTTTTGGCATCCTTACCATGACTCTTTTATCGTCTATCTCATACTTTTTAAAGTTTCAGGGACCTCAAACAAAGTTTCTTCCTCTTCTGGTGTGACTTCTCTCTTCTTTCTTTTCTTTCCTTCATCCTTAGGGATCACTTGTGTGGCTAACCTTACATCATTTGTAAGCTCTCTCTGTCTCTGGGGCTAAAATTCTACTTCATAAAAGTATTCTTCATCTGATGCAAAAGGTGGTTCCATAATGATTGACTCTAGATCAGAGTCACTTGCATCCTCAAATGCATCAGGGCTAGGTTCGCATTCTTCTAAAACTGCATCTCCCATGATTGGATCTATTGAGAAGAATGAAATGTCATAGCCATTCTGATCACAGTGGGGTGTCCATTGTTCCTCATTGATGGCTACATCCATTGTTGCTAAAATTTCCGCCCAACCATGAGGTTCAAACTCTTCATCAGGAAATACTACAGGTGCATAGTTTGGGTCTTGAATTGATCTATGTGTTTCCTTTGCACCTACCTCTCTGGCGTTTTCTCTCTTCTCTTCTTCTACTGCTACTTTACACATCCACAAGTGAGTGTCTTCATGCATCCATGAGGATCCTGATCCTATGGAATGCACTGAATCGGTATCATCTTTGGCTCTATGGACGGGGTTCCATTGAATGGGGGGTATATCCCTGTGAGAATAATCCTTGAGATTGACTTTGGTCATAACACCTAAGTGTTGCAAGTACAAAGAATTGGTTCCTCAATCCTGTACCACTTGCAACTGCCGCATAAATGGTCTCCCCAAAATCATCTCGTAGGCTTTGTTTTTGCTAAAGTCACATATAGCAAATGTATGCTCAAGCTCTACACCACATGTAGTGAGAGTTATTCCTTCTAGCAATCCCAAAGGTCTCTCAATATGACCCATCGGCCATTTGCAATTTCATTCTCGTCAGCCTGAGTGCTGGCTTGCCCCAATGCTTCCATAGGGAAGTGGTAGCAATTGCAACTCCTACACCTGAGTCCAAAATTGCTTTGGTTGTGTATTTCTGATGGGTAACTAGGAGATAGGTATTTCCTTCTTCTCCTTCACTCATATCTCCTATCTTATCCAATGGTATTTCTGGCACTGTTCTATGTGATCCTACCTGGGAACGCGATTTCGCTATGTATGGCACTTGTTTGGCTATGTGTTTCCACACTTCTAGCTTAACTTTGAGTAGTTCTTCTAAAGTGAGGTTGCACTGCACTTTAGTGTTCTTTACCACCTCAGTATTCCTAGGTATGATCGAATCTTCGTTTCTTATCATGACCGTGGGTGCTCTCATGCAAGTTAACTTGGTTTCTCATGGGCCTGTGAAATGGGGTAGTTCCTGTAAGGAATTAGACTCGAAGTCTAATCTCTCTTGAGATTGGGCGCTCTCCTGCTCTTCATAAATAGAAGGAATGTCTTGTGGGAATTGGCCATGCGCATCATTCACAAATTCAAAGGGAGGAGGGACTTCACTCTCTTTAGCCCATTTCTCTTCTTGAATCTCTCGTAGGAATTCGGGTGAGTACCTATTCATAGAAGAGGATGTGTCTGGCTCTGTGGAGTTGGGCACATAAGCCTCCTGGGTGGGAAGGCTTAGCCTTTCACTTGGCATGCTCTTATTTTGAGAGGCGGGTTCCTTTTCTGATTATGCAATTAGCCTCTCCAATCTTTCTAGCAGTCCATCAAAGTGCAACTCCGTCTTAGTTGAACTAGAGATATTAAAGAGGCGACTGGTTTCAAACATGGTTTGAGCCAATTCCACCATCTTAGCACAAATTTTGGTTTGTTCAAGCTCTAGTTCTGCTCTAGGGTAACACTTTTCATGATCGGTTATGTTTGGCCCTTCTTGGATTCTGGCCTGATATGCTTTGAGCATCATATTTAGGTCCTCAGGAGTGGGATATGCTAGAACTGATCCTACTCTAGGGGGTGGTGGGGTCGCATGAGGCGGGTTAGAAGGTGGTGGATTGGATGGATATGGGAATGATGGTGGCGGAGTAGTGTGAGAGGGAGGTTGAGATGTAAGTTCAATTATCTTGGCTCTCGTTTCTCTTAAGCTTTCCTCGAGTTTGCTCATCTTCTTGGCCCATTGCCTTTTCATTCTTTCTCGGCTATCTCTCCAAGCTCTAGTCCTCTTCTTGGAAATGATCTCAGTTTCAATAACCTCAGCACTTTTTCCTGGCCTAAACTTTGGTTCTACTGCAAGGCTTGAGCTCTAGTGACCACTTGCAGTGGTGCAGTGGAAGTCACACTCCCTGTGGAGTCTACAATTAACCCAATGACGTTAATAGGAGTGATTTTTGGCATATTATTGGGATTCTTTGGGCAATCTCGTAAGAGATGCTCCTTTCCACAAACTTGGCAAAAGCCCTGGATCGTTAGTGGCTGGGGTTGTGTAGGTGCAGGCATGGGGCAATCACGAATGAGGTGATCTCCTTGACATCTATAGCATGGTCCTCTAGGGAATGTGGGTCGTGCCTGTCTAGGTTGAGGTCTAGAGTTGGGGTTTGCATACATGACATTTGCGTAATCTGGCTCCCAACTAGGTTCACTCGGTTCTTCATTATAGTAGGACTCACCATGTTCAAGAGACTGCATGTAATAAGCCTAAGGGCTATCAATATGTGTAGAATCAAAGCTATGATCACTGGGGTCACTTTCTGAAAGCAATGGTGTTACTGGCACTATGGCTCTATTCAGGTTCTCTTTTGTAGCTGCATATTTTATTGGGATCACATTGGATGGAGTTGGGGGTTGTTGTGCTAGCACTGGTTGAGGTCTCTGTTGGGTCGGATATTGTGGTTGATAAGTTTGTTGAGGTCTGGCATACTGTTGTGGTGGGTACTGGTTCTGGTATCTGCCTTGTTGTGGATATGGTTGAGGGTAGGTTTGCCTAACTGCTTGCTTATTGTAGGGGCAATCTTGGGCAGTGTGATTTGTGTATCTCCGTTCTATGGTGCAGTACTGGCTACTAGGATTCACTTGGGGTTGGGCCATGATGGGACATACGTTCGCCATATGGTCACCTCCACAAGTATAGCACCGTTTAACTGGGGCAAATCTTGGGATTTGTTTGCTAGAGACACCTAGTTTTTGAGCTACCTTCTCAGCGAGTTCCTCAATGGAGGTGGATTGCGAGGAAGAGAGGCTGGTAGAACTATCTGAATCTCTGTAGATTTTTGAAAGTTCTAATTCCTCCCCTAGGTTATCCTCGATGTCGATGCACATGCGTACACATTCTTCTATGGTCCTAGGGTCCTTCAAATACATGTATGATCTCAATTTGGTACTTAGCAATCCATCCAAGAATAAAGCCACTTGTTTGGGTAACTTAGGAACATGACATCTCTCTAGATATTGTCTAAATCTTCTTCCTACAAGTCTCACAGTCTCTTGAGGGGTCTGCTTGAAGCTATGAATCAGTGAAGAAGTGTTATGCCTTATGCCACTCTTAGAGAATTCAATAATGAATGCCTCCAGAAGTTGTTCTATGTTCCTGAAGTGTCTCTCATTTAGTGGTTGAAACCACGTAAGAGCGGTGTTCCTAAGAGTTAGACCAAAGGCATTGTACTGCGTGAATAGGTCCTCCACTTGTTCGGCTCTCAAGACTTGCCTAAATTCAGCCACATGATCGTATGGATCTCTAGTGCTATCGAAGTAATTCTTCATGGACTTAACCAACTCTATAGGTCTCAAGGTTTTGGTGTGTTCCATCGGCCTTGGCAAAGGAAAATCATCAGCATTACTTACGTTCCTTGGAACTCTAGTTCTCTCTGTTTCTTCTCTATCCGTCTCTGCTCACGTTCGTTCTCTTCCTATTAGGTTGGCAAAGCTTACCTCAGGTCTATCTCTACTTCTATCCCTTTGAGCTCCATGAGCTTGGGATGTTCCTGCCCTTGGGTGGCCATATGAGACATTAGATCTTGGTTGGGGGAAAACAAATTCACCCTTCCAAGGGTAGGCATGCCTACCATGCTCTGTGACCACAAAGATCCTTTCTGAAGTGTGATCTAGATAGGTCACTTTGCCTGGGCTATCAGGATCTTTGAACTCGTAGATTGTGGTCGTTCCTATCTCATTAGGCTGAACAGGCTTATACCTCCAAAAGGCTTCATCGGTCTCTCAGTTTAAGAGTAGATCTATGCTTTTATTGTCCTAGGGAATCCACTCTGGCGTGATAATTCTAGTAAGAAATGATTTGCCTCGAGGTGTTTTAGGCTCTCCACTTAAGTTTCCTTGCTCTAGGTCACCTATGTCTGTCTCTGGGATCACATTACCAAATTCATTTGTCCTATCTAGGTGACTGGTGACTACGTATATGGTTCCTTCTTTGTCCAAGTATGCTCCATTTTCAAATTTGACTGTTGGACGTTCTAGTCCAATGGGTCGATCTGGGTTTTTGATCTGGACCACAGACCTTCCTAGGCCGTCCTCATAGATGCTAGCACCTAATCGGTTGGTCCTAAGGTATTCCAGCTGCATCTTGTAGGGGCCTTCTACCCTATGTAAATATGGCACACCTGAACTCCCTGTGGGTCTCTCCATACCATGAGACATCTCGGACTCGCTAGTTTCAGAGCTAGGATAGGGCGAATAATGGCTCAACTGCTGGGCCCAAGACCTAGCAGTATGATTAACGCTAGCCTCTGAAGACCTAAGACTCTGTCTATCTCTCCCTAGGGGTCGTCCTGATCTAAGGTTCATATGCTTATCTAAGCAATCCCAATTTTTACCTAAGTTACAGCCTCGTTGCCGATCAATTTGTATAAGTCACTTGGTTCTTTTTAGTTGATTATCGTGTTTATGGTCTTGTCAGATATCACGTCATTAGGAATACTTAAGTTAATTTCCGCACTTTAAGTTGTTCATACCACGTTAAGTTTTTTTCCCTTAAAGTGGAGCAAGTAGGGAGCTCCAAGAAGTGTATGTCAAATTTTCAGAAGAATCCCCTACAAAAATAGTGATTTTCATCACTAAAAACCATTTTAAATACCATTATCTATTTTTATAACTCCATTTTGTTCAAGCCGAGGAGTCCTCAAGCTTGAGGAGTATTAGAAGTACCATCCTACCAATTTTCATAATTTTTAGACTTCGTTTGAGCCCTCAAATAAGCCTTGGAACCTAATTTTTAACTAGGCCGGACACTAGATCTGAACAGGGCCAAAACTAGTCAAAAAACTATAAAAAGAGCTAGAGAGCTCATTTTTGGGGTTAGCTTGTTAGAGAATAGAGCTTTTGTAAGAGAACTCATTTGCAATCGAAGCTTTCCATTGTTCCTCTCTTTGATCTTACCTTGTGCGCATGTGTGTATGTGTGTGCATGTTTGTGTGCTTTCACTCACGCACTTGTGCCTTCACTTGCTCGTGGTCTTCATATCGGTCCTCACGTCTCCGCGGATTGACAAGTAAAGGAGGTGGTGCTTACGCTTGAGCTACACCAAATTTTGGCGCCGTTGCCGGGGAGAGAGCTTCGAGGACGAGCATTGTGATGGTAAGATTGTAGAATTGCGACGTTGGAAGGTAAAAAAACTCTCATTTCTGTTATTTTCTGATTTTTCTTCTTCATCTTCTTCATCATCATCATCTCCACCTTCTTCCATCTTCTTCTTCATAGAAATTTCTTGTTTTTTAGTGCATTTTCACCATCTCCATACCATTTTTCTTGCATTATTGTGTGAGAAGGAGTTAGGAGGTGCAAGGGAGAGCAAGCGCTGTGTTTTTTCATGATTTTCTGCACATACAGAGCTCACCATTGCTCGGCGCTCAAAAATTCGAAGTTCTCGCCAAAAAACGCGATTCTGTGATGAAAATCGCGATTCTGTGAAAATTCAAATTTTTTTGAAAAATCACGATTCTCTGTTTCCCGCCTAAAAGCTTGTGGAAAAGAACACAATTCTGTGGTCATTCTCAAAATCGCGATTCTGTGGTTGTGCTCAAAATCGCGATTCTCGCAAATCACGATTTTCAGCAAAAAAAAAACACACACACACACAATTCTGAGAAAACACGATTCTGTGGTTGTGCTCAAAATCGTGATTCTTACAAATCACGATTTTTAGCCAAAAACACGATTTTGTAAAACACGATTCTCTAGGAGAAAATCGCGATTCTCTAGAACACGATTCTCTAAAACACGATTTTGTAAAAACACGATTCTCTAGGACAAAATCGCGATTCTCTAGAACACGATTCTCTAAAACACGATTTTGTGAAAACACGATTCTCTGTAGACAATCGTGATTTTCATGTCAAAAACACGATTCTGAGAAAACACGATTCTGTGGTTGTGCTCAAAATCGCGATTCTCATAAATCATGATTCTCTGAGACAAAATTGCGATTCTCTAAAACACGATTCTCCAAAAACATGATTTTCATCCAAGGTACAAAATCACGATTTTCAAAACAGGATTCTGTGAACCATGATTCTGTGAAAACACGATTCTCTGCTCAAAATCGCGATTCTCTAAATTTTGAAAACCACGATTCTCTGAGACAAACTTGCGATTCTCTAAAACACGATTTTGTGAAAACACGATTTTGTGAATCACGATTCTATGAACCACGATTCTGTGAAAACACGATTCTCTCCTCAAAATCGCGATTCTCTAAATTTTGAAAACCACGATTCTCTGAGACAAAATCGCGATTCTCTAAAACACGATTCTCTAAAACACGATTTTGTGAAAACACGATTTTGTGAAAACACGATTTTGTGAACAACGATTCTCTGAAACACAATTCTGTGCTCAAAATCGTGATTTTCAAAAACACGATTCTGTGCTCAAAATCGCGATTTTCAAAAACACGATTCTGTGCTCAAAATCGCGATTCTTTGACTTCACAGCATCGCGATTCTCTGATTTCACACAATCGCGATTCTCTGAAAGTTCACAAAATCGCGATTCTCTTGAAGTTCACAAAATCGCGATTCTCTTGAAGTTCACAAAATCGCGATTCTCTTGAAGTTCACAAAATCGCAATTCTTTTGATTTCACAAAATCGCGATTTTTTCCAAAAGGTCATGTTTGCCTGTTTTGACCCCCAGGAGCCTGATTTGACATAACTTTTTCATCCAAAGTCCATTTTTTGAGCTCTATAGCTCGTTGGAAAGCTCGTTTCGAATCCTACACGGCCTCAACTGTTTTTTACAAGAATAACGCGTTGATTTTCAGATAGGATAATTTGAAGTTGACCTTCAAGTGGGACCTGGAACCCAAGGGGACTCCAAAGGATTTTTGAACCATACCAAGGGGAAATTTTGGACTCTTAGCCAAAGCTTATGAACTTGAGATCTGGTAGACACCTAGGCAAGGATAGACAAAGCATTAGATCTTCTCATTCCAGTGTCAACCATACAGCTAAGTCTTGGGCACAACAACTAAGTGGTCATCCTTACGGACTAAGTTCAGACACAAGTGACTCAGAAATGTCTTTTAGCATGGGGAAACATGCAGGTGGCTCAGGGACTGCCCATCGACAAACACCAGAAGGTCCCTATAAGACACAGTTGGAATATATTCGGACCAACCAATTAGGTGCTCGCATCTATGAGGATGGCCTGAGGCGATCAGTGGTCCAACTCAAAAATCCAGATCAATCCTTTGGACTTGAACACCCGATGGTCAAGTTCGAAGAGGGTTCATACATTGATAAGGAACGAACCATGTATGTGGTTACCAACCAACCAGATAGGACCGATGAGTTTGGAAATATCATTCATGAGAATGAGATAGGAGACCTAGAACAAGGAAATGTAGGACAAGGACCCCAGACTCCTTGAGGCAAGTCAGTTTTGACCAGAGTGATCACTCCAGACTGGATCCCTCAAGACAACAAAAGCATACAACTATTTTTGAATAGAGAAACAGAGGAAGCCTTTTGGAGATTCAAGCCAG
The DNA here is from genome assembly GCA_020310875.1 of Ceratopteris richardii. Classification (NCBI taxonomy): domain Eukaryota; kingdom Viridiplantae; phylum Streptophyta; class Polypodiopsida; order Polypodiales; family Pteridaceae; genus Ceratopteris; species Ceratopteris richardii. The sequence continues at coordinate 57,132,101 of CM035415.1, forward strand.
ATCAGCCTAGCCAATTGGGCATAGTCATCATCTACGAGTTCAAGGATCCAGAGATACCAGGCAAAGTTGTCTACCTGGATAACACGTCAGAGAAAATTTTCTTGGTAACAGAACATGATAGACATGCATATACTTGGAAGAATGAATTGATTTTCCCTCCATCAAGATCCAATGTTTCCCATGGCCTCCAAGGAGTAGGATGATCCCAAGCTCATGGAGCCCAGAGAGAAAGAACTAGAGAGAGACCTGAGGTAAGTTTTGCACACACGGTGGGCAGAAATAGAGCAGGATTTGAAAATGAAAGACCTGAAAGAGAGAGATATCAAGCACATAGGCAACAAAGAGATGAACATGATTTTCCATTGCCTAGACCTCGAGAGCACACAAGAACCCTTAGACCCACTCAAGTGATCAAGGCAATGAAGAATTATTTTGACGGGTTAGGAGATCCTTATGATCATGTGGTTGAGTTCAAACAAGTGTTAAGAGTTGAGCAGGTTGAGGATTTATTCACCCAATACGAGGCATTTGGTTTGACTCTTAAGGGCACTGCCTTGGCTTGGTTTCAACCATTGAGTAGTCGCAACTATCGCGATATAGGTCAGCTGGTAGACGAATTCATTATAGAATTTTCCAAGAGTGGTATCAGGCATAACACATCATCCTTGATCCACAGTTTCAAGCAGACACCCCAAGAAACAGTGCGACTAGCAGGTAGAAGGTTCAGACAGTACCTAGAAAGATGCCCTACTCCAGAGTTACCCACACCAGCCAAACAAGTGGCTTTGTTCTTAGATGGATTACTGAGCACAAAGTTAAGATCATATGTGTACTTGAGAGAGCCTAGATCCATAGAAGAGTGTGTGCAGACGTGCATTGACATAGAAGATAACTTGGGTGAGGAGTTAGGATTGTCCAAACTCTATAAGGATTCTGATAGTTCTACTAGTCATACTTCGAAAATCTCCATGGAAATAGATGAGATAGCTGAGCAAGTTGCCAAGAAGCTAGGAGTTCAAAATAGACAAGTACCAAGAGTAAGCTCATTGAATCGATGTTATACCTACGGAGGGGACCACATGGCTAACGTATGCCCAATGCAAAACCAAAACATTAGAGAAAGGAATGCTCCATATTGCACTATTGAGAGAAAATACACGAACCACACGGCTCAAGATTGTCCCTACAATAGGCAGGCTCTTAGACAAACTTATCAACAACCTTTCCAACAAGGTAGATATCAGAACCAATACCAACAGCCATATTATCGACCACAACAGCAATATCAGGCACAATATAGGCCACAACCAGTCTTGGGAAACCAACCACCAACTCCTGCCAACGTGATTCCAGTCAAGTATGCCGTGGGAGAGGAAAATCCAAATAGAGCATTGGTCCCACTAACCCCATTGATACCAGATAATGACTCTCATGCTCATAGTTTAGACTACTCCCATGAAGGTAGTCCACATGCTTATTACACTGAGTCGCCTGAGCATAGTGAGATTTACCCGTATCAATATGAGGCACCACTTATGGAACAAAATTGGGAGCCCACATACTCCAATGTCATGTACGCAAATGCTAACCCTAGGCCCCAATTGAGACAAGTAAGACCACAAACTCCTAGAGGACCATGTTTTAGATGTCAGGGCGACCATTTCCTTCGTGATTGTCCCCACCCACCATCTCCGAGTCAAGGTCAGGATATCACAATACAAGCTTTTTGTCCTGAATGTGGCAAAGACCATCTTCCCAGAGATTGTCCAAGAAACCCCTCCAGTGCACCCAAGATTACACCCATTAATGTGGTAGGCTTAGTGGCGGATTCAAGTTCAAGTAGCAGTAATGTGGCACCTGTACAGGCAGTTACTAGAGCACAAGCATTAAAACAAGATAAACCAGCAGAGCAATTGGAGTCGAGTGAATCGGGAGAACCTAGTAAGAGGAAAACAAGAACATGGAAGGATACCAGAGAAAAGGCCAATCGTAAGTGGAATAAAAAGTTATCGAAACTAGAAGAAAGCTTGAAAGACGCAAAAACAAAAATAGAAGACATTGCATCTCAAAACCCCTCGCATGCTGAAACTCCATCCACTCCATCTCATCCCACCCCACCACCCATTGTAAATAGGCCACAACCAGGGTCTGTTCTTGCAGATCCAACCCCTGAAGGCTTGGACATGATGTTCAAGGCCTACCAGGCTCGACTTCAAGAAGGGCCTATAGCTGCAAACCTAGACAAGAGTTACCCTAGAGCGGACTTAGAGATTGAACGGATGAAAATGTGCATGAAAATGGTAGAACAAGCTCAAGCTATACTGGAGACTAGTCAAAAGTTCAATCAGACAAACTCTGTCAAACCGGATTTGCATTTCCAGGGCTTACTAGAAAGATTAGAGCAATTGGTAAACAAACCACAAGTTTCTTTACCTCCCCAAGCTCAACCAGTTATTGAGAGAGGAAGCTCACCACCAATGGGAGCTTATGTTCCTAATTCCACGGATGCTGGAATGCCTCCTTCAATTCAACAGTACTCTCAAGAGTTATTGTGGGAAATACAAGAAGAGAAATGGGCCAAGGAGAAGAGTAATTCCCCTCCTATTCGTGAGATTGATGATCTTCATGATCAATTTCCCCAAGACATTCCATCTATTTACGGAGACGAAGCAGAACAACAAGAAGACAAAGGATTAGATTTTGAATCTAATACCTTAGAAGAACTGCCTCAATTTCCAGGCGAAAGAAGATTCCATCTCTGTGCATTCTGAAAGTTCACCTGATCCATCATGGCTGCATGAAGATACTCATTTGTGGATGTGCAAGGTCGCAGAGGAAGAGGAAAAACGTTTAAAGGCAAGAGAAGAAGGAACTTCGCCAGGAGATAGACCAGTTAGAGATCCAGCCTACACTCCGATGATCTTTCCAGATGAGGAATTTGAGCCTCATGGCTGGCCAAAAATCTTAGCCACCATGGACATTGCTGTCAATGAAGAACAATGGACACCTCATTGTGATGAGGAGGGTTATCATATTTCAGTGTTCATGTGTCAGCCCCTGCTAGAAGAATGTGACCCTAGTGATGTCATAGAAGAAGAAGAGAATGACGATGATATAGAGTCCATCGTGATGGATAGCTGCTTTAACTCAGAGCAGCACTATGTAGAAGATATAGGAGTGTTCACCCAAAAAGAAGAAGAACCTCTCACAAGTATTAAAACGGTAAATTCAAGGGATGGAAGTGAGAGCAGTCAAAAGGAAAAGAAAAGAAAAGCAGTGAAACAAGGAGAGGAGGAATCATTGTTTGAAGTACCAGAAAACTTCAAGAAATATGAAGTTGACGACCGCAAAATTTTGGTACGCATGCCTAAGAGAGAGGCCATCATAGGAGAACCATATGATAATAAAGAAAAGACCAAGAAGATTGTAGTGACCATCGAAGAGAACGAAGAGAGATGTACATATATAGGAGATGACCTAAGTGCAAGAGAAGAAATGGAGCTCGTAGCTCTATTAAGGGAATATAGGGATGTGTTTGCGTGGCACTATAGAGACTTGAAAGGGGTAGATCCAAGAATTTACTCTCATACTATCCCCATGACCGCTGATGCCAAGCCCACCAAACAAAAGCCCTACACATATAATGATACATATGCAACCAAAATAAAAGAAGAAATTGATAGGCTGATTGAAGCTGGATATATCTATGAGATTGAGCATACTGAATGGGTGTCCCCCATTGTAGTAGTGCCCAAGAAGAACGGGAAGTTGCGAGTGTGTATTAACCTTAAAAAAGTTAATGCCGCTACGATCAGAGATAGTTATCCGCTTCCAATCACAGAACACCTATTGGAGCGTGTTGCAGGCAAGGAAGTTTATAGCTTCCTTGATGGATTTTCAGGTTACAATCAAGTAACCATTGCCCCAGAAGATCAACACAAAACAACTTTTGCTACAGAGTGGGGAATCTTTGCATTTCGTGTGATGCCATTTGGGCTCACAAATGCACCTGCAACATTCCAAAGGCTCATGTGTCATGTTTTCAAAGAGTTCTTGCGAAAGAGCTTAGAAGTATATGTGGATGATTTATGTGCTCATTCCCAAGAAAGAAGATTTCACATCCCTGAGCTCAGACAAATCTTCAACAAGTGTAGAGAATATCGAGTGTGTCTGAACCCAGAAAAGTGTGTGTTCATGGTGCGTCAAGGTAAAATCTTAGGTCATATTGTTTCTAAGAATGGAATCTCAACAGATGAAGATAAGGTACGAGCCATAGCGGAGCTGCCAAGGCCAAGGAATGTTAAGGAGGTACAAGCCTTTATGGGCCATTGTGGATATTACCGTAGGTTTATCCACATGTACGCGATCATAGCTAGACCCCTTTATGCCTTGTTGTCTAATTTTGAGTGGAACGATGAATGCGAGAATTCTTTCAATGAACTGAAGAAACGTTTGTGCACAGCACCAATACTGACCACTCCTGATTGGAATAAGCCATTCCATGTCCATGTGGATGCATCCAATCATGCCATAGGATGTGTGCTAGCACAACCCACAGGTGAAGGGAATTTAGATTTGCCCATAGCATATGCTAGTAGACAACTAAACCCAGCCGAAAGAAATTATACCACAACCGAGCGAGAAGGGTTAGGCATGGTATATGCTCTGAAGAAGTTTAGACACTATTTATTGGCCAACAAGTTCAAGTTTTTCACTGATCATCAAGCTTTGTTATACTTGGTCAATAAACCTTGCAATACTGGACGCTTAGTAAGATGGTTCCTCTTACTAATGGAGTATGACTTTGAAGTTGTTGTCAGGAAAGGTAAAACCCACCTTCGGGCAGACCACCTTTCTCGCATCACTTCAGGAGAGTCACCACAAGGAGTGTCTGATGAATTACCCAATGCTTATCTATTCAATTTAGAAGTTGTTCCTAAATGGGCAAATAAGTTGGTACCAGTCCTAACCTTCGGCCCTGCAAATAAGAATGTGAAAACATCGCAAGAAAAAATTGTAAAATCACAAAAATATCACATATTGGCAGGAATCATGTACAAACAAGACACTGAGGGTGTATTAGCTTGTTGTGTTGAGGACGATGAACATAGTAGTTGGTTGCAACAAGCTCATGAAGGATTTCTAGGAAATCATTATTCTAAATAGCACACATTACAAAATCTGAAACGTTTAGGAGTGTATTGGCCTAGCATGGACAAAGAAATACATGAGTGGATTAAGAATTGTCCAATGTGCAGAGAGAGACCACCAGTGGAGCATGCGACCCTTTATCAAGTGTCATTAATTCCAGATTGGAGTGCTCCATTGGTAGAGTTTATGAGGTCGGGAAGATTACCCAAAGAGGCCAGTCTAGCAAGAAGACGAAGCATGGAGCAAGAGGCTCAAGGCTATGCCTTAGTAGGAGACAACCTATACCGAAGAGGCAAAGATGGTTACTTAAGACTGTGCGTGCATGAATCAGACTATTTAAAGGTCTTAGAGACTGCACATAGTGGTGTTGCAAGTGGACACTTCGGTCCTGATTGAGTAATCAAGACCATTCTATTCTCAGGACTTTGGTGGCCCACTCTTCATATGGATGCACATACCTATGTGAAGAAATGTGACACATGCCAACGTGCACAATATCCAGTTAGAAAAGATGAGATGCCTTTGAGGCCAATGATGGGAGGGCGTGCATTTTCGAAGTGGGGCATAGACTTCATAGGTCCTATTAACCCCCCAGCTAGAAACTCCCATGCAGAGTATATTATTGTAGCCACAGATTACCTTACAAAGTGGGTAGAAGTCAAAGCCACCACAAAGAATGATGCTCAGACAACGGCTAAGTTCTTATTGGAGAATGTGTTCACAAGATATGGGCTACCAATAGAGTTAGTGAGCGATAGAGGCACACACTTCTTGAATGAGGTCATTGAAAATCTTCTCCAAGAATTCTTGGTGATACATAAAAAGTCTGCCCCTTATCACCCACAAGCTAACGGACAATCCGAGAGCACCAATAAGATCCTCTGTAACGTATTGACAAAACTGGTAAATAATAAACGCTCTGATTGGGACAAACAACTTCATCATGCTGTTTGGGCTTATCGAGTTGCCTACAAAACGGTACTCAACGCCACCCCATTTCAGATGGTCTTCGGACAAAATGTTGTGCTACCATTAGATTTCTTAATCCTTGCCTTAAAAGTAGCACAAGAGTATGAGTGGAGTGGACATGAATTGTCCTCTAGGATCTTTGATCTAGAACGCTTAGGTGAGACAAGGCTACGCGCGGCAGCAGGCATCTATGCTGCAAAGAAAAGGCAAAAGGCATACTTTGATGCACACATCAAGGATAAGGGATTTAAAGAGGGAGATCTAGTGTTGGTTTATACACTAAAACAACATGCCCGTAAGTTGGAAAAAAGAGGTATGGACCCATGATCATTAATAGAATTTCCACTAGCGGTGCAGTTCAGTTGGCCACTCTAGAAGGAGACATCTTACCAAACTATATCAGTGGTTGTAGAGTCAAATTATACCAAGAACCTCTTACAGAGGATATGCTTACGAGACTCAACACTGCTAAGAAGCAAAAAGAAGAGGAGTTAAGGGTGAGAGAAGAAGCACAAGCCGAGGCTAGAGAGCACATAAGGCGAAATAAGTTAAGGCGACTAGGCCTAGACGTCAACTCAAAAGCCCCAAAATATCACATGGATATGTGCGAAAAGTCAGGCATAGCAACTTCTCAAGTCATTGACCGAAGACCCTTTGTGACCATAGAGATAGGACAAGGAAAGGATGCAAGGACTGTGAAAGCATTGATTGACTCAGGTGCAGCAAGTAGTGCAGTTAGACTATCCTACTGCCAAAACTTGCAGTTGAACGTCAATCCCATAGAAGCTTATCTCATAGGATTGGGAGGTGTGGAAACCCCTTGTTTGGGCGAGGTGGAACTTCCCATCTACCTGCAAGATGTTCCAATGAAAGTCAAAATGCTAGTGTGTCAAGATGATAACCTTACAGAACCACTTGTCTTAGGACAAGATTGGATTTATGACAATGCAGTCAACTTAAACCTAAGAAGTCAACTTCTTCAAGTTTGGGTCCAGGGACAATGCTTTACATTAGAACTAGAAAATGGCATGCTCACAAATCCAGATGTCACATCTTGTAGTTCTTCTAAGACTAATCATATGGAAGAAGATGTTGTATGTGTCAAAAGCTCTATGATGCAGAAGGAGTAATCGTGGAAGAACAGGTTCGAAGGCGGGTGGATCTTTCTTCTTCTCCAAAGAATCAAGTAGCCACAGTAGTGAGTTCACCACACAGGCAAACACAACCGTTCACGACATTTGCTACATCAAATAGAAAGACACCATTCGACAAGAAAGCAGTTCCGAGTATGAAACAAATCTGGGTACGCAAAGGAGAGCAACCACCAGCCTTGCCCCCATAAAGCCCATCCAGGCAAGCCAACCAGGCTAGAAGACAAAGGGAGCAGCTCGGACAAGCTCAATCACAAGGTATCCAACAAGTTTGGGTGCCTAAGAAATTAGCTGCAACTCAACAAGGGCGATTACAAATATGGGTACCTAAGAAGCTCTTACATCCACAACAACCTATGTTCTCCCACATGCGAAAGGTCTCAACAACGAAGCCAAAAAGAGGAAAGGGTAAGAACCACGTACAGAGACCGAAAGAAGATCAAATCAGCTCTTCAACAATAGTAAGAAGACGTGAAAAAAGTCTATGGGTTCGGAAGCCAAAAGTACAAGTAGCACATTGGATACCACAGTTCAGAAAGCATCCAAAGAGGAAGACGCCTGAAGTGATATCTACAGTGCCAAATGCTATTCTAAAATGGATCCCTATAAGGAGGAAGGATCAATTGTCATCTCAAGATCCAATGGATACCTCCACGATAGATGGCATCAACATCCGCAAATAACATCGAAAAGCCTCGACAAGCAAACACCATGTGCTCCTTGCACAATCCAGTCTTTTGCACCATTCAGGTTATGCATTTCCAAAGTATGCATTAATATAGGGCCACATTACAGGGCCGTGCATAGACACATTGGAGAGTCCCATGCACAAGAGCACATTGACATATGTCAACTATTTTTTCTGATACTAACATCTATCTTCTTGTTTGATGACATTGTTCCACAAAAAAAAAAGAGTGGAAGCACTTGTTCTTAGGTTTGGCTCATGAAACATGAATGAGACATGCTTGGTTAAATGTGGAACTGTTGATTACTGGGCATTTATCAGTTGGGATAGAAGTGTGTCTTGGCTAACAGATGATATAATTGCTGCCTTATCTCATAGATGTCAAGAACTTGGCATGAGCATGGCATCCACAACTATGGTTTCCTCTTACTATGGTAGGAGTGAAAAGCTTGAAGGTCTGCAACTTGAGTGATACATAACTATTGCATGGAAGGATTATTACCTGCCAAATATTGTCTTGCACTTTTTCATGGATACTTCCTGGCCCTGGTCCGTCCTTCCCATGAAATGTCCTGGTTCTGATTGATCTTTAATTCCAATCCTCAGGACCTGGATGTTTGGCATTGTTTCCTGATGCGTGCCCCTGCGGGGCTTTGGGTAGAGGATGGTTCTTTTGCTTTATGATCTTCATTCTTTATTGAGCAGCTTTGGACTTTGATCTTCTTCTTCTTCTCTTCTTGCTTGATTCCCCTTCCACACGTCCCTCCTCCTGAACTCTGTCGTCCCCGACAGGCTTTTTGTGGCGACGTGAATATGTTTGTATGGCTATTTGCTCTCTTTGATTCAGCAAATTTGCGTGACATATTGTAGCTCAAGCATAAGCACCACATCCTTTACTTGTCAATCCGCGGAGACATGAGGACCGGTATGAAGACCACGAGCAAGTGAAGGCACAAGTGCGTGAGTGAAAGCACACAAACATGCACACACATACACACATGCGCACAAGGTAAGATCAAAGAGAGGAACAATGGAAAGCTTCGATTGCAAATGAGTTCTCTTACAAAAGCTCTATTCTCTAACAAGCTAACCCCAAAAATGAGCTCTCTAGCTCTTTTTATAGTTTTTTGACTAGTTTTGGCCCTGTCTAGACCTAGTGTCCGGCCTAGTTAAAAATTAGGTACCAAGGCTTATTTGAGGGCTCAAACGAAGTCTAAAAATTATGAAAATTGGTACGATGGTACTTCTAATACTCCTCAAGCTCGAGGACTCCTCGGCTTGAACAAAATGGAGTTATAAAAATAGATAATGGTATTTACAATGGTTTTTAGTGATGAAAATCACTATTTTTGTAGGGGATTCTTCTGAAAATTTGACATACACTTCTTGGAGCTCCCTACTTGCTCCCTTTCCTTGTGTGTCCACCTTTTGATGTGCTTCCATGCTTTGTCCTTGACTTTGAGCTTCAACACTCCCCCCCCTCTCGAGTCTGTCGTCCTTGACAGACCTTTGTTGTAGTGGTTGTTCCAAGTAGTGCCTTGAGAGGGAGTGTCCCTTCTGTATGAACAAAAGTCGTTTGACTTCCAGATGTGTCTGGTTCTTCATTTATCACTGCGAGTCTTTGCAAGTTGTAGTCTCTTGGTATGTGCTTCTTCCTTGGATTCCAGCATGACTGTGTTGTTGTGAGCCTCCGTTGATGTTTTCTAGATCTTCCACAGTTGATGTTCATAGTAGTCATGCCAAGTACTCATAACCCATATTGAGTGATGGATAAGTGTGTTCGTGCATGGGTTGAGGAAAATATGTGCCTTGTGCACGGCCTTGTAATGTAGCCCTATGAATGCTTACTTGGGAAATGCATTGGAAGAAGTATGGTGCAAAAATTGGGGGTCTTGAGCTAAGTGCTCAAGGGTATGCCGACGAAGAGGTTTCCTAAGCTATCATGGTTATGATGTTTCCAAGGTAAAGATACTTACCATGGAGAAGGTCGATGGATGTTCATCTCTTCGTGTTGTACACTCGGCCTTTGGGATGGAACATATTGTTGATGAATGTCCGTCTTGATGGTCCAAGGTATTACAAGTAAACGGACCCAAAGATGCAAGAATCGTAGAGAAAGGATGAAGGAAAAGAAACTAAAAAAACGAAGGGGAACGAAAATAACAAACAAGACCAAGAAGAAAAACAGAAATTTGAAGGAAACGACAAGGTGGAAAAGTGTAGAAAACCAGAGGCAGGATCAATTCTAGCTGACCCTATGCCAAAAGAGTTAGCCATGTGGATTCAAGCGTACCAGGCACAAATAAGAGCAGAACCAACTATTGAACAACATGAAAAGGAATATCCTAGAGGTGACTAGAGAAGGAAAGATTAGAGATATGTAAGAAATTAATTGAAGTGGCTCAACAGACTCTAGAAAAACCTGCTCAGCTACTACCCACTTCACAAATTCCCGAAAAAGAATTTCAAGAGTGTGTTACTCTTACTGACCCCCAAGAAAGGGAAAGAAGACGAGGGAGGAAGGGTAAGTTACTATGAGAATGAAAAGGAAGGAACCATTATTCCCAAAGTAGAGGGGGAATGGCCTAAAGACTTGTGGGCAAGAGTCCAAGAAGACAGATGGAAGAAATCAGAAGGAATTGAACCACCCATTGAGGAGTTAGAAGCAGAAGGTGAATTTGAAGCCTCAATATCTGAATTAAACTCAGAAGGATTATTACAACTTGACAAGAGCAAAAAGGATGAAGACAATGTGAAGGCTTTACCAAATTACACAAGGGAATACGAACATAATTCTGAATTATATTGCATTCCTTTAGTGAGAAGAAAAGAGCAGAGCCCATCAGCCCAAACATCTGACATTATAGAACATCTTAAAAAGGTAAAAATCCCTTGTACTCTGACATTAGAAGAACTCTTGAAGGTAAAACCACATTTGAAGGAGAAGCTAACCAGTCAATTAGAGACAAAGTCAGATGAGAAGGAGATGCATGATGAAGTGACCACAATCCAAATTCGAGTCGATAAGGTTGGAGATTTCAGTGAGGGAGATGAAGGAAACACATGCCTCCTCATCACTTACACAGGGTACACCACTAAAGCCCTCTTAGACTCGGGAGCAGGAGTAGGAATTGCGACCAAGGAAATTTGGGAGAAATGGGGAAAATCAGCTTTAAGACCAACACAGATGAAGATTCAAATGGCAGACGGACACACTGAACGACCCCTGAGATTATTGGAAAAAGTAACCTTTACTACCTGCGGAGTTGAATTCGAGCACACCTTAGCAATCTGTCGATTTGAAAAGGCAAGCAATTATGAGATGATACTTGGAAGACCTTTTATGAGACAGCTTAAGGTAGTGCAAGATTGGGGAAAAGATGCGGTATACTTACAGCACGAAGGAACCACGACCAGGATAAATATCCATACATATACGTATCAAGATGTTCCTCCCTTACAATGGAATCTGATTCATAAGGAGGAGGATGATCAATCGATCCACAACATAGGTTCAAGTGACCAATCATGGATGAATGAAGACACTCATCTATGGATATGCCAGGCAGCAAAAAAGGAAGAGGAAAGGAAGAAAGGATGGCAGCAAAGGCAGGGAGTTGCTAGATCTGTACAAGATCCAGCTTACATGCCCTAGATATTCCTAGATGAAGAATTCGAACCTCATGGCTGGATGGAGATTCTAGCTACTCTTGATGTGTGTGTAAATGAAGAAGTGATAACAATGAATGAATGCATCGACAAGGAAGGATATGATGTAAGTTTATACGTGGTTGTTCTCTAAGAATCCGAAGAACGAGAGGTAATTGAAAAAGAATGGAAGGAGGATTATGACAGTGTTGAAATGGAGAATGAACAAATTGAAGTAGACTGCGAAAATCAAAGAGTAAGTGTCATAACTAATGAGGTGAATCAAGGAATGACACAGGGAGAAGAACTTGGACTAGATAAAGAAAAAGAGGAAGGAGAAAACAAGGCTCAAGATCAATTCGAAGTGCCAGCCCACTTCAAGAAATATGAGGTAGAAGAGAGGAAAATTGCTATCCAAATCCCAAAATGGGAAGCACAACCAGGAATATCATATAACACAAAAAAAACAGATTAAGAAAATAATAGTAGCTTTGGAGGAAGGAGAAGAGCGATGTACCTTTATAGGATAGGATGTCTCAATGGAGGAAGAACAAGAGTTAATACGACTCATAAGAGAATATAGAGACGTCTTTGCTTGGACATTTAAGGATTTAAAAGGAGTAGATCCCTCTATTTGTGCCCATAGAATCCCTATGACATCAGAAGCCAAACCTTCCAAACAAAGAACATACACATATAATGATGTGTACTCAGCAAAAATTAAGGAGGCGATAGATAAGTTGTTGGATGCAGGCTTCATTTATGAGATTGAACACACGGAATGGGTATCACCTTTGGTGGTTGATGCCTTTTGGTCTAACTAATGCCTCAGCCACTTTTCAAAGGTTGATGTGTCACATGTTCAAGGAGTTCTTAAGGAAGAGCATGGAGGTATATGTGGACGATTTATGTACCTATTCAGCTATACGATCAGAACATATCCCAGAACTAGGAAAGATTTTTTCCAAATGTTGACAATATAGTGTGTCTTAATCCCGAGAAGTGTGTATTCATGGTTCAAAAAGGATATATATTAGGGCACATTGTCTCTAAAAATGGAATTTCCACAGATGAAGAAAAAATCTGAGTGATTTTGGATTTGCCTAGACCCAAAACTGCTAAAGAAGTACAAGCATTTATGGGACATTGTGGATATTACCATAGGTTTATCCACATGTATGCCATAATTGCTAGACCCCTATATGCATTACTATCTCAGTTTATTTGGACTAAATAATGTGAAAAGGCATTCAACGAATTGAAGAGTCGTTTGAGTTTAGCACCAATCCTTAGAGTTCCTGATTGGAACAAACCATTTCATATTCATGTAGATGCTTACAAGTTTGCCATTGGGTGCATCTTAGCGCAGCTAGCGGATACAAGAAAGTTAGACCACCCCATAGCCTATGCTAGTAGATAATTAAATTAAGCAGAACGCAATTATACCACGATGGAGCGAGAGGGTTTAGGGATGGTGTATGCAGTGAAGAAGTTTCGACATTACTTATTGGGAAACAAATTCAAATTCTTCATCGATCATCAAGCGTTACTGTACTTAGTCAACAAGCCTTGTAATACAGGATGACTAGTACGATGGTTTCTACTATTAATGGAATCTGATTTTGAAGTAGTAGTCAAGAAGGGAAATACACACATCCGAGCAGATCACCTATCAAGAATGACACATGGAGAGCCCCCCATAGGAGTACCAGATGATCTGCCAGATACTTATCTTTTTAATCTCCAAGTATGTCCCTGATGGGCAGAAAAGCTGATCCCTATCCTCACATATGGACCTAAACGTAGGATCATTACAAACAGAAGTCAGGAATTATGGAAGACCAAAAATCTCCACATCATTGCAGGAAGCTTATACCACCAAGATCCAAGTGGATTACTCTTGAGATGCGTGGAGGAAGAGGAACAAGAGATGTGGCTTAAAAAAGCATATGTAAATCAATGGAAAACTCATTTAAACGCGAATGGAACATGGAAAACACTGAAGAGATTAGGCATATACTGGACAACCATGCAAAGGGATACACATAACTATGTATCTACCTGCCCAACTTGTCAAGAACGAAGGCCGGAAGAGAACTCTACTCTATGTTACTCCACTATAGCACCTAGGTGGAGTATGCCATTGGTAAAATTCTTGAAAACCTAGGAGTACCCAAAAGGAGCTACTCTAGCAAGAAAACGTGCCCTCATAGAGCAAAGTAAAGACTATGTTCTTATAGGAAAGCAGCTCTTCAAGAGAGGAAGAGACAATCATCTACAAATGTGCATTCATGAAGAAGAGTATCTTTCTATCTTAGAAATGGCACATATAGGAGCTGTAGGAGGACATTTTTCTGCAGATAAAACTGTAAAAATGATTCTCTTCACAGGAATGTGGTGGCCAACTCTACATCAAGATGCAGCCACTTACGTCCAAAGATGCGACACTTGTCAACGAATAAAGTATCCTTAAAGGAGAGATGAAATACCACTAAAACCTATGATGAGTGCTAGAGCATTTACCAAATGGGGGATAGATTTTGTAGGACCAATTAGCCCACCCGCTAGAGGTCCTCAGGCGGAATATATAATTGTTGCAACGGTTTATTTGACCAAATGGGTAGAAGCCAAAGCAACCAAGAAAAACGATGCGAGGACTATGGCTAAGTTTTTGTTCGAAAACATATTCACTAGATTTGGATTGACTATTGAAATTGTGAGTGATAGGGGCACCCATTTCGTCAATGAAGTAATAGAAGCCCTAATGAATGAATTCTTAGTGATTCATAAGAAATCAGCCCCTTATCACCCACAAGCCAACGGAGAGGCTGAAAGTTCAAACAAAATCTTATGCACAGTCCTGACTAAAATGGTTAACAATGGTAGATCTGACTGGGATAAGCAATTATATCACGCGTTATGGGCATTTCGAGTAGCCTACAAAACAGCCATAGGAACTACTCCCTTTAACCTAGTATACGGACAGAATGCCATCTTGCCAATTTATTTCTTCGTACCTACTCTCAGAGTAGCTGCAAGTTACGACTAGACTGGGCATGAGTTATCAACTCAATTGGATCAGATCGAAAAGTTACACGAAACAAGATTACAAGCTGTAGCAGGTATTTATGTTGCAAAAAGGCGATAGAAGGCATATTTTGATGCTCATATTAAAGATAAAAATTTTAAGGAAGGAGATTTGGTCTTGGTCTATACTTTGAAGCAACATGCAAAGAAACTACAAAAAAGAGGTTATGGCCCACTAATCACCAATCGTATATCTATCAACAGAGCCATCAGCTTAGCGACCCTAGATGGAGAAGTATTTCCAAACTATATAAGTGGTTGCCGGGTAAAAAAATATTTAGAGCCATTGATGGAGGAAATAATGTCATGAATTATAATGGCTAAACATAGACGAGAATAAGACGAAAGAATACGAGAGGAAGCAAGACAAGAAGCTCTAGAATGAATGAGGAAACAAAAAGAATGGATGAGAGAGAGGGATGAAAGATATCGACAAGGAAAGGAACTCATTCCAATGGCTAACTTTATAGCCTTTGAAAAACTAGGGCAACAAGCAAAGCAACCATATTTGAATTTGGGTGCTGGAACAAAAGAGTACCACTTGGTGGATGCTCTCATTAACACGGGAGCAGTTGTAAGCTGTATCAAGTCTTCATTGACTCAAAAACTCAAGGAAGAATTACGCCATCTAAGGCACAACTGATTGGAATAGGAGGAAAAGTTACTAAATGCATAGGCTAGATTACTCTGTCACTGCGTCTAGGAAACAATACGATGCAATAGAAACTCTTAGTATGTCATGATTAAGAATTACTAGAGGAACTTGTGTTGGGTCAAGATTGGATATATGAATATGAAGTGACTATCCAATTAACCTTAGGTTACATATCAACCAAGATAGGACACCGTGAGGTATTCAGCATGTTAGACGAATGACCTATCAAAGCCAAATGTATAGGCCCGAGAGATCACTCACACATGCATGATAATGAATGTACATCCACCCCCACTAAGGAAACTCCACCATTAAGTACTTCATGTGAGGGTGCACCGAATCGTAATCTCGCACACACTCCCAAACTAGTGAACCTCACTACTAGCATCACCTCCAATAAAAACCCCTACCCAAGAGGGACTTGTGAGCAAAACTATCACGATCTTTCACGTATTAGAGTATATCCCATTCCTCGTACTAGACAGGCTTGGATCAGAAAAGATCAGGTGACTGCATATAATCAACAACGGAGCTACTCTCTGATGGAGAATGTTAATCTCCAAAAGAACAAGCTATCCTTGATGTTAGACCACTTCTATATCAAGAATAACTTTAAACTCCAACCAATTTTGGAAGACAAGCACCAAACTATCAAGAATTTAGCTAACTGTGAAGAAATTCATTTCACAGAAAAGTCTGCTGCACATTATTGACTCATTTATTGATCATTTGTGTAAAGTTTTTGATAAAACTTTGTAGGATGTATTGCCTAGAGTTTGTGCACCTCCTCAAAGTTAAAACACTTCAAAAGCTTAAGTAGATTATGAGAAATGTTTCAAACAATCTACCTATGTCTGAAACTGCCTTCTTGTAGAGTCGACTTTGACACCTGCAACTTCTAACACATGGTTCTCCCAAACTAGAACCCGCTTAAGAGAATGCTTTTAGCCATAGATGGCTTACCTTCCAACTTAGATTTTGACTCCTCATTTGTGCAAAACTTTACACTGTGCACTGAAAACTGACCATTTCTTTGACCATCAAAATTGCACTTGTTTCAGAAGACACTCAATACTTTCTCACATATGAATGTTCCTACACAAAATTCTCTCAGCCTGTTTGTAATTGGACTCTCAAATTTTAACCATAGATAGATTAACTATGGAATTAGATGTGTACAAAAGGGTTTTTGATAAAACCAAACACAGAAGGAGAATTAGAGAAAAGATCGATGCCCAATTCTCTTAACATTCTTTCTATTCAACTCTTCATACATCTGCTCGATGATACATTCACTACACATAATCTATTCATCTATATTTCATCTCTCTCTCTTAATATGATCATATACTCGTGTATATATATACATATGAGTGTTGATTCTTCATTACTTCAAGTATATTGAAGTATTTACAAAACTAATGTACATATGTTTGAAGAACTTTGCTTCCTGAATCTTCACTTCACTTCATGAAGTTGAACTTCAATCTTTTCTTCATATCTTCACTTCTAGACTTCATATAATCACCAATTGTTGATTGTCTTGCTCCAACAGCTCCCTCTCAATCATCAATTGTGATTACCTGCATCTTCTTTATTCATGCCATATCTTTAAACCTTTGCAACTTTGATCCATCTAAACTCTTTGTCATCATATCTGCAAGTTGATCTTTTGTAGGAGTATGCATAACTTCTATTTCTTTATCAACAACCTTCTCTCTCAAAAAATGATACTGAATCTCAATATGTTTAGTTCTAGCATGGAATACAAGATTTGCTGCCAAATATAAAGAACTCATATTATCTCCACAAATGATAGGAGTACTCTGAACAATATCAAAACTCTTCATAAGAGTCTTTAACCATATTACTTCCTTTGCAGCTTCTACCATGCCTTTATATTCTGCTTTTGTAGATGATAAAGAAACTGTATGTTGCTTCTTAGAACACCATGAAATTAGCTTATCTCCCACATAACACAAATATCCATGTGTTGATCTTCTATCATCAAAATTACCTGCCCAATCTGCATCACTGTATATCTTGCTTCTTGTATCTGAAGTAAATCCATAATACAGACCTTCTTTAAGTGTGCCCTTGATGTACCTAAGTACTCTTTGTCCTGCAATCCAATGTTCCTTTCTAGGACAATGCAAGAATTGAGATAGAACTCCAACTGCATATGATAAATCAGGTCTTGTTAATGTAGCATAAATCAGGCTACCCACCAAACTCTGATAAAGTTTCATATCTTTGAATTCTTCTCCTCCATATCTACTCAGTCTATGATTCACCTCCATTGCAGTTGGTGCTATCCTGCAATCTTCCATTTTAAACTTGGTTAGTAAATTTCTCAGATACCTTTCTTGAGTTACATATACTCCATGTTGAGAATATGAAATCTCCATTCCCAAAAAGAATGACAAATTTCCGAAATCACTGATTTTGAACTCTTTCTCCATCTGCTTCTTAATCATGTGTATACCTTTGTCATCTGTTCCTGTAAGTATTATGTCATCAACATAAATACAAACATAAATAAATCCATCCTCACTTGCTTTAACTAGCAAGCTATTATCTGCCTTTGATGCTTGAAATCCAAGTTCCTTTAAGAACTTTACAAGTCTATAATTCCATGCCCTTGGGGTCTGCTTCAACCCATACAAAGCTCTCTTGAGCTTACACACATAATTTGGATACACTTGATCTTTGAAACCATCTGGTTGTTCCATATAAACTTCATATGAAATATAACCATTCAAAAAAGCATTCTTCACATCTAATTCAGAAAATTTCCAACCTTTGCAAGCAGCAATTGCTATGAGAGTCCTTATGGTTGGCATCTTTGCAATAGGACTATAAGTTTCATCATAGTCCACATCATATGTCTGTGCGTATCCCTTTACAACAAGCCTGGCTTTGTATCTAGATATACTTCCATCTGCAAACCTTTTTGTTTTATAGACCCATTTACACCCAATGATCTTCTGACTATTTGGTTTAGGAACCAAATCCCAAGTCTCATTTTCCATCAATGCATCATATTCCTCCTGCATAGCTTTTTCCCAATTCTTCTTCCCTTTGGCTTCATCATATGTGGATGGATCTTCATCTGCTTTTAACATGTAAGCATAATCTTTAGTAGTCAAGAATGAAGTATCATAGCTATACCTTGTAGGTTGCCATTTGTGCCTAGATGATCTTCTGAGTTCTCCACTTCTTGAAGTTTCTGGTTCATCACATTCTGGATCAAACCTTGGCACATTTTCAACTTCATTCTGTACTTCATTGATCTCCTCTTCATCAAATATCTGAACCTTTGATTTACCTTTCTTTTGATTCACAACTTCTTCAACATCTGCATAAACATTAAGTGTTCCTGCATACCAAGTACCTTGCTCATCAAATGTAACATCCTTAGACACAAGGAATTGCTTTGTGGATGGACTCCACAACCTATAACCCAACTGCTTGTCATCATAGCCAATGAATACATACTTCTCTCCTTTAGGTTCCAATTTATGCCTCAATTGAGATGGCACATATGCATATGCCAAGCATCCAAATATTTTACAATGATCCAAGGTAGGTCTCTTACCCCACCAAGCTTCATATGGTGTCATTCCCTACAAAGCTTTACATGGTAACCTTTTGACCAAATATGTAGCTGTATTTATAGCTTCAGCCCACAAATAATTAGGAAAATTTTTCTCCTTCATCATTGATCTTGCAAACTCAACAAGAGTTCTATTTCTTATCTCTGCTACCCCATTTTGTTGAGGAGAGTACCTGCAAGTAACCTCTCTCTTTATACCTGCATTCCACAAATAATCACTGAAATCACTAGAAAAATACTCTCCCCCTCCATCTGACCTTAGTCCCTTCAACTTTTGACCTGTAATTCTTTCTGCATATGCATGATAGTGTTTGAATGTATTAAACACTTCTGACTTGTCTTTGATCACATAGATTGTGATCCACCTGGTAGCATCATCAACATATATGACATAATATCTTGAACCATTTATACTGAAATCCTTTGAAGGACCCCACACATCTGTATATACCAATTCAAGTCTTTCTGAATACATAAAACCATGCTTATTATATGGTTGCTTATGAGCCTTACCTAACTGACATGCTTCACATCTGTATGTCATGTGTTGACCTCCAACATTAGGCAATCCAAGTACTAAACCATTGTTAACCGTTTCTTTGATACCTCTTTCATTAAAGTGTCCAAGTCTTTTATGCCAAAGATCCAATTCAGACACCTTTTGCTCTCCATATGTGAACATAACATGTCCAATATTACCTTGTATCTTTAATGTGAAGAGCCTTCCTTCCTTCTTCCCTGTAACAATTTGTTTATACCCTTGACTAGGGTCTTCAACATAAACTCCATCATTAGTGAAGCTTACCTCATATCCTATTTCCACAATTTGTCCTACACTAATTGAATTCTTTGGAATTGTAGGAACAGATAGAACCTTACTCAAGAGAGTACTTCCATCTTTGGCTTTAACTGAACCAATTGACTTTACTTTGTGCTTTGTATTATCACCTGTTTGAACTGTGTGATTGATTGCCTTATGATCTAGATCAGTCATCAAAGCAATATTTCCACTCAGATGATTGCTACATCCTGAGTCAATATAAAATACTCTCATGTCTTCATGTGAAGCTTCACATGTTGCATTCATAATAAGAGTTGAAATCTTCTTTCTGATCTGATGCATAATTGTAGTAGGTGTTATTGTAGGATTGATTTTGGAAGTTTCTTCCTCCACTTCTTCCAAAAGAATTTCTACCACCTCTACCTCTAAAGTTTCCTCTCTGATATCTGCCACCTCTTCCTCTTTGATTAAAGTTCAGATTAAAATTACCATTGCTTTGATTATTATGCCAACAATCATGAGATAGATGATTGGTCTTACCACATATCCAACAAGCTCTGACATTATCTTTGTTATTTCTGCCTCTTCCTCTACTTCTGCCACTTCCTCTTCCTCTTAGGAAGTTTACTTGACTTGGAGTACCTTCATCTTCAACTGATTGTTGCTTTCCTTTGCTAGCTTTCTTTTTATCTTTAGAATACATTGCATGACCTGCACTCTTATCAACATCTCCTTTGATATCATTCTCAAAAGTTAGCATATGTCCTAACAATTGATTCAAATCAGGAGTGAAATGATCTAATGAAAGTTCTGTAGACAAAATAAAAGGCTTCCACTTCTCATCTCCTCTTAGTCCTATGAGAATTTGTCTTACCAACTTATCTTCTTCAATATCTTCATCAACTGCACCTAAAGAATCTGCAATGTCTTTCATCTTTGTCACATAATCAGATATTGATTGTGAAGCCTTCTTCTTAAATGTAGTAAACTCTGCCCATAATGAAGCTTTCCTTGATTTGGTTGTATTCTGACAATGCTCTTCCAAAGCATTCCATATGTCACTTGCACTTTCAAGTCCTCTGATATGAGGAAGCAAATAATCATTCACTGCCATGTAGATTATGCTCCTTGCTTGAGCATCCTTCTTCATCTAAATCTTTATATCTGCAAGCTCTTCCCTAGTTGGAACACTAGGATCTTTGAGCTTTGGTTTTTCTTCCTCTCCCATGACGTATCCCATCACATATTTGCTCATAAGATGAGCTTCCATTCTCATAGACCAAGCTGGATAGTTCTCTCTATCCAACTTCTCAATTTGGAGACTATCTCCCATCCTTTCTTCACATGTACTATCAAATCTTTAATGCTTATAAGGAATAAATGTACCTTAGCTTCGAATGTTGCTCCTTTTGATAGCTTTTATGTGTGTTCCTTCAGTCTTTCTTTCACACTTTATCCTTTTGAACCTTCAAGATGTGAGATTTGTATGTCTGCAGCAGTCGGGGTCTTCCTTTCCTCAATCTGATAAACTCTGATACCACTGATGGAGAATGTTAATCTCCAAAAGAAAAAGCTATCCTTGATGTTAGACCACTTCTATATCAAGAATAACTTTAAACTCCAACCAGTTTTGGAAGACAAGCACCAAACTATCAAGAATTTAGCTAACTGTGAAGAAATTCATTTCACAGAAAAGTCTGTTGCACATTATTGACTCATTGATTGATCATTTGTGTAAAGTTTCTGATAAAACTTTGTAGGATGTATTGCCTAGAGTCTGCGCACCTGCTCTAAGTTAAAACACTTCAAAAGCTTAAGTAGATTATGAGAAATGTTTCAAACAATCTACCTATGTCTGAAATTGCCTTCTTGTAGAGTCGACTTTGACACCTGCAACTTCTAACACATGGTTCTCCCAAATTAGAACCCGTTTAGGTGAATGCTTTTAGCCATAGATAGATTACCTTCCAACTTAGATTTTGACTACTCATTTGTGCAAAACTTTACACTGTGCACTGAGAACTGACCATTTCTTTGACCATCGGAATTACGCCTGTTTCAGAAGACACTCAATACTTTCTCACATATGAATGTTCCTACACAAAATTCTCTCAGCCTGTTTGTAATTGGACTCTCAAATTTTAACCATAGATAGATTAACTATGGAATTAGATGTGTACAAAAGGATTTCTGATAAAACCAAACACAGAAGGAGAAATAGAGAAAAGATCAATGCGCAATTCTCTGAACATTCTTTCTATTCAACTCTTCATACATCTGATGGATGATACATTCACTATACATCAACTATTCATCCATATTTCATCTCTCTCTCTCTTAATACGATCATATACTCGTATATATATATACATATGAGTGTTGATTCGTCATTACTTCAAGTATATTGAAGTATTTACAAAACTAATGTACATATGTTTGAAGAACTTTGCTTCCTGAATCTTCACTTCACTTCATGAAGTTGAACTTCAATCTTTTCTTCATATCTTCACTTCTAGACTTCATATAATCACCAATTGTTGATTGTCGTGCTCCAACACTCTCTACACCGGAGACAACAACATTACAAAAACTCGAGTCAATAGGGAGAGGTCCACAAAGGATTACTAGAGTTTGGATTCCGAAGAAGGTGATGGCCGCTCAACAAGCACGCACGTAGATATGGATCCCAAAATCATGCGCACCTCCAACAATCATTAACAGGGGAATATTAACACTCAAGGAGGATCAGTACAATATGAAGGTGAAACAACAAGAAACGAACAACTACAAGACATTGCAGGAGCCAAAATACGCAACGAAAACCATTCAAAGAGTCAAATGGCAGACGAAGAAGAGATACAATGTGAGAAGCACAACATTCACTAGGAATGATGGCGATGTAGTCTTCCACAATAGAAGAAAGGAGATCTGGATACCTAAAGGCAAAACCATCTGTATGCATCGGCAAGACAGTTCTATTTGCACACATCCTGAGTTGCAAGAATCCCAAGCATGCATGGTAGGGCCACTGTTGAAGCTCAAAGTCAAGGACAAAGCATGGAAGCACATCAAAAGGTGGACACACAAGGAAAGGGAGCAAGTAGGGAGCTCCAACAAGTGTATGTCAAATTTTCAGAAGAATCCCCTACAAAAATAGTGATTTTCATCACTAAAAACCATTGTAAATACCATTATCTATTTTTAGTAACTCCATTTTGTTCAAGCCGAGGAGTCCTCGAGCTTGAGGAGTATTAGAAGCACCATCGTACCAATTTTCATATTTTTTAGACTTCGTTTGAGCCCTCAAATAAGCCCTGGAACCTAATTTTTAACTAGGCCGGACACTAGGTCTGGACAGGGCCAAAACTAGTCAAAAAACTATAAAAAGAGCTAGAGAGCTCATTTTTGGGGTTAGCTTGTTAGAGAATAGAACTTTTGTAAGAGAACTCTTTTGCAATCTAAGCTTTCCATTGTTCCTCTCTTTGATCTTACTTTGTGCGCGTGTGTGTGTATGTGTGTGCATGTTTGTGTGCTTTCACTCACGCACTTGTGCCTTCACTTGCTCGTGGTCTTCATACCGGTCCTCACGTCTCCCCGGCAACGGCGCCAAAATTTGGTGTAGCTCAAGCGTAAGCACCACCTCCTTTACTTGTCAATCCACGGTCTGGGGTCCTTGTCCTATATTTCCTTGTTCTAGGTCTCCTATCTCATTCTCATGAATGATATTTCCAAACTCATCGGTCCTATCTGGTTGGTTGGTAACCACATACATGGTTCCTTCCTTATCAATGTATGAACCCTCTTCGAACTTGACCACTGGGTGTTCAAGTCCAAAGGATTGATCTGGATTTTTGAGTTGGACCACTGATCGCCTCAGACCATCCTCATAGATGCGAGCACCTAATTGGTTGGTCCGAATATATTCCAACTGTGTCTTATAGGGACCTTCTGGTGTTTGTAGATGGGCAGTCCCTGAGCCACCTGCAGGTTTTCCCATGCTAAAAGACATTTCTGAATCACTTGTGTCTGAACTTAGTAAAAGATGACCACTTAGTTGTTGTGTCCAAGACTTGGATGTATGGTTGACACTAGACTCAGAAGATCTAATGCTTTGTTTATCCTTGCCTAAGTTTCTACCAGATCTCAGGTTCATAAGCTTTAGTCAAGAGTCCAAATTTTCCCTTTGGTATGGTTCAAAATTCTTTGGAGTCCCCTTGGTTCCCTAGTCCCACTTGAGGGTCAACTTCAAATTATCCTATCTCAAAATCAACGTGTAGGATTTGAAACGAGCTTTCCAACGAGCTATAGAGCTCTAAAAATGGACTTGGGATGAAAAAGTTATGCCAATTCAGGCTCCTGGGGGCAAGTCAGTTTTGACCCGAGTGACCACTCCAGACTGGATCCCTCAAGACAACAAAAGCATAGAACTATTTTTGAATAGAGAAACAGAGGAAGCCTTTTGGAGGTTCAAGCCAGATCAACCTAGCCAATTGGGCATAGTTATCATCTATGAATTCAAAGATCCTGAGATACCAGGCAAAGTTGTCTACCTGGATAACACATCAGAGAAAATTTTCTTGGTAACAGAACATGATAGACATGCATATACTTGGAAGAATGAATTGATTTTCCCCCCACCAAGATCCAATGTTTCCCATGGCCTCCAAGGAGGAGGATCATCCCTCGCTCATGAAGCCCAGAGAGAAAGAACTAGAGAGAGACCTGAGGTAAGTTTTGCACACACCGTGGGCAGGAATAGGTCAGGATTTGAAAACGAAAGACCTGAAAGAGAGAGACATCAAGCACATAGGCAGCAAAGAGATGAACAGGATTTTCCATTGCCTAGACCCCAAGAGTACCCAAGAACCCTTAGACCCATTCAAGTGATCAAGGCAATGAAGAACTATTTCGATGGGACAGGGGATCCATATGATCATGTGGCCGAGTACAAACAAGTGCTGAGAGCCGAACAAATTGAGGACTGGTTCACCCAGTACGAGGCATTTGGGTTGACCCTTAAGGGCACTGCCTTAGCTTGGTTTCAACCATTGAGTAGAAGCAGCTATCACGATATAGGTCAACTGCTAGACGAATTCATTGTAGAATTTTCCAAGAGTGGTATCAGGCATAACACATCATCCTTGATCCATAGCTTCAAGCAGACTCCCCAAGAAACAGTGCGACTAGCAGGTAGAAGATTCAGACAGTATCTAGAAAGATGCCCTGCTCTAGAGTTACCCACTCCGGCCAAACAAGTGGCTTTGTTCTTAGATGGCTTACTGAGCACCAAGTTAAGATCATATGTGTACTTGAAAGATCCTAGATCCATAGAAGAGTGTGTGCGGACGTGCATAGACATAGAAGATAACTTGGGTGAGGAGTTAGGATTGTCCAAACTCTACAAAGACTCGGATAGTTCTACTAGTCATACTTCAAAGATCTCCACGGAAATAGAAGAGATAGCTGAGCAAGTTGCCAAGAAGCTAGGAGTCCAAAATAAACAAACACAGAGAGTCACTCCATTGAATCGGTGCTATACTTGCGGAGGTGACCACATGGCTAACGTATGCCCAACGCAAAACCAAAATATTAGAGAAAGGAATGCTCCCTATTGTACTATTGAAAGGAAGTACACAAACCATACGGCTCAAGAATGTCCCTACAATAGGCAGGCTGTTAGACAGAATTATCAGCAACCTTATCCACAAGGTAGGTATCAGAACCAATACCAACAGCCATATTATAGACCACAACAGCAGTATCAGGTACCATATAGGCCACAACCTGTCTTGGGAAACCAACCACCAGCTCCAGCCAATGTGATTCCAGTCAAGTATGCTGTGGGAGAGGAAAATCCAAATAGAGCTTTAGTGCCACTAACCCCATTGATACCATATAATGACTCTCATGCTCATAGTTCAGACTACTCCCATGAAGGTAGTCCACATGCTTATTACACAGAGTCACCTGAACATAGTGAGATTTACTCGTATCAATATGAGGCACCGCCTATGGAGCAAAATTGGGAGCCAGAATACTCCAATGTCATGTACACAAATCCTAACCCTAGGCCCCAGTTGAGACAAATGAGACCACAAGCCCCTAGAGGATCTTGTTTCAGATGTCATGGTGACCATTTCATTCGTGACTGTCCCCACCCACCATCTCCGAGTCAAGGACAGGCTATCACAATACAGGCTTTTTGTCCTGATTGTGGCAAAGACCATCTCCCCAGGGATTGTCCAAGAAACCCCTCTAGTGCACCCAAGATTACACCCATTAATGTGGTAGGCTTAGTGGCAGATCCAAGTTCAAGTAGTAGCAATGTGGCTCCTATACAAGCTGTCACTAGAGCACAAGCCTTAAAACAGGATAAACCAATAGAACAATCAGAGTCGAGTGAATCGGGAGAGCCTAGTAAGAGGAAAACAAGAACATGGAAGGATACCAGAGAGAAGGCCAATCGCAAGTGGAATAAAAAGTTATCGGAACTAGAAGAAAGCTTAAAAGAAGCGAAAACAAAAATAGAAGACATTGCATCTCAAAGCCCCTCGCATGCCAAAACTCCATCCACTCCACCTCATCCCACCCCACCACCCATTGTAAATAGACCACAACCAGGGTTTGTTCTTGCAGATCCAACCCCAGAAGGCTTGGACATGATGTTCAAGGCCTACCAGGCTCGACTTCAAGAAGGGCCTACAGCGGCAAACCTAGACAAGAGTTACCCTAGAGCAGATTTAGAGATTGAACGGATGAAAATGTGCATGAAAATGGTAGAACAAGCTCAAGCCATACTTGAGACTAGTCAAAAGTTCAATCAGACAAACTCTATCAAATCAGATTTGCATTTCCAGGGCTTACTAGAAAGATTAGAGCAATTGGTAAACAAACCACAAGTTTCTTTACCTCCACAGGCTCAACCAGTTATTGAAAGAGGAAGCTCACCACCAATGGGAGCTTATGTTCCTAATTCCACGGATCCAGGAATACCTCCTTCAATTCAACAGTACTCTCAAGAATTCTTGCGGGAAATACAAGAAGAGAAATGGGCCAAGGAGAAGGGTAATTCCCCTCCTATTCCTGAGATTGATGATCTTCATGATCAATTTCCCCAAGACATCCCATCTATTTACGAAGATGAAGCAGAACAACCAGAGGACGAAAGGTTAGATTTTGAATCTAATACCTTAGAAGAACTGCCTCAATTTCCAGGCCCATGGGAATCTGAATCTCTCCAGATTAGAGCTCCCACAATACTGGTAAGAAATGAAGGCTCAGTGGTTCCAAGGAACACTGATGTCGTGAAGAACACTAAGGTTCAGTGTCATCTCTCTGTAGAAGAGCTGCTCAAAGCAAAACCTGAGTTATGGAATCATGTGAAGGATCAGGTCCCAGAACTTGATTCCAACATGCCAAAAGCAGGCTCCAAGCAAAGGGTACCAGAGATACCTCTAGACAAAATAGGGGACATGTGTGAGGGTGAAGAAGGTAATACTTATCTTCCCATCACCTACCAAGGTTACACAACCAAAGCAATCATAGATTCAGGTGTTGGTGTTGCTATTGCGACCACCTCCTTGTGGAAGCAATGGGGCAAGCCCACATTAAGACCAACTAGAATGAAGCTTCAAATGGCTGATGGTCATTTTGAAAGACCTCTAGGGTTGCTAGAAGGGATCACTCTAACCACTTGTGGTGTAGAGTTTGAGCACACATTTGCTATATGTGACTTTGAGAAAAATAATGTCTATGAGATGATCCTAGGAAGACCCTTCCTACGACAATTGCAAATAGTACAGGATTGGGGAACTAACTCCTTGTACTTACAGCACTTAGGGGTTACCACCAAGGTCAATTTGAAGGATTACACCTTCAGAGATGTACCACCCCTACAGTGGAATTCTATCCACAAAGTGAAAGAAGATTCCATCTCTGTGCATTCTGAAAGTTCACCTGATCCATCATGGCTCCATGAAGATACTCATTTGTGGATGTGCAAAGTCGCAAAGGAAGAGGAAAAACGTTTAAAGGCAAGGGAAGAAGGAACTTCACTAGGAGATAGACCAGTTAGAGACCCAGCCTACACACCGATGATCTTTCCAGATGAGGAGTTTGAGCCTCATGGCTGGCCAGAAATCTTAGCCACCATGGACATTGCTGTCAATGAGGAACAGTGGACACCTCATTGTGATGAGGAGGGTTATGATATCTCAGTGTTCATGTGTCAACCCTTGCTAGAAGAATGTGACCCTAGTGATGTCATAGAGGAAGAAGAGAATGATGATGATCTGGAGTCTATTGTGATGGATAGTTGCTTTAACTCAGAGCAGCACTATCTAGAAGATATAGGAGTGTTCACCTAGAAAGAAGAAGAACCTCTCACAAGTATTAAAACAGTAAACTCAAAGGATGGAAGTGAGAGTAGTCAAAAGAAAAAGAAAAGAAAAGCAGTGAAACAAGAAAAGGAGGAATCATTGTTTGAAGTACCAGAAAACTTCAAGAAATATGAAGTTGACGACCGCAAAATTTTGGTACGAATGCCTAAGAGAGAGGCCATCATAGGAGAATCATATGATAATAAAGAAAAGACCAAGAAGATTGTAGTGACCATTGAAGAGAACGAAGAGAGATGCACATATATAGGAGATGACCTAAGTGCAAGAGAAGAAATGGAGCTCATAGCTCTATTAAGGGAATATAGGGATGTGTTTGCATGGCACTATAGAGACTTGAAAGGGGTAGATCCAAGAATTTGCTCTCATACTATCCCCATGACTGCTGATCCTAAGCACACCAAACAGAAGCCCTACACATATAATGATACCTATGCAGCCAAAATCAAAGAAGAAATTGATCGGTTGATTGAGGCTGGATTCATCTATGAGATTGAGCATACCGAATGGGTGTCCCCCATTGTTGTGGTACCCAAGAAGAACGGGAAGTTGCGAGTGTGTATTAACCTTAAAAAAGTTAATGCCGCTACGATTAGAGATAGTTATCCACTTCCAATCACAGAACACCTTTTGGAGCGTGTTGCAGGCAAGGAAGTTTATAGCTTCCTTGATGGATTTTCAGGATACAATCAAGTAGCCATTGCCCCAGAAGATCAACACAAAACAGCTTTTGCTACAGAGTGGGGAAGCTTTGCATTTCGGGTGATGCCATTTGGGCTCACCAATGCACCTGCAACATTCCAAAGGCTCATGTGTCATGTCTTCAAAGAGTTCTTGCGAAAGAGCTTAGAAGTGTATGTGGATGATTTATGTGCTCATTCCCAAGAAAGAAGGGTTCACATCCCTGAGCTTAGACAAATCTTCAACAAGTGTAGAGAATATCGAGTGTGTCTGAACCCAGAAAAGTGTGTGTTTATGGTGCGTCAAGGTAAAATCTTAGGTCATATTGTTTCTAAGAATGGAATCTCAACAGATGAAGATAAGGTACGAGCCATAGCGGAGCTACCAAGACCAAGGAATATTAAAGAGGTACAAGCCTTTATGGGCCATTGTGGATACTACCGTAGGTTTATCCACATGTACCGGATCATAGCTAGACCCCTTTATGCCTTGTTGTCTAATTTTGAGTGGAATGACGAATGCGAGAATTCTTTCAACAAACTGAAGAAACGTTTGTGCACGGCACCAATACTCACCACTCCTGATTGGAATAAACCATTCCATGTCCATGTGGATGCATCCAATCATGCCATAGGATGTGTGCTAGCACAACCCACAAGTGAAGGAAACTTAGATTTGCCCATAGCATATGCTAGTAGACAGCTCACTGCAGCTGAACGGAACTATACCACAACTGAGCGAGAGGGCTTAGGCATGGTATATGCTGTGAAAAAGTTTAGGCACTATTTATTGGCCAACAAGTTCAAGTTTTTCACTGATCATCAAGCTTTGTTATATTTGGTCAATAAACCTTGCAATACTGGACGCTTAGTAAGATGGTTCCTCTTACTAATGGAATATGACTTTGAAGTTGTTGTCAGGAAAGGTAGAACCCACCTTCGGGCAGATCACCTTTCCCGCATCACTTCAGGAGAGTCACCGCAAGGAGTGTCTGACGAATTACCCGATGCTTATCTGTTCAATTTAGAAGTTGTTCCTAAATGGGCAAATAAGTTGGTACCAGTCCTAACCTTTGGCCCTGCAAATAAGAATGTGAAAACATCACAAGAAGAAATTGTAAAATCACAAAAATATCACATATTAGCAGGAAGCATGTACAAACAAGATACTGAGGGTGTATTGGCTTGTTGTGTGGAGGATGATGAACATAGTAGTTGGTTGCAACAAGCCCATGAAGGAATGCTAGGAAATCACTATTCTAAACAACGAACATTGCAGAATCTAAAGCGTTTAGGAGTATATTGGCCTAGCATGGACAAAGAAATACATGAGTGGATTAAGAATTGTCCAAGGTGCAGAGAGAGACCCCCAGTGGAGCATGCGACCCTTTATCAAGTGTCATTAATTCCAGAATGGAGTGCTCCATCGGTAGAGTTTATGAGATCGGGAAGATTACCGAAAGAGGCTAGTCTAGCAAGAAGACGAAGCATGGAGCAAGAGGCTCAAGGCTATGCCCTAGTAGGAGACAACCTATACCGAAGAGGCAAAGATGGTTACTTAAGACTGTGCGTTCACGAATCAGATTATTTGAAAGTCTTAGAAACTGCACATAGCGGTGTTGCAGGTGGACATTTTGGTCCTGACCGAGTGATCAAGACCATTCTATTCTCAGGACTTTGGTGGCCCACTCTTCATATGGATGCACATACCTATGTGAAGAAATGTGACACATGCCAACGTGCACAATATCCAGTTAGAAAAGACGAGATGCCCTTGAGGCCAATGATGGGAGGACGTGCATTTTCGAAGTGGGGCATAGACTTCATAGGTCCTATTAACCCCCCAGCTAGAAACTCCCATGCAGAGTACATCATTGTAGCCACAGATTACCTTACAAAGTGGGTAGAAGTCAAAGCCACAACAAAGAATGATGCTCAGACTACGGCTAAGTTCTTATTCGAGAATGTGTTCACGAGATATGGACTACCAATAGAGTTGGTAAGCGATAGAGGCACACACTTCTTGAATGAAGTCATTGAAAATCTTCTCCAAGAATTCTTGGTGATACATAAGAAATCCGCCCCCTATCATCCACAAGCCAACGGACAAGCCGAGAGTACCAATAAGATCCTCTGTAACGTATTGACAAAACTGGTAAATAATAAACGCTCTGATTGGGACAAACAACTTCATCATGCTGTTTGGGCTTATCGAGTTGCCTACAAAACGGTACTCAACGCCACCCCATTTCAGATGGTCTTCGGACAGAACGCTGTGCTACCATTAGATTTCTTAATCCCTGCCTTAAAAGTAGCACAAGAGTATGAGTGGAACGGGCATGAATTTTCCTCTAGGATCTTTGATCTCGAACGCTTGGGTGAAACGAGGCTACGAGCGGCAGCAGGCATCTACGCTGCAAAGAAGAGGCAAAAGGCATACTTTGATGCACACATCAAGGATAAGGGATTGAAAGAGGGAGATCTAGTGTTGGTATACACACTAAAACAACATGCCCGTAAGTTGGAAAAAAGAGGATACGGACCCATGATCATTAATAGAATTTCCACTAGTGGTGCAGTTCAGTTGGCCACTCTAGAAGGAGATATCTTGCCAAACTATATTAGTGGCTGTAGAGTCAAGCTATATCAAGAACCTCTTACTGAGGATATGCTAATGAGACTCAACACTGCTAAGAAGCGAAAAGAAGAAGAGTTAAGAGTGCGAGAAGAAGCACAGGTAGAGGCCAGAGAGCGTATTAGGCGAAATAAGTTAAGGCGATTAGGCCTAGATGTCAACTCAAAAGCCCCAAAATATCACATGGATATGTGTCAAAAGTCAGGCATAGCGACTTTTCAGGTCATTGACCGAAGACCCTTTGTGACCATAGAGATAGGACAAGGGAAGGGTGCAAGGACGGTGAAAGCATTGATTGACTCAGGTGCAGCAAGTAGTGCAGTTAGACTTTCCTACTGCCAAGACTTGGGGTTGAACATCAATCCCATAGAAGCTTATCTCATAGGTTTGGGAGGTGTGGAAACCCCTTGTTTGGGCGAGGTGGAGCTTCCCATCTACCTTCACGATGTTCCAATGAAAGTCAAAGCGCTAGTATGTCAAGATGAGAACCTTACAGAACCACTTGTCCTGGGTCAAGATTGGATCTATGACCATGCAGTTAACTTGAACCTAAGAAGTCAACTTCTTCAAGTTTGGGTATATGATCAATGCATTACAGTAGAATTGGAGAATCGCATGCCCATTAAAACTGACACCCCACACTCTCTTTGTTCCTCTAAGGCTAATCTTCTCGAACAAGATGTTGTAGATGTCAAAAGCTCTATGATCCAGAGCAAAGCATCCACAGGAGCTCAACCTCAGAAGCAAGCAAAACAGTGCAAGACAGCCAGTCTACCAAATAGACAAAGAGCCTTCAAGAGCAAAGAAGTGTTGGGCATGACACAGATCTGGGTAAAGAAAGGAGTACAACCATCGATGTTGCCTCAAAGACTCCCACCCAACCAGATCGACCATGGCAGCAGAAGGACCAAACAACCACGACAGGCTCAAGCTCGAAGACTCCAACAAATTTGGGTATCGAAGTTATCAATGAAGGCCGACCACAATAAGGTACAAATTTGGGTGCCTAAAAAATTAGCTACAGCTCAACAAGGGCGACTACAGATGTGGGTACCCAAGAAGCTCTTACACGTACAAAGGCCTATGCTCCCCACCATGCGAAAAGCCTCAACAAAGAAGCCAAGGAAAGCAAAGGGTAAGAACAGAGCACAAAGACCAAAAGAAGATAAACTCAACCCTTCTACAACAAAAGGTAGGCACTCACCCAGGATATGGGTTTGGAAGCCAAAAGCACATGCAACATCCACAGAACCAAGGGGCCAACTACACTGGATACCAAAGTTTGGATAGCATCCAAAGAAGAACTGGCCTGAGGTGATCTCTACAGTACCAAACCCTATTCCAAAATGGGTTCCAATCCGGAGGATTACATCATTTCGAGATCCGATAGACACCTCCAACCAAAGAATTCATCAAGTATACAAGTAACATCAAAAGCCTCGACCAGCAGCAACCATGTGCCTTTGGCATAACCTTGTCGTTTGCACCATTCAGGTCATGCATTTCCACAGTATGCATCAATATAGGGCCACATTACACGGCCGTGCATAGACACACTTGAGAATCCCATGCACAAGAGCACAGTGACATATGTCAAACATTTCTATTGATACTAACTCTTGTGTTCTTGTTTTGTGATATCCTTTTCCTCAAAAAAAAAAAAAAAAAAAAAAAGAAAAAAAAAACAACGGGGTAGAAAGAAACGTGGGAGAGAGCTTGTTCCCAGGTTTGGCTTATGAAACATGAATGAGTCATGCTGAGTTGAAGGTGGAACTGTTGATTACTAGGCATTTATCAATTTGGATAGAAGTGTCTCTCGGCCAGCCGTGAGATTATTGCTGCCTTATCTGGTAGATGACAAGCATTTGGCATGAACATGGCATCTACAACTATGATTTTCTCTTACCATGGTAGGAATGAAGAACTTGACCCTCCGCAACTTGAGTGATGCTTAACTACTTCATGTACCAGAGCAGCCAAGGAGCTATCTGCAAAAGGTAGTTCTGGAGGAGAAGACTCCTGTATATGGTGAGCTAAAGAGAATATGTGAAACTCAGCTTGGTGTAGTTACCCGATGTTGTTTGCCAAGGAATATAAAGCAATTCAATTCTCAATATTTCCTGAACCAGTATGGAACAGTAGCACTGGTGAATGGTCTATGTCAATCAGCATGGTAATCTCTTAGAAACCGGCACGTGTCCAATATTCCTCTGAGAGTCAATATAGGGAAGTGAACGTGCATGAGCCCAAGCTCAAAAATGCACATTGTTAGTGACAAATGTTGCTTTGAAAAGAGGAGAGGGGATCCACCACTCAAAAGATCTCATCAGTGGACAATCAACATGGACATTCATCAACAAGGTTCCATCCCAAAGGCCGAGCGTACAACACGAAGAGACAAACATCCATCAACCTTCTCCATGGTAAGTATCTTTACTCTGGAAACACCATAACCATGATAGTTTAGGAAACCTCTTCGTCAGCATACCCTTGAGCACTTAGCTCAAGAACTGCAATTTTTGCACCATACTTCTTCCAATGCATTGTCCAAGTAAGCATGCGTAGGGCTAAATTACAAGGCCGTGCACAAGGCACATACTTTTTTCAACCCAGGCACAAACACACTTACCCATCATTCATTATGGGTTATGAGTAGTTGGCATGACTGCTCTCAACATCATCTTTGGAAGAGCTAGCGGACGTCATGGGAACAACATCCATATCTCTGAAGCAAATTGAAGCCAGTAGTTGCTCCAAATCACTCTTGACAACCTCTTTTGAGCAACTTGCAGTTTTGAAAGCTCACAACGACACATTCTTGCTGGAATCCAAGGAACCAGCTCATACAACGGATGGACACCACCTCTCAAAGCACTACATGGAACAGCCCTTCCAACAAGGGTCTGTCAGGGACGACAGACTCGAGAGGGGGGGAGTGTTGAAGCTCAAAGTCAAGGACAAAGCATGGAAGCACATCAAAAGGTGGACACACAAGGAAAGGGAGCAAGTAGGGAGCTCCAAGAAGTGTATGTCAAATTTTCAGAAGAATCCCCTACAAAAATAGTGATTTTCATCACTAAAAACCATTGTAAATACCATTATCTATTTTTAGTAACTCCATTTTGTTCAAGCCGAGGAGTCCTCGAGCTTGAGGAGTATTAGAAGCACCATCGTACCAATTTTCATAATTTTTAGACTTCGTTTGAGCCCTCAAATAAGCCCTGGAACCTAATTTTTAACTAGGCCGGACACTAGGTCTGGACAGGGCCAAAACTAGTCAAAAAACTATAAAAAGAGCTAGAGAGCTCATTTTTGGGGTTAGCTTGTTAGAGAATAGAACTTTTGTAAGAGAACTCTTTTGCAATCTAAGCTTTCCATTGTTCCTCTCTTTGATCTTACTTTGTGCGCGTGTGTGTGTATGTGTGTGCATGTTTGTGTGCTTTCACTCACGCACTTGTGCCTTCACTTGCTCGTGGTCTTCATACCGGTCCTCACGTCTCCACGGATTGACAAGTAAAGGAGGTGGTGCTTACGCTTGAGCTACAACCACATTACAAGGTCATGCATTCGGCACCTACTTCTTCCCTTACTAGACAGTGAAGCACATTTCCCTCTTAGGGAATTTGAGAGCACTTATACAATAATCTCAACAAAAATAACTAATAATTCAATAAAAGCTTTGGCTGGTTACTAATGCTTTTGTTTTCTATTCAAAAGAAAATATAGAACAATGTACATATGAAGAAAAATTCCAGGTACTACCTTTCTCACACCCACGGGAAAGAGATGATTCACCTCACTGGGAGGGTTGCCAAATTTATGGAGGATAAGTGAAGGATAACTCATAATATCGGCCTTACATTGATTTCTGGTGCAGATGGTGTCTTCAAATTCTAAGGCTATGCAAGAGGAAGAGGTACTACTTCTTCCCTTGGAATCCATTTCAAGAGCAAGAGGTCATTGGTTCCTTGAAGACCAGCCGGTGTCAGAACTTCTTTCATGGCCACCATTAAGATTATGGATAGGGATCACTATTTCCCAATTATGTCACAAGATTTCCAAACTATAATACAGGGATTACCTCGCATCATACATGTTTGGACAAGAGCTGGAATTGATGCATTTTTGCGACTTCCTATATATTTGCCTGATTTTCAAAGATGCACACAAGTTATGAACACACTCCAGTCTGCAGCACATAAGCCATCAATTCTGGAAGCGAAAGTGCTCGATAAAGTTGGTGCATGGAAGACTGTTCGATTCACACATGAACTGATCAACAAAGCTTTCGGATGGAGCTAGGATGGGATCACTAATGTTAAAGATGAATGTCATGATCCAAAAAAGAGAACCTTTCTGGAAATAAACAGGGTAGATATAGAAGAATCAGTTCGATTAGTGCATCAACATTTTTGTTTTCCCAGTATGCACAGATATACACCACCTCAGAAAATTGTAGTTCAATTGCTTTCCCATGCAGTGAGGCAAATTGGAAATAAAGTAAATCTTAATCCATATATTCAAGACCGCCTATTCGAAGCTAAGAAGAAGTGGAGTCAGAAGAAGTTTTTGAATGGAAGTTCGGCATTGACTTTACTAATCTATGAGGCACTTGAGATGAAAGAATGTCTACGTGTGATGCCAACCTCCACAGAAATGGCAAAATATGTAAAGTCGGCTACTGCTCCAAAGAAAAAGAAAACAATCATTTCCACAGAGGGAGTGGGAATAAGTTCCAAGCAACCAATGAGAGGGACTAAGCGTGCTAGGGAGGACACAACACAAGAAACACCACAATCCAAGTAGACACACTGACTACCAAAGATCCCCCTGACACAATAGCCCATCACAAAAAGGGATCTATCGGTGGCTCTAGACGAAACGCATACATATATGCGAGGTCAAGTGAGTTTAAATGTCCAAGGACATCAGTATAGACAAGAAAGACAAAGGCAGCAACAAAAGGATAAAGAACATACTCCGGCATTAGCTACCAGATACAAGGATGTGGGATTGGAGGATTCTACTTCTAATGAGGAATCTAGTCAAGAAAAAGACACCTTGGACACTAACATAAGAATAGAAACAAGCAATGAGGAGTGGACAGAAGTAAACCAGATCGAGGTCAGGCCAGATAATTAACAATCGCGCTTACACAACCAGGAAGCACCCACGGAACCAACACACCTCATTCAGTTAAACGAAAAGTCACAAATCAGCATAAAAGAAGCTCCAATCTCACACAGAGATGTAGTACCACCCATAAAAGAAGAAATACAGCCAAGCATGGAAAAAGAAAGAGGTCTAAAACAAAATCTCAAACAAATTGTGATAGAGATTCTTGATGACACGCCTCAAGGTAAGTCAGTAAGTAAAGAGGTTGTGCCAAAGATACAACTTCATATTTGGCAGCCATACGATACAACATTGCATGTGGCACAAGGAAAACATGTCACCACAGGCGAAGAACCTAACATCCCAACAACATGGTTAAACGTGGATGTCACTCAACTAAAACCAATAGTCAAACAAATGATACAAACGGCCATGGATACGGAGTAGCAAATGATGGAAACCAACGCAGATTATGACAAGGCCATGAGAGAAAAGAATCAGTTTCAAATGATGAGGGAACAACTGTCTATGCAACTAATACAAGTTCAACAGGTGGTTTCAGCTAAAGAAACGGAAATAACCGAAATCAAAGGACAATGCACTACATTAATGGAGCAGATTCACACACTTCAAGAATAGCTGATAGAGCTACAAAGATAACATGAAGTAAGTGAAGCAGACAAAGAGAGGATAAAAGCTAGAAGCAATCTGTTAGAAACACAGCTAAAAGCATATATGGAGGAAAACGATAACCTACACAGCAGGAATAAAGAACTGATGAAGGCATTGCTGTATGACCAACCAATGGAAAAACAAGAGACAACAGCAACTGACCAAAAGGAATTGAACGATCAAATAGCAAAATATGACAATTTGTTGAGACTAGAGCAGACTCTCAAAGAAGAATGGAAACGTAGGTATAGCAACGAAACCAATGAGCTCAAAACACAACTACAAAATGCCCAGGCAAAACTCATAGAGAGCTATAGTGAGAATGTGGATCAAGTAGCAGAGATTGGTAATGACCTTCTCACGGCTAAAGACGCACTACAGATAGCCCTCAACAAAGTTAAGCAAAAGACTCAACGTCTTGCACAACTACAAGCTCAAACAGAACAAAAAGCAAACATCGGGACACCAGTAGAGCCACAAATAGAGAATCCTACTGACGAGGTAGAGGTACATCCTCTATCTCCCCCAATCTATCATTCTCCAATAAAAGAGTAGATGGCGGAACCTTGTGATGATCATCCAATGCCATATACTACAGAAATAGGTCAGAACGAACGGGCACTATTTGTGTCTCGATTGATAGAAAAATTTGAAATGAAGTTGTCAGAGCCATGAAAGAAGCCAAAATAAAAGGAAAAGACTTGGATACAATAATGAAGCCTTTCAATATTCCGTATGGACTATTGAAAGAGAAAACAGGACAATATATAAAGAAGATTACACAAAAGGATCCAGATGAGCAGCTGTATTTCAAAGACAATACGTTTAATTACACTCAAGAGGAATTTGAAGCTGCACAACCTGTATGGAGGAGAAAATTTTTGGAGAAAAATCCTACTTTGCGGGTGCACTTGCAAGCAGCACCATACTTATTACAGGTAAATCCTTCTTTTTGCCCAACACCATGTTGCAGAGAAGCATGAGAATTTTTGGATATGCAAAAAAGTGGTGTGATCAATAAATAGTGGCTGAATTACTTGCTACTTCCAAGTCCACCTCATAACTACTTACCGACAGAGGATTATATGGTGAAAACCATTGAATTTTGGCTACATCGATATGCAACAGTACCCGATTTAACTATCAAGATGACTAATAAAATCCTCAGCATGATACTTACAGTTTCGAAAGTATTCAAACACGTGGCATATACATTTTTAAACTTCATCGGTATTAACCAAGGCACATATATCCTCATTTTTTATCTATCTGTTAGGCCTAGTCGACCGACAATCATGGCGTATTATTCAAGGCTCATGTTTTTACCAAGCCCCTATATGCAAACCTTCGAGGAAGCCTTTTTTACAAGATTTTTTGAAATTGATTATGAAAATTTCTTAAAAATGTCAATGAATATCAACGCTATAATGGTGGCATATGAATTGAGCTTCTTCGCAGATCACAGAAAACCACCACATGATGGTGTAAAAGCAGAACAATGAAAGCAAATCATGATATGTGAAGCTAATCTGCTTAATGAGACAGAGCAAAAGGTATACCGGACATACTCCCATCGCATCCCAAGGCCTGTCGGGGATGACAGAGTTCAGGAGGGGGTAGTGTTGAGGGAGAGTCTAGCAAAAAGAAGAAAAGAAGAAGACAAAGAAAGAAGCTTCACTAAAGGTATTATATCTGAAGACATATCTCTGCAGGAAGCCCCGCAGGCGCACGCAACACCCATCTCTGCACAGAGCCCCGCAGGGGCATACATTAGGGGAAGTATGTCGGTGACAAGGGCAGATCAAGGCCAACAAGTATCCATGAAGAAGTGCAAGAAGATATCCGGCGGATCCAGAGCCCCAAGAAGGTGCTTCAACCTCTTGGTCTTCGGAAGGTCCAGATTGAAGTCTGAAGATCCACGCCTTCATACCTTCCACTGGTGGCGTGCGTGGCAGCCTGACTTAACACAGCAACCCAGATTTAAAGAGGTTATTGGTGAGCTAGACTACAAATCTCAGGTAGTACATCTCCATAGGTTGCGAGAGGTGAAAAGAAAAGAACAGGCAAAACGAATGCATTAGGTCCAGAGGATGTAAAAGAAGAATCAAGAACAGGGCCATTAAAACGTAATGCCAGTCTGACAAGTAGGAAAAACTGACCAAGAGATGCATGCCGGAAACAAGCCACATACACGAAGTAAAGCCTGTCAAGGGACGACAGAGACAAAGAGGGGGAGAGTGTTGCAAAGCTAAGAAGAGCAAAGACGCAGAGAAAAAGAAGGGCCCCAAAAATTTTCCGATATGGACACTTTATTTTTGTATTATAGTCATTTTGTAATATATTTTTCGATGTAAATGCACTAGAGGAGTCCTCTAGATGCATACCCATGGAGATTTATAGCTTACCTTTGTAAATTAGTAGGAAATTAGCCTTTTAGTTAATAAAGTTCCGGTCTCTTGTGTGAAAGGACCATTTTTAGGGCACATGTATAGAAGTCAATTTGTGACTCTTTGTAGAGACTTTTGGCCATTGTGAGAATCAAGAGCAATGATTTTCGAATTTGTGTCTTCTTCTCTCTGTATCTTCTTATTTGTGAGCTTGTATGCATGTGTGATGCTTGGAAAGAGTGCTAGGAAGTGTTGTCTATCCATGAAAGTGCTTGTTTGTTGTTGGTAAGGTGTGTGCAAAGTGTAGGGAGTGCTGAAGTGTAGGAAGGTCATTCCCATGACTCAGCATTTTGCTCATAACTTGAAGCAGAAGCGTTAGAATCGAGTGAAAAGACATTTTTGGATGCGTCTTCTCGAGAGCTTCAAAATGAACCCGCTATTCGCTATATTCGGAGTTTGGAGCTGAGAGAAAAGCTCGATTTAGTGTTGACTGTTGCTGCAAGTGTCGTGACACCATAGCTGACCTTGAAAGCTTGTTTGGAATGGATTTACACTTGTTTGCACTTGGTGAGATTTCATTTGCATTGACCATCATTTGAATGCATGTCTTCAAACACTCGGCTAGGTTTGATACTCCTACGATTGATAAATAAAGCATGAATCCCCACTATATGCGCTTGAGGGGGATCGAGGTATAGTCTCTTTTTCCAGAGGTCCTTAAGTTGGTTCTTAGGTACACACACACATACACACACACGTGCACACACGGCAAGAACAAAGAGAGACACAATGGAATAACTTCTATTGCAAAAGAGTTCTCATACAAGTTCAAATCTACAACAAACTAACCTCGAAAATGAGCTCTCTAGCTCTATTTATAGTTTTTGACTAGCTTTGGTCCTGCCCAGACCTAGTGTCCGACCTAGTTAGAAATTAGGTTCTAAGACTATTTTGGAGGCTCAAACGAGCTCTGAAAATTATGAAAATTGGTGCATAAATACTACTAACAATCTTCAAGCTCGAGGACTCCTCAGCTTGTACAAAATTGAGTAGGAATAATCAAAAATGGTATGTACAATGGTGTGAAGTGACTAAGATCACTATGTGGGAAATATTATTGCATGAAAAATGATAGGCCTATTTGTCGGATCTCCGTTGACTGCTTTGCCTACTTGGCCCTTCTCTTTGCTCTGATTCTCTTTGTTGGCCTCCTTGTCTCGTAAGTCCTTGAGTGCCCTGACCACTGCCAACACTCTCCCCTCTCTCACATCTGTCGTCTCTGACAAACCCTTGTTGAGTGGACCGTTGGAGGTAGTATTCCACGACATCTATCACCAAGCGATGCTCTGCTATCCTCAGTCCTTTGGCCAAATCTATGAGTAAGGCATCTCAGTCTACTGGCCCAGGGACCTCCGGATGTGGCATGCATACTTTCTGTAGTCTGTTCCACAGCAAATAGATGTAACAGATGAGATGGTGTGGGTATGAATATCTCTGAATGATATTCCCAGAACCCTATGATAAACATTTCTTCAAATGTTTGTTTGAAGCAGGCAGGGAGATATTTGATATGAGCATGCCACACATATACAACATTGATGACTGGTGTGGTGCTCATATCATAAACTAGGTCTTGGTTGCCTTCATTGAAACCTAGGGCCGAAAGGTGAGGTTTTGACATTTTTAAAGGTCCGGAATGTGACCAGCATTAGCTCGAATATTTTGAGGCACATCTGTGCCATGATGTGTGGTACATTCTTGAATGTGACTCCCCAATGTCGAATGGTTGAAATCATGTATGCAATTGTGGGTGGGCCACGAGGTGGTGCCAAGTATACATAGTTTAGCCATTTGTCACATCCTTTGATGTTCATCACTGTTTTGGTCTACTCGGACCATGATCTTTGTCGAAACACAGGGCAATAGCAGGGGTTATACTTAATGTATAAGGGCATATTATTCCATGTGCGCACCATTTTGGGGTATGTTTCGAGTAGGCGTATTCTCCATGTAGATTGAAATATGTTGGCATGCATTGCATTTGCATGAATGTCATCTGGGGCAAATTATGTTGCAGAGGTTGGCTCTTTCGTGGTGTGTTGTTTTATCTTAGCATTATAATCGGCCAATAATACACAAAACGGGACATACAAATCATCTCAAGTGTCAATCCATCAATGATGGGATAGTTTTTTGAAGTAATCCAATTTGATGACAACCTCTTCCAGTTGGGACATGGATTGTATCTGCACTACTACTCTATCATCATGGGTTGGACGTACCTTTTCTAATCTTTGCATCCATTATGGAACTTCAATCTCAAATGTATCCATTCCTTCCTCTGTTTGTTTACCTCCTGGTATAGGCATGGGTACATAAGGGTCATCGAATGTCTCCTCTGCTTCAATTTGAACTAGTTCCTCTAGCTCCGGCTCCATGAGGGGAGAAGGTTGATGCTCATATTGGAGAAGTTTATTTTGCAGCTCTGTCAGTTGTTCCCTCAGTTCAAATACCTCTTTGAATGTGTCAGCTATGGCTGCTACTTCTTTTAGTGGCTCTCGGTGATTGGCCAATTGCTTCCGTAAATCATCCCGCTTTGTTTCTAAGGCAGCATATGCCTCTAGTAGGTCTGCATGTGTGTCCAAAATGATCTTCATGTTGTCAGATGGTATGGCTTTGAAGTGGTCCGGGTCGATCTCTATGGGGGATCCTTCCATGGCTGCCTCTAGGTTCTCTTCATTCTGTCATTGGAGTCTTTTATTTTCTTCTAGGTCTGCTGACATGTGTTTCCTTAATAATGCGAGGTTACAACGGTTTTTGAGGTGCTTTGCTTGTTGGGCACGTAGCATTTCTTCAAGGTGTTGTCTTGCCTCTGAATCTGGCTGGGGGGGTTGGCCAATAATTCGTCATGTTGTCTCTGCAAGGTATCATACTAGTGTTGTAGTAGCCTCTTGTCCTTCTCCAAGTTGATGAATCGTTCTTGTAGAGTTTCATGGGTTCTGAACATGCTCGTATGCTGAGCATCTAAATGCTGGTAATGATGTTGTAATTGAGACATACATTGATACAAAGTATTGAATACATTTTGACAGGAGTGGATGCTGGGAAGGTGTTGAATTCAGGAGGGTAGGGAAAAGGGAAAGGGAGTGTGTATGATGTGCTTGAGAATGGTGAAGTGGGTGGTGGGGGAATGGGAGATTGTGGGAATATGGGGGGAGGGAGAGGTGCAGAAGTGGGAGATATGTCCATGAGGTCATGTGTGGATGCGTTCGTGGGAGTTATGGTGTACATAGGAATGGTAGG
This sequence comes from Ceratopteris richardii, assembly GCA_020310875.1. Taxonomy (NCBI): domain Eukaryota; kingdom Viridiplantae; phylum Streptophyta; class Polypodiopsida; order Polypodiales; family Pteridaceae; genus Ceratopteris; species Ceratopteris richardii. Next base: position 57,175,035 of record CM035415.1, read on the forward strand.
TGTGGTGAGGGTTGTGAAGGTGTATAATGGTGTGTGCAGTTGTGCATGTGAGCCGACGAGAAGTGTGACAGGAGGAATGGGATTTTCAATGAACACAGTCAGAGTTACATTATCCATGGTGGCAGTTACAATATTGGTGGTGTTAGGTTGTGAGGATTGTGACGGTTGACTCACAGTGTGTGCTTCACTAAGGGAAGTGGAGATTGTGGCCGTGACAGTAGTGGTGACAGTGGTGGTAGGAGTTGAAGGGGGTGGAGTTGGCAGAGAGGGTGGTAAAGGTGGTGATGGGGGTGCACTTGAGGCATGGGCTTTGTTAGTGTGTTGAATGGAATGTGTTGTGCTAGTGGTTGTGGAGGTTGTGCCTTGTGGTTCTAATACCAAAATATGTATCTTCTTCCTTGGTCTTGGGGGACGTCTCCCATGTCATCACTCAAATTTACATGAGTGTGCAAGGGTGGTGTGCATCATCTCTGGTACCCCCAATGCATCAGGGAGCATGTCAAGGGTAGCCCTGTATTGATCATCCACACCTTCTTCTTCAAGTATCTGGCTCATCAAGGCCTTTCCTGCTGCCAGAGATAGTCGGTGTTGTTTTTTAACTAGGTTTATAGTATCATAGATTCTTTTTTAGTTTCTTCAAATAGGCTAGGGCTCTCGCAAGTTCTGGTATAATGTGTTGCTCATATTCCTGCTCCCCTTCGTCGGATGGTCCTTCTTGTTCATCATCTTGTTCCTCTTCTACAGTCTCGTCTTCATCTTCATCTACTTCGATGACTATTAGTTGAGTTGGATGAGGTTTGGTCCGTGACAGTTTGTTGCCCACTTAATTGCTCTGCTTCGACTTCCAAATTAGTTGCATTAATTATCCTTGCTACCTCCTCATCAATTAAATCCTCAAGCATGAATCCATGAGGAAACTCTAAGTTTGTGGGGATCGGTGGGAAGATTAGATTATGCCCTTGTGTCTTTCTTGAGCAGGGAATGCAAAGTGTTGCATGCACATGTGGAGGTGGATGGCAATAGTTGGTGTCATTGCCACCATATCCTTCAGCTTAGTTAAGTTCTTATTCTTCATGTTTCCTAGGATTATTGTCTCCTTCTCTGTGGGGATGTGCATACCTCTCATTTCTAGAGCCTCCCTTACTAGATTGTTGGTTAATTTAAAGTGCTTCAGTTCATTTCCTCGTGTGAGAGAATTTAGTACAAAGGTGCTCGTTCCCTTTTTATTCTTGTTGGGAGTGAGTGTGCTAATTAGGTATGAACACCTCAAGAAGTCCGGCTTTGGTAACTGAGCTTTGAAGTAATCATACAATCTGGCCTTCTTCCATATTAGTTGCAATCCTTCACTGTTTTGAAGCCTCTCAAATTCTCGCGTAAAGAAATGATAACGGCCCCAACATCCGTTAAACTCTATCTCAGCCTCCCAGAAATAGGTGCCTTCTCTAAGGGTTTGTGCAACTTCACTGAACCAATGGGAGTTCTTGCTTACTAGCAATGTGTGCCCTTTGGGGGGATTTTGAATCGGTATGACATGTAGTGCTCTTAATGCCTATGGCCTTTCCTTCAACTCCTCCTGAATAGGGAGACTTTCAATGTCTATTATCTGAGGACTGGTGCCTTCCTGGGAGCTCGTTCCTGCAGCCTCGACCATGTGGAGGAAGTCGATCGCCAGTTCTGTGAGAATATACAAATGAATGTTAACATCGCAATGGACACAAAGTGATCATGTTTCCCTGTTACAACATTAACACGATGAATTGTGACGTAGTTAGTAGGTTAGTTAGTGGTCACATGGTTGTGAGTGTGAAGTGTGGTTAGTAGATACAGGGTTCCTATGTGCTAATTGGGGTGGTGGGGTGCAGTGTGGATACAGTTAGTAAGCAGAGGTGGCTTTACAATGGGATCATGTGGTTTATTACAAGGTTTGGGCTGCCAAACACAGTGGATGGCTTTCTCTTTTGATTTTGTGGAGACTGTGGAGGGCTTTATCAGAAGGTCTACTTGGAAATGAGGCTTTTTAGGGACCCATTTACAAGTGATTATGCCCGTGCTCATGGACTAATAGGTGTTTGTGCGTGTCGAATGAGAGTGGGTATCAATTGTTCGCGTGAGTGAATCATGCTGTACATGGTGTGGTTTATGTGTGGCTATTTGAGTCTGCAAGCAAGCCTTAGGCACCCAAATTTGTCTTGATTGTGGGTCAGCCTTCATTGACTTCTGGGTTCCCAGATAGACTTTACTTTCGTAGAGGAATTTTTGAAAGACTTCTTATTAGTGTCTTGTCGTTGATCACTAATAAGAACTTGAGCCAGTGGTTGTGGCTTGACCGCAACAGGATGCTCCCCTTTCCGTACCCATACTTGTTTCGGGGGCTGAGTCACCTTGCTTCGTATTTTCCTTTGGCTTTGGGCATAGGTTGTCTGCTTCTTCGGTGTTTGGTACTTTGTCGGTTGCTCTATCTCTACCACCTTTGGAAAAGAAGGGAGTTCTCTCGTATCCTTGACTTTTTTGTTGAAAAAATCATCTCTCTGCATCAAATAGTTTTGGACAAGAATAGCATCGTCATCTTCATGTGAACTCTTGGAAGGACTAGGAGTTAGTGCCTTTCCTAGTTCCTTAAGTGCTTGATTTTCTAGCTCTATAGTAATGTGATTTTGACATACCCAGACCTGAAGAAGTCCACTTCTTAGGTTTATGTTGACTGCATGATCATATATCTAGTCTTGACCCAAGACAAGAGATTCAGTGAGATCCTTGTCTTGACACACTAGTACTTTAACTGTCATTAGAACATCTTCAAGGTAGAGGGGAAGTTCCACCTTGCCCATGCAAGGGGTTTCCACACCTCCCAATCCTATAAGGTATGCTTCGATAGGATTGATACTTAATTTCAACTTTTGACATTTAGAAACTCTAACCACAGTAGTGGCTGCACCTGAGTCAATCAAGGCCCATACAGTTCCTGCATTAGTTCCTTGTCCTACCTCTAAGGTCACAAAAGGACATCGGTCAATTATTCTATGGGAACTTACACTTGCGACTTCACACATAGCCATATGATATCCTGGAGTTGTATAGGCATCTGGCCTAGGCTGATCTCTACCCTGTCTTCTTAATTTCATTCTTCGGATGTGTTCCAATGTGTCTGCTTGTGCTTCTTCTCGAATTCATTTTTCTTGTTCCTTACGTTTCTTAGCAGTGTTGAGTCGATTGAGCATTTCCTCAGTGAGGGGTTCTTGATATAACTTGACTCTACATCCACTTATGTAACTTGGTAGAATTTCGCCTTCTAGAGTGGCTAGTTGAACTGTTCCACTTGTGGAGATCCTATTGATAATCATTGGTCCATAGCCTCTCTTCTCTAATTTCCGTGCACGCTGCTTCAAAGTGTAGACTAGGACTAAGTCTCCTGCTTTCAAGCCCTTATCCTTCACATGTGTGTCAAAATATGCTTTTTGTCTTTTCTTGGCTGCATAAATTCTTGCTGCCGCTCTCAATCGTGTTTCACCTAATTGTTCAAGATCAAAGATTCTAGAGGAGAGCTCATGGCCTGTCCAATCATGCTCTTGTGCTACTTTCAATGTAGGTATCAAGAAGTCCAATGGTAGCACTGCATTTTGACCAAATACCATCTGAAAGGGTGTGGCTTGGAGTACCGTTTTATAGGCAACTCTGTATGCCCAAACAGCATGGTGTAGTTGTTTATCCCAATCAGAGCGTTTATTATTCACTAATTTGGTCAGCACATTGCATAGAATCTTGTTTGTGCCTTCGGCTTGCCCATTAGCTTGTGGATGATAGGGGGCGGAATTCTTATGTACTACCAAGAATTCTTGGAGAAGATTTTCAATGACTTCATTCAAGAAGTGAGTGCCCCTATCACTTACTAGCTCTATAGGTAGCCTGTATCTAGTGAACACATTCTCGAATAGGAACTTCGCTGTTGTTTGAGCATCATTCTTCGTTGTGGCTTTCACTTCTACCCATTCGGTTAGATAATCTGTGGCCACAATGATATATTCTGCATGGGAGCTCTTAGTTGGGGATTAATAGGACCTACAAAGTTTATTCCCCACTTAGAGAATGCACGTCCACCCATCATAGGTCTTAGTGGCATCTCATCTTTGCGTGTAGGATACTGACTTCACTAACAAACATCACACCTCTTCACGTAGGTATGTGCATCCATGTGAATGGTTGGCCACCAAAGACCTGCAAATAGTATTGCCTTGATCACCCGATCTGGTCCAAAATGTTCTCCTACTACACCCTGGTGAGCAGCTTCCAAGATCTTCAGATATTCGCTCTCATGGACACATAGCCTTAGATATCCATCTTTTCCATGCTTGTATAGATTATCACCAATAAGTGAGTAATCTAGTGCTTCTTGTTCTAGAATTCTTTGTCTATCGAGGGTCATCTCTTGAGGGAATGTTTTTGTCCTCAGGAAGGCTACGAATGGTTCACTCCAATCTGGCACTAGAGTCACCTGATAAAGATTGGCATGTTCCACTGGCGTTTAGTAAGGCAGACTGGGCATTCCTTTCACATCCTATGAACATCTACTTCCATAGTTGGCTAGTACACTCCGAGTCTCCTTAATGTCTGTAAAGTTCTTTGCTTTGAGTAGTGTTGCTCTAATGCACCCTCATGTGCTAATTGCAAGCACTTCGTGTACTCATCCTCTTCCACAAGACAAGCTAATATCCCTTGATCTGTATGCTTGTACATACTCCCTGCCATGATCTGGTACTTTTGGGCTTTCACTATCTCCCTATCTTGAGTGTTTATTACTAGGTGGTTAGGCCCATATGTCAATACTGGCACTAATGTCTTAGCACATTGAGGTACAACTTCCAAATTAAACAGGTAAGCATCAGGAAGGTCATCGGATACTCCTTGTGGGGCCTCTCTAGATGTGAGCCTAGAGAGGTGGTCTGCCCTCAAGTGAGTCTTACCTTTCCTAACCACTACCTCAAAGTCATATTCCATTAGTAAGAGAAACCATCTCACTAATCTACCTGTATTGCATGGCTTGTTTACCAAGTACAAGAGTGCTTGATGGTCAGTAAAAAAATTTAAACTTATTTGCAAGCAAATAGTGTCTACACTTTTTAACCGCATATACCATGCCTAATCCTTCTCGTTCGGTGGTCAAATAGTTTTGGTCAGCTGCATTCAATTGTCTACTAGCATAGGCAGTTGGAAGATTCATATTACCTTCACCTGTAGGTTGTGCTAGCACACATCCAATAGCATAGTTGGATGCATCCACATGAACATGAAATGGCTTGTTCCAATCTGGTGTAGTCAAAATTGGTGCTGAACATAATTGCCGTTTAAGTTCATTGAAAGATTTCTCACATTCATCAGTTCACTCAAAATTTGTCAAAAGTCCGTACAGAGGCTTTGCAATGATGACATACATGTGTATAAAACATCAGTAATAGCCACAATGCCCCATGAAAGCTTGCACTTCCTTGACATTCTTTGACCTAGGTAGTTTAGCGATAGCTCTCACTTTCTCTTTGTCAGTGGATATGCCGTTCTTTGACACTATGTGTCCTAGAATCTTGCCTTGCCTAACCATGAAAACACACTTTTCTGGGTCCAGGTAGACTTGATATTCTCTACATTTGTCAAAGATTTGCCTGAGTTCAGGTATATGGATTTGTCTAATGTTGAAATAAGCACATATATCATCAACATAGACTTCCAAATTCTTCCTCAAGAACTCTTTAAACACATGGCACATCAGTCTCTTGAAGGTGGCGGGTGCATTGGTGAGACCAAATGGCATTACTCTAAAGGCGAATATGCCCCACTCTATGGCAAAAGCTGTCTTATGCTGATCTTCTAGTGCAATGGCTACTTGATTGTAGCCAGAGAATCCATCAAGGAAAAAAGATGTACACTTCCTTGCCTGCTACTCATTCTAGTAGGTGCTCCGTAATCGGAAGCGGATAGTTATCTCGAATAGTGGCTGCATTAACCTTCTTCAAGTTAATGCATACACATAACTTTCCATTCTTCTTGGGCACCACTACAATGGGGGATACCCATTCAGTGTGCTCAATTTCATAGATAAATCCAGCTTCAACCAAGCGATCTATCTCTTCTTTGATCTTGGTAGCATAATTATCTTTGTATTTGTATGGCTTTTGTTTAGAGGATTTGGCATCTGAGGTCATGGGGATAGTGTGTGAGCATATGTCAGGGTCTACACCTTTCAAATCCTTATAACTCCAAGCGAATACATCTCTGTATTCTCTTAGCAAAGCTATCAATTCTTGCTCTTCCTCTTCCGTCAAGTCATGCCTAATGTAAGTGCATCTCTCTTCTCCTTCTTCTATGGCTACAACTATTTTTTTGGTGGTTTCTTTGTTATCATAGGCCTCTCCTGATTGTGCCTCCCATTTAGGCATTCTTACCATGACTCTCCTGTCATCTATCTTGTATTTTTTGAAGTTTTATGGGACTTCAAATAAAGATTCTTCCTCCTCTAGTGTGACTTCTCTCTTCTTCCTTTTCTTGCCTTCGTTCTTAGTGGGCAATTGTGTGGTTAATCTCACCTCGTTCATTATTTCTTTGTGTCTCTAAGGGTGAGCTTCTACTTGGTAAAAATATTCCTCATCTGATGCAAAAGGGGGTCCATAATTATTGACTTTAGATTGGAGTCACTTGCATCCTCGAATACATCAGTGCTAGGTTCACATTCTTCAATAACTGAATCACCCATGATTGGCTCTGTTGTGAAGACTGAAATGTCATAACCATCCTTATCACAGTGGGGTGTCCACTGTTCTTCATTGATGGCTACATTCATTGTTGCTAAAATTTCCACCCAACCATGAGGTTCAAACTCTTCGTCAGGAAACACTACAGGTGCATAGGCTGGGTCTTGTATTGATCTATGGGTGTCCTTCACACCTACCTCTCTGGCTTTCTCTCTTTTCTCTTCTTCTACGACTACTTTACACATCCATAAGTGCATGTCTTCATGCATCCATGAGGATCCTGATCCTATGGAATGCACTGACTCAGTATCATCTCTAGCTTTATGGATGGGATTCCATTGGATTGGGGGTACACCTCTATGAGAGTTATCCTTGAGCTTAACTTTGGTCGTGACACCTAAGTGTTGCAAATACAAGGAATTGGTTCCCCAATCCTATACCACTTGAAACTGTCGCATAAATGGTCTCCCCAAAATCATCTCATAGGCCTGATTCTTGCTAAAGTCACATATAGCAAAAGTATGCTCGAACTCAACACCACATGTAGTGAGAGTGATTCCTTCCAGCAGTCCTAAGGATCTCTCAATGTGACCATCGACCATCTGCAATTTCATTCTCGTGGGTCTGAGTGCCGGCTTGCCCCATCCCTTCCATGAGGAAGTGGTAGCAATTGCAACTCCTGCTCTTGAATCCAAAATTGCCTTGGTTGTGTAACCATGATGGGTAATGGAAAGATAGGTGTTTCCTTCTTCTCCTTCACTCATGTCTCCTATCTTGTCCAAGGGTATTTCTGGCAGTGTTCTATGAGATCCTACCTGGGAACGAGTGTTAGCGACAGTCAAGGTACCCCACGACTCACAAGACAAGGAAGTCAAAGAAGGGAACCAGAGCGAAGAGAAAGCACAAGCAGACAAAGTAGTCAACGAAGATCTGAAAAGTAGGCCATCCAAATTTTTCCATGAAGTAATACTTCCTAAATAGTGAATTTAGTCACTCTACCTCATTGTAAATACCATTTCACCTTTTTCTAACTCCATTTTGTGCAAGCCGAGGAGTCCTTGAGCTTGAGGAGTATTAAAAGTATCATCGTACCAATTTTCATGATTTTTAGACTTCGTTTGAACCTCCAAATAGGCCCTAGAACCTAATTTTTAACTAGGTCGGACTAGGTCTGGACAGGGCCAAAAGCTAGTCAAAAACTATAAATAGAGCTAGAGAGCTCATTTTTGAGGTTAGATTGTAATAGAATTGAACTTGTATGAGCATTTTGGAAGTAATCTAAGAGAACTCCATTGTCTTTCTCTTTGTCTTGCCGTGTGTGCATGTGTGTGTGTATGTGTGTGCATGTTAGTGTGCTTCTCACTCACGCACTTGTGCCATCACTTGTTCGAGGTCTTCATACCATCCTCACGTCTTCCCAGATTGACATTAAAGGAGGTGCTACTCATCACTGAGCTACACCAAATTTTGGCGTTGTTGCTGGGGATTGAGCTTTGAGGACGAGCGTGTGATGGTAAGACGTAGAGTTCTGACGTTGGCATTGTAGGTAATTTCTTTATTTTTCTTACTTTTCTCTTTTTTACTTCACCATCATCATCCTCACCATCTCCCACCTCCATCTCCATCATCGCAAAAATTTCAATTTTTTTATCTTATCTCCTTCCTCCTTCCATTTCCCTCATTCCACTTGTGAGAGAGAGAGAGAGAGAGCTGTTTGTGTGTGCTGCTTTTGCATGTTTTCTTGAGTTTTCTTGTAGGTATTGGCTATTCCATCATCTCCAACACGTCGCGCAGGTACAAAAAAACTCGGAACTGTCTCTGTGTCGCAGTCCTCTGTCGATCGCGATTGACAGAAAATCTCATCTTTTGGTAAAACTAAGTGCACCATAGTAGACTAGAGGCCTTGCACATCACAAATCCACAGAAATTTCTAAAAGTTTTGCATTTTTTTTGTCCATTGTGATTGACAGTGTCCATCGCGACGGACAGTCTGTCCATCGTGATTGACAGACCCCGATGGACAGGTGTCCATCGCAACGGACACCCCTATCCATCGCGACCGACAAAAAAATCACGATTGACACCCCATTTCGACAAGATTCTTGACCATCGCGACATATAGAGGCCCGATCAACACATAAACACAAAAAATCTGAAAAAATCCATCCATCGCGATTGAAACCTCACGACGGACTGCCAGTCCATCGCGACTGACAGCAGTCCATCGCGATTGATACCTCATGATGGACTGCCAGTCCATCGCGACTGACAGCAGTCCATCGCAACTGACAGTAGTCCATCGCGACTGACAGCAGTCCATCGCGACTGACAGCAATCCATCGCGACTGACAACAGTCCATCACGATCGATACCCCCAGTCCATCGCGACTGACACCCCCTGTCCATCGCGATTGACACCCATCATTCGCGATTGACACGTGTCCATCGCGACTGACAGGCCACGACGGATAGTCCTGTCCATCACGATTGACAGCCCAGTCGATCGCGATTGACAGCCTTTGTCGGCCTATTTTTTAGGGTTTTTTAATTTGAAGATTTTGGCTAATTTTGGGCATGAATATTGGACTCTAGAGCACAGAGAGAGGCCAAAGCAAAGAGTTTGAGAAGACCCTATTTGTCGGTCATCCTGTTTGAACCCTGTTTTAGCCCCAAAACCCCAAAATTAATATCAGGATTATTAGATATAGTATTTTTAAAGTGACCATACCTAGGGGGAAGAAAACTGAGGGATCTTTGGGATTGTTTTTCATAAAGCCAAAGAACAATGTGATATCTAAATTGCATGAATGGAGGTGAGGTGTTAAGTCATTTGAGTCTAAGTCTTGAGCTAACCTTGGGATTTTTACAGGTCCACTGAGAGCACTAGAAGGAATTCCGCAAGCTTGAGAGTGGGGTTCTTGAGCACCAAAGAGCAAGGGATCTGCAAGTGAGGTTGGATTACTCTCAACTCCCTTTGTCAATTCCTAGCTTAGGCTACACGCGAGTAGTGCTAGAAGTAAGTCAGGGCAACAATAGGCATAAGACAAGTCAAAGACTATCTTAGAAATCAAGTTCAAGTCAAGAGATAACCTGTGTGTGACCCTGATCATGAAAGGAAATCCAAATGCCTTGTCATTTGAGGAGTTAGTCTATGTTCTGTTGCAGGAAGATCAGTCCAGATAGAACATGTCCATTATGCATGTTGCATATCAACCTTTCCTGGCTAGTTAGAAGGGCAAAGGAAAATGGAGCTCTTCAACTAGTAAGCAGAAATCTACTAATTCCGCAAAATCGAAGAGGGAAGACAAAGATGAAAAGAAATCAGAAAAGCAGAAATTGTTTTCTAAGTACTGTAAAGAAAATGATCATATCATAAAGAACTGTCCAAAACTGGCTGCTAAAGAGGCAAAGAAGAAAGAGGCTGGAATGATCTCCTCCGCACTTATAACATGGTCCTCTAGGTGTAGGTGGTCTATTCATTGGTTGGGAGGGTAAGGGTGCTCTAGGAGCTGTGTACATTAATGACACATAATCCTGCTCATACCCGTAAGAGCTTTCAGATCCTTCCATCCCATAAGCATATGGCTCGTAAGATTGTCCGTATTCAACTATAGTACCCTCATATGCAGAATAATTTCCTTGACCATGGTCATAAGATGGATCATACAGTTCATTACTTGCCAAAGGTGTGGCTGGGACTATTGCTCTCTCTAGGTTCTCTTTCGGTTGGCCCATTTTTACTGGGACAACATTCTGAGGGTGGGGCGGTTGTTGTCCTAACACCAGTTGTGGTTGAGTGTACCCTTGGTAAGCATAAGGTCGTGGTGCGGGTGCTTGTTGCTAATATGTGGGATATCTAAAAGCTGTTGAGAGTTCCATGCTCCACCCTTTTGTCCAAAGCTAGAATCATTCTCATGCAAGCACATATATCCCACATGCAAGGGAATTCTCCCAAACTCCATATAAGCAAGGCCTCTCCTTCACTCCACACAAGTCATTCCGCTCTAGCCTATTGCCAAGAGTGTGCATCCACTCCTCATGGAGTCTCCATGCTCATAGAGCATCTCATGTAAGTCATTTCCATTTCTATTTTAATTCATTCCATCGTGTTTTCATATCTTTTATTTCTTCCTCCATAGTTTGTTAATTGTGTGATAACTAGTAGATTAGGAGTTGTTTTCCTTATTTCAACATGGTATCAGAGCATAGGTTCATTTTCTCTTTGAGTTTATGTTCTCATTTTTTATTATCTTCATCATTGTCATCTATGTTATTCTTAATCCCTCCCTCCCTCCCTTTTCATATCTTTCTAATAAAGTGCTTCTCCTCCTTGATCTATGAGGGTATCCATAAGGTCTCATGATCAGTTGTACCGATCTTGACTACCGATTGTAAGGACAGTTTTCTCTATTGTGATTTGTGTATTTTTGTTCTATGCTACAATAATGCATAGGGCCCGGGGCGGGTGGTCTATTGTAAGCATACGCCGGTCGTGGGACAACTCCCCTATTACACAAATGAGAGCGATGATCACCTCCAAAGTGCACACATCTTCTAAGCATGGATACTCTCATTGGATTGTTTGGGTAGTTCCTCTACCCTTGAACATTCAGTTTCTTTGCCACTAAATCAGCTATTTCTTCTACATTGTTCCTAGGGTTTGATGTGCTGCTGGCAGTATCTTCACTTTTCACACTGCCTTGAGGTATTTTCAAATCTTCTACTAGATTTTCCTCTAGCTCAATACACTCTTTCATGCATTCTTGCAAATTTTGAACTCTTTTTACATATACCAATGATCTCAGTGATCCATTCAATAATCCTTCCAAAAACAATGACACCATTTTGTTTTGAGTGGGTCTCTCTTCAACAGGGCACCTGTCCACATATTTCTTAAATCTTCTTGCTGCCAATCTCACCGACTCCGTAGGAGCTTGTTTAAAACTATTGATCAATGAGGAAGAGTTGTTTTTTATTCCAGATTTGGTGAATTCTTCAATCAATTCTTGATAGACTTGTTCCATGTTTTGAAAGTTATTTGGGTCTAATGGCTGGAACCATGCTAAGGCTGTATCTGTCAAGGTTAGTCCAAAGGATTCATATTGAATCAAGAAGTCTTCCACTTGTTTGGCTCTTATCACTTGCTTGAACTCGGCTATGTGGTTGTAGGGTTCTCTAGAGCCATCATAGTGGTTTCTCATGCGTTTGGCAACTTGGATCGGTCTTAATCTTCTTCCTGTTTCAGGTGGTCTAGGCATTACAGGGAATACTGGTCATCCTATTGGTATTCCTAGTTCTCTTCCTACTTGTGGTCTCTCCTGAACAGGGATTTTAATCCTTGGTTCAACTGGTGGGTGAGGCCGATAGTTAGGGTTATGGCCCGATGTAGAAAACTGCACATGTGGTCTGACTGGAATGTACGTTTGTTGTGTCTGTCCCGAATGCTGATATGAATTATCTTGATAGGTTCCTTGGGGGTTTTGTGAATTTGTGGCTTGATCCCTAGGAGGGAACAGTGGGATGTTCTGATATTTTAATCCTGCTCTTTCTAACTCCGTTAAGGGCTAGTACCTCCTCTGGTTTTTGTCCAAATACGTAATAATGGTGGGGAATTCAGGGTCTTGTAACTCATAGATGGTGGTTGGGTTGGTGACCTCTTCCCACAATGAAGAGTGTGCTCTCAGAAGATGTTCCATTCCGTTGACTAAGTAGACATCCATTAGGGAATCATCTTGGGGAACTAGGTCTCCTCTCCACACCCTAATCACAATGGATTTCCATCTAGGTGTAGACACCTGTTCGTCTTGTTGCTCTTCATTAGGGTTGTGGGCATTGCCTTCTTCCCCTTGTTCATTGATGTTTTCAGGATGTTCCGTGACTAAGTATTGAATATCCCTTTTGTCCATGTAGAGTCCTCTTGCATACTTAACAGCTGGCCTAGGTACTATGTAAGCATCTGTAGCTTTCTTCAACTTAGCCACTGATTTGTTTAGCCCATCTAGGTAGATGGGTAAACCATGTTGATTGGTGTTCACATATTCTAAAGATGTTCGATATTCTCCCTCAGTAATTGACATCATGCCCATGATGGGTACCGAATTTTGCATGTCCTCTCAGGCCATATGAGTTTATTCCTCAGACTCACTCGAAGTTTCGGAGTAGTGTGAAGGACTATTTGGCTCAGCTACACTTCCTACTGATGAGATTACACTTCTCCGACTCCCTAGGGTTCTTCCGGATCTTAGGTTCATTCACTTAAAAGCTTCAGTCGAGTGTTGACACCCTTTAGCTCTTAATCCTCTTTGTGGAATCCCACAATTGTATGAGATACTTGGCTGACTTGGAGGTTCACACTAAAGTATTTGAAAATCTCCTGATACTGGCTAAAATCACGATACTCGATACTTGACACCCTGGAAAAGTCACGATACCTGATATGCGACAAGTATCGCAAAAAGAACTTCGTGATACTCGATATCAAGTAGATGTCACAAGGCTACAACACGATACAGGATATTGGTTCGGTATCGTGAGCAACTCAACAATACACGATAACCAACAAAGGTCGCGAGGAAAATTTGGCAATACTCGATATTCCCCAGATATCGCGGGCGACAAACTCACGATACACGATGTCTTGCAGGTATCGCAAGAGAATTTTCACGATCGATGATATTTGGCAGGTGTCGTGACTAGTGCTCCACGATACCCGACATGTCACAAGTATCACGAGCAAAACCCAACGATACTTGATATGTGTCAAGTATCGTGAGAAACTTCAATGATACATGATATCTGCGAGGTATCATGAGAAAACTCAACGATACTCGATATCGCACAAGTCTAGGTATCGGGATACTCGACCACAAGAAATCACGATATCCAAATATCACGATACTCAACCGCGAGAGGACACGATACTTGACATTTTTTCAATTTTTTAACAAATGCATTTAGCTTTCAAATGAATGAGGGTAATGCTACCACTTATCTTCCCTCTCTCAATTATTTGAATCTTAAAAAACCAACAAAAAACTTCCTCACACCTTGAATACCCCATTACGATATTTGTCGCAGATCGTTTTAGCTATTTTGGGCTTGATTCAATTGAATGTTGAGGGTATCGAGTTGATGCGCTCACCTTGGATGCTATTCTTCACACTTTCACACTCTTGTTTGCTCTGCATGACCCAATCTCCCTACTCTCCGATCGTGATATTCGTTTGCTAACCCTCTCGATACTTGCACATGTAGGACTGAACTGAAGTGTTGGAATTTTTTTTATTTTTATACTTTTTGGGAAATGCTTTGAAACGAAAGAGCTGAAAAACTAACTTCACAACTACCCTACCTTCTTAGACTACTTGCCTACTTCCTCTTTCCTACTCTACTCACTCTACTCACTTCCCTAGACTATCAACTCACTACACACACTCCGAGAGTGAGAAGTAGTAAGTGCGGATGAATGTGACTTACCAAAGAAGAGAGCTTCACAACTCCTCTACTTGCTTCAATGCTAAGAGCTACTTACCATCACGAATGCCTCGGATTGATTCGAATTCCCCGGCAATGGTGCCAAAAAATGTGTGTACCTAAGAACCAACTTAGGGACTTGTGGAGAAAGAGACTATTATACCTCGATCCCCCTCAAGTGCATATAGTGGGGATTCAAGCTTTATTTATCAATCCGAGGAGTATCAAACCTAGCCGAGTGTATGAAGATATGCATTCAAATGATGGTCAATGCAAATGAAATCTCACCAAGTGAAAACAAGTGTAAATCCATTCCAAACAAGCTTTCAAGGTCAGCTATGGTGTCACGACACTTGGAGCAGCAATCAACAGTAAATCGAGTTTTTCTCTCAGCTCCGAACTCGAAATATAGCAAGTAGTGGGTTCGTTTCGAAGCTCTCAAGAAGACGCATCCAAACGTGGTCTTTTCACTTGATTTTGACACTTTTGCTTCAAGTTATGAGCAAAATACTGAGTCGTGGGAATGACCTTCCTACACTTCAACACTCCCTACACTTCGCACACACCTTACCAACAGAAAACAAGCACTTTCATGGATAGACAACAATTCCTAGCACTCTTTCCAAGCATCACACATGCATACAACCTCACAAAGAAGAAGATATAGAGAGGAGAAGACACAAATTCGAAAATCAGTGCTCTTGATTCTCACAATGGTCAAAAGTCTCTACAAAGAGTTACAAATTGACTTATATACATGTGCCCTAAAAATGGTCCTTTCACACAAGAGACCGGAACTTTATTAACTAAAAGGCTAATTTCCTACTAATTTACAAAAGTAAGCTATAAATCTCCATGGGTATGCATCTAGAGGACTCCTCTAGTGCATTTACATCGGAAAATATATTACAAAATGACTATAATACAAGAATAAAGTGTCCGAATCAGGAAAATTTTGGGGCCCTTCTTTTTCTCTGCCTCTTTGCCCTTCTTAGCTTTGCAACAGTGTGTGCATGTTTGTGTGCTTCTCACTCACATACTTGTGTCATCACTTGGTCGAGGTCTTCATACCATCCTCATGTCTTCCCGGATTGACATTAAAGGAGGTAATACTCACTACTGAGCTACAAACACCTTGGTGTGCAGTCTCTAGTACGCTCAAATAATTGCTCTCATGAACACATTGTCCTAGGTATCCCGTCTCTTCCTCTTTTGTATAGGTTGTCTCCAATAAGTGAGTAGTCTTGAGCTTCTTCCTACTGTAGACTTCATTGTCTTGCTAAAGTCATTCCTTGAGGGAATGTTTTCGTCCTCAAGTACATCACTAAAGGTTCACTCCATTCCGCTATTCCTTGAGGAGCTTCTCCCATGGTTAATCTTGAGAGATGGTCAGCTCTAAGGTGGGTCTTCCCCTTCTTGACTACTACTTCAAAGTCGTACTCCATGAGGAATAGAAACCATCGTATCAGTCGTCTGGTATTACAAGGCTTATTGACTAAGTATAGCAATGATTGATGATTCGTGAAGAGCTTCAACTTATTTGCCAACAAGTAATGTCTGAATTTATTTACCGCATAGATCATTTCTAATCCTTCGCATTCTAAAGTGGTGTAGTTTCTTTCTGTTGCATTCAATTGCCTACTTGCGTAAGCTATAGGGAGATCTATATTGCCTTCATTCACAGGTTGTGCCAACACACATCCTATGGCATAGTTGGATGCATCCACATGTCCATGGAATGGCTTACTTCAATCTGGGGTTGTTAATATAGGTGCTGAACACAAGTATCATTTAAGTTCACTGAATGAGTTCTCACATTCATCCGTCCATTCAAAATTGTTCAAAAGAGAGTACAAGGGCTTTTCTATGATGGTGTACATATGTATAAATCATTGATAATATCCAGAATGGCCCATGAAAGCCTGTACTTCATTTACGTTCTTTGGTTTGGGTAGGTTTGCAACTACTTTTACCTTTTCTTCATCTGTCAAAATTCCATTCTTTGACACAATGTGTCCTAGAATCTTGCCTTGCTTGACCATGAAAACGCACTTTTTTGGGTTCAAGCAAACCGGTGTCGGGTCGTGAGAGATGCTCGGATGGTGGATCAAGTCATCCGCCTAAATCGTTCGGCACACACGGGGTGTCTGTAGCAAACTCAGGCTTATGAAAATAAGGGTTCTAATGACAAAACAATTTAAATTACCTAATTCTATGACTGAAACTAAGGTCTTTAAATAGTTTAAATAGCTATGGACCGTAAGGATGGGCAGCCTCGTACCTAGCAACAGCTTCCTGATATGAGATTAAAATTAGTGACTCTTCTGTTACGCGTTCCATCATGATTTCTTCTACTAAACTATCAGGTAAGCTAGAGGTTTCTGGTCTGTCTAGAGTTGGCGGAACATTTTCTATATTTTCAATAGTACTGTGCTCAGACTCGTGAACTAACTTAGAAGACATCAAAGAAAGTAATGGGAAACAATATTGTTGCAAAACTGCTTGAATAAATTAGTTGATAAGCTAATGGTTCAAATCAATAATTCTAATACAAATGGAAGGTCTAAATAAAGGGATAAATGTCTAATCAATTGGATAGTTGACTAAATGAAAATAAGGTTTAAATGGATCTTCAATCTTGCTGCTTCTCTTCACTTTACTTCATTAGCTTGAACTCATCAATGTTTCTGCAAAGAAACATTATTATATTAGTAATATTACAAAAAATTAATAAGAAACATAAAATATAATTCACACAATATTTCCATACACATGCATATGTTCATGCATACATTAAAGCATTCACATGCACTCTAATGCATACATTCCTCATGCATACTAATGAACTTTACATGCATGCTTACAAATATACTAATATATGCTAATACACTCACATACTAACACACATGCATGCTTACATTACACACACTTCTAAATACATATACATCACTTCTTTTGGAATACATATAATCATGCAAATGTAGAATTAATATGAACTAACATGCATACACACATTCATTACCTCACATGAATATGCACATACACACTTGCACTTTTGAAAACATACTTTTAATACAAAATCATATGCATATTAGCACTTAGATGTATGCATACAAACACATCCATGAGCTCTATTATGAATACAAACTCACTAAATAATTATAATAAATGTAGGTATATCTCATATATACTTCTAACTCATGCATTCATAAGTAACTAGCTAAGCCAATTAATGTTTTCATATTCTCTAAGTATTACTCCATAATAATTAACACATTAAATACCTAAAAAAAATGATTTATGCAATAAGATAACTAAATTAACTTAACAATTTAACTCTCTCTTTCTCTCTCTCTCTCTCTCTCTCTCTCTCTCTCTCTCTTTCTTTCTCTCTCTCTTTCTCTCTCTCTCTTTCTTCCCCTCTCTCTTTTTCTCTCTCTTTCTTTCTCTCTCTCTCTCTCTACGCCTTTCTCTCTCTCTCTCTTTCTTTCTCTCTCTCTCTCTCTCTCTCTCTCTCTCTCTCTCTATCTCTCTCTCTCTCTCTCTCTCTCTCTCTCTCTCTCTCTCTCTCTCTCTCTCTCTCTCTCTCTCTCTCTCTCTTTCCTTCTCTCTCCTCTCTCTCTCTCTCCTTCTCTGTCTGCACGCTGCCGCGCTGACAGAGGAGGGGAGGGAGACTCTCTCTCTCTCTCTCTCTCTCTCTCTCTCTCTCTCTCTCTCTCTCTCTCTCTCTCTCTCTCTCTCTCTCTCTCTCTCTCTCTCTCCTTCTCTGTCTGCGCGCTGCGGCGCCCAGACAGAGGAGGGGAGGGAGAGTCTCTCTCTCTCTCTCTCTCTCTCTCTCTCTCTCTCTCTCTCTCTCTCTCTTTCTCTCTCTCTCTCTCTCTCTCTCTCTCTCTCTCTCTCTCTGTGTGCTGCTGCGCGCAGTTCTGCAGGGGGAGGGAGGGAACCTCTCTCTCTCTCTCTCACTCTTTCTCTCTCCTCTGTCTCTTTCTCTCTCTCTCTCTCTCTCTCTCTTCGGTGCTGCAGCGCGCAGCGCTGAGGAGGGGGGGAGAGTCTCTCTCTCACACACATCACACACACATCACATCACACACACACCGCATACACGCGCACATACACACATCACATACACATCACACATACACACCTCATACACGTGCACACACACATATCACATACACACATACACACCTCATACACCCGCACATACACACATCACATCATACACGCGCACACACACATATCACATACACACATACACACCTCATACACCCGCACATACACACATCACATACACACACATCACATCATACACGCGCACACACACATATCACATACACACATACATCACATCATACACCCGCACATACACACATCACATACACACACTGCTGCAAGGACCCAGACCAAGCCATGGAATAGGCATGGGCATGCTTCCAGCCGGACAATCAACATCAAGATCATCATACACAGTAGTACATGATGGCTTAATATCCCGAGCACTAGGAGGGTCTAATGAGAAAGAAGGAAAAACAGAAGAAAGTAAAGAGAAGGAGAAAGTACCTGCAAAGAAACATTATGAGAAACTTGAGCTCAACACTCATTTAAATACATACACAAGTCATTTCTAAACCACTCTTTTTAGTTTTAACTTTTAATCTACAACCACACTTTAATCTCCTTACTTCCACCACACTTTCGAGTTTAACTTTTCTACTTTAATTACACTTAATTTCTACTCCTCTCTTTTCATCTTCACTAATTCTCTCCACTCTTTCTCTTAACCAACTTTTTTCACTTTAAGTGCATCTTCTATTGAGACCACTCCTTAAATCTCTTTAGTTACACAACTTATATAAGCCATTCTTTTTCCTAGCACTCATATAGTCCACTCGTTATTTATCCATTTAATTAATCATTTTAATCTAATTAGCCTACATTTCTTATTTAAATAAATCAATTAATTTAAGCTTAGTTTAAGGGTTTAATTAATTAGAACCTTAGTATTTAAATACACATATTTAATTAAAGTAATTTTTAATGACATAGTTTAATGTTTAATACATAAATATGTA
This sequence comes from Ceratopteris richardii, assembly GCA_020310875.1. Taxonomy (NCBI): domain Eukaryota; kingdom Viridiplantae; phylum Streptophyta; class Polypodiopsida; order Polypodiales; family Pteridaceae; genus Ceratopteris; species Ceratopteris richardii. Next base: position 57,194,317 of record CM035415.1, read on the forward strand.
ATTTAGATATTAATGTTTTTGAATAACATCTATGTTAACCCTTTAAATATAGTAAATCCTAGAAAACCTATTGGAAACCCATAAACCCCCCTGGGTTAGACCATTAAAATCCTTCTGAACCCTAGCTTTAACCCATTATAAATCATCTAAACCCTTAACATTAACCAAATCTTATAAACAACACATGAATTCAAGAAACCCTAGGCTGAATACCCATAATTCTTGAATGTAAAAATAGGAAATTCTCATTAAATGAGTAATTAGGGTAAACCCTAACATGAACATATGTCCTGCTTCATCCTTCATACCTGAAAACACTTTCAAAATAGTTAATCCAATTAACACAACTGATCAACAGTGATATAAAGGAGGTTTAGAATTCACCAATAAATATTTTAATTTTTTGGGTCATCAATTGGAAGATGCAAATCTTCCCGACATCCACCGCCACCAAACCTGCACATCGTCCCGATGGGCCAACTTGCAGATTAAGGGAAGCAGCATTTTCAATGATTATCCTGAAATTAAATCATAGAACAACATCAATTCTTTTTTAAATATATTATTATCTTTATCAAATTTTAAATCTTTTCAACATGCACATGAAGTTTATTTCAATTACATCTGGCAATGAAAACATATTAAAGTATAAAGGTAAACTATTAACCTTTTCAGTCAACAAACATTAGTTTACATTTTACCCATTTATAAACTATGTAAAGATTAGTATAAAACAGAATTCATTTTCATTCATTCAAATGCAGGTTTCGTCATATATATGCATTCACATATGAGCAATCAAGCATGCCAAAGAAATCTACTAAATCTACTTGGACAGATAGCCGCCTTGTATGCCCAATTTTAATCACTAGATGTGTTTTTTTTACAACTAGTTTTCTTCATATAAATATGATGTAAACTTCATATCCATAATAAATGTAAATACCTTTTTGGGGTGGAAGAAGGTATAACTTCCATGTCAATATTCTTTTTTTTTTTTCGCTACTTTTTTGTTTTAAAGGGGAAAGGCTTAACCCCTTAATCCGAGCTAAGGATCTAGCTGCATGGACAAGAAAGATCTAGGTTTTCACAGACATGAATCATGCAACAATATGCTCCTACACATATACAACTACTTTCGTTATCTAAATGAACTACAAATCCTTCTATTTTTAACAAATCTCACTTAATCTATAAACATAGAAATATAAATTATGTCTATTTTCCTAATATGGTTAAATAGAGTCCTTTATAAATTAATATTCTTCATTCCAGATTTTATCAATTAGTTTTATATGAATGCAAATAAAATACGTAAAACAAAATTTTAAGACAAAGAAAAATACGACCTAAAATCAATTTTATCTTCAATCTGCTTCATCTTCAATCTGCTCTCTTTAAATTTATCAGAACTTTTGGCATAACATCTTCAATTGCTTTGATCAATGCATCTTCAGAACCTGTAATCACTTATAAAATAGAAGCTACAAAACAAGTAATCTTCATTATCATTTATCTTGCAAATATAAATTCATATATTCTATCAGATTCATCTTCATCATGTCACAAATTTCATCATAAGAAATTCATAGTGGTTATAATTATCATAAATAATGCATTCTTAATTTTTTTAAATAGGTTTTTCAACCTATGAAGCAAAGTTCATAAAATTTAGGAAAAATCAAAATGTTCAAAGTTTTTTTTTTAACTTGTATCTTTATGAATGAGCATCATTTTTTTTTTATATATCAATGAAAAATTCATATCTGGATTATAAAAGTTCCTCTTACTCATCATATGGTATATCAATAAAATCATCCTCATATTGTAACATTTTTTTCATGTTCTTCATATTTATCATGATCATATTTATATCATATATATTTCTTTCTTTTAAAAGTATATCATCATAATTGTTGTAAACAAAGATCATTTTGTGCAAAATATTCATCATAATAATATTCTTCATAATCGTTCTTCATAATAGATTTCTTCTTATTTGTGAAAGAAAAAAAATCATAAATTTATCATAAGTTTAGGAAATGACAAGCATATTGATCAAAATCATTTGCAAGCATAATTACAAACATGTTTTCGTTTAATTTGAAACAAACTTTGTGTTTTCATATTTTAGAATTCTTTTGATTAAACAAATCGTAATGTAAAATTAATCATAAGTTTGTAATTAGCTTTTCAAACATTAAAACTAAACAATTTAGGTATATGTTTCTCAATTTTTAGGAAAACAGCATATATGCAGCAAGCAAAAATCAAAATTTGAAATGTTTTATCTTCAATAAACAATTCCATCACAATAAAACTATTCACTTAAATTCTTCTCCTTTTTCTTACCTTTAGATGAGTTTTTGATATTATTTTCAATCTTCCATATGGCTTTTTGTACCCATTTTCCCATATTCTTGTCATGTTCTGATTGAAGTTGAAGATTTTCGTCTTCAGATGTTTGTACTATTCTTTCATCATTTTTATTTTGATCACATTTATTGTCAATTTCTATGACTTTAGGTTCTGTTTTAACCGCCTGTATATCTATATTTCCATCAATTGATTGTTCATTTTCATCATCTTTTATCTTTACATCTTCTTCTTTCTTAAACTTTTTCAATGTATCTTGATCCTTAGATTTAATCTAAAGATCAATATTATTCATAGATTTAGGTTTAATAAGGTTTTGATCATTGTCCAAACATTCACATTTAGGCACAATCTTGGTGTTCATAGAATGTAATTGACATACATTGCTTTTCTCCTTATGACTCTTAGGTTTCCATTGTTTTTGAAGTTTGGTTTTAGGACTAAATTTTTCTTGGTCAAAATAGTCTATCATTCCTCCTCTACCTAAGTTTAATCTCAATGGTAGATGCGTTTGATAATCACATATTTTCTGTTCACTTTCTAATACCAATTGTTGGCTACATGCTTTCTCATAGGCCATACAATTCCCATAAGTATGACCTAGTTGGTCACACCAGAAGCATCTTACAGTTCTCTTCGGTCTTTGATATAAAGCCTTAGGATCAACTTTTCTATGATCGGGTAAAGGATTTTGGTCAATAGAATACATAGATCTACTTTGAACTCGTACTTGATATCTATCTTTGCATTCACATGTAGCACTTTCGTGTATTTGATTGTTTAACCTTTCAATGTTCTCCTTTAAACTTGCAATTTCATGACCAATCGTTTTGAATGATGAAATTTCTTTTACATAATTTGCTATTGTTTCCATATTTTCATTCAAATTTGAGAGTTCATAATGAAGAATTCCTTCTAAATTCCTAAACTCGTGATCAAATTGAGTATCTATTGACTTAAGATTTGCATTAAAATCAGATACTACTGTAGTTAAGATTGAAAGAAACGAGTTTAAGGACTCAAACTTGGAATTAAGCTTTAAATCTATAGATGAAATTAATCGTGCTTCCATATCATGCAGAAGATTCTCTACATTAGATGTCATTTTCATTTAATTATGTGCAAGCAAAAAGAATCCAAATATAAATACCTGGAATCTGAATCGAAGAAGAGGCTTAAAGAGTGACTTGTGTATAAGTTTATACAATTTTTTAATAGAATCAAAATCTAATACATCAGTTGCTAATGGATGATTGTGCAAACGTTCTTGTCGATGAAAAGGGGTGGCGAGATGAGGATAGCTACTTGCCACTCTTCGTGGAGGCGCTCAGTTCCCTAGGGAACAGCCCTCAACACCTAGAAGAGTGCAAGGATTCAAAGACAAAGCCACTGCTCCCACGGATGAAGAAGCTTCTGAGCTGCAAGGCCGTTTGTTCACGTCGGGTTCACCAATGTCAGCTCGTGAGAGATGCTCGGATGGTGGATCAAGTCATCCGCCTAAATCGTTTGGCACACGCGGGGTGTCTGTAGCAAACTCAGGCTTATGAAAATAAGGGTTCTAATGACAAAACAATTTAAATTACCTAATTCTATGACTGAAACTAAGGTCTTTAAATAGTTTAAATAGCTATGGACCGTAAGGATGGGCAGCCTCGTACCTAGCACCAGCTTCCTGATATGAGATTAAAATTAGTGACTCTTCTGTTACGCGTTCCATCATGATTTCTTCTACTAAACTATCAGGTAAGCTAGAGGTTTCTGGTCTGTCTAGAGTTGGCGGAACATTTTCTATATTTTCAATAGTACTGTGCTCAGACTCGTGAACTAACTTAGAAGACATCAAAGAAAGTAATGGGAAACAATATTGTTGCAAAATTGCTTGAATAAATTAGTTGATAAGCTAATGGTTCAAATCAATAATTCTAATACAAATGGAAGGTCTAAATAAAGGGATAAATGTCTAATCAATTGGATAATTGACTAAATGAAAATAAGGTTTAAATGGATCTTCAATCTTGCTGCTTCTCTTCACTTTACTTCATTAGCTTGAACTCATCAATGTTTCTGCAAAGAAACATTATTATATTAGTAATATTACAAAAAATTAATAAGAAACATAAAATATAATTCACACAATATTTCCATACACATGCATATGTTCATGCATACATTAAAGCATTCACATGCACTCTAATGCATACATTCCTCATGCATACTAATGAACTTTACATGCATTCTTACAAATATACTAATATATGCTAATACACTCACATACTAGCACACATGCATGCTTACATTACACACACTTCTAAATACATATACATCACTTCTTTTGGAATACATATAATCATGCAAATGTAGAATTAATATGAACTAACATGCATACACACGTTCATTACCTCACATGAATATGCACATACACACTTGCACTTTTGAAAACATACTTCTAATACAAAATCATATGCATATTAGCACTTAGATGTATGCATACAAACACATCCATGAGCTCTATTATGAATACAAACTCACTAAATAATTATAATAAATGTAGGTATATCTCATATATACTTCTAACTCATGCATTCATAAGTAACTAGCTAAGCCAATTAATGTTTTCATATTCTCTAAGTATTACTCCATAATAATTAACACATTAAATACCTAAAAAAAATGATTTATGCAATAAGATAACTAAATTAACTTAACAATTTAACTCTCTCTTTCTCTCTCTCTCTCTCTCTCTCTCTCTCTCTCTCTTTCTTTCTCTCTCTCTCTTTCTTCCCCTCTCTCTTTTTCTCTCTCTTTCTTTCTCTCTCTCTCTCTGTGCCTTTCTCTCTCTCTCTCTTTCTCTCTCTCTCTCTCTCTCTCTCTCTCTCTCTCTCTCTCTCTCTCTCTCTCTCTCTCTCTCCTTCTCTCTCCTCTCTCTCTCTCCTTCTCTGTCTGTGCGATGCCGCGCTGACAGAGGAGGGGAGGGAGAGTCTCTCTCTCTCTCTCTCTCTCTCTCTCTCTCTCTCTCTCTCTCTCTCTCTCTCTCTCTCTCTCTCTCTCTCTCTCTCTCTCTCCTTCTCTGTCTGCGCGCTGCCGCGCTCAGACAGAGGAGGGGAGGGAGAGTCTCTCTCTCTCTCTCTCTCTCTTTCTCTCTCTCTCTCTCTCTCTCTCTCTCTCTCTCTCTCTCTCTCCTTCTCTCTCCTCTCTCTCTCTCTCCTTCTCTCTCTCTCTCTCTCTCTCTCTCTCTCTCTCTCTCTCTCTCTCTCTCTCTCTCTCTCTCTCTCTCTCTCTCTCTCTCTCTCTCTGCGTGCTGCCGCGCGCAGTTCTGCAGGGGGAGGGAGGGAACCTCTCTCTCTCTCTCTCACTCTTTCTCTCTCCTCTGTCTCTTTCTCTCTCTCTCTCTTCGGTGCTGTAGCGCGCAGCGTTGAGGAGGGGGGGAGAGTCTCTCTCTCACACACATCACACACACATCACATCACACACACACACACCTCATACACGCGCACATACACACATCACATACACATCACACATACACACCTCATACACGCGCACACACACATATCACATACACACCTCATACACCCGCACATACACACATCACATACACACACATCACATCATACACGCGCACACACACATATCACATACACACATACACACCTCATACACCCGCACATACACACATCACATACACACACATCACATCATACATGCGCACACACACATATCACATACACACATACATCACATCATACACCCGCACATACACACATCACATGCACACACTGCTGCAAGGACCCAGACCAAGCCATGGAATAGGCATGGGCATGCTTCCAGCCGGACAATCAACATCAAGATCATCATACACAGCAGTACATGATGGCTTAATATCCCGAGCACTAGGAGGGTCTAATGAGAAAGAAGGAAAAACAGAAGAAAGTAAAGAGCAGGAGAAAGTACCTGCAAAGAAACATTATGAGAAACTTGAGCTCAACACTCATTTAAATACATACACAAGTCATTTCTAAACCACTCTTTTTAGTTTTAACTTTTAATCTACAACCACACTTTAATCTCCTTACTTCCACCACACTTTCCAGTTTAACTTTTCTACTTTAATTACACTTATTTTCTACTCCTCTCTTTTCATCTTCACTAATTCTCTCCACTCTTTCTCTTAACCAACTTTTTTCACTTTAAATGCATCCTCTATTGAGACCACTCCTTAAATCTCTTTAGTTACACAACTTATATAAGCCATTCTTTTTCCTAGCACTCATATAGTCCACTAGTTATTTATCCATTTAATTAATCATTTTAATCTAATTAGCCTACATTTCTTATTTAAATAAATCAATTAATTTAAGCTTAGTTTAAGGGTTTAATTAATTAGAACCTTAGTATTTAAATACACATATTTAATTAAAGTAATTTTTAATGACATAGTTTAATGTTTAATACATAAATATGTAATTTAGATATTAATGTTTTTGAGTAACATCTATGTTAACCCTTTAAATATAGTAAATCCTAGAAATCCTATTGGAAATCCATAAACCCCCCTGGGTTAGACCATTAAAATCCTTCTGAACCCTAGCTTTAACCCATTATAAATCATCTAAACCCTTAACATTAACCAAATCTTATAAACAACACATGAATTCAAGAAACCCTAGGCTGAATACCCATAATTCTTGAATGTAAAAATAGGAAATTCTCATTAAATGAGTAATTAGGATAAACCCTAACATGAACATATGTCCTGCTTCATCCTTCATACCTGAAAACACTTTCAAAATAGTTAATCCAATTAACACAACTGATCAACAGTGATATAAAAGAGGTTTAGAATTCACCAATAAATATTTTAATTTTTCGGGTCATCAATTGGAAGATGCAAATCTTCCCGACACCGGATATTCTTGACATTTGTCAAATACTTACCTTAATTTAGGGATATGAGTCTGCCTCATATTAGCATCACAAAAAATGCAAAGATGCCCCATTCTATGGAAAAAGCCGTCTTATCCTGATCTTCAAGAGCAATGGCTACTTGATTATAGCCTGAGAAACCATCAAGAAAGCTGTAAACTTCCTTGCTTGAAACTCTTTCCAATAAGTGTTCCATGATAGGAAGAGGATAACTGTCTCTAATCATGGCGGCATTAACTTTTTTAAGGTTAATACACACGTGCAATTTTCCATTTTTCTTTGGCACAACCACAATGGGGTATACAAATTTGGTATGTTCAATTTCGTAAATGAATCTTCCTTCTATCAACGATCTATTTCTTCTTTAATCTTAGCAGCATAGTTATCATTGTATGTGTATGGTTTCTGTTTTGAAGGTTTGGCATCAGGAGTCAAGGATTCTATGGGAGAATATATATGGGTCTACTCCTTTCAAGTCTTTGTAACTCCAAGCGAACACATCTCTATATTCACACATAGGGAAATTAACTCTTCTTCTTCTTCATTCGTCAAATCATGCCCTATGTATGTACATTTTTCTTCTTCTCCTTCTATGGTAACTATGAATCTTTTGGCTTTCTCTCGATTATCATATACCTCTCCAACGTCAGCTTTTCTTTAAGGCATTCATACCATGATTCCTCTAACTTCTATTTCATACTTCTTGAAGTTCTTAGGTACTTCCATGAGTGTTTCTTCTTCTTCTGTCTTAGGTGATTTCTTTCTCTTCTTTTGCTTACTTTCTGTATCTTTTGTGAGTGAATCGGGTTGTTCAATTTGATTTTCCTTTTCCATTTCAGTGGTTTTGACTTCTACAAAATAAAGACATTCCTCTTCTGTGGAACAGAAGGGTTCCATGATGATGGATTCTAAATCTTCATCACAACTCTCGTCAGATTCTTGGGTCACTTCCATGCACTCTTCTAGGATAAAGTCTTCCTCAACAAGTTCAATCATAAAGATGGAAATATCACATCCGTCCTCATCACAATGAGGGGTCCATTGTTCTTCCTTTACCACTATGTCCATCGTAGCTAAGAATTCTACCCAACCATGAGGCTCGAATTCCTCATCTAGAAATACTATAGGTGCATACGTTGGGTGTTGAAGAGTTTGTGGATGTCGTTTTGAATCTAAGGTCCTAGCTTCAAATAGTTCTTCCTCTTGTCTTGCTACTTTACACATCCATAGATGAGTATCCTTGTGCAACCATGAGGGGTCTGCTTCTAATGAGTGTGTCGACTCTCTTTCTTCTTGTGTCTTATGGATGGTGTTCCATTGTATTGGGGGTACATCTCTATGGGAATAGTCTTTAAGATTGACTTTGGTGGTTACTCCTAAATGTTGCAAGTACAACGAATTAGTTCCCCAATCTTGTACGATTTGCAACTGATGCATGAATGGTTGTCCTAAAATCATCTTGTAAGCATGATTTTTCCCAAAATCACAAATGGCAAAAGTATGCTCAAACTCTACACCACAAGTGGAGAGAGATATGTCTGTTGGGTGTGGAAACTGGCTTGCAATCCTCAAAGTCAAAATGCTGAAGTAGTTTTTCAACATACTTTGCTTGATGCATAAGAATTCCCCCCTCAACGGATACAAACTGGATGCCAAGATAGTAGCTCAAAAGACCAAGATAAGTGACATCAAAAGTATGCTGCAAATCAGCCATAAGAATGTCAAGTTTTGCATCACATGACCCAGTCAAGAGTATGTCATTGGCATAAAGAACAAGCACTATAAGATCAACCCCATTTTTGCATACATAGAGTGTGCTTTCAATTAGACTACATGTGAAGCCAAGAGCAATCAAGTGCTTATGGATTTTGTCATACCATGCACGTGGAGCTTGCTTGAGACCATACAAGGCTTTATGCAAGCGACAAATCATATGGTCTTTCCCTTTCACAGCAAATCCAGGAGGTTGCTTCACATAAACCTTTTCTTGCAAATCACCATTCAAGAAGGCTGTTTCTATGTCCAACTAATGCACTTTCCAACCTCGATGGGAAGCCAATGCAACCACGGTACGAATGGTAGTCATGCGTGAAGTAGGTGCAAAAGTTTACTCGTAGTCAATGCCATATTGTTGCACATATCCTTTGACAACCAATCTAGCTTTGTAGCGATCAATGCTACCATCTGATTTTCTCTTAATCTTATAAACCCACTTTGTACCAATGGCATTCTTCCCTTTTGGAAATTCACATAACTCCCAAGTACCATTCCTATGTATGGAATCCATTTCTGATTGCATAGCGCTCATCCATTGTGGATCATCACATGCATCTTCAAAAGAGAGTGCCTCTTCATTACATGATGTAGCAATAAGAGAATAATCCACAAAATTACTTGATGCATGGTGAGAGCTTGATCTTGTTCTACCAAGTAAAGGTGCACTCAATTTGCTTTCCTCCAAAGTTTGTTTCAACCACTTTGGCATAGATTTTGCACTCTTGATAGACATGCGTTCATTATGTAATACATCTTCATATGTACATCATGCGTGGGCTAAATTTCATGCTCATTTTCAGCCATATTTTGACGCAAATGTTCAACCATATGTGGCTGGAAATTTCCAATAGTTTTGATAATTTTTTGCTGAACTTTTTTAGCCATGTTTGGCTGGAAATTCTCTACATTTTCAGCACTATTTGGCTCGAATTTTTCAGCCCTTTGAACCTCAGTTGGCTGGTCTACGTTGCCATAGTCAACTGCACCATTTTGGAACAAAGGCATGAGTGTATCAAACACATCTTGTGAGCTAACTATTGGCTATTTTTTGCATTCAAGTAGAGGGAAAACTGAATTTTTAGCAAATACCACATCTCGACTCACAATAATTGTGTTCATCAATGGATGGTACAAATGATATGCCTTACTTTCAGCACTATAACCAAGAAATATACATTTCTTTGCCTTGTCATCAAGTTTGTGACGTTGTTGTGATGGCACAAGAGCATATGCCAAACACACGCATATGACTAACCATAGGCTTATGACCATTCCAAGCCTCATAAGGAGTGATGACTCTTAATGCTTTTGTAGGGCAATGATTCAACACATAATTTTCACACATTAGCGCTTCCATCCAAAACTTATAACGAAGATGCTTTCCTTTAACCATACATCGTGCCATTTCAAGTAGAGTTCTATTTTTATGCTCGGCAACACCATTTTTCTTAGGTTTATATGGCACCGTACATTGGTGTGAAATACCTCTTTCACGAAGAAAAGCACTAAACTCATGTGACATGTATTCACCACCATGATCAGTGCGTAGAGTCAAAAGCTTTTGTGAAGAAAAATTTTTAGCCAGAGCAAAAAATGCTTTGAAGCAAAAAAATACCTCATTCTTTGCTTTTATAGGATACACCCATGTATGACGAGTAGCATCATCAATGAAGGTAACAAAATATACATGCTGCCCAAAAGATGGAGTCTTGACGGGACCACATACATCACTATGAACAAGCTGCAATTTTCTTATACTGTGTGTGTGACTATCTTTTGGAAAAGAAGCATGATGCATTTTTCTAAGAAGGAAACCTTCACATACATGCTTTTCAATGGACTCAAGTGTAGGCAAGCCAATAACCATGTCCTTCTTTTGCAAGTAGAGCAAACTATTGAAGTTCAAGTGACCAAAACGAGCATGCCAAAGCTCTATTTCAGCCATGGAAGAAGTATGAGCAACCAAGGCATTCGAGGCAGCCCTCTTGTATGTATCCATGCGATACAAACCATTACATAATGTACCGGACATCACGATAACATCGCCATTGTTGAAATCATGAACCATACACTTATCATCAACAACGTGTACATGAAGTCCAGCTTTGGCAATCAATGGAACTGAAATTAAGTTCTTCTTGATACCGGGCATATACAATGCATTTTTCAAGAGAATCACACCTCCATTTGTAGCCGTAAGCTCAATTTCTCCTACTCCAATGATAGAATAAGAGGCATTGTTTGCACACACCACATGTCCTCCTTTGGGTGCATCTTTCAAAGAGGCAAAAAATCTTTTGCATGATGTTATGTGCTTTGAAGCACCACTATCAAAGAACCAATCGGAAGCACTTGCGGGTCTCCAATCTACATCTACCACTATGTTCCAAAGTTGTTTAGCAACAAGAACATGCTTCATCATGTAAGACCAAATCAGATAGTTGGTCCCATCAAGCTTATCTTCAGCTTGAAACATGCCAAACAAGTCATTGTTGCCCGCCATTTCACTAAGGAACAAGAATGTGACAAATCCTTTACTTCGACGAAAGCCAAAATGAATGCTAAAATTTCAGCTCACAAACTGTCACTCTGATGGCAATTTTGACTGCATGAATGGCTTTGAAATGGGGGTAAAACCCCAACGCGCCTGATGGAAATGTTTCTTGGCTGCTGAAATTCATAGTTCTATGCTCCGAAGTCGATTTGCACTGTTAAAGTGCGCACGCGCTGCGACAAAAAAAACCGAAACTTGAGAAGAAGTTGAACCTGCCCTGATACCACTGTTGGGTGTGGAAACTAGCTTGCAATCCTCAAAGTCAAAACGCTGATGTAATTTTTCAACATACTTTGCTTGATGCATAAGAATGCCTTCTAGTAAGCCTAAGGGTTTTTCTATATGTCCATCAGCCATTTGTAGCTTCATCCTTGTGGGTCTCAATGCTGGCTTACCCCAATATTTCCACTAAGCAATGATAGTGATGGCTACTCTGGCACCTAAATCTAGGATGGCTTTGGTAGTGTGGCCCTTGTGGGTTATTGGAAGATAAGTATTACCTTCCTCTTCCTCACTCACATCTCCAATTTATTCCACTGGTATTTCTAATACCTTCTTGTGTGATCCTATCTGGTAATGAGCAGTAGCGATCTCCGAGAATTGTTTTGTTGTGTGCTTCCACAACTCTGGTTTAACCTTCAACAACTCCTTTAGAGTGAGTGGCACTAGACTTTGGTATTCTTGATCATTTTTGTGTTCCTAGGATTTACTGATTCTTCATTCCTCACTATTATCCTGGGTGCTCTCATGCTAATAGACTTGGCTTCCCAAGGTCTTGTGAACTAAGGTAATTCTTGCAAAGAATTTGATTCAAAATTTGACTGTTCACTCAGTTGCTCATCCTCTTCATCGTCATAGATAGAGGGTATGTCTTGGGGAAATTGTTCTTGCAAGTCCTCTATCTCTTGAATAGGAGGATGGGTTTCTAGCTCACATCTCCACTTCTCTTCTTGGATTTCTCATAGAAATCCTGGTGAATACTTGTGTATGGAAGACAAGTTGTCTTCAGCTTCAATATTTGTTACATGAGATAGGGATGGTACATTCCTTTCCTGTGTCTCAAAAATAATAGGGTTCCTGTGCAGATTCTTCTTCTCGTTGCTATTGATCAAATATTCTAACCTCTCCAGTAGTCCTTGAAAGTGTAATTTAGGTTTTGCCATGTTGTTCCAATTAATATAATGAGATGCTTCGAACATAGCTTGTGCTAATTGTACCATCTTCATGCAAAGTTTAGTTCTCTCAATCTCTAAGTCTGCTCTTGGGTAGTTCTTACTCATTCTAGTAGGGGTCCTTCTTTTAGTCTCGTTTGGTATGCACAAAACATCATGTCTAGATTTTCAGGTATAGGTTCCATTAGAAGTGATCCTGATCTCTAAGCTAGGTTCTCCTGATTAGATTCTTGTGAAGTCAATTCTAGGATTTTGGCTCTAGATTCCTTGAGACTTCCTTCTAGTTCGATTATTTCCTTGCTCCAGTTTCTCTTGATTCTCTCTCCAGAATCCTTCTAAGATTTCTTCTTTTTACTACTAGATTCTCCAACTTCACTAGTTCTTACTACTTTTTAAAGATTAGACTTTTGATTCTATAATAGCGCTTGGGATCTTGTTATCACTTGGATAGGCATGTATGTTAGGTTGGATCCATCTAAGTTATGTACAATACCTATCACCTTAATGGGTGTTACTTTTGAGGCATTAGCAGGGTTCTTAGGAGAGTCTCTTATAACATGCTTTTTACCACACTCGGCACAAAAACCTTGAATGTTATAGTATTGTGGCTGTCCTGCTATCGGAGGATGTGGGCAATCCTTTATGAAATGATGTCCTTGGCACCTAAAGCATGGTCCTCTAGGGCCCTGTGGTCTTTGCTGTCTTAACTAGGGTCACGGATTAGGGTTAAGTTGTGAATTAACGAAGAAGTGTCATGTCTGATTCCACTTTTAGATAATTATATGATGAGTGACTCTAACAAGTGATGAATATCCCTAAACTACCTTTGTTGCAATGGTTGGAACCAAGTTAAATCCGTGTTCTTTAATGTTAGTCCAAACGCATTTTATTGCATGAACATGTCTTCTACTTGCTGTGCTTGTAGCACTTGCTTAAATTCCGCAACATGGTCATAGGGATCTCTTGTCCCATCAAAGTAGTTCTTCATCGACTTTACTAATTGAGTGGGTCTTAGTATCTTGGGGTGTTCACGTGGTCTAGGTAGAGGAAAATCATCTCTACCACCTGGTATCCTTGGATCCCTTTGTCTTTCCAATCTATCAGTGTCCATGGTTGGTCTATCTCTCCCTATATGATGAGTAAAACTTAATTCCGCTCTTTCTTTGTTCTTCTCTCTTTGGGTACCATGGGCTGAGGATGTCCTAGCCCCATGATGGCTCGTGTTTATATTTGCTCAAGATGGGGGGGAATACTACCTGGCCTCTCCATGTGTAGGCATGTCTCCCATGATCTAGCACTACAAATATTATCTCTGAGGTATTGTTCAAATATACTACCTTTCTAGGTGTTTTTGGGTCCTTGAATTCGTAAATCATAGTGGAAAATACCTCACTAGGTTGTTCCATTCTGTACCTCCAAAACGCTGCATCTGTGTCTGTGTTCAAGAACAATTCTATACTTCTATTATCCGAAGGGATCTAATCTGGGTGTAATACTCTTGTCAGTACAGATTTCCCTCTGGGTGTTGTGGGTTCTTCTCTTAGTGGTTTTTTTCCTTGGGTTCTTGCTTCCGTATCTGGACTTACTATACCAAACTCATTGGTATGATTTGGTTGAGTACTTATGATGTATATTTTTCCTGCTTTGTCTATGTATGCATCTCTCTCAAATTTCACCACTAGACGTTCCAATCCAATGGGTTGGTTAGGGTTATGCAACTACACTACTGATCTTTGCAAACCATCCTCATAGATGTGAGCACCTAGTTGTTTGGTTTAGATGTATTCTAATTAGGTTCTATAGGGTCCTTCGGGTCTTTCCAAATATGCTACGTTTAACCTCCTTCTAGTCTTTCCGTGCTAAAGGCCATTTCTGATGCACTGGTATCTGAGCCCAACTTCTAAGGATAACTATTCAATTGTTGAGCCCACAAATGTGTAGTAGTTCCCACACTTGCTTTTGATGATCTCAGGCTTCATCGATCAGACTTACCTATATGCATGCCCGATCTAAGGTTCATGAATTTACTTCCTAAATCACTTAATACACACTTTGGTTGTCAATGTTTCTTTGTTCTTAATCGCCTTTTTTTGTTTTTAATTCCTTCATATTCTTGTCTTGTCTCAATGTATACATCAGGAGTCGACTTTCTATTGTACTTTTGAGTTCTCGCTTCGTCAAACTTAAGTTGTTTCCTTTAGGTTTTCTCGTATAGCACACTTTTATCTATCTTGGACTTGAAAAATTAAGTCTCTTGGACTTGATGCATTCCTATCATCATCCTAATTTAATCCACAATGCTAGATGTTTAGCCTAAGCTAATAATTGACTGAGGGGGTTGAGTATTCTTCCAACTATGTTGCTTTGAGAAAAATGAACCGCCTGGCTCCCCATAACTTCCTTGTAGTCCACCTTCATATGCTTCCTCATCGTCTGTGCCTTTGGCTACTGCCAACACTGAGTATAGTGGGAAAGCTTTCAAAAGACTCTAGTAATCCTTTCAACAATGTAGAGATGAGTGATGTAATTAGAATTATCTCATCCATGTTTACCAATTGCTTCTTCAAGTCCTTGATGTGTAACATAGACACATCCATAAACTCATTTTCAGCCATACATACATCCTCACGTACGCAAAACATGCTTCATTACACATGGCATAAAAAGAAGCAAGAGTATCCTATGCATGTCTTGATGTAGAACATGACCAAATGTGTGGCGCTATATGATGCTTTATAGAAAGCACAATCAATGCATGAGCTTGAGCATCTTTTCCATCACATCTAAGTTGCTCTTGTGTAGATGGAGAAGGAGTAACCACTATGTTTGAAGTAGAAGCTCCATCTCTGATAGTCAATTGTGAAGTAGAAGAACCTCTTAGTATTTGATCTACATCTACCATTATGTTCCTTAGTTGTATTGCAACAAGAACATGTTTCATCATGTAAGACCACATTTGATAGTTGGTACCATCAAGCTCATCTTCAGCTTGAATAATGCCAAAAAAATCATTGTTGCTTGCTATTTGAGTAAAGACCAAGGACGTGATAGTATCTTTACTTCAATGAAAGTTGAAATGAATGCTGAAATTTTATCTTACAATCCGCCACTCTGGTGATAGTTCTAATTGGATAATGGCCTCAAAATCATAGTTCTATGCTCCAAAGTTGGTTTTAACTATTAAGCGTGTGTGCACCAGGACACAAAAAATTGAAAATTGGGAGGGAGTTGAACCTGTTATGATACCACTGTTGGGTGTGTGTAGAAGTGTGAGAGGTACACAAGAAGCACACACAAGGATCACAGTCATATCCCTACATACAAAGTACCAATACATATGAGAGTATCATGTATGTGGTAACATGGAGAAAAAGCCTCTAGCAAGCACTAGAGTAAAAAGTGGCCATGTATAGGGAAAATGTTCACATCAAATCTACTCGAGGAACACATAAGTGTAACAATTACTGCCAAATTTACATGCTTTTTTTGACTCAATTGGGTTGGTTGCTATGAAACTCGTGTCCACCAATGGTTTTTGCATCATGCTTCATATCTCATGCATATCTTGGTTGAGCAAGAAGTAGCCTACTATGGCTACTTCTAGTTATGAATCTTAGTATAGGGCATCTTTCATAGTGACTATTGAGTGTGTGTCGCTCAGACCCCTCGTCTCATTTGGGTGTTGGTCAGTGTTCTGTCATCACCATCTTCACTCATAGCTAGAGTACCCTGGTAGTTGGAAGGAACCCTCTCTTCCATGCGCACACAAATCACATTGAGGTGCACTATCATTTTGTCAGGGAGAGGTTCTCTGCTAAGAGAGATCAACTTGGCATATATGCCTGCACATGATATCATTGTAGAACTTTTCAAAAAGGCTCTACCTAGGGAGAATTTTGAAGCTTTCCACAAAGCTTTGGGCTTACTTCCTTTTGTGGATTGATCTCTTTCCACACAACTTGGCACTTCCTTATACATGAGCTCCAAATGCTTGTTCACCATATCACTCCTAGGGGGAATCTGTTGATATATTTTAGTAGTGTTGTGTGTGAACACATTTAGGATCACTGAGGCACTTTTTTCCCTCTTTAGGAGGTTTATTACCCCCGCTTGTATATAATCCTATATCGCTAATGGATTACTTATCTTTGTACATTCAATTGGTAATGAATCCAGTGTTGTGTTGTGCTCCAAGCTTCTTCTTCTTCTTCATTGTGTTGTTTGCATCCTTTCACAAACCTTAAACTCCAACAAATACAAACATACCACTTTTGTTTTCACCTTGTAATAGACAATGCTCTTTATTAAGTGTGAGGATTGGGCACTAATCTTTCTTAAAAATGAGTTTACCATCTAATAAGTGAGTAGAAATGGACAAAAATTTGTCTTCATGTCTAAAACATAAAGAACATTAGGAATTGTGAAATTTCATGTCCTCTTCACTTAATTAACTTCTCTAACACCTACAACATCTAAATCATGACCATCTGCCATGGTCACCCTTCTATGCATAGAGTTGGTAAGGGAAGAAAAAGCCTTCTTGCAACATGTTATGTGCTTAGTAGCTCCAAAATAAATAATCTAAGGATTTTTTGAGAGAGAATTTAATGTGGCTTGATCAAAAGCTATTTCTTCAATACCATCACATGCATAAGATTCTTCATTTCACGACTTAGGTTCTGAACCATATTCAACATTATTATTTGATGTTGTTTTCTTCTTATTGAAAAAAACCTTTCTAAATTATGCTATAAAATGATCTAGTTTCTTGCAATAATGGCATATACCTTTATTTGAGGTGGATCTAGTGCAAGTAGACTTCTCTTTGGGTGTGGAAGTACTTGAAGTGGATGTGGAAGAAGATGTAGAAGAAGACTTTGAAGTAGAAGACTTACTTTGATTTTTGCTTTACTGATTCTTCATCTCCTTCTTTGTAGTCTCCTTCTTCTTCTTTCCTCTAGATGATGATACCATGGCTTCATAATTATCTTCTTGTTGTTCTTCATCTTGAATTTTGGGCATATACAGTCGCCTACAAAACAATGCTAGGAAACTCTATATTGCCTATAGAAATTCTCATTCCTACACTCAGAATTGTAGAGACATACAAGTGGATTGGTCATGCACTATCCAACCTTATGGAGTTACTAGAACAATTAGAGGAAATTTAATTGAGATTCCCAACAAGTATTTACACTACAAAAAGATGACATAAAGCTTACTATGATGCACATATTAACGGTAATTTTTTACAAGGAGAAGATTATGTTTGTGTATATATTGAAACAAGATGCCAAAAAGCTTCAAAAAATAGGCCCCACTATTTCTAATCAACAAAATCTCTATTGGAGGTGAGTTCTAGTTAGCAACTTTGGAAGGTGATATTTTTCTTAACTACATTAGTGGATGTTGTGTACACAAAAAGAAGCAAGGCAAAGGATTCTTTGACATAAGCAACTAATGTAAGGGCTTTTTGACCCTTTGCAATTAAACTCTCGTTTTAGGAAGGAGTTATGTAGCCTTGTGAGCTCCATATAGCACCTTAAACTTACTTGTTTTATATTCTCCCCTCCTGCAAACTATAGTGCTTGATGAGGGCTTTGAAACAAGCTAAGGCATGCATCAACAGACAAGTATTCAGGGAGTTACAAGCATTTTAGTGATTCAGCATGTTGGAAGCATCAAATAGCAATGCACGTTTGGAAACATTGAATAGCATACATCATTCAATGCATTAGACAACAAGATCTTGGAAGCATTAGGTTGCACACATCCATGAATGCATTGGATAGAAAGTGCTTGAAAGGATCAATAATGGTACTTGGGATTTGGTACCTTTGCCAAATGGCATAAAATTTATCGTGTAAATGGGTATATAAGTTGACATTTACATCAGATAATGCTTCTCCAAAGTATAAAAATGAGCTCCTTGCAAAGGGTTTTAAGCAACAACATGGTGTGGATTTTGAGGAAACCTTTTCTTCCATAATCAAGATAACTACACTATGCAAGTTTCTTGGATTAGTTGCAATGGAGGACTTACGGTTGGTCCAAATGCATGTGCAAATTGGTTTCTTGCACGTAGATCTTACAAAAGAGATCTATATGGAACCACCAAAGGGATACGCAGTTCCTCAAAAAGAGCCTCTAGTTTGTAAGTTAACTAAAAGCTTATAGGGAATTAAACAGTCCCCCAGACAATGGTATAGAAAGTTTGGTGTTTTTATGGTCTCAAGGTTATTCTCCAAGCAATGAGGATCATTGTCTCTACATTAAGAGATACTCAAATGGAATCTTGATATGCTTGATACTTTATGTTCATGATATTTTGATTGTTGGGAAGTCCTCTAATGACTTGTCATTGCTCAAGAGGAAGTTGAGTGAGACATTTGATATGAATTATTTGGGGGATTCCAAACATATTCTTGGCATGTGCATTATTCGTCATAGGAGTAACAAATGCATATATTGTCTCAAAGCAAGAACATATCCAGAGTACTTCAGAGGTTCAATATGCAAGGTGGAAGGGCATTCATTACACCTTTACCTATATATGTGAATTTGAGCAATGATGATTACCTTAGAGCAGATAAGGAAAACAAATTCATGACCAAAATTCCTTATGAATATGTTGTTGGTAGTCTCATGTATGCTATAGTACCTATGAGACCAAACTTTTCATATGGAATGGGACTTGTGAGCAGATATATGTCTAATCTTGAAGAAGCATGGTGTCACTCTAGCACAATGGTGAGTACCAACGTGAGGAGATACACCTCATAAATGTCAATCCGTGGAGATGTGAGGACCGGTATGAAGACTGCGAGCAAGTGATGGCACAAGTGCGTGAGTGAAAGCACACAAGCATGCACACCCATACACACACACGCGCACAAGGTAAGAGCAAAGAGTGGAACAATGGAAAGCTTCGATTACCAAAGAGTTCTCTTACAAAACTGAAATCTACAACGAGCTAACCTCAAAAATGAGCTCTCCAGCCCTTTTTATAGTTTTTGAGTGGTTTTGGCCCTGTCCAGACCTAGTGTCCGGCCTAGTTAAAAATTATGTTCTAGGGCTTATTTGGGGGCTCAAACGGAATCTAAAAATTATGAAAATTGGTAGTATGATACATCTAATACTCCTCAAGCTCAAGGACTCCTTGGCTTGAACAAAATGGAGCTGTAAAAATAGAAAATGGTATTTACAATGATATTTAGTGATAAAAATCACTATTTTTATAGGGATTTCTTCTGAAAATTTGACATGTGAATCTTGGAGCTCCCTACTTGCTCCTTCTTCTCGTGTGTTCACTTCCTTGATGCGCTTCCATGCTTTGTCCTTGATCTTGAGCTGCAACACTCTCCCCCCTCTTGAGTCTGTCGTCCCTGACAGACCCTTGTTGTAGTGGTTGGTCCATGTAGTACATTGAGAGGTAGTGCCCTTCATGTGTCAACAGCACCGGTCCATCGTTCCAATGCAGCTTGGTCATTTGTCCGGTTCTTCACTTTGTCATTGCTGCCTTTGCATGGACTTCTTCCTTGTATTCCAGTTTGCTACTGTCTTTGTGAGCTTCCAAAAATTGTGAGCTACTCAAAAGGGGTTATCAATGTGGATTATGAGTAACTCTCATGGTGCATTGCTTCTACGCTTGTTGTTGTCACCGTGATGTCCGCTGGTTCGTCCAAAGATGGGGTTCCGTGTTTTCATGCCCAGTACTTGTAACCCAGAAATGATGATGGGTAAGTGCTTTAGTGCGTGGGTTGAACAAAATATGTGCCTTGTGCAAGGCCTTGTAATGTGGCCCTACGTATGCGTACTTGGAAAATGCATGTCAAGAAGTATGGTGCAAGAGATTGGGTCTTGAGCTAAGTGCTCAAGGGTATGCTGACGAAGAGGTTTCCTAATTGATCATGGTTATAGTGTTGTTGAAGTATACACGTCTTACCATGATGAAGGGTCCGTTGATCTTCATCTCTTCGTGTTGTATTCCATCATGGTGTTTGACCATCGGCTTGTCCATTTGTTGATGGATGTCCTTGCTGAAAGTTTGCTGATGAGCATTTTCAAGCACAGTCCTCTTCTGTGCCCCTTTTTTTTTTTTTTTTTTTTTTTTTATAATGCACACGATGGCATCAAACAAGAAGAAAGAGGTTAGTATCAATAACATATTTTGCATGTGAAAATTGTGTCTCATGTGCCTGGGGTTTCTCATTTGTGTCTATGCACGACCATGTAAGGTGGCCCTATATTGATGCATACTTTGGAAATGCATGACCTGAATGGTGCAAACGACTGGGGGTGCCAAAGGCACATGGTTGCTGCTGCTCGAGGCTTTTGATGTTACTTGCATACTTGATGAATTCTTTGATTGGAGATGTCTATTGGATCTCGAAATGATGTAATCCTCCGGATTGGAACCCATTTTGGAATAGGGTTTGGTACTGTAGAGATCACCTCAGGCCACTTCATCTTTGTATGCTTTCCAAACTTGGGTATCCCGTGTGGTTGGCCTTTTGGTTCTGGGGATGTTGTTGGTGCTTTTGGCTTCCAAACCCATATCCTTGATGATTGCCTGCTTACTTTTGCAGAAGGGTTGGGTTTATCTTTGTTTGTTCTTTGTGTTTTGTTCTTCCCCTTTGCTTTCCTTGGCTTCTTTGTTGAGGCCTTTTGCATGGTGGGGAGCATAGGCCATTGTGTATGTAAGAGCTTCTTGGGTACCCACATCTGTAATCGCCCGTGTTGAGCTGTAGTTAATTTTTTAGGCACCCAAATTTGTACATGATTGTGGTCGGCCTTCTTTGATAGCTTCGGTACCCAAATTTGTTGGATTTTTCGTGCTTGAGCCTGTCGTAGGTGCTTGGTCCTCTTTTTTTCATGTTCGATCTGGTTGGGTGGGAATCTTTGAGGCAACATCGATGGTTGCACTCCTTTCTTTACCCAGATCTGCTTCATGCCCATAACTTCTTTCTTCTTGAATTCTGTCTGTCGAGTTGATATAGCAGATGTCATTTTTGCTTGCCTCCTTGGTTGGGTTACACTTGCATTAGCATGTGAAGAAGAAGGGAGGTGTGCTGGCCTTTGAGCTTTGGCTTTCATGATTGAGTCCTTGTGCGTCATAGGATCGGTGACACACACAAAATTTTCTTTATGAAGATTAGTTTCAGGAGAACGAAGAGAATGTGTGACCTTTGGATTTGTGAGCATGCACTTTCCTAATTCTAATGTAATGCATTGTTCATGGACCCAAACTTGAAGAAGTTGACTTCTTAGGTTCAAGTTGACTGCATGGTCATAGATCCAATCTTGACCTAGGACAAGTGGCTCTGTAAGGTCCGCATCATGACACACTAGCATTTTGACTTTTATTGGAACATCTTGAAGGTAGATGGGAAGTTCCACCTCGCCTAAACAAGGGGTTTCCACACCTCCCAATCCTATGAGATAGGCTTCTATGGGCTTGATGTCCAATTGCAGGTCTTGGCAGTATGAAAGTCTAACTGCACTAGTTGCTGCACCTGAGTCAATTAATGCTCTCACAGTCTTTGCATTCTTCCCTTGCCCTACCGCTATGGTCACAAATGGACGTCGATCAATTATTTGAGAAGCAGTTAGGTCCGATTTTTGGCACATGTCCATGTGATATTTTGGAGCTTTTGTGTTGACCTCTAGGCCTAATCGTCGTAACTTATTTCTTCTGATGCGCTCTCTCGCCTCTGCTTGTGCTTCTTCTCTAACCCTTAACTCCTCTTCTTTTCGCTTCTTAGCAGTGTTGAGTCTCATTAGCATTTCCTCTGTAAGAGGTTCTTGATATAGCTTGATTCGACAACCACTGATATAGTTTGGTAAGACATCGCCTTCTAGTGTGGCCAATTGAACTGCACCGCTAGTGGAAATTCTATTAATGATCATGGGTCCATATCCTCTTTTTTCCAATTTACGGGCATGTTGCTTTAGTGTATAAACCAACACTAGGTCTCCCTCTTTCAAGCCTTTATCCTTGATATGTGCATCAAAGTATGCTTTTTGCCTTTTCTTTGCAGCATAGATGCCTGCCGCTGCTCGTAGCCTTGTCTCACCTAAGCGTTCTAAATCAAAGATCCTCGAGGATAACTCATGTCCGTTCCAATCATGCTCTTGTGCTACTTTTAAAGTTGGGATTAGGAAATCCAATGGTAGCACAGCATTTTGTCCGAAGACCATCTGAAATGGGGTGGCATTGAGTACCGTTTTATAAGCAACTCGGTAGGCCCAAACAGCATGATGAAGTTGTTTGTCCCAATTAGAGCGTTTGTTATTTACGAGTTTTGTCAATACGTTACATAGGATCTTATTCGTGCTCTCAGCTTGTCCGTTAGCTTGTGGATGATAGGGGGCAAACTTCTTATGTATCACCAAGAACTCTTGGAGGAGATTTTCAATGACATCATTCAAGAAGTGTGTGCCTCTATCACTTACTAACTCTATTGGTAATCCGTATCTAGTGAACACATTCTCAAATAAGAACTTAGCTGTAGTTTGAGCATCGTTCTTTGTTGTGGCTTTGACTTCTACCCACTTTGTGAGATAATCCGTGGCTACAATAATGTACTCGGCATGGGAGTTTCTGGCTGGGGGGTTAATAGGACCTACAAAGTCTATGCCCCACTTCGAAAATGCACGTCCTCCCATCATTGGTCTCAAAGGCATCTCATCTTTTCTAATCGGATATTGTGTACGTTGGCATGTGTCACATTTCTTCACATAGGTATGTGCATCCATATGAAGAGTGGGCCACCAAAGTCCTGAGAATAGAATAGTCTTAATTACCCGATCAGGACCAAAATGTCCACCTGCCACACTGCTATGTGCAGTTTATAAGACTCTCAAATAATCTGATTCATGAACGCACAATCTTAAATAGCCATCTTTGCCTCTTCGGTATAGGTTATCACCTACTAAGGCATAGTCTTTAGCCTCCTGCGCCATACTTCGTTTTCTTGCTAGACTTGCCTCCTTGGGGGATGTTCCCGATCTCATGAATTCTACCAATGGAGCACTCCAGTCAGGAATTAACGACACGTGATAAAGGGTAGCATGCTCCACTGGGGTTCGCTCTTTGCACATTGGACAATTCTTTATCCACTCATGAATTTCTTTATCCATACTAGGCCAATACACTCCTAAACGTTTTAGATTTTGCAGTGTTCGTTGTCTAGAATAGTGATTCCCTAGAAATCCTTCATGGGCTTGTTGCAACCAACTACTATGCTCATCATCCTCAACACAACAAGCTAGAACACCTTCCGTGTCTTGTTTATACATGCTTCCTGCCAATATTTGATAGCTTTGTGACCGCACAATTTCATCCCTGTCCGTCTTCACCTTTTTATTTGCGGGTCCAAAGGTTAGGACTGGTACCAACTTATTTGCCCATTTAGGAACAACTTCTAGATTGAACAGATAAGCATCGGGTAATTCATCCGACACTCCTTGCGGTGGCTCTCCTGAAGTGATGCGAGAAAGGTGATCCGCTCTGAGGTGGGTCTTACCTTGCCTAACAACCACTTCAAAGTCATATTCCATTAGTAAGAGGAACCATCTTACTAAGCGTCCAGTATTGCAAGGTTTATTGACCAAGTATAATAAGGCTTGATGATCGGTGAAGAACTTAAACTTGTTGGCCAATAAATAGTGTCTAAATTTCTTTACAGCATATACCATGCCTAAGCCTTCTCTTTCGGTTGTGGTGTAGTTTCGTTCAGCAACATTCAATTGCCTGCTAGCATATGCTATAGGCAAATCTAAATTCCCTTCACCAGTTGGTTGTGACAGCACACATCCTATTGCATAATTGGATGCATCCACATGTACGTGGAATGGCTTATTCCAATCAGGAGTCGTCAGTATTGGTGCTGTGCACAAGCGTCTCTTCAACTCATTGAAGGACTTCTCACATTCATCGTTCCACTCAAAATTTGTCAACAAGGCATAAAGAGGTTTAGCTATGATTGCATACATGTGAATGAACCTACGGTAATATCCACAATGGCCCATAAAGGCTTGTACCTCTTTAACATTCCTTGGCCTTGGTAGCTCCGCTATGGCTTTTACTTTGTCCTCATCTGTTGATATTCCGTTCTTAGAAACAATATGACCTAAGATTTTACCTTGACGTACCATGAACACACACTTTTCTGGGTTCAGACACACTCGGTATTGTCTACACTTATTGAAGATTTGTCTGAGCTCAGGAATATGACATCTCCTTTCTTGGGAATGAGCACATAAATCGTCCACATATACTTCTAAGCTTTTTCGCAAGAACTCTTTGAAGACATGACACATGAGCCTTTGGAAGGTTGCAGGTGCATTAGTCAGCCCAAATGGCATCACACGAAATGCAAAGATTCCCCACTCTGTGGCAAAAGCTGTTTTGTGTTGATCTTCTGGGGCAATGGCTACTTGGTTGTAACCTGAAAATCCATCAAGGAAGCTATAAACTTCCTTGCCTGCAACACGCTCCAATAAATGATCAGTGATTGGAAGTGGGTAGCTATCTATAATCGTAGCGGCATTAACTTTTTTAAGGTTAATACACACACGTAACTTTCCATTCTTCTTGGGCACCACTACAACGGGGGACACCCATTCAGTATGCTCAATTTCATAGATGAATCCGGCTTCAATCAATCTGTCGATTTCTTCTTTTATTTTGGTTGCATAGGTGTCATTATATGTGTAGGGCTTCTGTTTGGTGGGCTTGGCATCTGCTATCATGGGGATCGTATGAGAACAAACCTTCGGATCTACTCCCTTCAAGTCTCTATAGTGCCAGGCAAACACATCCCTATATTCCCTTAACAAAGCTACCAACTCTGCTTCCTCTTCTTTACTTAGGTCGTCTCCTATGTATGTACATCTCTCTTCATTTTCTTCAATGGTGGCTACAACTTTTTTGGTCTTTTCTTTGTTATCATATGCTTCCCCTGTCGTGGCCTCTCTCTTAGGCATTCGTACCAAAATTTTTCGGTCTTCCACTTCATATTTCTTGAAATTTTCTGGTACTTCAAATAATTGCTCCTCCTCTCCTTGTTTAACTACTTTTCTTTTCTTTTTCTTTTGACTACCTTCACTCCCATCCTTTGAATTTACCGTTTTGATGCTTGTGAGAGGTTCTTCTTCTTTTTGCGTAAATATTCCTATGTCTTCAAGATAGTGCTCCTCTGAATTAAAGCAGCTATCCATCACAATGGACTCTAGATCATCATCATCCTCTTCTTTTTCTATGACGTCACTAGGGTCACATTCTGCTAGCAAGGGCTGACACATGAATACTGAAATATCATATCCCTCCTCATCACAATGAGGTGTCCATTGTTCCTCATTGACAGCAATGTCCATGGTGGCTAGGATTTCTGCCCAACCATGAGGCTCAAATTCCTCATCTGGAAATATCATTGGCGTATAGGCTGGGTCTCTAACTGGTCTATCTCCTTGAGAAGTTCCTTTTTCTCTAGCCTTTAAGCGTTTTTCCTCTTCCTTTGCGACCTTGCACATCCACAAATGAGTATCCTCATGCATCCAAGATGTATCAGATGAACTTTTAGAATGCAGAGAAACTGAATCTTCTTGCTCCTTGTGGATAGGATTCCACTGTAGGGGTGGAACATCTCTGAAGGTGTAATCCTTCAAATTTACCTTGGTCGTGACCCCTAAGCGTTGCAAGTATAAGGAATTGGTTCCCCAATCCTGTACCACTTGCAGTTGTCGTAGGAAGGGCCTTCCTAGGATCATCTCGTAGACATTATTTTTTTCAAAGTTACATATAGCAAATGTGTGCTCAAACTCTACTCCACAGGTGGTTAGGGTTATCCCTTCGAGCAATCCTAGAGGTCTTTCCACATGGCCGTCAGCCATCTGAAGCTTCATTCTAGTTGGTTTTAATGTGGGCTTGCCCCATCGCTTCCACAGGGAGGTGGTTGCAATAGCAGCACCAGCACCTGAATCTATGATTGCTTTGGTTGTGTAACCTTGGTAGGTGATTGGAAGATAAGTATTACCTTCTTCACCTTCACACATGTCCCCTATTTTATCAAGATGTATCTCTGGAACTTTCTCTTTAGAGCCTACTTTTGGCATTTTAGAATCAAGTTCGGGAACTTGATCCTTCACATGATTCCATAGCTCGGGTTTTGCTTTGAGCAGCTCCTCTACCGTGAGATGACACTGAACTTTAGTGTTCTTCACGACGTCAGTGTTTCTTGGAATCACCGAGTCTTCATTTCTTACCACTATTGTGGGAGCTCTAATCTGGACAGATTAAGTTTCCCATGGGTCTGTGAACTGTGGCAACTCTTGTAAACAATTAGATTCAAAATCTAACTATTCATCTTCTTGTTGCACTGTTTCTTCTCCATAAGTAGATGGAATGTCTTGTGGAAACTGATCATGAAGGTCATCAATCTCAAGGATAGGAGGAGGATTATCCTTCTCCTTGGCCCATTTCTCTTCTTGTATTTCCCGCAAGAACGTTTGAGAGTGTTGTTGAATTGAAAGAGGCTCTCTCTCATCTATGGAGTCAGGAACATAGACTTTCTTTGGTGATGAGCTTTCTCTTTCAATAGTTAGTTGAGCCTGTGGAGGTAACGAAACTTGTGGCTTGTTTACCAACTACTATAATCTATCTAGTAAGCCCTGGAAGTGCAAACCCGGTGTAATAGCATTCGTCTGATTGAATGATTGATTGGCCTCGAACATAGCTTGAGCTAGTTCCACCATTTTAATGCACATTTTTGTCCGTTCAATCTCTAAATCTGCTCTAGGGTAGCTCTTATCTAGGTTTGCAGGTGTTGGCCCTTCTTGAAGTCAAGCCTGGTATGCTTTGAACATCATGTCCAAGTGTTCTGGGGTTGGATTTGCAAGAACAGACCCCGGTTGTGGTGGTTCATTTACCGTGGTTGGTGAGTGGGGATGAGGTGATGTGGATGGAGTTTGGACTTGTGAGGGGCTTTGAGAGGCAATATCTTCTATTTTTGTTTTTGCATCTTTCAGGCTTTCTTCTAGATCGGATAACTTTTTGGTCCACTTACGATTGGCCTTCTCTCTAGTATCCTTCCATGTTCTTGTTCTTCTCTTACTAGGCTCTCCTGATTCACTTGGCTCTGATTGCTCAGCTGGTTTATTTTGCTGTAAGGCTTGTGCCCTAGTAACTGCGTGTATAGGAGCCACATTATCGCTACTGGAACTTGAATCCCTTGCTAGGCCGACAACATTAATGGGTGTAACCTTTGGTACACTAGTGGGATGTTGCAACAAAATCAAAAGAGCTATGCAAGAATATCACAAGAAATAGTCCCTGATGATTTGGTCCGTTGAGGTCGACTTGATTCTAGCCGAGAGTGCTAGAATTATGACGAAGATAGGCCTCCGGATCTTCACTCCACAACTCCACTTCCTTCAAGCTTTGCTCAATCTTTGGTTCTCCTTGTTTGTTTCTTTGGCTAAAAGCAACATACTCCTCGGGTTCCAGCCTGCAGCAATTGACTTGGCTCCGTGGATGGATGAGAGGGCTTGGCTTCTTGAATGGAGAGAATTTTGGCTTGCACTTCAGCTCTGATCACTGTTTTAGTAAGATTTCTTCTGCAATAGATGATAAGGAAAACGCCTTGGCGCCTTGGTCAAAGCAATCGGCTCTTAAACTGTGCACGCGGGTTCGATTCCCACAGACGACGCAGCGCGTGAAGCTCTTTTTTTTGTTTCTCTTTAGCTCCACGTTCTTCAGCGCCTGTTAAACCAAGATGAAGACACGGCCGATGCAGAGCACGACTGCCCGTGAACGCGTTGGGTAGAAGATCACGCTCTAGCTGGGGGGGCGAAGGTTCGAATCCCCTTCGGCTCACAGTAGAGGATAATGTTTTTTTGCTTATGCTGCTGCTCCAAAGCTAAGCCAACATGCGAAATTCAGCGGCGCACTTTATCTGATCATCCGCGAGCAATGCACACGCATATAGGAGAGAGCAAACTCATGAGCAAGATGATGAAAAGTAGAGAGCTATGGAGTGAATGCTCTGATACCAATGCAACAGCGTAACGACTGCAAATGCTTATGAATGAATGACTCTCCTCCCAACCTTATGCCTGTATATATAGCTGCTTGAACTAATGAGGACCACAAATGTAACTAGAGTCCACAAGTGCATGTGCAATCTCCTCCACTCCTTTCATATCCACCACTAGAGTCTATTAGTGGCTGGAGTGATCTCGACCACTACTTTAGTACCTTCCACTAGAGTCCACTAGTGGTTGTTGTACTCACCTCTTGAGTTAAGTCCACTGGACTCAAGTTAACTCACGTTAACTTGAGTTAGAAGGCTCTAGAGCTCTTTGGGCAAAACTCTCTTCCCATGCTCCCCATGGGAGTTGAACCCAAGACCTCTTCCTTCACAACCATGAGACTTAACCACTAGGCTAAGTAGATTACTTGAATATGAGAGCACATGACTTATGCTTGAGTCTACTCTTGAGATCTTTGGTCCTACAGACGAGTGACCAAACGGTATCCGATTTCAGATCTGTCTGAAGCCATCAGATCCCTAGATCATAGACTTACTTTATTACAGATGTCCGGGACAATCTCTCAAAAGCTGTTCTTTGCCACACTCTAGACAGACAACTTGTATCGTGATGTTCTACCCTTGTGTCGGAGCTAGTGTGTGGGGTGGTCTTTGTCTTGGCATAGATTGAGGTTGGCTATTTCCTTCATGTTCATATGGTCTAGTTGCTTCTCGTGGTTCTGGACATGGGCTATACCTAGGAACTTCTCTTCCTTAATCTGTAGGAGGGTACCCGTATGGTCTATAGTGGGGTGGTACAAATGGTCGCGGCTGTCTATTCATTAGATAGTTTTCATTGTTGTAGTTGGGGTACTTTGGCTCACTATAAGAGTACATGTTAGGCACTTGAGTTGATCGTCTATCGTACGGGTAAGGTTGTGATAATCCTAATGCTTCTTGGTTGCAGACATGAGATGGATGATCCCCACCGCAAAGTGTGCAACTTCCTAACATTGGCATTCTCAAGGGGGAGTTCTGGTAGTTCCTTTGTCCTTGTACTCCTAATTTCTTGGCCACCAACTCTGTCACTTCCTCCACATAACTCAAACTAGAAGTTTCCTTGCTCCTTGTCTCCTCTGATTTGATAGGATCCTGTGTGATTTTGAGATCCTCAGGTAAGTTGTCTTCCAAATCTATGCACTCCTGAAGACACTGACTTAGGGTTTGCAGTCGTTTTACGTATACTAAGACTCTCAATGTTCCATTGGTTAGACCTTCTAAAAATAGGGATATCATTTTTTGCTGAGAAGGTCTCTCTGTCACAGGGCATCGGGTTACGTATTGCTTAAACCTTCATGCTGCATTTTTTACTGTCTCATTGGGAGCTTGTTTGAAACTATGTAGTAAGGACGACGAATTGTGCTTGATCCCGCGCTTCATGAATTCCCAAATAAGTTCTTGGAAGAATTGTTCAATATGTTCAAAGCAATTTGGATCCAGAGATTGAAACCAAGTTAAGGCTATTCCCGTAAGTGTTAGCCCAAAGGATTCATATTGCATGAAAAAGTCATCCACTTGCTCTGCTCGCAACAACTGCTTGAATTCTGCAATGTGGTCATAGGGTTCTCCTGTGCCATCGTAACGATTCCTCATACATTTGGCCAATTGGATTGGTCTCAGTCTTCTGTCGGGTTCTGGGGATCGAGTTATGATGGGGACACCTTGGGGCGGTTCTGTCCTAAAGGTAGGTCTATTCATATTTCCCATCCTCTGACTAGAGTGTCCGTGGGGGTTGATTCTTGGCATGTTGAATTGTTCATGTAGTCTATCGGGTATGCTACCTTGGCTCATTCGTCCTAACGTCACATTTTTTGTTCTTTGTTGGGTTTCAAATGGGTTTTGCGAGGTAGTTTCCTGATCTCGAGCTAACTCTCCTCTTTCATTAATCTGACTAGGACTTTCCGTAACTACATATATCTCGCCCATCTTGTCCATGTAGACTCCGTCTTCATACTTGACAGCTGGTCTTGGAACTATTTCTAATTCTGTGGTGTTTATCATTCTTGCCACTGTCCTCTGTAGACCATCAAGGTAGATGGGTATTCCTTGCAAGTTAGTGGATATATATTGAAGAGACATTCGATATTCACCTTCCACTCTAGACATAAAACCTTCCCTAGGTACGGAACTATGCATGTCTTCAGAAACCAAGAGCCTCTCCCAGTTAAGTGACATTTTTGACTCACTTGTCTATGTACTTCGCACGTAGAGTTAACCCCTGAGTTGGGAGTCCCTGACTTGATTGTGTGGTTGATCTTAGTTTCAAGTGATATGGTACTTTATCTATCTCTTCCTAGGTATCATCTTGAGCTTAGGTCCATAAGTCTTGTCTACAAGTCCACAATTGTCCTTTGAATTGCTCAAAATCTTGTGGAACCC
The DNA here is from genome assembly GCA_020310875.1 of Ceratopteris richardii. Classification (NCBI taxonomy): domain Eukaryota; kingdom Viridiplantae; phylum Streptophyta; class Polypodiopsida; order Polypodiales; family Pteridaceae; genus Ceratopteris; species Ceratopteris richardii. The sequence goes on from CM035415.1 coordinate 57,225,588, forward strand.
CTTGCTTCCTAGTCCAACCTGAGGGTCAACTTAAAAATACCCTATCTAATAATCCTGGTATTAATATTAACATAACCAGTCGATGTTTTTGTTGTACTCCTCACGAGCTTTCCAACAAAACCAAAATCACAGCAAACGGATTTCGTATGAGAAAGTTATGCCAGTTCAGGGTTTTGGGGGTTAAAACAGGGAAACAATATCTCTCTGGGAACTCAGAACAGGCGATAGGATACCAGATTTTCCACGATACGATACCTTTGTCTTACACGATACCCCTTCAGACGATACCACCTAGACGATACGATACCACTACGATAACTGCGATCGCGATACCAACCTCACGATACGATACTGCTCTCTTAGGCGATACGATACTGAAAGTGGTCACGATACGATACCTCAAGGTGCACGATACGATACCAGAATCTCAGGCGATACGATACCACTTGGTCAACGATACGATACTGTGACCGTTGCGATACGATACCACTGAGGCAACTACGATCGCGATACCAACACTTGACGATACGATACCAGAATGGTATCGCGATACCTCAAGTGGGCATGCACGATACGATACCACTTAACCTCGCGATACGATACTGCGTGTTTTACGCGATACGATACCACAAAGTGCACGATACGATACCAGGATAAGAGACGACACGATACTAGGTTGACCCACGATACGATACCACTAGGTGGGCGATACGATACCAGAAATTTGACGCGATACGATACTAATATAGCCCACGATACGATACCTGTTTGCAAGCGATACGATACCGCACAATAGACGATACGATATCTTCCAGGCGATACGATACTGCAAGGTCAACGAGACGATACCAAGTGGACCACGATACGATACCACCGGGGCGATCGAGATCGCGATACCAACACTTGACGATACGATACCAGAATGGTATCGCGATACCTCAAGTGGGCATGCGCGATACGATACCTCAACAAATATCGCGATACATGAGAATTCTGGTATCGCGATACCAAAACTCAACCGGACACGATACTTGGAGATTTTCACACCCAAATTCAAAAATTTTTGCAAATATGTGTACCTTATTTCCTCCTTGTCACTTCTATCAGAGTATAGATGCAAAATCTAGCTCCAAAGTCACACAACCACTGTCGCGATACCAGACGCAGGTCGCTTCAGCCCGCACGATACTGAATCAAATTTTTGGAGTTTGAGAGGTTTTCCACGAATATTTCTTCAGCGTTTCTGCTCTGAACAGCCTCCGCACTTGTTCCTCATAGCCGCAAGTGAAAAACGAGGTGAAGATGTAGGCGAAAATGAAAAAAATCAGAGAATATGAAGAGGGAAGAAGATGATGATGAAGGTGAAGATGAAGAAGAAGAAAAAACTCAGAAACTAAACTGAAAATGGTGATTTTTTACCTTCCAACGTCGCTACTCTACGTCTTACCGTCACACGCTCGTCCTCCAAGCTCTCTCCCCGGCAACGGCGCCAAATTTGGTGTCACTCTAGCACAATGGTGAGTACCAACGTGAGGAGATACACCTCATAAATGTCAATCCGTGGAGATGTGAGGACCGGTATGAAGACCGCGAGCAAGTGATGGCACAAGTGCGTGAGTGAAAGCACACAAGCATGCACACCCATACACACACACGCGCACAAGGTAAGAGCAAAGAGTGGAACAATGGAAAGCTTCGATTACCAAAGAGTTCTCTTACAAAACTGAAATCTACAACGAGCTAACCTCAAAAATGAGCTCTCCAGCCCTTTTTATAGTTTTTGAGTGGTTTTGGCCCTGTCCAGACCTAGTGTCCGGCCTAGTTAAAAATTATGTTCTAGGGCTTATTTGGGGGCTCAAACGGAATCTAAAAATTATGAAAATTGGTAGTATGATACATCTAATACTCCTCAAGCTCAAGGACTCCTTGGCTTGAACAAAATGGAGCTGTAAAAATAGAAAATGGTATTTACAATGATATTTAGTGATAAAAATCACTATTTTTATAGGGATTTCTTCTGAAAATTTGACATGTGAATCTTGGAGCTCCCTACTTGCTCCTTCTTCTCGTGTGTTCACTTCCTTGATGCGCTTCCATGCTTTGTCCTTGATCTTGAGCTGCAACACATGGGGAAGTGCTAAAGATGATTTTGAGGTATCTGGTGGCACTAACGACAATTTTCTATGCTTTCATAGAGGAAATGCATCCATTATTGGTTACACATATTCTAGTTATGTTGGTTGTGTAGACAATCGAGATTCTACATCTAAGTAAAATTTTCACTTTGATGGAGGTGCTATCTCTTGGAGATATCATCTTCAAGAATGTACAATTGTTTCAACTACAAAAGCATAGTATGTTGCACCTAGTGAGGCATTTTTTGGCTTTCTCATCGTGCTTGTGAATTGGATCCACCTTAGCATGTACCTCATTTGTTTAGTGATTGTCAGAATGCCATTGATTTAGCTAAGAATCTAGTCTATCCTGCAAAGACCAAGCACATTGAGGTGATGTATCACTTCATCTAAGACTGCTTAGCAGTTGAGCACATTATTCTCGAGGAGTTTCATACTCGAGATAATGTTGTAAATGCTTTGATTAAAGCTCTACCATATGATAGCTTTCGACATTGTCATCATTTGATGGGGTTTACTTGATTTATGATCTTGCTTAATCACTTGTACACTACATAACATGCACATCATGTAGGATATATAATTTGTATACTTACACTAAGGTATCTTTATCAATCTTTATTTTGCTTCATATTTAACTTTATCAACATGGCATTTAGTGAGAGATTCTTACCATTAGTATCCATGTGATTGGCCAAATGGCCATTGAACACTTTGTATATGTTCTCTAGTAAAACATATAGTGGCTTGGTCAGCTACAACTTGTAAACTCGATTGCATTTGTAAGACCTACAAAATTTTGTTTAGGCTCTCTATGTACATTGTAATTTTTGCATATTATGCTTTGCAAAGTACTGTGTGGGGCACCCCACTTAGAGGTCGGTTTTCAAATGTGAGAACATCATTGCAAACCTATCTTGAAAGGGGAATCCATTGTCATGCATCACCATCGCATGGCTAACAAAAAGGCTTGTTGGATCTGTGGATTAAGTAATCATTTGGCTCATGATTGTTGGCATAATCAGCAAGCATCAAATCAAAATCAAAGTAACAATAGCAGAGGCAGAGGTGGAAGATATCAAAGTTATTCTCAGAGAGGTAGACAAAATCAAAGAGGAGGCTATGGTAGAGGTGGAGGAAGAAGTTGGGGACATAATCAATCCTACACCACCACCTACTACAAATATGCAAATGACACACATAATGAAATTCATACATCATTGATGATGAATTCAATCAGCACATCAGATAAAGAAGATCTAAAGGTATTTTACATTGACTCTAGATGTTCTAATCATTTGTCAAGAAACATAGGATTGATGTCATAATTGGAAAAAGGTATTTCTAGTCATACAGTTCAAATAGGTGATAATACAAGACATAGTGTACATTCAATTGGAAAAGTGAAATGCAAGAGTGGAGCAAATTTGCTAACCAATTTTTTTTATGTTCCTTAAATACCTAAAAACTTGATTAGAGTGGGACAAATAGTTGAAAAAGGTTTTCAAGTCAAGTTTACAAATGAAGGAGTATTTGTTGAAGATCTAGAGAATGGATATAATTAGATTGTTTGTGGTAAGAGAGAAGGTAGACTCTTTACTTTAAGAGTGTAAGGGAACATTGTTCAAGATGGTGAAGGAGTGATTACAGAACTTGATCTCTGGCATAAGAGATTAGGCCACTTCAATGAAAGAGGAATTAAAGCTATGGTTGCAAATCAGTTTGTCCTAGGACTACCGAATGTGGAGAGTCAACATATGATTTATAAATGTGAAGCATGTCAAATGGGAAAAACACATAGGTTATCATTTCAGAAGAAAGGATTTAAACATGATGGAGTACTAGAGCTCATTCATACAGATGTATGGGGACCAACAAAAGAAGGATATATCAATGGCTCAAGGTATTATGTTTTTTTCATTGATGATGCTACAAGATGGATAACTCTGTATGTTTTGAAGGAAAGATCAGAAGTGTTTGGAGCTTTCAAGCATTTTCATGCATATGTAGAGAGAGTCACGTGTCAAAAGCATAAGAGACTCAGGTCTGATGGAGGGGCGGAATACTTCTCCCAAGATTTCAATGATTATCTTTGGAATGCAAGTATTAAGAGAGAAATAACCTATAGGTATACACCACAACAAAATGGTGTAGCAGAAAGAAGAAATAGGAATTTGGTTGAGTTTGCTAGAGCTATGCTGAAAGAGAAGAATTCTCCAAATTATCTTTGGGTTGAGGCTATAAATACAGCTACATATCTTACGAATAGATTACCATGTACAACTCTAAATGGGATCACTCCATATGAAGCTTGGTGGGGTAAGAAACCAACACTAGATCATTGTTAAGTGTTAGGATCAATTGCATATGCTTATGTTCCATCACAACTTAGAAATAAACTTGAACCAAAGGTAGAAAAATATGTGTTCATTGGTTATAATGAAAAGTAGATGGGTTACACGTTGTGGAATCCTCTAACCAGACAATTTCTTGTTTCTAGAGATGTTACATTTGATGAACAGAAAAGTTGGTATGCATATCAAAGTCATACAGTTGAAGAATTTGAAGAAGAGGTAAGAAGATGTGAGAAAGGAAAATCAATTGTGCATGTGAATGAAGATGAAGACTATATGCAAGCAAGTACATCCAGAAGTGGATTAACAAGAATAAATGAAGATGATCCTATATTTGATGAAGAGGTGTATCCAGAGACACATGAAGAATGTGAACCAAGGAGGTCAAGTAGGACAAGAAGGCAACCAGAAAGGTATTCTTATGATACTTCTTACATAACTCAGAAGAACTATGCATACATGGTCAAAGATGATGAAGAACGTTAGAACTATGATGAAGCAAAAGGTAAGAAACAATGGGAAGAAGCAATGAAGGAAGAATTCAATGCATTAGAGGAGAACAAGACTTGGGAACTAGTTCCTAAACCAAACTGTAAGAAGGTAATTGGAAATAAATGGGTTTATAAAGTGAAGAAGCTTGCAGATGGAAGTATAGCCAGATACAAAGCTAGACTGGTGGTGAAAGGCTATGCCCAAAGTTATGGCATAGATTATGATGAGACATTCAGTCTTGTAGCTAAGATGTCAACTATAATGACAATCATTTCTATTGCAGCTTCAATGGATGGACTCTAAGTCAGTTGGATATAAAGAATGCATTTTTGAATGGATACATATTAGATGAAGTATACATGGAACAACCTCAAGGGTTTATAGATTCCAAGTATCCAAAATTTTTTTGCAGATTAAGAAGAGCACTCTATGGATTGAAGCAAGCACCAAGAGCACGGAACTATAGATTGGTGAAGTATCTCAATGACCTTGGATATCAAAGTTCAAAATCAAATCCAAGTCTACTCATCAAAAGAACAGAGGAAGGTACAATCTACATTTGTATTTATGTAGATGACATTATAATCACAGGTACTTCAGATGAAGGAATCAAGGAGGTAAAGAGATTACTTGAGAAAGAGTTCAAGATCAGTGACCTAGGAAAGTTATCGTACTTTCTCGGTATGGAAGTCACTTATACATATCATATATGTATCACAAGAAAGGTATCTTCTAAATCTTTTGAAGAAGTTTGGTATGGAAAATTGTAGAGAAGCTTCAACTCCACTTGAAGCTTATCACAAGCTTAGTAAATATGATGGTGCAGAATACAAAGATATGATGAAGTATCAATCTCTTGTGGGTAGTTTGATTTATGCTACACTAACAAGACCTGATCTTAGTTATGTAGTGGGAGTTATATCACAATTCATGCATTGTCCAAAGGATTCACATTGGATTTCAGGTCAAATAGTTCTCAGATATATCAAAGGAACCATAAAAGGAAGGATTATATTATCCTTTTACTTCAGATTTGAAGTTGAGAGCCTATGGTGATTCAGACTACGTAATCAAGATGATAGAAGATCAAGTCATGGCTACATGATATATCTTGGTGATAAGCTTGTAAGTTGGTGTTCAAAGAAACAACATACAATAGCATTATCATCAATTGAAGCTAAGTACAAAGGACTTGTAGAAGCAGCTAAGGAGATCATATGGATGCAAACATTATTCAAAAGCTTCGGCATTAATTAAGGTATACCTACAATACAAGGAGATAACATGAGTTCACTTTATCTTGCATCAAATCCAATATTTCATGCAAGAACCAAACATATAGAGATACAATATCATTTCCTCAAAGAAAAGGTGACGGAGAAAGAAATTGAAGTGGAGTACGTTTCTACAAAGGATCAAATAGCAGATATAATGACAAAGAGATTGGATGGTGTGAAGACCAATAGATTCAGAAGTATGGCAGGAGTAAAAGAATAGAAGATGATATGAAGAAACAGAGAATGTCAATTAGTGATTGAGGGGGAGCTGTTGGAGAGCCAATCACAAATTGGACATAAAGTTGAAGGTCAAAGTCTAGAAGAAAAGCACATGCCTATGTGAAGGGACAATTTCACACTTTTAATTTAATTGTAAAGTTAGACTTAACTTTATTTCTAAAGTTTTTCAAAAATCACAAGATTGAGAAAATTTATATAAGTTAGTTTGTATCAACTAATGCGGTGAGGTAGAGAGAGAGAATGTGAGAAGGAGTTCATTTTGTATGACTGAGTATAGTGAGGCTTCTTTGAGTAAAAAAACACCTGTAAACTTTTGAGTTTTTCATAGCTATGAGAAGAACTAAGTAAAGTTCTGTGTATGAGACTCTCTCCTCCATCTCCATGCTTTGCCTATTCTGTAATGATCTCAAAAGTTGAAGTTTTTCAAGCAACTCGATGCCTGACATTGAGTTTGACCTCATAAGTTCTAATTTTCTTCTCTGAGTTTTAACTACTGTTAAATCTTCTGGAAAACATGAGGTTTGTGGAGCAACTAAATGCTTGGCATCGAGTTTTAGCATGAAGTTGATACCTAGCATCGAATTTGCATTACAGGAACATATTTTTGACTTAAACAGGTGAGATTTCGAGTTTTGGTAGCTCATACATAGTCATCTTGTGAAGGCCATAAGTTGTTGTATAGTACTCCAATTTTAGGAACTAACCACTTATTGGAAAGTTCTTCTCTTTTACTTTCATCCACCAAAAGATCATGGCGAAATAATATTTGTGCTAAGAGAAATAAGCAAAAGAGTGAAGGTATGTCATTTTAGTGACTAGAAATTTTTGGAGAAGCAAAGTTCTTAGTTTAAGCAATCATTTCTCAAATTTTGAAGAAGCATTGAGTTAATGCTGACCATAGAGATGTTAAAGTGTCACATTAATTCATTTCTTTTGATGTTTCACACATCAACATAGACTTGATCCTAAGTTTGGATTAAGCAAGATCAAGGACTACAAACAAATGGTTATTGGTCCTACATTTCTACCAGTGGATTTACCCCATAGATCAATGGTGGAGATTATTTTGGGCATGGATCAAGCACTAGGACCCTACAACATGGGTAGGTCAACTTAGGCTTGGAGGACCTTATAAGGATGGTCCCCTCCCCAAGGAATCCATGGAAGTCTAGTAGGTCATTGAAGACTAAGAGAAATGTACTCAAGGAGGCTCAAGGAGAGAGTCATCCAAGGCTCAAGGAGCTAAAGCACAACTTTCCAAGTTAGGGAAACCTAGAGGAGGGCATTATATGCATAGAGGAGGAGTAAGGAGGAGCTATCAAGCCCACACCCCCTTTAGTCTCTTTTAGGTATATACATAGTCTACTTGTAAGAGTTGTAACTCTTTGTATACACATCCAGTTCAAGAGATTTAAAGTGCATTCAGTAACTTATCTATGTATCTTAGTTTCCTTAAGAGGTCTTCTTGAAATAGATTTTATATGTAGAGAAATTGGTGTATCTTTGTAACTTTAATTTCTACATATCCTACATCTTTGCATAGTCGGCTTTGTACACTGTTGTTGTCTGACCTAAAGAGATCCATTTGAGGTGTTCTATAGCTTGTTGCAAATCTTATGGGTGATACTGAGTGTAGCTAAAAGCTCAAGTGATTTGGATTAGTGTAAGGCAGATGAATTAAAGGTGAAAGCATGTTAATGGTTACAAAAAAGCGATATTCAGGACATAGTTAATTAGCTGGAAAGACCCGATCCTTCTTAGCGGAACATCATGCAATGGTTATTGAAAGAGGAGTAAAAGCGAGGTGGTGGGGCGAGAGTAGGCGGCAGTATGCAATGGTTATTGAAAGAGGAGTAAAAGTGAGGTGGTCATGCAATGGTAAGCTTGATGCGATTTCTGTGGCTTGCAGAGTAGGAATGCTTTTCCAACTCCCTATGTGGAGCATTCATGACGTGGGTTTTTGTGCGTGGTGCATGTTGCAGAGTACGTCGCAGTACCTCATCTCGCCTGGGAGTTTTTCTGTGTGCTGCATGTTGAGTGGGGAATAGTGAGAGGGACTCCATCACTATAGGCATTTTTTTGCATGCTGCGTCTTGAGTGGGGAATATTGATAACTATTTTTCTATGTGCCACATGTAGGAGAGTACGCCGCAGTACCTCTTCTTGCCTGTGAGTTTTTCTACGTGTTGCATGTTGAGTGGGAACAGTGAGAGGGACTCCATCACTATGCCTATTTTTTCTACGTGCTGCATCTTGAGTCTGTACAGATAGCTATTTTTGTGCATATCACATATTTTGGTTTGGAGATCATTCCTAAAAAGTTAATCCACTTCTTCATATTTGATGACAAGAAGCATGACACCTTTTTTGTGCAACAGTGGCAATGGCTGAGAGAGCTAAACCTTGACTTAAGCCAACATTGGGTATGGTCAGATGGTGCAGCTTCTCATTGTAAAGGCTGATGACATTGATTTTATGGTGATGTGTGGGATCTTGGCCCCTACACATTTTGTACAATTCCCTCATTAATCTACTTTTTTCCTGTTCTCTAAAAAAAAGGAAGTTATATACGAGTAACATCTCAGATTGTGGATGATTGTTGCAGGTTTAAAAGTATACGTAAGAATGTCCATTTAGTTTCATATTGTTCATTCATTATATCGAACATGTGAGGTTTTGGATGATTGTTGCAGGTTTAAAAGTGGTATAACAAGTCTACATATGTAAGTGATGGAGCACATAATGATATCAAGTGAGCATACTCAATGTAAAGTCAATATAATAAAGTGGATTGATGAGTGGTAGATGTTATTGTATTTATGGTTTCTTCATCATTTGTAGCGTGTTGATGCAGGGCAATCTCGGACAAGCAAACTGACGGAAGTTAATACAATACCAGTAGTGGATAGTGATCAGCAAGCATTAAGATATTATTGGAAGGAAAAGAAAAGGAAATATAGAGACACAATAATGTCAATGTTGGGCACTAATGTGGAGGGTAATGTTAATTGCAGTTCAAGCAACGTGGATGGCATTGTGGATAAGATCATCAAGTATTTTAAAAATCAAACTAGACACTTATGTTGTGAAGATAAAATCGAGGCATTAAATAGGATGTTGCAGAGTCCATGTATTGGGCAACTTTTTGATGCAATGGGCAATAACAAAGATCATGTAACATGTGCCCTTTTCATCAATCTTCAGAATACAGTGCAAAGTATGAGAAAGAATTCTGATGACCTTGTGTTGAAGATATCAACGTTGATGATGGATCTAAATAGTGATGCATATTCATCAACAAATGAGAAAAATATTTCAAGACTTTCTAGGGTATTGGGAATAAGCACAATACTCGTCTATGATAGGATTGGACGGTTAAGTATAGTTGAGTCTGATCATAGTTTTTTTAAGGCAACTAGTAGGGCAACACGTACCACATGTATCACACAAGAGGTCAAGCATCTTATTATCATGTTTTGGACAACAGAGAACAAGGTGTCACCAAATAAGAAGGATATAAGTAGGACCTGACTTGGCAGAAATCAATATTTGGAGCATCCTATTCACCTTCTTGATGTATCTCATGTAATCCTATTTTCAATCATCAGTTCACGATTTTAGCTAATTAGACAAGAACCAGTAACAAGTAACTTATAGTAATAGCTAACAAGTAACAAGTTAATTGTAATAGCTAACTAGTAACAAGCTATTTAGAAATAGCTTATTACAAACAACTAACCAAGAAACTAGATCTTAAGTAATAGCCAATTAGTAACAAGCTAATTAGTAATAGCTAATTAATAATAACAATCCAAGAACCAACTACTTAGTAATAGTTAATTAGTAACAAGATAATTAGTAATAACTAATTACTAACAACTAACCAAGAAGTAGCTACTTAATAATAACAAACTCTTAACAAGATAAATAGTAATAGCTAATTACTAACAACTAAGAACCAGCTACTTAGTAATAGGTAACTAGTAACAAGCTAATTAGTAATAGCTCATTACAAACAACTAACCAAGAACCAGCTACTTAGTAATAGCTAATTACAAACAACTAACCAAGAACTAGTTGCTTAGTAATACTTAATTACTAAAAAACTAATTAGTAGTAGATAATTACTAACGACAAACTAAGAACTAGCTACTTAGTAATAGCTAATTGGTAACACACTAATTAGTTATAGGTTATTAGTAATAATTAATTATAAACAATTAACTAATGAATAGCTACTTAATAATAACTAACTGTTAATAAGCTAAATACTAGTCGCTAATTACTAAGAACTAATTAAGAACCAGCTACTTAGTAATATGTTACTAGTAGCAAGCTAATTAGTAACAGCTAATTACAAACAATTATCCAAGAACCAACTACTTAGTAATAGCTAATTAGTAACAAGCGACTTAGTAATAGCTAATTAGTAACAAGCTTATTAGCTATAGCTAATTACAAACAGCTAACCAAGAACCAGCTACTTAGTAATAGCTAATTAGTAATAACTAATTACAAACAACTAACCAATAACCAGCTCCTTAATAATAGCTAATTACTAAGAAGCTAATTAGTAACAAGCTACTTAATAATAGCTAATTAGTAGAAGCTAATTAGTAATACCTAATTACAAACTGCTAACGGACAACCAACTACTTAGTAATAGCTAATTACTAACAAGCTAACTAGTAACAAGCTAATGAGTAACAAGCTAATTAGTAACAAGCTAATTAGTAACAAGCTAATTAGTAATAGCTAATTACAAACACCTAACCAAGAACCAACTACTTAGTAATAGCTAATTACTAACAAGCTAATTAGTAATAGCTAATTAGTAACAAGCTAATGAGTAACAATCTAGTTAGTAACAAGCTAATTAGTAATAAGCTAACTAGTAATAGCTAATTAGTAACAAGCTAGTTAGTAAAAAGAAAATTAGTAACAAGCTAATTAGTAATAGCTAATTAGTAACAAGCTAATTAATAATAGCTAATTACAAACAACTAACCAAGAACAAGCTACTTGGTAATAGCTAATTACTAACAAGCTAACTAGTAATAACTAATTAGTAATAAGCTAATTAGTAATGGCTAATTAGTAACAAGCTAATTCGTAATAGCTAATTAGTAACAAGATAATTAGTAATTGCTAATTAGTAATTGCTAATTAGTAACAAGATAATGAGTAACAAGCTAGTTAGTAACAAGCTAATTAGTAACAAGCTAATTAGTAACAAGCTAATTAGTAATATCTAATTAGTTTACAAGATAATTAGAAATAGCTAATTACAAACAACTAACCAAGAACAAGCTACTTAGTAATAGCTAATTACTAGCAAGCTAATTAGTAATACCTAATTAGTACCAAGATAATGAGTAACAAGCTAATTAGTAACAAGCTAATTAACAACAAGCTGATTAGTAATAGCTAGTTAGTAACAAGCTAATTAGTAATAGCTAATTCGTGATAAGCTAATTAGTAATAGATAATTACAAACAGCTAACCAAGAACCAGGTACTTAGTATAGCTAATTAATAACAAGCTTATTATTAATAGCTAATTAGTAACAAGCTAATCAGTAACAAGCTAATTAGTAACAAGCTAATTAGTAATACCTAATTACAAACAGCTAACCAAGAACCAGCTACTTAGTAATATGTGATTAGTAACAAGCTAATTAGTAATAGCGAATTACAAACATCTAGCCAAGAACGAGCTACTTAGTAATAGCTAATTGCTAACAAGCTAATTGTTCTCAGTAATAGCTAATTACTGAGAACTAACTAAGAACCAGCTACTTAGTAATAGCTAATTACACATAGCTAACCAAGAACCATCTACTTAATGATTGCTAATTACTAACAAGATAATTAGTAATACTTAATTACTGAGAACTAACTAGTAACAATCTAACACCTTGTAACAACTAACCACCATCTACTTAGTAAACGCAAAATAATAACTAGCTAATTAATGACTACTAATAACCACTTGTTTGTGTAATGTAGATGGAGCTATTTATACACTTCAAACAATTGCATCGAATGATAAATATCCAACTTCGAAAGTTTGAACCATTGAAGCCATATTTTGTTAAGAGATTGAAAGACAGATTCACATATTGTCGTATTTATCATGTTCAAATGTCATACCTTATCTTGACTCAGAAAATTGAATGTATCTCAAAAAGTTGAACAGAACTGCCCAGACGAATTCTGTTAGACCTGTAGCAGACTTCGAGATGCTTATACTGGTGAACAGAAAGTGGTATATACCTTTGGCACAAAAAGATGAAATAGCCTGCACAAGCACAAAACTCATGTGATTCTGAGACTGCAAACAGAGGAGTGTCGACGGCATCCTAGATGAAGCAACGACCTGCTCTGATACCAGTTGTTGGAGATAGACGTCTGCGGAAGCACGCGAACAACATAAGGAAGAAGAAGAAGCTTGGAGCACAACACACAATACTGAATGTATTACTAGAGAATGTACAAAGATTAGTAGCCCATTAGGGCAATAGGCGTATATACAAGCCGGGGGAAAAAAACCTCCTAAAGAGGGAAAAAAGTGCCCCCGCGGTCCTAGTGTGTTCACACACATCACTACCTAAATATATCAACACTTCTAATGTTGTAAAATAACATGTAAGCAGTAGTATCAATTATCAATGTATTGTCAGGCTCGTACTCCACATTCTTGTCGCAAAAATGAGCCAGTTTCTTGAAATGGATTGAAAATTTCCAAAAACACTGATCCCTCCCCCAAATATCCATAAATTTCCTCCTGAACATCGAGAAGATTGTATCAATACATTTCTTGACCTCGTCTAGATCATAGGCACTCCAAATCTAGACATTGAAATGTTCAAGGCACCATTGAAGAAAAGCATTACTGTCAAGAAAGGCCTGCTTACTTCAGATATTCATAAATACTTCAACTTCTAGAATCAGAGCCCTAGGTTGTAAATCCTTGTGAATAGGTTTCAATTCCTGTATCTCCTCCTCTATCAGGCCACGTTGAATCTTTGGAGGGTCCCTTTCTATCTCAATAAATTCCAGTTCCATTATCACATGATCCAAACTCTTTCATTTTTTTGACTTGCCTAGTATTTGTTGAGGCTCTTGATTGCCTTTTGGTGTAAACACTAGTACAAGATTATTTTGAGTTGAAACTGATACTTTCTGCTCAATTGCTCTTGCAATAAGATTAGTTTGAGTTGAAATAGGACATGTTTGAGTTGAAATAGGATCAATTTGAGTTGAAATTGATACTTTATTTAGTGTTTTTTCTTTTTGGGCATCTTTGTGCTCAACTTCTGTTACAATGTGACATTGACTTGCTGAGGATGTAAGACTGTCTTTTGCGATAACTGTGGATGGAACTTTGTTCTTTATCTGACCTATAAGCCAAACATCATTACAACTCACAAACAATGACACTGTTAGTCTATCAAAAATTGTACAGAATAGCATATATACAATCAATAACATCGTTACAAAATAGGCTAAATACAAAATCCTATGAGAGCTAATCAATTTGGACAATGTCACGTGTGGATAGTAACCATTACAAAGAGGTGCTGTAAGAAGGTGAATAGTAGAACTAAATAGTGAAATCAGTTTCCTCACTTTGAGACTATTTACTACTATCCAAATCATATCACTGTGAAAAGGCATCATGAGAGGAATGATTGTAAAATTCATACAAATGCGTTCCTAATCTATTTGGACTCTGACTAGGATCAAAAGTTTTATTCTATAGATGACCTTTGTTTGAACAAACAACGGGATCATTATCAACTATAGATTTGTGACTAGCTAGATGAATATCTGAGCTGCTAACTAGATCAAGAACATTCTCAATCTACTTAGTAACAAGCTAATTAGTAACGGCTTATTCGTAATAGCGAATTAATAATAGCTAATTAGTAATAGCTAATTACTAATAACTAATTCATAATAGCTAATTCCCCATAGCTAATTAGTAATAGCTAATTCATAATAGCTAATCATTATAGCTAATTAGTAATAGCTAATTAGTAATAGCTAATTTGTAATAGCTAATTCATAATAGCTAATCAATAAAAGCTAATCAGTAATAACTAAATTAGTAATAGCTAATTCATAATAGCTAATTTGTAATAGCTAATTCATAATAGCTAGTCAGTAATAGTTAATCAATAATAGCTAATTAATAATTGCAAATTATTAACAAGCTAATTAGTAATAGATAACTACTAACAACTATCAAACAATCAGCTACTTAGTAATAGCTAATTAGTAACAAGCTAATTAGTAATAGCTAATTACAAACACTAACCAAGAACTAGTTACTTCGTAATAGCTACTTAGTAATGGCTAATTCATAATAGCGAATTGATAATACCTAATTAGTAATAGTTAATTAGTAATAGCTAGTTAGTAATAGGTAATTAGTAATAGCTAATTCGTAATGGCTAATTTGTAATAGCTAATTCATAATAGCTAATTTGTAATAGCTAATTCGTGATAGCTAATCAGTAATAGCTAATCAATAATAGCTAATTAGTAACAAGTTGATCAATAATAGCTAATTAGTAATAGCTAATTCATAATAGCTAATTAGTAATAGCTACTTAGTAATAGTTGATTACTAAAAAACTAAATATTAATTCATAATAGTTAATTCGTAATAGCTAATTTGTAATAGCTAATTAGTAATAGGTGATTAGTAACAAGATAATTAATAATAACTTACTAATAAGCTAACTAAGAACCAGCTACTTAGTAATAGCTACTTAGTTACAGCTAATTAGTAATAGCTATGAAGAATTAGCTACTTAGTTATAGCTACTTAGTAATAGCTACTTAGTAAGAGCTACTTAGTAATAGCTACTTAGTAATAGTTACTTAGTAATAGCTACTTAGTAATAGCTACTTAGTAATAGCTAATTATTAATAGCTAATTGGTAACAAACTAATATATTAATAACTATTTCTAACAGCTAACTAACGACTAGCTACTTAGTAATAGCTAATTGGTAACAATTTAATTATTAATAGCTAATGTTAGTAGCAACTCAGTAACTAGTAATAATATAATTAGTAATAGATACTTAGTAACAAGTAACTAAGAACCATCTACTTAGTAATAGGTAACAAGTACCAACCTAATTACTAATATCTACTTACAAACAACTAACCAAGAAGCCACAGCCATGGATAAAAAGTAATATTATTAATATTAATCAACACGATAAGCTTACCTCTGTGAAAGTTGAATCCACCATCAAAGAATCCAAACACTGTTTGTCGCACATGTTTTGGTATTTCAGCATCACATTCAGGTCCTAAATAGTTGATTGACACATGACAATGTGCTGCAAAACAAATATAGTGATATGCATGGTTGCATGGCATAAGGTGCACTATAAAACTCACCCTCTCCTCAATATTCAAACCACATGCTATGCACATGGATGAAACACTGAGTAAGAGGGCTGATGGTAACTCTAGGGGAGGTAATGGCAATAATGGTGACAATTCATTTGAATCCATCATGCTTAACATGTTCTTTACAAAGGATAGATGTTGATTTGCACCACTTGGTACATAGCTGGATTTTTTGATGTTTGAGCAGTGGTATAGTTTTCAAATGCAAAGGCTCTAGCAAATTGTACAGACAATTCATAGTTTGTTGGTACCTCTTGGTAGACTTTTTGATGTAACACCATCAGTGCATCATAGAACTCTTGCCTAGCATATTAAGCTTTCATCTCCCCCTTGAGTCGATTTACCTTGAAGACAGACAACCAATCTGCCTCACTAATCGATTTTTCTGATATACTACCTGGATCTATACTAGCAATACATAGGCTATAAATGGTATGGAAATCCTCTTTTTTCTGGAAGAATACGCTGTGGTCTAACACTTTTGGATATGCTAGATATATCCACCTGCATCAACAAAGCAAATTGTTTCATAAATGCATGCTCATTACTCTAGTCGTAGCACCAAAGATTAAGTGTAGAGTCCCTATATCTTTGTGGTTCGTGGATACAAAAAAGAAGGGTCCTACGTAGGCGCTTCAGATAACGCAGAGATGCACACAACAACTTCTGTATGTATTAATGATTCAATATAGTAGTTACATACATCCGAATCGTTACATCATGGGACACATGAGTGAGCCGCGACTGTTAAGCCATTATTTCTAGGACATGGCGTTTGGCCACATGGTTCATACATGGCACATCCATGTAATCGTAGTGAAGCCGCTTCAACACTCCCATGTAACTAGAGTACTGGAATGTGACACAAATGTTACTTGATTTAAATGATTCCAAGATGTTTCCTACAGAGGATGAACTTATCTGCTCCCACAGGCTTTGTAAGCATATCAGCCCACATAAGATGAGCTGATACATATGCGAGATGAAGTTTTTTCTGCTCTACAAGAACACGTATACAATGAGACTTTAAATCATGTTTTCTTTTCTCTCTTGTCGATAAGAGCTCTTGCATGACCGTTTGGATTGAGAGGCCTTCTTTTAGCGTGGGAGCTAAGGCCACAAATTCAGCTTCTGCTGATGACAATGCAATTGTTGTCTCCTTCTTGGAGAACCAAGTGCTACTTTCCATTTAACTGGTTGTAAAACTAGCCTATTAAATTACACAGCATTAGACACACCGATTGATACCAGATTTGGAGCTTACCTGGTCCATTTCTTCCACTTCAATGATGGACTCTTAACGGACGACGCCTCTTCTCTATCGAAAATAGTGGCTCTTACATTAGAACCATAGAAATTACTCCTAGCCATGCGAGCACCTAAATGTTGCATGCATGCGTGCTCATACTCGTTCCCAGAGATTGCATTTCACTGTCTTCGTCTGATGGAACAACTTCGTTGATGGTAGCTTTCTCTCGCGACTGACGAAGCCGTGCAGACCTTTTGTGCTCCATTGGCGCAGACTCCATAGACTCGCCACCTTGTGGAGTACATGAGGAATAATGACATTTATTATCGATGTTCCAGCCATAATACCCAACGGGCCCTACATGAGTAGTGATCGTACGTCTAGCAAATTGAAATTTTATGAATTTATTTTTTCGCTATTTAAAACGCATTTGGAATAGCTAAAAAGTGACAGTCTTGAAGGCAATAAATACTCTTCAAAAGTGTTCACATTAACATGCTTTTACCCTTAGAGTTTTTCTAAAGGGTAGCAGAAAAGGTTTATGAAGGGACCTAGGTATTGGGTTCATTTCACTTCTAGTGTGCAAATATGAGGGATTGAATTCTATCATGGATGACTTGGGTATCGGTCAAACTTTTTCCATCTGTATATTTACTAACATTCATAGTGCATTGGAAATTGTGAGGAACTCAGTGTTCCATGCTCACACTAAGCACATTGATGTGCACTATCAGTGAAACTCTACAAGAGAGATCTATTTTGCATATGTTCCCACACGTGATAATATTTCAAACCTTTCAAAGGATGTTCTTCATGAGAAGTTCAAAGCTTTTTGATAAGTTTTGGGCTTACTAACTTTTATGGATTGACCTTAGTCCACATTGGTTCATACTTCTTATACATGAGTTTCAACCACTTCTTCATTATAGCACTCCCAAAGGAGATTTGTGAGTATATTTTAGTATCAATGTGTGTGAACACACTTAGGACCATCAAGGCACTTCTTTTTCTTTAGGAGCTTCTTTTCTTTCGCTTTTTCTATATACATCGATAACCCTAATGGGCTACTAATATTTATATATTTACTTACTAATACACTCATTGTCATTCTCTAAGCTTCTTTGTAATAAAGTGATAGGTAGGAGATTAGTGAAACACACCCTTGACACATACAAGATGGTTGAACTACACCCTAAGAGGGAGGATTAGGAAGTAGTCCTCAACCATGGCTTTTGGGGCAATTGGCTAGCCCATCACATTCTTAACCAAGAGGTTCTGAGTTCAAATCTCCTATAGATTGTTACATTGGTATTAGAGCCTAGCCAATAGGCTTGGGAAATATGGATTAACCCAGTGTCCTCTAGAAAAGGCATTTGGGCACTCTATCATGTGAAAGGGTAGGAATTGGAAAGGCGACGCTTTGGGAACTCTATCCAAGAGACATTGGGGTGTATCTCTCAATCCATAGGTTGGATGAGGCATATGAGATACTGTTGGAAAGCTCTCGAAACAAGCTTTCCAAATCTAATGAGCAAGCTTGGAAATGGAAAGTCTTTGGGAAACCTTGGGTAGCACTCTATTGAGTGTTCAAGATACCAAACATGGGTGAGAAAAAGGTTCAAGATAGTAAGGTTTTTCTTTGGGAAATATGGATTGACCCAATGACATCTAAAAAAGGCACTTGGGCACTCTATCATGTGAAAGGGTAGGAATTAGGAAGGTGGCACTTTGAGAACTCTATCCAAGAGACATTGGGGTGTATCTCTCAATCTGTAGGTCGAATTGAGGCATGTAACATACCATTGGAAAGCTCTTGAAATAAACCTTCCAAATCTAATGAGCAATCTTGGAAGCACGAAGTCCTTAAGAAACCTTGGGTGGAACTTGATTGAGTGTTCAAGATACCAAACATGGGTGAGAACAAGGCTCAAGACAGCAAGGTTGCAAACAAGGTTCAAGAAACTAAGTTTGAGAACATGGTTCAAGACAGCAAGGTTGCAAACAAGGTTCAAGAAACTATGCAAGGTTGAGGAAATCATTTCAAGGGTACCAAGAGAGTTTGAGAACTGATCATGCGGTTAGACACATACATGAGTAGATAATTGAGGACAATGATCAACTAAGGGAGAAATAATGTAATAAAGTGATAGGTAGGAGATCGTTCAACCACACCCTTGACACATACAAGATGGTTGAGCTACATCCTAAGAGGGAGGATTAATAAGTAATCCTCAACCATTTCTTTTGGGGCAAGTGGTAAGCCCATCACATTCTTAACCAAGAGGTTGTGAGTTCAAATCTCCTATAAATTGTTACATTCTTCTTCCTTGTGCTATTTGTATGCTTTCACGATCCCCAAAATCTAAGAAGGAGCACTAGAAGATGCACATGACTTGCATATGATCTTAATTCTTCAACCTTATTCATTGATTGATATATTAATTTTCTTCACCATATGTAACTTATTTAATTACAACTTCATTGCTTTTGTATTAGAGAAATATACTAAGAACAAGCTATTCTAGGGATTCTTTGGCTTTTTTTTTTGTGTCCAATCATGGTTCCTTCAATATTAATGTAGAAACATTACATTATATTTTGGGAATTGAACTCACAACCTCCTAGCTAGGAGTATGATGGGCCAAACACTTTCTCTAAAATCCATGGTTGAGGATTATTTCCTAATCCTCTCTCTTAAGGTTTAGTTCATCCACCTCTTACAAGGATTACATGTCATTATTTCCCCCTTAGATTGAGCATGGTCCTCAATTCTCACTTGTGGATCCTCTATGTAACTTGGTAGACCCCTTCCCAAGGTTGAATGCCTTCATTAGCACCAAATTCAAGTGCTTGGACCCATTTTAGACCTATCCATTTTTTTTGGTGCCTAAATGCCCATGTGCCTTCATTCTTAGCCAATTTCAAACTCATCCATGGTCAAGCACTTCCCAAGTGCCCACAATTGAAGATTCCTACCTCCATGTTGCCCAACTTCCTCAGCTAGGCTTTGATACCAATGTTGGGAATTAAACTCACAACCTCCTAGCTAGGATTATGATGGGATAACCACTTGCCCCAAAAACCATGGTTATGATTACTTCTTGATCCCCGATTTAAGGTGTGGTTCATCCATTTACTTGAACTTCAGTAGTTTGCTTTACTTGCAAAAGAAAGACATGGTTTTTGGTTTGCCAACAATTGAGTCGATTCAAAAGCATGCATGTGAAGGTTGCATTCTTGGAAAAATGCATTGTGATTCTTTCCCAAAATGTAGTCATACACACACTACAAGAAAATTGCAGCTTGTTCATAGTGATGTATGTGAACTTGTCAAGAGTCCATCTTTTGGGAAGCATGTATATTTTGTTACCTTCATTGATGATGCTACTCACTATACATGGTTGTATCCTTTGAAAGCAAAGAATGATGTAATTTCTTGCTTCAAAGCATTTTTAGCTATGGCTGAAATTTTTTCTTCAAACAAGTTTTTGACTCTATTGACATATCATGGTGGTGAATACATGTCACATGCAAAGAATTTCCAATCAAACATGGCTGAAATGTTTCAGCCAAAAATTGTCAAAACTGCTTGAAATTTCCAACCATATATGGCTGAACATTTGCATCAAAATATGGCTAAAAATGAGCACGAAATTAAGTCTACACATTATATACATGTTGAGGATGTATTATATAATGGATACATGCCTATCAAGACTGCACAAACCATGCCAAAGTGGTTGAAACAAACTCTGTAGGATAGCAAATTGAGTGCACCTTTACCAAGCTAGTAGGCTAAAATAGTGATACTTCTCAAGCTATTCGAACCTTACGGCTCTGATACCATGAAAGACAATAGTTACGCAATATAACATAGGAGCAGTAGTAGAGAGGATAATAGATATAGGAGAATGTCAACAATTTTCTACTAATAGCAAGTACAAAGATGATGGCGTTGTCCACCGGTGCACTCTCAAGGTAGAGCTTAAATGGTGATCTAGAAAACTCTAGATAGGGAGATACAAGGTAGAGGTATGTTGGCTTGATTCGATGTCTCAGGTAGTGCAGAGATCATGTATATATAGGATCATGGGTGGCTTTCTGTGGACGGCTATACATGGGCGGTAGAGTGTGGACGGCCACCGCCCGCATAATTGCCATACACGGCTTAGGCCGGTTGAACCAACCTAACAAATATAAATGATTTTTGACTCTGTCAAGGAATATTCCCTTTACCTTCGCGTCGAGGGTGTTGCCTCGGACCCCCACCAGGGGGCCCGTAGGCTCCTTGGGACCCCCTTGCCAAGGGGCCTGCTGGCCCCATTGGACCCCCCAGCCCGGGCTGCTCATCGCTGCCCTAGACTTTCCTTACAATATCTTGCATGGTCCAATATGAACTTCATTCCAACATGCAAGTTGGGATTCCTATCAATTGGGTAATGCACGCTTGGCTTCTCGTCATAATGAGGGCCTTACAAAATGTGCATACAATCATGAGGGGTAGACATTGATCATATTCTAACAGGAAGCAAGTCATTTATGGTTTCTAGAGAGCTTGGATATCCCCCTCTTGGGCATGTCTTGAGAGACACTAACTTCTAGGGAGCATACAAGCTTAATTTTGGGATCTACTTAACCAAGCACCTAGCTAGAAATTGAAAGACCTCCAATATTGCAAGAAAAATTTATTATATTTTTATTTACTAATTTAGGGGCAATATCTCCCCTATTCTTCATTCTATCACTCTTGACCTTATTCAAATTTGAAGTTATCAAATTTTCTTCAAGCTTCTACTCTTCTTATTCCCTAACCTCCCCAACATCAAGCATGTAAGGCCAACCATAGTGTCAATAAAATTTCCAAACTAGCCTCTCGCTTAATGAGACTTGTCAATCTAGAGAGTTGACTACTCGTCTCTCTTAAAGATGCAACAAACCAATGTCAAATCAATGGATTTCTTTTATGGTTGTTGATTCTCCTCCCTAGAATATCTAAGGATGTGGCATATCTTTTCTCCCAAATTTTTCCATCAAACCTTGCCTCTTCTCATGTTGAAGATGACTTTTTACCAACCCACCTTCCCCAAAAGAGCTCATTCCCAACAACTTGATGGGCTAGACAGAGAACCTTATTGACATGATTCCACAAACCTCCCCCAAAAGAGCTTGTTCCCAACAACTTGATTGACTAAATTGAGAACCTTACTGACCTGATTCCACACATTAGCACTATAAACACGAGAAAAAGACATGGCCAATGTTTTCATTTGCCTTGAGCCATCTCTTGCACCATAAAGATGCCTTTGCACAACTTGCAAGCTTTTGGTATTAGTACAAAATCAGTGAAGAATCTTCCAAAGGAGGTCTTTCTTCCTCTCAATTAAAGTTATGCTAAAGGTCTTGAAACTTCAATTCCAGTCCATCCAAAGAGCAATTAATGCACCATTTTTTGTTCAAACGAGGGTGAAAATCAGTTTTTTATTGATTCTAGGATTATCCAATATTTTTTTGGCATTTTTTCACCATAACCATTTTGGGTGGGAAACACTCATATGTTATAACAACTACATGTCTTCCCTTTCCAAAGCAAGGATGTTATCATTCAATAGGTTGCAATCATCACAAACTAACATGAGGCCCAAAATAGTTTCTTCCTACTTTATCTAATCATTTTTGTCATATTCTGACAGATGTTTCCACATATGAGATCCCTTGGCCTAGAGTTTTGTGGCCCTCGAGACTTCCTTTTAAACAATCAAGAAAATTCACAAGACAAGTGACGAAGTAGAGTCAATTTTCTTGAAGCAACTACACATTTCCATTCATTATTAAGAAACATGAAGGTTTCATCTTATTCCACACTTTTACTAGAGAATTTACTTGTAACTCTGAGCCTTTAGGGATCACTAATTTCAAGGGAGAAAAGAGGAGGCCTAATGTTTCTTGTTTCTGGAACTTCCCCTTAAGCAATCAAACAAATTCTTTAGATGATAAACCACATGGAGTCTTTCTTTTGAAACCAAATTCTCATTTGTTATTGAGGAACATATAGGTTTCACCCTTGTTCCATGCTTTTCATATAGAAGTTATCACCTCTAAGACTTTAGGGCTTTCAAGGGAGAAAAGAGGAGGCTAATGAGATCTAGGTTGTTTCATCTCAAAGTATTTGAGAGGATGTACTTCTGTTTGTTTTTAAATGTAAGCCGACTCTCTCAATGACTCTCTCATTTTCTTCGTCATTAATGCCACAAAAATTAAGCTCCTTGAGGAATCTTCTAAATATAATGGCTTCTTGTTTATCCCCTTGCCAAAAAAAAACTCTTGGAGATGTTCTTCTACCCTTGAAAACCTTCGCAACTAATATTTAACCATTTTTGACATCAATGGAGCACCTCATACTATTTTTGAGTATGTCTGATGAACTTGCTACTATTATATTTAATGTTCATACAATACATTCCACATTTCTTCTAAGGGGTACATTTTTTCTCAGATTATGATTTTCCACCGTAGAGATCATTACACTTCCATTGGAACCTCATCTCTATATATATTCATGAATGGTTTGTATATGGAGCAGTCAATCATGCTCATTGGAGAATTGTAAGTTAAGCAATGAACCAAGGCTGGCTTCTCATGCAACACGCTACTGATATGCACCAAATAATCATGTACATTGGACAATCGTAGATTAAGCAATGACGGTTATCTTCTCAAGGAGCATGGTACTGATATGTCACTGGCAGTGAAGGATCATCGTTTAGAGGCATCATTAACCGCATTCGGTAGGCAACTCTGCTTTATCGACCATTGGAGATGTCCCACCGGCTGCAATAATCTGCTTCTCTAGCTGTGCAGCCACTAGTCAAGAAATATTTAAGACGTATGTTGCAGATGTAGGTTGAATCGTCAAGCTCTACATCGCCATAGCACCTTGTAAATGTGTTGAAAGTGAGGATGATGAATCAGTAACATACCTTCAATAGTGAGTCTAATTTATGTTTATTGAGAGAGAGCTCTTCCTTAATGCTCTGTAAAGATTGCAGACATCTGCATGGATAGTACGAAAACAACGGGAGATCAATGTTTTAGGACTGGTGGGAACCGATCAAAAGGACGAGACTGTTCATTTGTATTAACAGATATCATTGGCAGACATTTATGGAGGAGAAACTATGTTTGTTTCAATCCGACAGAGCGCATGCAATCCTTGAAACAGATGAATTTGCTGGCATACTGAGTTCTGAACAGAAGAGAATTGATATGCACTCACCCTTTCCCATTTTTTGATTCTGCATAACCTCGGAAATCTACGCACAGAGCTTCAAGTCTTCGTGCCCCAACGCTGATTGAACAGGCAAAGGTCAGACGACAACTGAGTAAAGAAAATCCTTATGCACTTGACAAGAATGTTGGTGACAAGGTCCGTCATCAAAAGGCATATAACAGACTTACGCAGGACACAAACCTGGAACTGCTGCCCTCGAATTGATGAACATAAGCACGTACCTTCCTGTAGTCCACAGGATCCTTGTGTCTGCATGCAACGAAGATGGAGACGGAATACTTAAGCACAACATACAAAAGAATACTCAGCATAGTCGACACACGACAAACGTAAAAGCGTACTAACAATTCTTTGGTGAGCTCCATCAGCAGCCTTTCAGAGTCTTCCCAGAAGAGAGTGATTACCTCTGAAACGAACTCGGGATTACTTGCGTCTTGAAGCATCTGAAGCTGCGTGAACTGATTATTTAAGAAGCCCTGCAATAATGAGATCCATTTATCACATATTAGCAACACATTTTGATCTTGTGAGGGCTTCGCGATGTTGCAGTATTCCTCCCATTTCTGCTGCAGAAGAAGTGATTCCGTATACTTTCTCCTTCTAAAACTGATATTTAAGCTTACCTCCATTTCTGTTGTAAAAGCTAATTCCGTATAGGTTCACCCTAATAAAACCTCATCATGAAGCTTACAGTAGGCAATCTAGCGTAAAATCAAGCAAGCGAAAGGAAAATTGAGGATTTCGAAGAGGGGGACCGGGGGGGAGGCTGTTCGCTCTTACGTCTTGGAAGAGGGAGTTCGTTAGATCAATGAATTTTTCCCGCAGATTGGCTAGCTCCACAGATGATGCGGGCGATTCAGCCATTCCCTGCCGTCTCCGATTTACGTGGAACTCAAGCTCCGCCCGAAAGTTAAACAACGTTCAAGGCTTTCTTAATTTTGATTCAGACGCGAAAAGCAACTGCGTATCCAAATATAGAAAAGTTCCAATTTACTGAACAATGGATGCACAATGGCATGCTACATGTGCGAGGAAGACCGCGAGAGATATTGTAATTTGTGATCTGACCGTGCTGCGAAGAAGACAACATCGCAATCTGCAGGGAATGGATTCCTGCAAATGCTCGGCTGTATTAGCATTATGGACTGACGATATGCATAGCTTTTCTGTCAGACGAAGAGATCTGCGATCGGATTGGATATGCAGATCCAGAATGCGAAACCAAGTAACTGGGCTCCATACAAAATCTGGGGCAACTCCGCGCATCTCTGCACAAATCTTAAGGAGATTCTTTGCAGCTTCGCACATGGCAATTGGCAATGCATTGTCCCTGCGTGTAGATTTGTTTTTATTAAACTATTTATTTTTCTAATACAAGTTGGATCAATTAGATCTACTCTTCCCATTTACCTTGAATCAATGTCACATCATTCCTCCAAATTATACAGGAATCTCTTTGTTTTCAAAGCATGGCTATAAATTTGATATGCTAAAAAGTAAGGGAATAGTCAAAGTCACATATGCAATCTATGAGCCACCATTTTTTTTTTGAGAAAACAGAGAAAGTAACAAATTAGATGAGAAGTGCTACATCAGTGATACATACAACTAAACTCAACCCAACAAGGGGGGAAGCAACTAGATGATATCAAGGGCCATGGAAACCCTCTTGGGCAATACAACTTGAGGAGTTTCTGCCTCCATTTCTAGTAGGGCTCTGAGTTACAAAAGGAGTTGAAGTTTTTTTTTTTTAATATAAAGGAAGTTCGGCAATAGCCTACTCTCCCGGACTTGAATTAAATAAAGAAAAGTACAAGAGAAGGGGACTAGTGCCCACGGGACCCCCCAAATCCCACAAAGCAGGGGAAGCTTTTACAGAGCTTAGATGACATTACAAAGAAGGTTAATTACCCTCTCATCACCCTCATGTGGGGCCCACTTGGGTTTAAGCTTGTTATCGATCAAAAGGAGTACTTGATGATGCCTAAAGGGGGGGGATTTTTTATAGTTGACAATCCTTTTGCCAAGGAGGAACAGCGATTTCTCAATTGACCACTCCTTGGGGGAGTCACCGAAGTTGAAAGCACATCTTTCCCGCTAGATTTTCCATAGGACCTCCCCTCTGATGGCGTTCCAGAGAGTCGCAGAGCAGCCGATCGCTTCTCCCAGCAGGGCCTGCTGCCAACTGAGACGTTTTTGAAGTCTAATTCTCTTTCCAGCCACCTGCCAGAGTCTGTTGGAGTTGGGGCAGGAAAAGAAGATGTGTGAAACATCTTCGATAGACCGGTGGCAACGTTTGCACCAGGGAGGGACCCCACAAATTTTGCTAGCCTTAAGGTTGGTCCAGATTCCATGATGAAGAATTTGCCATAAGAGGACAGACTTTTTGATTTCTATGAGGGGGTGCCAGATAGCCATGAACTTCATGTCCCACCGAAGCCGCGTCCATGCCAGGCACCACGTTTTGTTGAGGTTACCCTGATAGTCGATCGATTCTTTGATGTTCGGAAATCAGCAGGACCAGCATGAGTTATACTTTTAATACAAAAATTGGAAACAGAAATAAGCTCCTTTTTACATCTCATGACATAATTCTTGGCACCACTACAGAATACTTTCTGATTTCTACTTTTTCAAATATTCCAAATAATGACTGCCCTCCAAAGATGCCAAAGAGTAGGATCAAACCTAACAGACACCTATTATAGCTTCCTTGTAAGAAACAGTAGTCAGACTAGCAGTTTGACAGGGTTTATTAAGCATGGACACAATGAAGAAAAAGATGATTGATATCTTCTGGCATACCACAAAATAAGCACTTCCCATCACCTTTATTACATTTCAATGATCTCTTAGCTGTCTAGATCCTGTTGCGAATCATTAGCCATTGGAGTAGGGAATGCTTGATGGTGATAGGAAAAGCCTAGATGGATTTGAACCTAAATCTCCACTGGTGTTCTGACCAATCTTTGGTTAAGCTTCTCAATCAAAGGACCAATCTTGAAGTAATACTTCTTGTAGTTTTGATAGATTTCTTCTGCAATATTCTTCAGCTCTACAGGTTTGTAGCAGCAGCAGATCGAAGCCAATTCTTTAAGATGGTCTCGTTGTTGCTTCAAAACCTGTTTATGACCAAAAGAGACATTAGTGAGATTATATATATATATATTGATCTTCAACTACTTTGCCATGTATGGTGAGGTCCTTCCAAGCTGAGAAACCACCTTTCCTGCATTTGTTAGACTTAATATTAATATTATTAGTATACTTTGAATTAAAACAACCATTCCAAATAGATCCCTACAGTTCCTTTTGATCAACCAAGTCCAATGGTTAGAGTTGTCTATGGATATGAGGATCCATTTAGCAGACATCTATTTAGCCATTTTAACAGGACAATGGACTTCAACACCTCCTTCTTCTTCATGCAATAGATCTTCCAAGAAATCCTAGACACAATACTCTGGTTAATGTTGCCACATCATAAGAATTTTCTGGCCATAACAATAAGCTGCATCATCTGCTTGTTAGTAGGAGTCCAGCAAGACAAAAAATAGATAATGGATGGCAATATAAAATGATTGACAAAAAAAAAAACTATGTGGATTAAGCTGCTCTGAAAACCAATCCAAGAAAAGACTTTGGACCTAAACTTGTTTAAGATCCAATACGATCTCTAATTATAAGACACATTAAATCCCATTGGAACTCCCAATAATCTGAAAACTTTACCATCATGAAGAATTTCACACCCAAGCTTTTTTTATACAATCTCGAATCACATTATTAGAGGACTTGAAGTCTCCAATTATTTATCTCATCCTTGGGCCCTTTTCTATGTATCAATTTAATGACACCAGTATTGATAAAGGGTGAAAGAGCTCATCTTTTTAGGGCATCTTGCCAAGTCAAGAGAATGAATGGGACCAGGAAATCTTTTAAAACCAAGAAAATTTCATTAGGAAGACCATCAAGACCAAGAGTTTTGCTAGGCTTCAATTTACCAATGGTTTCTCTAATCTCACCTGCAAATAGGGGATGATCTAGTAGAGAGCCGAGCTCAAGAGGAAGCATTTTGTTCCTAATAATGGAGATGTGAGCTCTAGCCTTCTAGGTCTCTTCACCCCACTTGGGAGATCTAGATAAAATATTTGTAAAGAATCTAGTAGCAACATTCAAGTTATCCTTAATATCAATAGCATGACCACCATAGTCCTTTTTGAACATAGGAACAAAATCCTTTAACTTTTTCTTTTTTGATAATCCAAACATGTGTTTATTCGGTCTGAAAACTTTCCCGGCCCAAAACTCCCTTGATTGAGCAAGAGTACCATAAGCAAGAAGATAATCTTCTAACCTTAGTCTTTCCTAGAGGTCAAGGACCCTCTAAGCGCTATTAGAGACCTTATTGGGAGAGGAAGTGATCTCCCCAATCTGGATATTTATCATCACCCTTCTATGAAGCGTAACATTCCTAGCCACCTTTTTGGAATGAGTAAAAAGTCTTTGCACTTCAATGATGGGATTCTCCCAAGCTCAAAGAGGCTTGGAAAACTTAGAAAAATAGTCCCTAAAAATCTCTTTAATTTGCGATATAATATTGGGACAGTTTAGAAGCTAAGAATCTAGGTGGGGCCACCTAGACTGAAAATTAGGGTTAACCTTGTGACATTTAATAATAACAAGCTTATGATCAGACAATTGAATGGAATGACCAGTAAAACAACTAACTTGACAAAAGCTATGCATGAGGTTGACATTCATGTAGATCCTAGTGAGTCTAGCAGCCAAAAGGGACGAGCTAGATCTACTATTCCAAGTAAAACCAGTGGAAGAAGAACAGTCCAATAAGTTTTTGTTATTAAACATGGAGAACCGATCCCTCTTTTCCATCCGACCCAAGACATTATCATTATTGCCAAGTCTGTCTATACTCTCACTAACCATATTAAGTCCCCAAGAATAATACACTCACCTTCAATATCACCAATCTCCTTCCAACACTTAGCTCTTTCACTGGCTGAATTGGGAGCAGAGACACTAAAAAGAACAAAGTTAAAAGGGAAGCCCAGCTTGACAGCCAACCATTGACTAATAGCACTGTAAAAAACTTTTTGGAGAGTATTAGCTATCATGGAGGAAATCCCAATTGTTGTGCAACCCTTTCCATGGTGATGATTAGTAAAAAAACCAGTTATAATTATTGGAGACAATATTAAGATTGGATCTCAAGTTGAATCCTATTACTTTTATTTCCTACAGACAAAGAAAGTCACGACTCAAGGGCCAATCTTTAAGCCAGTTATGAATCACTTTAGCTCAAACAGGGCCTGTTAAACCTTTGGTAATTAGAAATCAAAGTGATGTTATTCATTCTAAAAAAACAGAAAGAAAAGAGGTCATTTCTTCGAGTTCTTGACCGGTTTTACCATTGAGATTGAGCTTCTCAACGGGTCTTTCCTTTTAAACTTGGTTTTAGTCCCTCCATTATCAGCAAATTCCTCACATTCGTTCATGTCCTCAGTTTCAGGGCTAATATTTTTCATTTCTTCAATGATCATTTCATCATTTTTATTTATTTCTGATATAAGAATATCATCACTTCTAACATTATGATTAACCAAGGGAGAAGAAGAACGAGAGGCAGAGAATATCGACTTTTGATCCGGAATCTTTTTTTTTTGAACCTCTTGCTATCCATATCAGAGTTATCACGGGCTAAATTCTCCTTATTCTCAGTGAATACATCATTTGTTTTAATTGATGTCTCATATTGTCCAGAGCTTTTAGCTTTGTGATCAAGTTTCTGCACAAAATCAAATGGATTAGTCACTTCATCTAAGAGGGCATTTAATTGGTTGTTCGATAATCCCCCTATATTTCTTAGGTCTACTAGGTTGAGATCTGTTATGAGTATCCCCACCTTTCCTACATGTTGGGGTACCTACATACATATTCTTACTATTATCATCATTAATTTTTCTCTCTGCCAACAATGGGAAGTCCTTAATTAAATGACCCTTTTGATAACAATTGAAACATGCGTTTGGTAGGTTACCGTAGATAATTTTTTGATCATGCATAATTTTTCCGTCTGGATTCTTTATTTTCAAAGAAGTCTTAATAGATGTTGTCGTATCTACTTCAATCAAGAGTTGGGGATCCCAACGAGGATTGATTATTCTACAATTTCTTTGTCCCAAAACTTTACCGGTGATGTTTCCAAGTTTGTTAGCCCATGGGTAATACACAATAGGCAGATCTGGCAAGTCCATCCAGACAGGGACTTTGGAGGGTTTAGGACCCCTAGGATCGAACCCCTCAAACCATTCAAAGAACGTTATGGGGGTAAACATGAATATCCATTGACCTTCACTAAATACTTTGAACGCAGTGCTAGCGTCATCAAAGTAAAAGATAAAGTAGTTATTTGGTACGTATTGGATGTGAGAGACAAAGATACCATGAGACTCCCAATTCGTCTTGATCCAAGCGTTAAGGTTATATAGTGCAGGTCTAGAACCATGGGAGAGCCCGATGTTGGGGATGTAAGGGTCATGTGACCTTACCCCCATATTCATATATATACATCATATATAGAGCATTGCCTCAAGAGAGATCAGTATGTGGGTTTCGAGGCTCCCACGCACGTCCACGCATCTCTCCTCTCTTCTCTCTCCCTCCATCTCCTCCTTCCTCCTCTTGTTCTACACACCAAAGCCCTTCATTGGTATCAGTGAAGACTGGTGTGCAAAAAGCTTCAATGGAAGCTTAGGTGAGAAGAGGTAGAAGTGCAGGTCGGCATCTCTTGACAGCACTTCAGTATTTCGGTTGTAACTTGAGCTAGGAAATTGGATTGATGCATTTTAAAGTTCTGTGCGTAGCTAACACAGAGAGCTACAACTTCACAGAAGAGCGCAGAACCTAGTTCGGACTTTTAGAGTGCCGAAAATTCAAAAAACGCAGACTACTGTAGAAAGGGAATCTACATTCACTAAGACAACAGGTTGGTTTTTTTGTCATAAATTGAGTTCTACAGCTTGGAACGCAATGATTCAACTTGTTGTGCGTAGCTTGGAAAGACAGCTACAACTTTGTAGAAGACTTAGATTCAGATTTTCAGTGCAAGGTCGCCAAAACTGCAAAATACAGAGCAGTAGTGTTGTAGGTGATAGTGAAATTGATAGCAGGTGCTTGTCTTAAGCATATCTTGAGCTACGCACCTCCGATTGAGGTCTTCTTTATCTCATTACGTAGCCAAGACTCAGATCTTGAAGTTTGCTGAAGAGCAAAAGTTCAGATTCAGAGGTTATCACCTCTGAAATAGCAAAACACAGAGCAGCACATCTTCACTAATTGCACTTGGAGGTTGAATTTGCTTTGGAACTTCTTCGAGAGAGAATTTATGGTGTGCAAGCTCTTATTTTCAGAGCTTCAAAGCATTGTACATGTATGATCATTGTGGTAGCTCCTCCATATGAGAGTAGAGCATGATCTTGTCACGCGTTTGGCATGTAAGATGACATTGTGGTATACTCTTTTTTGAGGTTTATGTCATCATGAGTTTGATCATGGATGTATAGTGGCATTGTGGTCTATAGCTTGCTTATGCCACTTGGTTATGGATTTAGTTACCAGTTGCACACAATTCTATGAGAGTTGATTGTGGATCTTGGTTGGTACTTGTATCTTTGTTTTCTTTGCAGGTACATGATCCAGATTGGAGCCTTAGTTATACGTTTGTTTGTCACCGTTATTAGCATTTGGTCATTGATTGATATGTATTTGCCAGTGTGATTCTTAGCATATGTGGATGGTGATTCCCACATGGTTATTTTGGTTCTAGAGTCCATTTTACAGAGGAGATGCTGCCGAAATTTCATCGGTTTTTATGCTAGAAAGGAGCTCTAGTGGATCTTGAAGCTTGTGTGATAGCTTTGGATCATTGACTATCTCCATTCAGTTGGACTTGGTCACACATTGTTTGTGACAGGTTGGACCATCTTGTAGGATTTATTCTTGAGTGGGAGTTGTATTGCCATTGTATTGGCGTGTATTCCCATTAGTTTTTTGGCACATGTAGTTGCCATTATCTTCTTGATTTGATCAGTGATAGGTGGTGATAGATTACTTGTTGTTCTTTCATTATTGGTTATCTTGTTGGATTGCTTAGTTTACAGGGGATACTCTGTCGAATTTCTCCCCGGAGTCTTTCACATATACTTGGTCACTTTGGAGACTTGGTGAGCAGGCTTATGCTCATGGTTTTATGTGCATGCTAGATGCATGGTTATGTGAGAGGTGGTTCACATGGTTCTTTCTCCATCGAGACATTTGTGATGTGAGTTATGCATATGGATATGCAGGCATGATCCTATTGAGGATAGAGTATCGGTTTTAGTCTCTTGTTACATTGCTAGTCTTGGATTGCCAGCATGGTGTTTTCTCGATTTGATGGCACTAACTTTTCGAGATGGAAAGCTCAGATGTGGCATACATTGGCTCGTGCAGGGTTACATATGTATGTGCATAGAGATGCACAGAGGCCTCGTGACATGCCCGACCACGTATGGATGGATATGGATGCATTGGCCAGCTCCACTATCCGGTTACAGCTTGTGGATTCTATATATGAGTCTGTTATGTATGAGGAGACGAGTAGTGCATTATGGCAGAGACTACATGATATGTATGCGAGTCCATTGACTCATGTGAAACATAGATCACATCGATGACTTCGATGTTGGCATTGTGGTCGTGAGGGCCATACTCGACGACGTTGCTTCAGGCAGATGCGACGACGACGTTAGAGACATGCATGTGATGCAAGTCAGGTAGTGGTTTCAGGAGAGTCTATGACAACTGATTATGCTAGTGATGGTGATATCACTTTCTCCTATGATTCATCTCAGGATTCCTCTTGTTCATTGGATAGCACACATATGGCTTGGTTGCTTGATGCATTAGCCAGTTTTCATGTTACTCCACATCGTGAGTGGTTTTGTCGATTCTCAGGTGAGAGTCGTGGATGTGTGCACATGCCTGATGGTATGACATATGACATTGAGGATGCAGGAGATGTATGCCTTATGCTACCTAGTGGAGCATCACTTATACTCAGACATGTACGTTATGTGCCTTTATTCTCTAGGAGCTTGATTTCAGTTAGCCAGTTATAGGAGAGTAGATATTATGCATTCCTTGGTGAGCATCATTTTCAGTTGCAGTTGGGACAGCTTATGCTTGTCAGAGGTGCTAGGATTGGGCACATGTATCCACTACAGGTACTTCATATGAGAGACAGTCTCGTCTCAGTGGGAGTTTAGCCTTATGTGCGATGTGAGACTCGTCATGTCTCATTTTATCTACCTGCAGATAGGTCTATTGACATTCATGATGCACATGTATGGCAGGATTCAGATGCTCAGATGGATGCACATGTAGAGCATGTTTTGGATGCTCATGATGCTTATATAGAGCATGGTTTGGTTGATCATATGGATGCTCATATGGAGCATACTTTGGATGATCAGTTGGATGCTTTAGAGCATGATGTGGATGCTCATGTAGAGCATTGTGACGATACTCAGTTAGAGTTTGATCATCAGTTTGACATTGGTGTTGATGTTGTGCAGTTAGCTCATGTGGAGCATGATCATACACTTGGTGTGGTAGAGCAGGGTTGCTCTCATGGTACACAGTGTATGGTAGATCATATTAGCTCTCAGGATGCACATCTAGATACATCCTTGGTTGCGAGCATGACTGATTTAGATGTTGATGAGTCAGCGATCATGCAGTCATTCTTGGATTCGCTCATGCCAGATGTTGACACAGATATATCAGGACATGTTGGTCTTGATGATGGTGCTTTGGATGCCTTGGATACAGGCATGGTTGACATGCTTAGGTTAGCCATGATAGCACATGTTTCGTCAACATTCGGGAGTCTGATGTACGAGTTATTATGCTCGAGACTAGACATTGCAGTTGCTATTGGAGCATTTGCACTTGCATTTGTTAGTCGTTCGATGATTGACATAGGCATAGAGCGAGTGGGAGCTTTGCAGGAACTTCGTCAGTTCTTGCATCAATCTATGTGAGCTCGACTCTTGTCGATATGAGTCTAGAGCAGTTTGAGGTGCATGGATACACCTTGTTCGAGGCAGTTGGTGTAGGCTGATCCGTATGGGTAGAGATCCGGACTCTTCCTGTACATTATTGTATAGTCCTACATCATTCTTTGTATATTTTACCACTTATGGTCACATTGACCCTTAAGTGGGAGATTGTTGGGGATGTAAGGGTCATGTGACCTTACCCCCATATTCATATATATACATCATATATAGAGCATTGCCTCAAGAGAGATCATTATGTGGGTTTCGAGGCTCCCATGCACGTCCGCGCGTCTCTCCTCTCTTCTCTCTCCCTCCATCTCCTCCTTCCTCCTCTTGTTCTGCACACCAAAGCCCTTCACCCGATGACTAGTTGCTCAATCATATGGTTCTGCCATTTATTTAGAGTGTTCGTGTCTATTATGAGAATCTCCATGTCATCTTCAGAATCGATAGGGTCTAAGTTTATTTCGTGAACTCCCTCACCTTCAGAAACTTTTTGTTTCCCTTTATCTCTAGCAACATCAGAAAAAGGAAAGGTATTACCTGGATTCTCTTCTACATTGAACAGGGGGTTGATGATATCAGTGTTACCCTTTAATGCTTCGCTGAAGGAATGGGTTGGAGACAAAACTGTACCATTGGATTGAGACCTAGAGTTTTTGTTGAAACCATGCAAGATAGGCAACTGTGTACCATAAGTGTTGTTGATTCCATGCATGATAGCGAAAGGAGTAGAGAAGACCACTTCTTCGTCTGATCCTCATGCGAGTTTAACTGAGGAGGGAAACCATCCCTAATCGCGTCTTGCAATGCCCTAATAGAGCTCCAGAGCAAGAGGGTGGGGAGCCCAAAGAACGAAGGAGCAGAGGGGCTCGAGACCCCTCCCGCTGAGCGGGAAGGGAGAGAACGCAGAGAGCCGACTACCACATAGAAACCCTAGGTCTCGAGTCGTAAGAATCCTCTGACTTTTATGAGCCACCAATATTGCATGGTCTTCAACTCTTTGTTTCGAGGTATAAAAAGATTTAAACAATGAAAGAGTATGCATTCTCACATAATGGAGAAAGTCTTCCTCGAACTCTCCTAAGTTGCCTCATAATTAGAAAATGGCTTTCACAAGCTAATTAAAAATCCCTCCCCCTTAAAATAATTATAAATGAGGCAAAACGAAATCTCTTGATGGTGCATATAACATCAAAGATCAAACCATCTACATACAAGATGACAATCACAAGTTGGTTATTTGTTTTCATTACATGCGAATTTGCATAAAACGTACTTCTTGAAAGCCTAGGATTTGGAAAAAGCTGTCAATTCATTGGTACCTTGGAGGTTTCTTAAGGCCATATAATGCCTTCTTAAGTCTACAAACCTTGTCTTTTGAATGCATTACCTCAAAGCGTGGTGATTTAGATACATATACCTCCTCCTTGAGGTATCCATTTGGGAATGTTAATTTTACATCCACCTAGAATATAGACCACCTTTTATGTTCAACAATTGCAAGTACTATGCAAATTGTTGTCATTCGAGATATTGGTGTGAATGTCGCTTGGACATCAAATCCTTCCACTTGTGAATGACCTTGTGCAACAAGCTGAGCTTTGTACTTCCCTAAAGTGCCATTTGCTTTGTATTTCGCTTTCCAATTCCACTTAGTTCCAGTTACCTTCTTCTTTGGTGGTGAATCAACCAATTCCCAAGTGTCATTCTTTAGTATGTTATCATACTCAGACTTCATTGTTGCTCTTCACTTAGGATCTTTGAGTGATTCATCTACAGTTCTGGGTTCTTTTACTACTCTGATGATTTCAGCCATAAGAGCCATGTTGAGAATATGATGGAAGGTTCTTTGTTGCTCATCAAATTTCTTTGATCTACACAACCCATTTGAAGATGACTCTGGAACATCAATTTGAGGGTTACGATCATCAAACAGTTGTTGTGCCCACTTTGGTAGTGGCTTCCGCTCTGTGGCAATAACCGACTGGATTTTTAGTGGAGAAATGTCATTGTCTAATGTCTCCTCCTCATTGATCTTGACCTTCTATGGGAGGGCACAGGATCAATTATTTCTTTAGTTGATGAGATAGTGGGTTTATCTTTGCTATCCACTAGGTGTGGTAACTCATCAAATACCACATCATGACTCACAATGATCTTCAAAACATCCAAAAATTCTGAAATGCATAATTGAAGGCTTTTTAGTAGAGTATGCTTCTTGAGGAGTAATGACATCTAGTGCCTTTGTGTAGCATATATTTAAAATGTACACAACTATATTAATTACTTTTTCCCAAAATGAATCAGGCATATCTTGAGCTTTCAGCATGTGACGGGCCATTTCAACTGCTATCCTATTTCATCTCTCAATAACACCATTTTGTTGTGGTATGTGGGTTGTGGTGAGTTGCCTCTTGATTCCATGAGCACTATAGTAGTTATTGAATACTGTTGATAAGAATTCACCTCCTCAATTAGTAAAGAACTTCTTCAATTTCTAGCCATTTCATTTTCAAGAATCTTGTGCCGTGTTTTAAAATTTTCAAATGCATCAGGTTCTCTCAATAAAATGCACCTTTATCTCTCTAGTATAATCGTCAACTATCAGCAAAAAGTATAGAGATCCTCCCAAAGCACAAGTAGACATTTTACCATAGAGATCGGCATGTATCAACTCTAGAGATTGCTATTCTCTTTTGGAAATACCTTCCTTTGCTACTTACCCATCATACAAGCTTCACATGGCTCTTGCAAATCTGAAAATGCAAGTAAATTTGCTACCATACTTTTTCTTTGCATCTCTTTGAGAACAAAAAATCCAAGATGGCCAAAATGTTGATGCCCAAGTCTACTTATGTATTTGTCCTCTATAGTAGTGATGGCGCTCAACTCATACATGTTATCATTCCACACTCATTTTCCTATAGTATTACCTGTTCCATCCAAAATCTATGTACCATCCTTTTTGAAATGTACTTCAAGACCACAATCTATTATGGAAAAAATTGATAATGATTTTTGTTTAGTGCAAGAACAAAATAGAAAACATGAGAGAGTTTACTCTAAACACCAGTGGCAACAAAAAACGAGATGGTTTATGTTCCTTTAGTTGCACATTTGGAGTAATTTCGAACCACACCATTGATAGGTTCATATAGAGGCATTGAGGATTTATACCAATCTTTTTTGCTAGTCATGTGGTGAGATGCTCCACTATCTAATATCCAAGGTTCATCCACATGAGTTTGGGTAGATGTACATACTCCCTCTATGGAAAGCCATATTTCAAGTTATGTGTTATTTGTTGATTCCCTATTCTTCCATGTGGATTTGAGAGTACCTTTTCTCTCGTCAGCTTGCTTCTTCTTGCAATCCTTAATGGAATGATTTTGTTTTCACAATAGAAATAGCTTCCAATGAATTAATCAGAAGAGGCTCTATCCTTTGCATTTGCTACCTTGAAGCCCACAATTGGGGACCTGTATCACCCTTTCCTTACAATGGAGGCCTTAGAAAATGTCCATTAGTACATACAATCATGAGAGGTAGACATTGGTCATATACTAACAACACATGCATATGTGGACTCTAGTTAACTCTAGAAGTCATAAATAGTCCAAAAACTATATAATAGAATTTTGGATGAAGAGTGAGAAGGTCATTCTCATGTGTGTGGAGGCTAGGTTCTAGTTTATAACATTGGTTCCAAGGCGAGCTCCCATGGATGGAGACCTTGAGGGTTCATCATTTCTTCGTCACATTCCTCACGAAGCTTTGGACTCTTTAGGACTTATGAAGAAGAATAGCTTTGTGTGATCACCCATATTTCTTTATCATACTCTTATCTCTCTCTCTCTCATTCTTTTTCATATGTGGAGCTTCTTCTTGGTCACATTGGTTGTCTAGCATGGAAAACATTTGATCTTGAGCCAGCAAAGAGATGGAAATCATCTCCAATCAAGAAAAAATTGTTCATGCAATTAAGCTAAGTCTCATTCACACTATAATGAACTTGGATTATCCAAAAAGGGAGCCAAATGACCATTTACATAGCCCAAAACTTTCTCAAGCCCATGTGGTAGATGTGTAATGAGCGAAAGAGTCCTTTCTTCTCCTTCTCATGAGAGAAAGGAACAATGGTGCGATTGGATCTATATACTATTGAAGAGACTAAATTTTCAATGCGTATGGGATATGAATCCCCAATCTCAATGCCTCTAGGGGTTTGTTTTGGATGATAGCTTCATGAGCATCCAAAAACATGCCTTGCTTTTTCATTACTCTATCTATTCGGGAGAGTCACACACACATGGAGAAAGATGAAGTCATCACACCTCCATTTTCTTCATTTAGCTTCTATCCCAATTTAGGGAAATAACCCTTGAATGGGGAGGAGAAAAGCTCGTGGAGCTTTTTCTTGAGAAGCTTTTTCCTTTTTGTTCAAATTGAGAGCAATAGGATACCCATATTATGCAACAATTTTTCTTTCTTCTTTCCCTTTGCTCTATGCAACTCTCGAAATATAGACGACCATATATGTGATACTTCTTCATGTGGAACAATGGAGTATAAGGAATGGAATGAGGGATCAATCGAAGGAAAGACGATCAAAGAATGCTTGAAGAGCAAGCACACTCTACATTCGAATTTATGATTTTAGGGAAGCACCCATCTCTTTTTTCTTTACATTAGTGCATTGAATCTTTTCTTATTGCATAGCTTTTAATCAATACATGCAATACAAGCACATATAGAAGTTTGAAGGAAAGGAACATAGTTTGCATCCTAAATGAATGAATTTATTAAAGTAAAAGATAAGTCATACTGGCATGATATGAAATTGTGATGCATATACGATGAAAATACATGCAAATGGAAAAAAAATCATAGATTTTTTTCTTAACTTTGCATTTCAAATCGAATTATATATAAATGTTTCATTCGTTTTCAACTGTGAAGTCCTATGGCATATCTGAGAAAAGTTTAGAGCATGCTAAATGGCTTTCTGATTCATCATTTTTAGATATCCATGATTGCTTAAATGGATTATTTTTCACTCATATGTTCAAATGGAGTTCGAAAAATGGGTCCATCTCCCATCTATTTTGGAAAAACTATCTCCCAAAGTTATTTTGGAAACTTCCAAAGAGGTGTGTCTAGTCATTGTTTCCAATCAATAATTAACTAAAAGTTGGTCCAATTTGGACGCGTCTTACACTTTTTTTGAGTGGCCAATCTCATTAATTTTTGGTTTTTAAAAAGCTCCTCTTGCACTTTCTTATGTTTGAGAAGTTTCTTTGTACATTTTCTATCGGTTTTCCAGCATTTCATTAGTTTTAGCAGTAGGAGCAGGTAGAAGATGTGTAGATGGTGATTTTTCATCCTCTTCTTCATGATACTAATAGTATAGATTGGCAAAGAAGATAGTAGAGAGTTTATCAAAGTTTTTTTCAATTGAAAAACTCCAAAAAAAGGAGGGTTGTCCATTCAAAAATAATGGACTACTAGAATAGGCAAAAAAATATAGTAGAGCAGTTGCATTATGCATTTAAGAGTGTTGTTGAGCATATGAGAGTATTCAAAGGCACTAGAGTGGGAGGGGAGAGCAAGGAAGTTGTGTGGCATTGAGGATAGAGCAAGAAGGGAGTGTGTATTCCCCAACTGCCATGGAAGGCAATAAAAGACCAAGTTGAGAGCAATCACAATTTGCTAAAGAAGAGGTGTTTCACATTTCATTAAGATTTATTCAATACGTGATTGAAGGCAAGATTAGAGAAGGCAATCGCAATGCATTGGTGCATCAAATGTAAAAGTAAGAAATAGGTGCAATCACGTGTTCTTGGGTTGTTGTGTTTCGTAAGAATCATCTTTTTAGTGCTTATTTGAAATGGATTTGGTGGTATATGACCTAATCCCTTATATCACGTAAGACATAGCTACATTCCACGATTGCCCTAGACAAGACATTTGGAAGGGAAATCACCCTTTGCATAAGTCAAGTGCAAGTGTAAGTTTGAATAAACCAAGTACACCTGAGGGGAGACTAAGGCAAGTGATTGAGACTTGAAGAAATCCAATTTTGAATAGTATTGTGTAACATGATTGTGCTATAGAGCCATCACATTTTGCAACAGAGGTCAATGGGACCAAATTGCACATGTGAGGAGTCCCCGGAGGGTGGAGACAATTCTCCAAGTGCATTTTTTGCAAAGAAAATCAACTATTGAGTCCAAGAGTAAGACATGACTGTTGTAGGTTGAGGCTATAGTAGAGAAAATGCATTCTACAATTCTAGTTGTTTTGACCAAGTATTTCTTGTGTAAGGATCCCAAAGAGATAAGATACTATTCCAAGTGATTTGTGCCAAATAGATTCTCAAAGTGGGTTCAAGTGAAAATCATGATTCTTGTAATATAAGCATGTGCAAGGAAATATCGTAGAATTTTTGTGAACCCAAAAATATTTTGGATCTTCAAAAATTATTTCTCTCTTGGAAATTTAAGGATTTGCATTGTGTGATGTGCAAAAATATATTTTTTTGGATTAAATCAAAAAATTGTACACTAGATAGAAGAAACTCGTTCGCTCCTCTTTCTATGAAGCTAAATGATTGGGTGACTATGCTTCTAGTTGTAGAGGTGCCCATAAAGTTAAGACAACTGTGAGCCACCGGAATGTAATTCTGAAAAGTCGCGCATACCGAAAGGGCGTAGCGCAATAGTTGTAACTTTTTTATTAATAAAAGAAGCGTACGTGCACAGAAGGTATGTCGCTGGACTGTGAGTCTAGGCAAATGCCTGAAGTGGAGCATAGCGCATTGTTGAAACTCTGAGTATTTTATCTCTCTGTGAGTTAAGTTCAGAAATGTATTAAGTTGATGAAGTATTAAGTTAAGCGATCATTTGGTAAGTGATGAAGTGTGCATAGGCATATTGCGGTGAAGAACACTGTAATGTGCAGAACAGATATGTAGTTGACAGATAGTTTGATTTGAAGCAATAAGTTGGTAAAGTAGCATATAATTGAATCTATAAGAATTGGGAAAATACAAATAGGGCCTCTATTTTATAGACCCCTAACCATCCCAAGAACCCAGATTTGTTAAACAGTTTAACAGTAGTTTAATAGTTTAACAGTAGTTTAACAGTTTAACAGTAGTTTAACAGTTTAACAATAGTTTAACAGTTTAACATTGGCACCGTCTGTGGGAAATGGAGTAGCCAATTGAAGAAAAGGTTAAGGAGTGAAGAAGAATCCTTTGATATATGCCGGTAACACGTCCGGTGAATCGTATCCCAAATACCGAAGTGATCCACATCCCTGGGCAGTTCCAAATTTGTTAGGAACACCCTCGGGTGGTAGAAGTGAAGAACAATCAAGTTCAGTTGCAGAAGGATCAATCCAACAAGCTAGTGGCAATTCCGATGGCAGTTCGGTGCTGTGCAGAAGCAGTTTGGTAGAGTGCAATGGTAATCCGGTGTGTTCCGGTGATAGTCCAGTACATCCTGAAGACAGTACATTAGTTTTTGGTTGTATTTCAATGCTGTCCAGTGGTAGTTCAGCGCTATCCGGTGACAATTCGATGATCTTCGATGACAGTTCGGTATTATTCGGTGATAATTCGGTGCTCTTCGATGACAATTCAATGATTTTTGGTGATAGTGCGTTATTGTTCGGCAAGAATTTACTGCATTCACTGTTTTTAGGTGCAAGTTTAGCCAATTTTGACACTAAGATTGAGAAAGGGCTATTAGATTTTGAGTTAAGTAATCAGCTCAAAGACTGTTTTGGACCTGAAAATTGGCAAAGTGACCATACGGTCCAGGAACATCAAGAAATCAATCCCCAAAGTTCAGGTAACATGAGTAGTTCATAGCAACAACAACAACAACAACAACAACAGAAGCAACAACAACAGAAGCAACAACAACAACAACAACAACAGATCATTCCACTACGTTCGGTACCAGCTGGAGTCACGTACACAAAATTTGGAGGTTTTCTGGGAGATGATCCCGACGCGCATGTGCAGACATTTGATATTAATTATGCAATTTTGAATTACCCAACAGACCCTAGTTATAAAGCCATCGTGTTCCAGTCAACCTTGGTCAATGAAGCTGCTTGCTGGCTAACCGAATATGACTTGAATCATTTTCGGTAGTATGATGATGTAAAGGATTCATTTCTGCAACGATTTCGATTAAAAAAGAACCCAGCACAAATCTTTGATTACCTATAGAATAATAGGCAAAAGCCGCACCAGAATGTACAAGACTATGCCACTCTATTTC
This sequence comes from Ceratopteris richardii, assembly GCA_020310875.1. NCBI lineage: Eukaryota > Viridiplantae > Streptophyta > Polypodiopsida > Polypodiales > Pteridaceae > Ceratopteris > Ceratopteris richardii. The sequence continues at coordinate 57,268,475 of CM035415.1, forward strand.
AGACTCATTTATAGCAATTACCACCAGCGCATGCCAATCTACCAGATGATGTCATTAATCAGTGGTTTATAAACGGATTAAATCCCCAATTGAAACAGATCATGACCATACGATGTGTGGGAGGAATGACCTTGGATGCCGTAATTGCTATGGCTTTACAGTTAGAAAATAAAGTGGGTGGATTCACTGAAGATCTAGAGTGGTTGAAGGCGTCCAAGCATTCAAGCCAGGATCCTCTAAAGCAAATTTACCATACTAAATGTAAAAACACAGGACACAGCAGCTCAGCATGTGCTTTGAATCAGATGTATTGCGCCATTTGCCACACCATGGACCATGCTAGGGAGACCTGTCCTTATAATGCAAAGGTACAGAGTAGAGTGGTTGTCAATGCTATCATTCAGGAACAAGGGCAACCGGCTAGCCATTACGTACCACCACAAATGAGGAATACTCCTTACCAAGGATACAAGTAGAGGAGCACGGGCAACTAACTTTGGACAAACTCGATGGAATGCGGGCCCATCAAGTGAAGGTGCATCTCTTCCACCACCTAAATGCCATTTTTGTGGTGAAATAGGGCATATCCGTAGGTACTGTAAAGATGCGGCTGAGTACGATAAAAGGAAAAAGGAATGACAACACCTGATGGCAAACACGATGTACATTTCAACAGTCGACACTCAAACAACAGCGGTACAAACACGCTCGGGAAAGCAATTACAGCAAGCTGCGGAGATTTTTGAGCCTGGAATTCGTGAACACTAGAAGGTGTTTACTAAAGCAAGTAAGTGGGCAATCCAAGAACACTATATTTCCTGACCCAGTTCCAATAATGCAGCAAAGCATACCGTAGGCAGTACCGAAAGGCAGAAATCTGACCCAATTAGTACCGGAGTCCCCACTGGAAACCATACCGGAAACAACAAAATTTGATCCGGTGTGGGATATCTTATCCAAGGCATCCATTACGCTACCATTGGGACAATTATTGGCTTTGTTTCCTGGTGTGCGCCAACACTTCCAGTAGCAGGTCAGTCCAAGACCTTCATGTGCGCCTTCGACAGCAATAATCCAGCTCGAACTTGATCCGACGATGGATCATACAGTGCCCTTGATTACGGTCTGGTATAAGAATCATAAAATCACTCAAGTATTAATGGATGGAGGTTCCGGTGTAAACATTGCAACAACACTTTGTCAAAGGATGGGATGGACACAAATCGAACCTGTCCAATTTTTTGTCCGAATGGCTGATAAATCCAGAGTTCATCCGGTGGGATTGGTGCAAGATATTCCTATTACTCTTCAAGGATCGTTCTTTAAAATGACCTTTGTTGTTATGGAATTGCCTGAATCTAGCCTTGATTATAACCTGCTCTTTGGACGGCCATGGTTAAAGCAAGCTAAGGTAGTTCAGGACTGGTCAGCACATGAATTGATTTTTAAGAATAACCACCGTAAATATGTCGTTCCACTGGACGACATGAAGCCTTGTGACTTGCATGCACGACCATATGTAGCCAAACCGGTACACATGCTGGATGGCCTTTCAGATGATGAAGAGGAAGCTTTTCTTAAAGCCAACAAGGATCTGATGGCACTCGAAATTGTGGACTTACAGACGATTGCAGATAACTGGAGTCCGGAGGCCTGTATGATCGTACCACTCACTGCAGCGTCTAAACAAAGTGTAGCACAGACCGTGGATGATACGATGCTCCAACAATTGCTCCAGCCAGTGGATGACTTTGCCATGCCTCAATAGTTCTACGTACCGGAAGATCAATTGGTTAGCTGCAACTTAGGTGATGAAACTAATCCACGACCAGTGAAGATTAAGGCGGGACTATCAAAGACCTTTCAAAATAACTTGCTGCAATTACTATGTGAATTCTTTGATGTGTTTGCATTGGATTACTGGGATATGAAGGGGTTGGACCCGTGTATCTATCAACACAAGGTTATGCTGAAACCAGATGCCCGGCCTATTAAACAACCCAGCTATAGAATGAATCCTCACTATGCGGCCCACGTAAAAGCAGAATTGGATCGATTGCTGAAGGTTGGGTTTATTTTTCCTATCGAGCATGCGGAGTGGATTTCCCCTATTGTCATAGTTCCTAAGAAGAATAATCAATTATGGATATGTGTGGATTACCGGAAATTAAACGTAGCAACCATACCTGATCCATTCCCTCTATTGTTTTTGGACACCATGTTAGATGATGTGGCAAGTCGAGAGATGTACTCCTTTTTGGATGGATATAGTGGTTATAACCAAGTATGAATGGCAGAGCAGAACATTCCAAAGACAACATTAATAACAAATTGGGGTGTCTATGCATGTAGAGTGATGTGGTTTGGTCTGCAAAATGCTCCAAGTATGTTTCAGCGTTGTATGCAGGAAGTTTTCTCTCCTTATCTAACCACGTTCATGAGAGTTTACTTGGATGACTTCTCCATATCTGGTGATACTTCAGCACATCTGAACCATTTATGGTGTTGTTTTCTAAAATGCCGATAATACCGTTTGTTCTTAAACCCAAATAAATCTGTGTTCTTTGTATCTAAGTTGCTAGGACACATTATCTCCAAACAGGGGATTCAAGTCGATCCAGATAAGGTGAAGGCCGTACTGGAGGCACTTGCCCCCAAGACACCCAAAGAAGTGATGCGATTCTTGGGACAAATCCGGTGGCATGGACGACATTTACGGTGGCTTGCTCATCTGGCCACGCCACTCAATCCACTGATAGTCAATACTCCTCGTCAGTTTGAATGGACTGAGGCATGTCAACTCTCTTTTGATTGGTTGAAGTCACTGTTAATGCAAGCTCCTATTGTACAAGCGCCAAATTGGGAACTGCCATTTCATGTCTTTGTGGATGCATCTGACATTGCAATTGGCAGTGTGCTGATGCAGCAAACGGAAAAATGGTTCCATCGAGTGTATTATGCGAGCTGCAGATTGGCTTCGATAGAGCGCAATTATTTAGTCACTGAACGTGAATGTCTCGGATTAGTGTATTTGGTGAAGAAATTCCGGCATTATTTACTTAGACGCCGCTTCAGCTTCCATGTCGATCATGCAGCCTTGGTGTACCTTGTTCGCCAACAACATCTGGGAGGAAGGTTAGCAAGATGAATATTGTTGCTCCAAGAGTTTCATTATTCAGTAGTACATCGCCTAGGGTCCGCACATGCACTTGTCGATTTTCTATCTCGGTTAGATTCCGGTGAACTTCCGGAAGGAGTTGACGATACCACACCTGCTATCTATGCAACTGAGACTCTACAAGATGATCAACAAGAATTGCCAGTAAAATCCTCCTATTATGACACTTTAATGATTTTCTTGACTAGTGGATGTCCTCCTGGCATGACCTTTCCTGTTGCTCATCGGAAATTGGCCATGTATAGTCGACAATTTCGCTAATTGTAGGGCAATTACATTACATGGATCACTCAGGAGTGCTGCTCATATGTGTTCCACCACACAAAATTGCTTCAGTAATCACAATGGCTTATTCGGCACCAGCTGGAGGTCATTTTGCAGTGGACCTGACCCACCGGAAGATTCTACAGAGTGGCTTATGGTGGACTACAATGTACCGAGATGTGACCAAGTATGTGCGACAGTGCAATGAGTGTCAGCGATCGGGTCAACCTTTACAAAGACATTACTTTCTGCTCCAACCCATTTTGCCTCTCGAACCTTTTCAGAAATGGGGCTTGGATTTTATCGGACCAATCATACCTCCTGCGACACTTACCAATAACAAATATATTCTTACCTGCACAGATTATGTGACTCAGTGGGCGGAAGCTTGAGCTCTACGGTCCACCACAACGGTTGTAGTTGCTAAATGCTTGATGAAAGATATTTTTCCACGCTATGGTTTACCTTTGGAGATTGTGACTGATCAAGGTACGCACTTTGCAAACATATTAATGCAGGTGCTTACTCATACCTTCTAGATTGTGCATAAGTTTAGTTCTCCCTACTATCCACGAGCGAATGGACTCACTGAGAGCACCAACAAATCTCTATTGAACATCTTAAAGAAACTGGTATTATATTGCCCAGAGAGATGGGACCAATTCCTACCTGTCGTATTATGGGCTTACCGTACAACATATAAAGTGGCGATTGAAAACAACTCCCTTCAAGTTGGCTTATGGTTTGGAGGTGATTGCTCCTATGGAACTGGTGGTTCCTAGTCTGCGAGTGGCATTAGAGCAGAAATTACTACCAGAAGAATCTTTCCCTTTCCGATTAGAGGCTTTATGATCTTTGGATGAACAACGCCTTGAGAGTTTTATGGTGTTGCAAAAAAGTTCAGCTCAGACAAGCAAGAACTCACGATCGTTTCCTTAAAACCCCCATGTTTACCATCAACCAATTAGTGCTCTTTTATAATGCTAAATCTAACCGATCCACCAAAAAGTTTAAATTGTGTTGGTTCGGTCCATACCGCATTGCCAAACAAGTGGGATCAGCAACTTTTTGGTTATCCACCTTAACCGGTACCCTTCTTCCTAAAGCGATCAATGGATCGAAGCTTCATCCCTATTACCCACCGCCTTCATCCTCATGATGCATGATCGATATTTTTACTCCTTTTTTCTCACTATTCTACTTCGACGTTCCTATCCTCTTTACGTAATTTCGGTTGAGTGATTGACTGTAATCCTTCAGTTTTCTTACCTAGCCATGATTAACAGCTGCCTTCTGTGTCTCCGATTCTGTTAATGCATGCATGTCGCCATTATAACTGTATATTTCCAACACTGCGTGATGATTAGGTTTCTTTTTGTATGATTCTTCAGCGTTTCTACTTAATCCTGTTTTTCACGTTGTTATGCGCTATTGCATCCTTGTGTGCTTGTGACCCTTGTGCGACCTGTGCTCTTGCGTGTTTTTGTTTGCGCTATGGAAGCCCTGGCAAATATCATCACCTTCTGTGCTGGTCTCGCTCTAGACATGCGCGAGTACATATGTGCTCGAGGTCTTCTAGCCTTCGCTGAATTGCCTTGGCATTTAGTGGAGTGTCATTCCTTCTGTGTGCAAATAATCTCTGCCATAGCGGCCACGCCTGCTACAGAACCTTGCTGGCCGGTGGCAGGTTTGAACCCCCGTGTTGTTGTTACACTCAGTACAATCGCTGAGGGATTTCGTCGGTGACAATAAAGGAACTCTTTCCCCGGCACTCCTCTAATGAGTTTGCCATTTTAAATGTCGACCTGAATCAGAGTGCACCACACTCCAGTTCCTAGTAGCTGCCCTAAACCTCCAAAACTGCACTTATGGCATCTCTCACCTGTCTTACTCCATGATCAACGATGCATCACGAGAGGCCGTCAACTTCACTTCATTCTTTTTCCGGTGCATTCACCATGAATGCCAAGCCGTTTCTAAACAACTAGCCAAGAACGAGATCCCTCGGACTCGATTGCCGCACTTGCTTACCTTTCTCCTTCCGGTGATTCAAGGAGAGCAACCACACCTAGTGAACACTCTGTTATTACATGAGGAGTCTACACAGATGCTGGAGGATGATGATGATAAAGATCTTCTCCACTTCTTCTGACGCAAACGTACTCGCATCAGTCCCTCCCAAAGTCAAGTGCAGGAATCAACCGCTATCCAAGAGGTTGAAATTTTTCATGACACAGCCACTTCATTACAGGTAGCATCTTCCCACTCTTCTCCAATTAAACAGCAGGATCCTAATATTATCATGGAAGACGTGGCTGAATCTTCCTAGCGGGATGAAGCACAATCCCTGGATGACATGGCTCTAAAGGATACAGAGGCTGATAGCACTACCATTATGTGTCATCCATCCTCCTCACAAGTAGAAGATAATCAAGCAGACACGACAAAGCAACCGCAAAGTGCTAAAGAGGCCGTTACCAAAGTTTCCACTGTTTCGTCTTTGCTTCAAAACCAAACAGGCATTGTCCTTGTCTAGACACCTCATCTGGCTCTTCCTCCTCCAAACACACTTCTTGACGCTGTTGCGGCTTCTCCTTCCTTGCCTCCCACTGCAATCTGTGAGGCCGCGTCCAAAGTTTAGTCTTCACCTGAATACTCTCCACCCTCATCTCCACACCTTCTTTCTTCCCAACCATCGCAACCGACACCTTCTATTCCCACCCCTGTTATGTTCACTAAATTGGCGTCCATGGGCCAGTTCTTAATTCAGTTATCCCAGCAATTACCTCTTCAATTGAAGACGACAACACAGACTATTCATCAGGAGCCACAAACTAAAGTAGAACTCTTGGAAGCAGATATAGCACCTCTCCAAGAAGAACTCCTTGAGGTGAAAATAGATATTCATTCCCTGCAAACTCACATTCAGCAACTCCAGGAACAATTGACCGCAAAAGATATTTTTATTGCCAAACACGACGCAGAGATTAACGGGTTGAAGCAAGAAGTTGCAGATAAACAATATTCCATGACTGCCTTAGGCAACAAACTCCATGAAACGAGGGATAAGCTTAGCATTTTAGAAGAAGCTTCACAGATGCTCGTCGCCAATGTCATTAAAGCTGAAGCCGAATTACATAAAGTTACTGAGCAGCTGTTCCAAAAAGATCAAGAACTTTCTACAGAAATTTCCAAGACTCTCCAGTTAAAGAAGGAAATCGCAGCTGTTCAAAAAGAGAGAGAAGATTTTTACAAAACAATGCAGTTTCAATCTCAAGAACTCGAACACAGGGAAAAGCAATTAGGCATTCAAGCTGATAGATTATCCAGAATCGATATTGACATTGCAGAAATGAAGTTGGGAAGAGATGTCGCTCTCGCAAATGAATTTTATTTACAGGAAGCATTTTTGCACACCCAGGCTGAGTCTTTAATAAGTCAGGTGATAGCTGCCAGTTTGGTTAGGACTGATGCACAACTTATTGAACCTGAAATCTTGAAGGATATGTTAGATTCTTTAAAACAGAAGATAGCCTGAACCTTTAAGTTAGCCCGCTCCATGTATGTACAGCGTATCATAGATGAATCTTGAACTTTGTAATTACCTTTTTGGGTTCGACTCCACCGTGCGTGCCAGTGTGAGACGTCAGAATGTAATTCTAAAAAGTCGCACATATCGAAAGAGCGTAGCGCAAGAGTTGTAACTTTTTAATAAAAGAAGCGTACATGCACAGAAGGTATGTCGCCGGACTGTGAGTCTGGGCGAATGCCTGAAGTGGAGCGTAGCGCATTGTTGAAACTCTGAGTATTTTATCTCTCTGTGAGTTAAGTTCAGTAATGTATTAAGTTGATGAAGTATTAAGTTAAGCGATCATTTGGTAAGTGATGAAGTGCACGTAGGCGTATTGCGGTGAAGAACACTCTAATGTGTAGAACAGATATGTATTTGACATATAGTTCGATTTGAAGCGATAAGTTGGTAAAATAGCATATAATTGAATCTGTAAGAATTGGGAAAATACAAACAGGGCCTCTGTTTTACAGACCCCTAACCATCCCAAGAACCCAGATTTGTTAAACAGTTTAACAATAGTTTAACGGTTTAACACAACACAAAAAACCATTGGAAAGGTCGTATTCTCAGTTTCAAATTGAAGAGACACGGTTGGTTTGCAAAATTTCAGCATGTGTATAACGCTAAGGATTTGGTGCTAGGCATTCATGTTGTAATGTAAGTGGAGTTTAACAATGCTCTTTTATCACTTTGAATTGTTTTTTTATCACAAGATATATGTTTTTGTATTGTAGATATTTTTCCTTCCAATATTATTGAGTGGCAATCTGTTGAATGTTTAACAGGAACATTCAAAGATCTTCATAAAGATTATGCAGAGCTTATGTATGCAAACAAATCTATTCAAGTTTTCAATAGCATTCAACTATTTGTCTATTTTGCACATTATCAAGTGCCATCAGGGAGGAGTGCTTATGGAAATCTTGTACATCTGTTTGCTCCTTGCAACTCTTCATTAGATTGGGACGCTCCTAATTATTCAAAAGTTTCAAGTTTTCTCTGCAGAATGAAAGATGATATCCAAAGGGCAATTTCACCAAGCCGAATTTCTTGGAGGGTAAATATTCAATGGTTTTTTCCTCTTCACATTTTTGTAGCATGTTTTAAAAACATGTTATTTTGCAAAACAAAAACAATATGGTTGAATAGGAGAGTTTCAATTTCAGATATTGATGATGTTTTAGATATGGAGTGGGATAGCAAAGAAGTTCAAAAGCTATGAGACATCATTTTATATAAAGTTAGTCCAAATTCTCTTTCAATTTCATATTAGATATCTCAAGAATTAGTTGTTTTAGAATATGACTATAGAAGATGAAGAAAAAAATCTTGGACTCTAGATACCCTTGGATTTAGAGGAGAGTTGTCCAAAATTCGAGTTAGAATTATTGACTCATCTAGATTTTCAACCTAGGAAAATAATTGTCATTACAAATTGGAAACTCAAAAATGTAAGGGAGCTCCTAGAGTACCTTGATGAGGTTTCACGACAGTTCATATTTTCAATTAATAGTGCAATGGTAAACATTAGATCAGAGAAAAAATTATCTTGCATTACTTGCCTGCCACCCAAGGTGATCAAGTTCCAACCCTTAAGAATGTAACCAGTCTTGACCATTTTCTTCTACCAACATGGTTGGAATGGAAAGAATAACATTGATGCTAAATATCTATCTCTTTTTTTATGAAGACTCATCATATTCATATTGGCATTGTTTGCAAACACTTTTATCATTGTTGGGTTAGGATAAAGAATACCTCCATGTTAGTGATTAGCTAACATGTTAATCACTACATACATATCTCTTTTTTATGTAAACTCATCATATTCATATTGGCATTGTTTTGGTTTATATCATCATTCTTTTAAGGTTTCTATTGTGTAAATACTTTTATCATTGTTGGGTTAGGATAAAGAATATCTCCATTGTGCAAAGAATTTTATCATTTTCAAAGACATATGATTGTTGTGCAAGGTTTCTATTGTCCAAAGAAATTCTATTGGTCAAGATAAGGATAAGAAGTTCTCCATGTTAGTGATTAGCTAAATAGAGCACTAAGGTAGGAATATTACAAAGGGAACAAGCTTGGAGGACACGACCAATTCAAGTGACAAGAGGCATTGAAGGTTCTCCAAAGGCCCTTATCGCTTCAATTGTTTGTCTTTCTTTTTTATGTAATGGGCCATGTATGAAAAGGCATGACTGATTCAAGCGATTAGGGCCATTTGAAGTTCACAGACTGCTCTCTTTTCTTGAATCAGTCATGCCTTTTGTGTGAGTGATTAACAAAGTATAAGAGCATCAAGGGTAAGAATATTACAAAATGGAGAAGATTGGAGGACACGACCAATTCAAGCTATTAGGGCCATCAGAAGTTTTCTTTGACTACCCTAATTGCTTGAATTTGTTGTATCCTCCAATCTTCTCCATTTTTCTTCACAAGCCCAAGTTTTCAATTCAGACATCACCAAATCATGATATAGCATAAAAATGTAGAAATTAATGATAAAACACTTATTATCTTAGTTGGTCTCATGAATAGGAGGTACACCATAGATTATATTTTAGACAAAACTACTACCAAAATTAATAAGTTGAAACACATTTCTTTCCTAGAAACATGAGCTACAAATACTACCTTCCAAATAAAGATAGAATGGCATCATTTACCAATATATAAAATGCTATGAAGGTTATTTTGTGTACAAAATTGTATTTAGAATAAAGAGCATATAAATATCTTCCAATCTATATTGGAAGTACATGGGCTTACTATCAAGATGTAATCTTAGATACAAAACACTATGCATTTTTGGAGCATTCTCTTTTGTGTTTATTTTTTGGAGCCTTCGTTGTTATGCTTATTCTTCAGGACATGCTTCAATGGAGAGTGAACAGGAGGTCCTTTCTTTTTATCTTCACTCTTCTTATGACTTGGTGGAGGTGGTGGAGGAGATTCTGGATCATATGGACAGATAACATCTTTTAAGATGGCATGAATTGCTTTTTCTCTCACCAAAAGGACCCATGCATCTGGACAGTCAGATAGACTCTATAATAAAGTAAGATTATGATCTACCAGTCTGACCAATTCAAACAGATCTGGAATTGGACACTATTTGGTCACCCATGTGTATGACCAAAGATCTCGAGTTTAGACTTACTAGGAGGTCTTGTGCTCTTCTGAACAAGTGATCCATTTAGCTTAGTGGTTAAGTCTCAAGGATGTGAAGGAGGTCTTGGGTTCAACCCCCATTGAGGAGAGTATTTTCCCCAAAGAGATCTAGAGCCTTCTAGAAGCATCCACTTGAATTAACTCAAGTTAACTAGGACACTTGGCACACATGCAGTTACATGGTTGACACATGGATTGTTAGTATCCACTTGCCCAAGCAGGCAGTCCCTTGGAGAGAGCTATATATAGAGGCATTTGGTTGGGAGGAAAGTCATCTCTCTAGCACATGGTGGTCATAATCTTGCATTGGTATTAGAACAAGCTTTCAAGGTGACCTTGGTGCCTCATCATCTTTCTTAAAGCTCTCATGGACTTCTTCTAGGATTCATTATCATCCTCTCCCAAGCTAGAGCTTTTATGGAAAACTTGAAATTTTATCCTTTTCTTTAGGATTATAAGATGCATCATGTTTTCGACCATAGCTATGCAGAGATTCAGCCTGAATCACTCTCAGTAGCAAATCTAAAGCTGGAGATTACTAGAGATTGCAAAAGTATGTTTGCTATGCCCAAACGGCTGCATATGGGATTCAAACCCATGGCCATGTTGTGCAAAGAGCAACACTTTATCCAATACACCATGGGCATGTTCGTGCTTGTGAATAGCAACATAAATACAAAAGTTCATATACAAAAGGCCACATCTAAAGGCGATGGCTAGAGGATGCAAACCTACGACGTCCAATATAAAAGCTCTCATCTATCAAAGAGAGCCAATGAGTTTTGTTTTATAGTACACTTAGTCTTTACTTTTACACCACAATAAAAAAAGCAACGGGTGTCAGATTTGAACCTGCAACATCACCTTCAAGAGCACGATCTTCTAATAACAAGATCAAGGTGCATTCTCGATGCTGTATTGAGCTCTATTTCCACTTTAGTACTGTTGCACACCATGCTCTACATAAGTGGCAGATCACAAAAGAAAAAACATTTATAGATGACAGCTCTGGTGACTCGAACTCCTGACATCATATAGAGGAGAAACTCTTCTATCCACAAGGTGAAAGCGTGCTGTTGACTCGAGTTGATTTCAATTTTCTTATAGCTTATTATAGCACTGCAAAAATTCAACATCAAAAGCAAAATGATAACACACCTGAAGAGGGAGCTACAGCACTTGCACCTATGACCTCCATGACCTGCTATTGACAGGTATAATGCTCTAGCCTCAAAGGCATAAGCATTTTGTATTTGGTATTGGATGGGCATTTAGATAGTCACAAACATCAAACACATATATTGTCGTGCTGCCGCCCATGGGTGTTGAACCCGTGATTGAAGAGATTAGAGATCTCATCTATCCAAGAGATTAGAGCTCTCGGGCGCTATAGAAGCTTCTCCACTAGAAGCAAAAGAGAATTCCTTCAGATGATGCAGGCCAGGGCTTGAACCCATGACCTCCAATAAATTAGTGCTCTCATCTATCCACGAGAGGAATGGACTTTCTACATTTTTCATTGGCCGCTCTACTATACATGTCGTTCGACTTGAAGGCATCATTGCTGCAATTCAAAAGACATCCATATTTATAGGGATGCAATCAAAGCAAAAGATCAAAGGATTGAAGCCAATTATGAGCATTGCTATGAAGGTTGGCTCTTCCCAAGGATCAAGGCAAGGACGTAGCACGATGTGGAAATAATTACTTTACAAGTTGATGTTTTTGTTTCAATATTTGCTTTGCTCTATGCTTTCATATAGAATGCATTGCTATTATCATTAAAGTAGGGAAGAAATCTTCAATTTTGAAAGCATTGTATGCAATTTGATGAAAGCAAAATAGGAAAGCATCAAAGTATTGAAACACTTATCAAGCATAGGTATGCATCTACGAAAGAATGTTGGTGCATTTCTCCTTTTCAAAGAATGTTTTCATGCACAAAACACGTTTTCTTCTTGCTTGAAAAAGATAGTTAATGCTCAAGTTTATGCACATGAACGGTTATATCTTTTTAAAATGCTAGCAAGTAGAATGTTTATGCATGGATGATTAGGAAAATGCATTTTCAAGCTCAAGAATTGCTTGATTTATGTTTGGTGCATGAAAGGAGAATGCCAACACATGCATGCACTCACATGCATTTGCATGCAAGAACAGGCATTCGCATATGCATGATTGTTTGTTAAGAAGTTGAATACTTATACTTTCGTTACCTCTTTTTCTAACTCGACTTAGATAGTTAAGGAAAATACCAAACTAAGTACTTGCAAGGCTCATGGCTGACATGCAACTCAAGTATCTAGTTTGTTTTTCCTAAGCGTGATACTTAGGTATCATAAATTAGGAGTCTTTATTAAGGAAAGTAGGTTCTTCGAAAGTCAAGTGTTCAATTTTCTTGCTCATTGGAATGGCAAGAAAATAGGGTTGGTTGAAAAGTTACTTTTGAAGTTTTTTCTTTGATTTCATCCTAAAGAATGATGAGAATCAAAGAAGTGAATAAACTTAAGCATCACTTGAACTTTAGTGTTCAATAGTTGGATGCTAGGTTCCATGACTACATCTCTAGTCAAGATGCAATATATATATATATATATATATATATATATATATATATATATGTGTGTGTGTGTGTGTGTGTGTGTATGTATGTGTGTGTGTGGAAACTTTATTAAGCATTTTTCTGAGGATGAGAAAATTATGCTTGGTTTTTTTAAGCTAATTAGGGCTTAAAGAAGAAACCCAAGTCATAGTAATCTTTGGGAATCAAGATATTTCCTAAAAGATATGTCAAAGTAATCTTTGGGAACTAAGCTACTTCCTAAAGATAAGACAATTAAGGAAATAGTCTAGATAACTATTTCATTGGTTAAAAATGGTAATCTTTTGGAAAAGCAATAAAGCTTTAAGTATTGGTCTTGTCCAAAAGTCGAGAATTTCTTTTGAAGATCATTCCAGTAAAGATAAAGATTCCAAGATGAATCATTGGACTGTAAAGGAAAAGATTCCAAGATGAATCATTGGCTTAGTATTATTTGATTCCTTGGCAGGAATCTAAACACTTTGAAAGCTAGATTTGATCCTCAAGGGAATTAAAACTTTAGAGAAGGAGTTTTTTATTCAAAGGGGATAAAAGTAGTATCTTAAGATATTTCAAGATACTTCAAGATCAAGTAAGAGGAAGATACGAAGTAAGTAACTTCCAAGATCTTCTTGAAATACTTCAAGCTTATGTGTTGTTGATTCAGAAATATTTAATAAATTTTCGAACAAGTATGACTATGAAATTGAAATGATCCTTTCAACTAAGGAATAGATTGACTAAGTTAAGCACCAAGTTCCTAGTGTAACTTGAAAATTCAATCCTTTTTATTCAAAGGAATGCACAAGAATTACATTGCCAATAAGGAGTCATAAAGATTGAATATAGGCATGAACTTAGTCTCGAGTGAAGCACTATTTAAGTAAAAACTCATCAATAGAACCTGAGCGGGTCAACACACCGATGGTGATTACCACACTAGTATCTTGTGGTTGGATGATGTTTTAGATTTACTTTGAATTTTTTGAGAATCTAGCTTATTTCTCTTATAGATAGAAAAATGCTTCAATACCCTGTTGAAATAGATCATTGATAAGTTAAAGTCTTGAGTCATCTAGACCTTGACTCATAATAAGTTTACATATTTTTGAAGTTTGAATTGGTTGAATAGAGTTTTAGTTCTTTCTTTTCACTTTCCAAATCTTTTGGATTTGAATCAGATACGGTATCTGATTCTTTTCACAAAAATCAAGGGTAAGCTAGTTAGAACTAGGTAACTATATTAAACATCCTAGATAGATGTTCTGTACAAGAACCTTCTCAATCTTCAAAAGATAATAAGTCTAAGTGGACTTATTTATTTGAGTTTGCTTCAAGTTATAGCATAAATAGTTTCCTAGCTCATTCTGATATACTCTAGAATAGAGAAGTTAGGAATTGCTCATCAGATTGAGAATTCCCAAGAACTTTTAGCTTAAGTCTTTGAGGAAAGTATCCTAAGTTGGACAATTTTCATTTTCAATTTTGAATTGGTCAAGTTATAGTACGGTTGAATCAAATTAAATGACAACGTTTATCTTGTGGTTTTCATAGGATTTTTAAACTCATTAGGATAAAGTAGTCCTCTAGTTGCGTGACAAAATAAGTAACTGTTGGATAGGAGTAAACCATTTTACAAACATCTAAGTTAGCTATTTGGGACAACCAAACTTCAAGTTATCCGAATTCAAGTAAATCAAGAGTTTGCAAAGTCTTGTGGGAATAAGAATTTGGCATTAGTTACTAAGTGCATGCACCAGTAATGCCCAGAAATGGACTAGTAATTTGAATCCACCCAGTTCACATGTTTGTGCCTAGATTGCACCTAGTAAAAACTCTAAATTGGCTAGGGATGTTTTTAGATCCACTCTTATTATTCATTCACTACTTTGTACTTTGATCAGTTTATCAAAGTGCAAAGTGAGATAGTATTTTGAATCATTGGGGTAGGGATGCCACCACAAAGATGAGACATGTTCTTCCAGTTTTAGAACATGAGGCTTGGGGGTGGCCTACAATAGTTATAGAGCTATATGTTTGAGGACAAAAATATTTCCCAAGGGGGGAAGAATGTAATAAAGAAAGTTTATGATCTAGGGGTTTGGTCGGTTCAGACACATCTAAAATCGGACACCATTTGGTCAGTCGTGTGTATGACCAAAGATCTCCAGTTTAGACTTACTACGAGGTCTTGTGTTCTTGTGAACAAGTGATCCACTTAGCTTAGTGGTTAAGTCTCAAGGATGTGAAGGAGGAGGTCTTGGGTTCAATCCCCATGCGGAACATGGAAAGAGTATTTTGCCCAAAGAGATCTAAAGCTTTCTAGAAGCATCCACTTGAGTTAACTCAAGTTAACTAGCACACTTGGCGCACACGTAGTTACATGGCTAACACTTGGATGATTAGAACACTTGGATGATTAGAATACACCTACCCAAGAAGGCAGTCCCTTGGAGAGAGCTATATATAGAGGCATTTGGTCGGGAGGAGAGTCATCTCTCTAGCAGGTGGTTGTTGTAATCTTGCAGTATATTGTAATAAAGTAAGTCTATGATCTAAGGATCCGGCCGGTTCAGGCAAATTTGAAATCGGATACCATTTGGTCACTCGTGTGTATGATCAAAGATCTCGATTCTCGACTTATTAGAAGGTCATTTACTCTTGTAACCACGTAATCCACTTAGCCTAGTTTTTAAGTCTCATGGGTGTGAAGAAGGAGGTCTTGGGTTCAATCCCCATGGGGTACATGGGGAGAATATTTTGCCCAAAGAGATCTAGAGCCTTCTAGAAGCATCCACTTTAGTCTTTAGTTAACTTGGTTAACTGGGACACTTGGCACACATGTAGTTACATGGTTGACACTTGGATGATTAGAACACTTGGATGATTAGAATACATGTGCCGGTAGTCCCTTGCAGAGAGCTATATATAGAGGCATTTGGTTAGGAAGAGAGTCATCTCTTTGGCACGTGGTGGTCCTAATCTTGCATTGGTATCACAACAAAGATTGTCCATGGAGACCTTGTGAGGAACTATCACCTTCTTCTCAAGCTCCCATGGAGATCTCTACATGATCTTCATCATCCTCATTACTTAGTGGTCATCTTAGAAACTTTACGAGGTTTTTCTTTCGCTTTGTTTGCGTTGTAGGCGCGAAAGCGACGGTTGGTGGATTAGGACAACCGTCGGAAGTATGGCACACGCCGGATGTCTAAGAGCAAGCTCAAGTGTAGTGGAACTCAAAGAAAGGATTAGTAATTGAATTAAGATTAGTAAAAAAATTACAATTCAGAAACCTAATACATTAAACTTTCATACAAACTCGTTTATGAAGAACAAAAGGATTTTCGTTCCATATGAATCAAATGATGATGAATCTTTAATTTCATTTGTGCATCCTTTATCATGAGAAATCATTGCACTTCATTTCAAATCACTAGGAAGTGGTTCAAAAAAGTAAGCCAGAACCATTGTAGGGCACAAAACTCAATTCTTTATTAGAAATTAGTCACAAAACTCAATTCTTTATTAGAAATTAGTCTAACTTCTAGATGCTATTAAATCCTTATTATTGTTGGACTTAGACGTCTGCGGAAGCACGCGAATAGCACAAGGAAGAAGAAGAAGCTTGGAGCCCAAACACACTATACTGAATGTATTACTAGAGAATGTACCAAGATAAGTAGCCCATTAGGGCAATAGGCGTATATACAAGCCAGGGGAAAAAAACCTCCTAAAGAGGGAAAAAGTGCCCCGGGGGTCCTAGTGTGTTCACACACATCACTACCTAAATATATCAACAAATCCCCCCTGGGAGTGATGTGGTGAACAAGGAGATGGCACTCATGTATAAGGAAGTGCCAAGCTATGTGGAAATCACTCCACAAAAGGAAGTAAGCCCAAAGATTTGCGGAAAGCTTCAAACTTCTCCCTAGGCAGAGCCTTCCGTAAAAGGTCTGCAATGTTCTCCTGCGTGGGCACATATGCCAAGCTGATCTCCCCAGCAGAGAACATCTCCCTGACATAGTGATAATGCACCTCAATGTGCTTAGTGCGAGCATGGAACACATGGTTCCTCGCAACTGCCAATGCGCTTTGAGTGTCAGTGAAGATGGTGGTGGCAGAACACTAGCCAACACCCAGATCAGCCATAAGGCGTCTGAGCCACACACACTCAACAGGCGCTGTGAAAGCTGCCCTATACTCAGCCTCACAACTAGAAGTGGCCACAATAGGCTGCTTCTTGCTCAACCAAGATATACATGAGCTACCAAGCATGAAGCAAAAACAACTCGTGGACACACGAGTGTCATAGCAACCAGCCTAATCTGAGTCAAAAAAAGCATGCAAATCTGGTGGTAGTGATCCCCCCTTGGGATAAAACAACCCAAGTAGCCGAGTACCACTCAAGTAGCGAAAGATGCGCTTAATCGCCTTCCAATGCGTGACTCATGGGCAATGCATAAACCTCCTCATCTATGAGACAGCAAACTGAATATCTGGCCGAGTAATGCATAAGGAAATCAAGCATCCAATAGCCTGCTGATAGAGAACAGCATCAAATGCATCTCCAGCATCATGAAGAATCAATCGTAAACCTGTCTCCATAGGAGTGGCAATAGGCTTACAATCTTCAAGGCTAAAATGTTGTAATAATGTGTCAATATATTTTGTTTGACACAAAGCCATTCCACTATCAACTTGTATAAACTGAATGCCCAAATAGTGATGCAAAATGCCCCAAATCAAACATCTCAAATGAGGCATGCAAATCAGCCTTGAAATCAGCAATATGCTTCTCAATAGGACCAGTGAGCAGCATGTCTTCAACATAGACAACAATGATCAGAAGCACATCATTAGCACGCTTAACATATAAGGTGCTTTCAGTTGGATTGTTCTCAAAACCATGTGCAACCAGATAGGCATGTATCTTCTCATAACAAGCACGTGGTGCTTGCTTTAAACCATATAATGCCTTCTTTAACCTGCACACCTGGTTTTCATGCCCTTTCTGCACAAAGCCACGGGGCTGAAAAACATACACTTCTTCATGCAAGTCATCATTCAGAAATGTTGTTTTAATGTCCAACTGATGTACATTCCAACCATGATGGGTTGCAAGTGCACAAATGCTCCAAACAGTAGTCATACGGCATGTAGGTGCAAAGGTCTCATCAAAATCAATGCCTCTTTCCTGCGCATAACCCTTTGCAACAAGCCTAGCCTTATACCTGTCAACTGTACCATCAAGTTTACGCTTCAGATTGCATAGAAGCCATCCAATTTTCTGAATTTTGTGCTTCATCAAAAGAAACAGACTCATTCTCATCACAGAGACTAGACGCAGCCATAGCATAGCAATCTGATGCAAAGGAGGCACTACGAGAGCCTGAACGAGTACGATATGACAAAGGTGCATCTAATTTGTTGTCACGCAAAGTCTGCACCAGCCGTTTTGGCATAGTTTTTGCCTACTCAATATCAGCTCTCTCATCAACAAGTGCATCATGTAAATCTGCATCAAAAATGGAATGATCTACATCATCATATGAAACCTGCAAAGGCTGAGAAGTTGCCTCATTAGGACCAGCACTAGACTGTCCACCTGTAAAAAGAGGCATCAAAGTATCATACATGTCTTTAGAGCTAACAGATGTCTCCTTAGTACATGAAAGCAATGGCTGAATAGCATCTTCCTCAAAGACAACATCACGGCTAACCAGAATGCGTTTAGTCTGTGGATGATACAGACGATAGCCTTTACTTTCAGAACTGTAACCAACAAAAATACATTTTACTGCCTTATCATCCAATTTTCTACGATATTGTTCAGGCACTAACGCATATGCCAAACAACCAAAAACACGCAGATGAGCAACAGATGGCTTCCGATCATGCCAAGCCTCATATGGCGTGATAGACTATTGTGCTTTAGTGGGACACCCGTTCAGTACATATGCTACATACATGACAGCCTCAAGCTAGAAACTATGAGGTAAAGCCTGACTCTTGACCATACACCTCACCATCTTCATGAGAGACATGTTCTTTCGTTTATTAACTCCATTCTGTTGAGGTGTATACGGCACTGTACACTGGTGTTTTATCCCATGTTCAGCCAAAAATGCATTAAAATCAGAAGACATATATTCCCCCCCTCGATCAGAACGGAGGGTGCCCATTTTACATGCTGACAAATTTTCAGCCAAAACCAAAAATTGTTTAAAGCACATGAACACTTTGGACTTTGCTTTGAGTGGATATACCCATGCATGCCTGGAAAAATCATCAATGAAAGTCACGAAGTAAAGGTAATTTCCAAAAGAGGGTGTCTGCATAGGACCACAGACATCACTATGTACAAGTTGTAATTTCTGTGTAGCCCGAACTGAACCATCTTTTAGAAAGGGGGAATGCTGCATTTTGCCCAAAATACAGCCTTCACAAACATGTTTTCCAGGTGCCTCAAGTTTGGGCAAAGAGGACACCATTTCAGATTTCTGCAGGCGTAGCAAACTAGCAAAATTCAGATGACCAAAGCGTGCATTCCAAAGCTTTGCATCTGACATAGCCTGAGAATCATTTACTGCACATGCCAAATCATTTTCAGACTTTCATAGTCTATGAGCTTATACAGCCCATGACATAAAATGCCAGAAGCAATAATCACATCGCCATTTGACAGATCATGAACTGTACACCTATCATCAACAAATTTCACAACGAAGCCAATCTTGGCTAATGCAAAAACTGATAACAGATTCTTCTTGATCCCTGGCACAAATAAAGCATCTGACAAAGTGAAAGAACTACCATCAGCAGTAGTCAAAATGATCTTACCAACTCCCATAACAAGATAAGAGGAGTTGTTGGCGCATGTAATAGTATTCCCTGTAGGGGCAAGCTCGAGTGAAGAGAAGAAACTACGCTGTGAGGTAATATGTTTGGTCGCCTCACTGTCAAAGCACCAAACATCTGAGTCTACTGCAGATATGCATTGATCATGAGAAGATGGGTCAAAACTGTAGACAGTAGTAAATGCCCATTCTTCTTCCTGCACAAGATTTGCAGACTCTGTTTTTGGTGTAGAGGCCTCTGTAACAATCATTCAAGCCTCTTTCTTCTTTGTCTCTTTAGCAGCCAATTTTGGAGAGTTCTTTATAATATGATCATTCCCTTTACAGTACTTACAAAACAATTTCTGCTTTTCTGATTTCTTCTCATCTTTATCTTCCTTCTTCGAATATGCAGAATTAGCAGATTTTTGCTTACTAATTGAAGAGCTCCATTTTCCTTTGCCCTTCTGACTAGCCAGGAAAGCTTGATCTACAACTCGCATAATGGACCTTTTTTGCCTGGACTGATCTTCCTGCAACAGAACAGAGACTAACTCCTCAAATGATAAGGCATTCAGATTGCCTTTCATCGTCAACCGAAGAGTAGAAGCAAAACTTTGATATGAGTCAGGAAGACCATTCAGAACGGTCTGCACAAGTGAGCTATCTGGTATAACCACATCAGCACAAATCAATTGTTCCTTCAAGTCTTTGATCTTTGTTAGGAAACTGTCCATAGAATCACCTTCATTCATGTGGTCACTCTCCAATTATTTTCGGAGGTAAGCAACATGAGCCTCATTCCTAGCTTGGTAGAATGTGGTAAGTGTATCCCAAGCATCCTTAGCTGTTCTGCAAGAGCGAATGTGAGGATAATGGCACGTTTGACAGACAAAGCTATCAATGCATGTGCCTGGGCATCTCTACCATCCCAATGAATCTGCTCTACAATAGGTGCAGCAGATACAGCAGCACGAACAGGAATCTACGGAATATCATCTTCGACACCATCTTCATCAGCTCCAACACTTGTATTTGTAGTACCTTTACAGGTGTAACAAGACGTCTTTCAATACCTTGCACAATGTTCCTTTTGCAACCAATACATGTCGCATCATATAAGCCCAAAATGGATAGTTGGTACCGTCCAACTTATCCTCAATAGCCAACATACGAAATACATCACTACTTTCAGCCATAGCCGGTGACTAAAATACCTTGATGCAAAAAATTGACTGTATCTCAAAAAGTTGAACGGAACTGCCCAGATGAATTCTGCTAGACCTGTAGCAGACTTCGAGATGCTTAAACTGGCGAACAGAAACTGGTATATACCGTTGGCACAAAAAGACGAAATAGCCTGCACAAGCGCTGCCCTAGTGCGTTCGGAGGACGAAACGAGCTCAGATCGCGATTTCGGCACCACAAAGCGAAGCCGTTTTGATCTCGAAAACACGCTGAGTATGCTCACCAAAATTCGTGCGATTCTAAGACTGCAAACGGAGGAGTGTCGACGACACCCTAGATGAAGCGAGGACCTGCTCTGATACCAATTGTTGGAGTTAGACATCTGCGGGAGCAGGCGAACAACACAAGGAAGAAGAAGAAGCTTGGAGCCCAAACATACTATACTGAATGTATTACTAGAGAATGTACAGAGATAAGTAGCCCATTAGGGCAATAGGCGTATATACAAGCCGGGGAAAAAAACCTCCTAAAGAGGGAAAAAAGTGTCCGGACAGTCCTAGTGTGTTCACACACATCACTACCTAAATATGTCAACAGTTATAATAAAAAAAAACACATGCATACCTTAAGTCTTCCATGTCAAGAAGAGCACATGCTAAACGTTTCACCCTCGAGTTAAAAATTCTCCTTTAGGCATCGTAAATCTTTAAATTCAAATGACAATAAGGTTTCATATGCATCAGATGACTCACAAGGTGGAATGTCCTTGTATTAATTCTCAGGCCGTATGCTATATCCGTATCCTTTTTGCTGCAATGAAGAAGGCAAGAACCTTAATGCCGATATGCATTCGACATGAGAGTGGAACTCAATTCTTGAGGTTTATTTATTGTGTGATCTTTCATGAACAATCATGAAATGAAATAGGAATCATGAAATGAAATGAACACCCCGATTAAAGAATCCTATTTTCTTGGATGGCATCTCAGCATATCATCCTACATTCTCGTATCTGCTCATTGATCAAGTATCGAGTAGCAAAACACATTTGCTTTGAAAGCAATCAATTCACTTGCCACATCATCATTTTCCCAAAACTGGTGTATACCATCCGAAGTCTTGAAGCATGTGTGCCTAAGACGTCCATTGGGAAGCATGAAACTAATCACTATTGTGCAGAGATCTAAAGAAGGAGCCACAACTCCTTTCTGTTCTGGCATTGAACTCTTGGCTGCATGTTTGGAAACTCAAACTTGTCATTGAGGCAACTTATAGCAAGCTACATCTCTTACACATCTGTCTCCGACTCCAGCTTTATCAATAAACGAACAGAGGAAAAGCCTGAACTCATTAGCAATATAATTTTTCATGAGCGATCAAAACAGAGAGACTCAAAGAAGTTTGAATGCATGAAGCTAGGAGTATCATCATTGAAATTTGTCATTTCAGCATTCTCAGCTATTCAAATTGTCTAAGCTTCGTATACATTAGCAAGATATAAAATAAAACTATGCAAATCTGATCAAACACCTCGAGTCATAAAGAAAACTTAGATTAATGATAAACTCCAAATCGTCAGACCATAAACTTCGAAAGAACATCATGCTCCATGTACATCATATTTACATAGTGTAATCAGCAGCGCAGAATGAACCTATTATATCTGCTATAATTCACACAGAAAAAAAGAATAAGCGGAACTTGCTGATATCAATCCACACACATAATCTCTTCTCCACGTGTAAATTGCTTAAGCACAAGTAAGCTTTGAAGTAACTGCAGATCTTACAGCACCCATAACGTTTAAAATAGCTATAGAAATAGGTTGAGGAACAAAGTACTCCATATGGGTGTTACCCATTACTGTAATGATGTCATCTCTAGCTTCATATCTTTAACTGATATTATATCAGTTTTCTCTGAATCAACCTGCATATCCACATCTATGAGCGCTGGTTTCACGTTTTTAGTGGCTACTGAATCTCCTCTTGTAATAGTTCCCCAAAAGATGTGAGCATCCAATATATCTTGCCCCAACAGATATGTCAGTTCCAATAGGCAGCAGTATTCAATAAATATAATTATCAGTCAAAAGAAGCATAGAACTAATCACAACAGTTCAGATATCCATGTGTCATAATTGTAGATCATATTCAAACCGTCACTACCATCATCCTTCCCAGATTATCGGATGCATAAAACGTGAATGAAGAGCGCATACATCGATTCATCATATTCTCTTTGAATATTGCGTGCACATCGCTATTCAAAGGATGAATTCTATCTGCGTTTGGTTGTATCTTCAATTTGAACTGTCAACGAATTGATCAGCTTAAGTTTGACTTCTGATTGAATTTGCTGAATCGTTTGATTATCGTTTGTTTATGCTATGCAGCGCAGTTTGCTACAGATGCTCCAGAACTTGTCTGATATGGAGTGCGCTCCTGTCAAAGATATGCATTGAGGTTGCATAGAATATTAGAATGGTTTGTTATGAGATCCTTCCTTCCTCATGTGCGCGTCGACTTCCTTGTATGATGTGCATCACCAACTCCATGATTGGCGCTGTCTGACTGAAGACGAAGATTTGCGTCGGATCTCTTCCATTAATCTCCTGTGATATGCGTTCTTCCCCCCCTCGTCTCTTCTCCTCCTTCGAGCAGATGCCTAACTCGCTATTGATGAGCAGCCTCCGATGATAATCCACCTCTCTCTCTCTCTCTCTCTCTCTCTCTCTCTCTTTGTATCTCCGTCAAAATCTTCGGTTCACCACCGGTAGTCCTCAATGGGAGAAGTTAATGAACGAGAAGGCCCCTCTCCAAATTTGATTGATAGCTCGAAAAAAAAGAGATGGCCCTCCATGCATGCGCCACTTCTATTTCCTTTGCATGTTCGCCTCCTCCTGCCACTTTCTTTCATTGTCGTCAAGTTTACTCAATACTATAGTGAATGAGTTGTCCCATTGAATATGGCATGCGTTCCCATCCTCTTTATCACATGGTTAACTTTTCTAATATAGAGCTTCTACTTACACGCAGGATTACTCATCACTAATCGCATTCTTTGATGTAAGTATGGATTTCATAGCTCCCTCATCTATACATAAATCATTTGCGACATCTATTTATAAATACATTCATTGTATTAACATCTTCAAGAACATCAAGAACCTCACTGTCAAATACATTCGTAAAGTTGCCATCATCAAATACAACTTCATCCATTATCACTTTCTTCCTACATAGTCATATCACATTCTTCCTGCATACTATTGGTATTCTAATCCAATCTTGCCATCAAGTCTTCATGACCTGACATTTCTAGCATCCAAATAGGGAGAGAGAATCTCTCTGACAACGTGCAATGGACATATTTGCTTTAGGATTCTTTTGACAAACCATTTTCGCGACCTCGATTTTGGAGGTGGAAAAGAGATATTTAAATTTCCCAAAATCAAGACATGCAGAATTGGGTTTCGATCTCCTCTTCATCAGAGCCAAGATAATCCACGTGTCTTTTTTTTCCCCTGTGTATTCAGGATGAAGCAATCGCTCATATTATAGAAACGATGTCTTTGGCGACATCATATTATTGATGATTTTGTTCTTTCGATGATTACCAAAAGATCACACGTTCTATAACCTATCAAGTCGGATACAGTCCGAGTGTTACCGTCCTCTAGCTTCAAATCAAGACTTAGCTACCACGCTACAATGATTAATATTATTATTTCTTTGAGGTCTTCAATATGCAAAAATTATTTCTCGGACGTGTGACAGCCAATTAGATTTGATGCATCGACCTCCCGCTAACTAAACGTGTGCTCTATGTTGCAAACATTTGTTTTATGTAGGGTACAAGTTTCAAATTATGTAAATACCTTTGGGAAGTCTTCAAATAATTCAAGAAGGCTCATATTATTCATAAAATGTAGCAAAAATACCACGTGAGTTCTAGAACATGGTGAGTCAAATTAGTGAGTCACAAGGGAGCTGCAGTGGTGTCCTAGTGGAAGGTCGATGTGGCTAGTTCTCAAAGTCCATCAATACTTTGCTTATTTGAGCACTTGAGTCATGTAATACCTCCATCCAAGTGTCTACCACGAATTTTAGATGTATTAGGAAGGTTTATGCAGAGATTGCAGAGCTTGTATCTCCCTCATTATATATCCAAATTACATGTTTGATAGCTCATTTGAAAGATCTTACTGTCTACTTTCTTCCTGTAAATTTTCATAATCATTGGATTTTTGAGCTGAGAGCAGTTGCTCTGTAAGTAGTTTGTGTTCTCGGGTTTCACCCCTGTTGAAGGTCTCCATTAAACCTCCAACTTGCAGAGGTCATATCTCCTTGTGTATTTATCCAAATTGAGTGTTCTTTGGCTGCAAGCATGATTGGTTTTCTGTTATGAAGTTTGTGAGAAGGTCAACTTGTTCCTAGGGGGTTCCACCTACTTCTAGCTATACTTTGGAGGTCAATAAACTCCAACATTGGTATCAGAGCAAGGAATTGAAGCTTGGAGAAGGTTATAATACCTTGATGAAGATTTGAATCTATTGGAGAAGAGGTTCATCATCGACACTACACAAAGGTAGAAGGAGATAGCAAGGACGCATCTCAAGCAACATCCAAGCAAAGAAAGGTGCATAAACTTTATAACAAAGGTAAATATCATACTTATTCTTATCACACATATGCAAAAGGAGGGTTAAAGGAGGATGTTTAGTATTTACACAATGGGCGATCAACATGCACAAATAGAGAAGCTTGATAAGAACAACTATCAAGCATGGCGATTTAGAATCACAGCATACTTGCAAGGTAGAGGCTTGTATGGTTTGATTGATGGAACAGATATCAAACCTATATTACCAGAGGATCCAAATCAACAACAATTGAGGGAGTTTAGACTTTGGAATGAAAGAGACAAAAGGGTTATATTCATTTTATCACAAAATATTCAAGATTCAATGGTAGGACACATACAAGTTCTAGAAACAAGAAGAGATGTGTGGCTTGCATTGGAAAGGTTGTATGCTACAGGTACAAGAGCAAGGAAGATTCAACTCAAAAATGAGTTGAATAACATAAAGAAAGATACAAGGACATCGGTCAATGATTACTTGTTGAAGGTTAAAGAGATTGCAGATCAACTAGGATCAATTCAAGCTCATGTGGAGGACGACGACTTGGTTGCACATACTCTCAACGGACTCAAGGATGATGAGAGATGGAAACCATTCATTACTTCAGTTTATGTTAGAGGAGAATTACCTGACTTTGATCAGCTTGTTGCTCTTATGGTCACAGAGGAGATGAATCTAAATGGCTCTACTTCAAATAAAAAAGGATCTCAAGGACAAGCTCTTTATGTAGGATCATCAAGAGGTGGAAATAGAGGAAGAAGAGGTTCAAATAGAGGTCGAGGAAGAAGAAGCGATGATCAAGGGACTTCAAGTGGCTTCTTCAACACAAGAGGAAGAGGAAGATCAAGCGTGAGAGGTACGAGAGGCAACTACAACTACAATCAAAGACAAAGGAGTGAAGATAACAACAATTGCTATATATGTGGAAGGTATGGATACTATGCCAAAGATTGTTATCAAAATGAAAATAATCAAGGTGGTGATCGAAGAGGAGGCTATTCAAGAAGAGGTAAACAACAAGGAAATTGTGCAGTTGAAGGTAAAAGTGATGATTATGATTGTCTTCTTATGATGAATGTAGAAACTAAGATGAATTGCAATAGTGATGTCACATGATGCTTCATGGTTTTCTAATATGCATAATCCTTCATGTAAAGGTCATGTTGAAACAGGAGATGATACAACACATAAGATTATGTAGGTTGGAGAATGTTGTCATGCAGGATAAGAGCAAGACAAATTGTTTGAAGGGTGTACTTTATGTGCCAACGATCACTAAGAATTTGATGCCAGTTGATCAAATGGTAGAAAAAGGTTTGCAAATAAGATTTAATCATGCAGGTTGTTTCATTGAGGATCCAAAGCAAAAGAGGCTAATTGCTAGAGATCAAAAAGAAGGTAGATTGTTTACATTCAAGGTAAACCCAAATCATACAAACTATTTTTCTTATGGTATGCATCGAATAGAAGAGCTTGATCTATGACACAAAAGGATTGGACACATGAATGTACATAGGTTAAAGGAGCTATCAAAGAAGAGGATTGTTGAAGGATTACCTGATCTTACTAAGCAACATATGGTGCATCTTTGTGAAGCATGTCAAATGGGTAAGCAGAATAGACAACCTTTCAAGCATTCAAGCTATGTAAGTGATGGTTTGCTAGATCTCATACACACAGATGTGTGGGGACCTACTAAAGAGGCATCCTTGGTTGGTAATAAGTACTATGTATCATTCATTGATGATCATAGTAGAATGACATTTGTGTATTTCATTAAACATAAGAGTGAGGTCTTTGATTGTTTCAAGAAGTTCAAATCATATGTCGAAAAGCAAACAGGAAGGTATATTAAGAAGCTAAGATCTGATGGAGGGGGAGAGTATTTCTCTCAAGCTTTTACTGATTTTTTGTATGATGAAGGTATCAAAAGAGAAGTTACATGCAGTTATACTCCACAACAAAATGGAGTCGCAGAAAGAAGAAACAGAATCATAGCAGAAGCATCTAGAAGCATGCTTAATGATATGTGTTTGTCTAATTATTTTTGGGCTGAAGCTGTTAGCACAAGTGTTTACATTATGAATAGAGTTCCAATTGTTGAAGTTCATCATTTGACACCATATGAGGTATGGCATGGAAGGAAACCAAGTGTAAGTCATTTGAAAGTATTTGGTTGTGTATGTTATGTACATGTACCTTGTGAGGTGAGATCTAAACTTGATGCGAAATCAGAAAAATGTATATTTATTGGTTATGCAGATACTCAAAGAGGATATAGATGCTATAATCCTCATACCAATAAGGTTGTTGTGTCAAGAGATGTAAACTTTGATGAATCACTTTCATGGTATGCAGATAAGAATTGTTTGAAGGTCATGGATGAAAATGAAGAAGGTGTGGTTGAAGGAGATGAATGCATAGTTCAGCCATCAGGAAGTTTAAATGATGAAAGGAGTGGTTTGGATGAAGAAAGAGGATCACCTTTCAATGGAAGATTAAGGCAAGAGTCACCTCCAAGTGTTAAAAGTGAAGGTAAACTCAAACTTGTTGAAGTTAATGATGAAGGAGAGGAAATTAGTGATGTATGTGAGTATGGAGAATCATCAAAGGTTCCTAATAAGAAAGGAAGAGCATCTACATTGGAGGTAAGAAGAACTTCAAGAGTAAGTAAGCAACCTCAAAGGTATACTTATGAATCTTGTATGAATACTCATTATGCTTTTATGACAAAAGTTGAGCAGGAAAATGAACCCACATGTTATGATGAGGCAAAAGGAGATGAAAATTGGGAGAAAGCAATGAGAGAAGAAATGGAAGCACTACAGGATAACAAGACTTGGAATTTAGTTCCAAAGACACCAAAACAAAAGGTAATTGATTGCAAGTGGTTTTTTAAGATTAAAAGAAGTAGTGATGGTAGTGTGTGAAGATATAAGGCTAGACTTGTAGCAAAAGGATATAATCAAACTCAAGGAGTGGACTATGAGGAAACATTTAGTCCAGTAGCAAACATGGCAACGGTAAGAACTTTGTTGGCTTTAGCTGCAAGTAAAAGGTGGAATATATATCAACTTGATATAAAGAATGCCTTTCTTAATGGTGAGTTAAATGAAGAAGTGTATATGTCACAACCAGATGGTTATGTGGATGCAAAATGTCCTAATCATGTATGCAGGTTAAAGAAGGCATTGTATGGTCTTAAGTAGACACCAAGGGCATGGAATGCAAGGTTGGTAAAGTATCTTATGCTGCAAGGGTACACAGCGAGTCACGCTGATCCTTCACTTTATGTATAACATGTAGATGACATGTGTGTCTATGTATGCATTTATGTGGATGACTTGTTGATTACAGGGAATGATGCAAAAGAAATTGATGAGATAAAAGGTAATTTGGGAAAGGAATTTAAAATTTCAGATCTTGGTTTGCTTAGATACTTTCTTGGGATTGAAATTGTGTATAGCGATGAAGATATGTGGTTGATACGGAGAAAGTATATATGTGATATGCTGAAAAGGTTTGGTATGCAGGAATGTAGATTTGTTTCTACTCCAATGGAATGTAATGTAAAGCTGAGTGCAAAGGAAGGTGATGAGTTGCATGATATGAATGTATATAGATCCATGGTAGGATCTTTGATTTATGCAACAAAAACTACCTGATATATGCTATGCAGTGGGAGTATTGTCACAGTTTATGCATGAACCTAGAGTACCTCATATGCATGCAGCGAAAAGAGTGCTTAGGTATTTGAAAGGTACCATGAACGAAGGATTATTTTATAGTCATGATGCTGATCTAACTCTTAAAGTCTTTAGTGATGCAGATTGGGCTGGAAGCAAAGATGACAGAAGATCCACAAGTGGATATGTGGTAATAGGAGGAAACAAGACATTAACATGGAGTTCAAAGAAACAGCCTACAGTTGCTTTATCTTCTACAGAGGCTGAGTATAGAGTTTTAGCATTGGCTACTACTGAGGTTATGTGGTTTAAAAAGTTGTTTCATGACTTGAATGTGCAGGTTGATGTACCAATAATATATGGGGATAACTTGAGCAGCATTCATATGACCTCAAATCCTATTTTTCATGCTAGAACAAAGCATATAGAGGTTCACTATCATTATGTTCGAGAGAAGGCCATAAACAATGAAGTACAAGTTTCTTTTGTGGGAACAAAGGATCAAGTTGCAGATATCTTCACCAAATCCTTGGATGGACCAAAGCTTCAAAGATTCAACTATATTCTTGGCATGAAGGAAATACCCTTTGAAACTTGAGGGGGAGAATGTTGCGAACATTTGTTTTATGTAGGGTACAAGTTTCAAATTATGTAAATACCTTTGGTAAGTCTTCAAATAATTCAAGAAGGCTCATATTATTCATAAAATGTAGCAAAAATACCACGTGAGTTCTAGAACATGGTGAGTCAAATTAGTGAGTCACAAGGGAGCTGCAGTGGTGTCCTAGTGGAAGGTCGATGTGGCTAGTTCTCAAAGTCCATCAATACTTTGCTTATTTGAGCACTTGAGCCATGTAATACCTCCATCCAAGTGTCTACCACGAATTTAGATGTATTAGGAAGGTTTTAGATTAGTTTCCCATGCTATAAAAAGAGGAGAAAAGTCGTGATCTTGTGGGAAGTCCAAGAGAGGCATATGTGTATCTTTATGTTGCTGTAGTTTTTTATGCAGAGATTGCAGAGCTTGTATCTCCCTCATTATATATCCGAATTACATGTTTTATAGCTCATTTGAAAGCTCTTACAATCTACTTGTTTCTTGTAAATTTTCATAATCATTGGATTTGTGAGCTGAGAGCAGTACTCTCTGCAACTAGTGTGTGTTCTCGGGTTTCACCCCTGCTGAAGGTCTCCATTAAACGTCCAACTTGCAGAGGTCATATCTCCTTGTGTATTTATTCAAATTGAGTGTTCTTTGGCTCATTGGAAATCTCTTGGTCTCTAGTATATGTGGTTAAAACAGTTTTAAAATTCTAAGCCATTAGAGAGCAGTAAGCTCTGCAAGCATGATTGGTTTTCTGTGATGAAGTTTGTGAGAAGGTCAACTTGTTCCTAGGGGGTTCCACCTACTTCTAGCTATACTTTGGAGGTCAATAAACTCCAACACTCTAGCTAGCTGAGCTATAGAAGATTTGATTTACTATAAAGTCTATCTAATAGCAAAGAGCATTCGGATATTAGTTTTATTTGTCTCTTGCATGTACCCATGCTATAGTTGAAAGTGGATCTAATTTGATGAAATCAAGTGGAGCTGATTTCTTCTTATTGATTTGGTCTCTAAAGAGATTTGCCTTTTGAGCTCTTTACTTCATCTCAAGCCTAGTTCAAGTGAACGTTTGGAGGTTGGTTCTTCTTTAAGGAGATTCCCCTGCAACAAAGCATGTAATAAGGCGATAAGAAGAGCACGGAGGATTCATGAAGCTGTGAATTCAAGGCTTAACTTTTTCAATTTATGACACACACTCTCATCCATAGAAAAGGACGAGTTAAATCCATAGGACTGGAGACCTAAGGATGCAAAATAGCTCTTTTTTATGGACAAAGGAAGGATATAGCTCTATCTAGAAATAAATATTTTCCAAGTTAATGATTGGTTTCAATATTTATATTGGCTCTATGATTTCATGCAGGTTGCATTTTATTATCATTGAAGTATGGTAGTAAACTTCATTTTTTATAATCTTAATGCAAATTCATGAAAGCTAAACGAAAGAGCATAAATGCATCAAAAAACTCATTAAGCACAAGCATGCATCTTTATATCACCGCATGGGAATACAATAATATTTTTTGCACGTAAATTTTCTCCTTGCTTGAAAAAAGGTGTGCACTCAAGTCTGTGCACATGTTTAAATCTTTTTGAACAGTTAGCAAATAGATTCTTTGTGCATGGATGATTGGGAATATGCATCTTCAACCTCAAGAAACTGCTTGATTTCAGTTTGGTGCATGAAAGAAGAATGCCAATACGTACATGCACACACATGCATTTGCATGCAAGAACAGGCAATCACATATGCATGATTGTTTGTTAAGTAGTTGAATAATTATATTTTTGTTACCTCTTTTTCTAACTCGACCTAGATAGCTAGGAAAAATAGCAAACTAGGTAGTTGCAAGGCTCTTGCCTGCCATGCAAGTCAAGTAGCTAGTTTGTTTTTCCCAAACGTGATACCTAGGTATCACAAATTACAAGTCTTGGTTAGGAAAAGTAGGCCCTTCCAAAGCCAAGTGTTCAATTTTCCTGCTCAATGGAATGTCAAGAAAATAGGGCTACTTGAAAATTTCCATGATGACTCTAAGTTTAGGAGAACACTTAAAGAATCGTAATGACAAGCCTAGATATAGTCGTTAGCTTGGATTTAAGAGATAAAGTTTCCTTTAAAAGATCTATCTGATTCTATTCCAAGACATGATAAAAATCAAATAAAATCAATTGGGACTTAAATCAATTGAACTTTCAAGTTCAAAGGATAGTTGATATGTTCCAAATTTGAAAAAAGCATGGAACTTTTGAAGTTTTTTCTTGATTTCATATTGACAAGTGATGAAACTCAAATAGGTGAATAAACTTTAGCATCACTTGAGCTTTAGTGTTCAAAAGTTGGATGCTAGGTTCCATGACTACATCTCTAGTCAAGATGCAAAGTTTTTAAAAAAGCATGGAAAATTTATTAAGCACTTTTTTGAGGATGAGAAAAGTAAGCTTGGTTTTGTTTAAGCTAATTAAAGCTTAAAGAAGAAACCCAAGTCTAAGTAATCTTTGGGAATCAACATATTTTCCTAAAAGATACATCAAAGTAATCTTTGGGAATCACATATTTTCCTAAAAGATACATCAAAGTAATCTTTGGGAATTAAGTTACTTCCTAAAGATAAGTGGATAAAATAAAATAGTTTGGTTAACTTGTGGAAGATGCTATTCAGCCATTGCTTTCATGTACTAAGGAGACATCTATTAGCTCCAAAGACATGTATGATACTTTGATGCCTCTTTTTATAGGTGGACAGTCTAGTGCTGGTCCTAATGAGGCAACTTCTCAGCCTTTGTAGGTTTCGTGTGATAATGTAGATCATTCCATTTCTGATGCAAATTTACATGATGCACTAGTTGATGAGAGAGCTAATATTGAGCAGGCAAAAACTATGCCAAAATGGCTGGTGCAGACTTTGCGTGACAGAAAATTAGATGCACCTCTTTCATATCATACTCGTTCAGGCTCTCATAGTGCCTCTTTTGCATGAGATTGCTATGCTATGGCTGCATCTAGTATCTGTGATGAGAATGAGCCTGTTTCGTTTGATGAAGCACAAAATTCAGAAAATTGGATGGTTGCTATGCAATCTGAATATGATGCAATAATGAAGAATGGTACTTGGTCTTTATGTGACTTTCCTCCTCGCAAGAAGGCCATTGGCACTAAGTGGGTATACAAGCTCAAGTGTAAGCCTGATGGTACACTTGACAGGTATAAGGCTAGGCTTGTTGCAAAGGGTTATGCGCAGGAAAGAGGCATTGATTTGATGAGACCTTTGCACCTACATGCCGTATGACTATTGTTCGAAGCATTTGTGCACTTGCAGCCCATCATGGTTGGAATGTACATCAGTTGGACATTAAAGTTGCATTTCTGAATGGTGACTTGCATGAAGAAGTGTATGTTTCTCAGCCCCGTGGCTTTGTGCAGAAAGGGCATGAAAACCAGGTGTGCAGGTTAAAGAAGGCATTATATGGTTTAAAGCAAGCACCATATGCTTGGTATGAGAAGATACATGCCTATCTGATTGCACATGGTTTTGAGAACAGTCCAACTGAGAGCACCTTATATGTTAAGCGTGCTAATGATGTGCTTCTAATCATTGTTGTCTATGTTGACGACATGCTGCTCACTGGTCCTATTGAGAAGCATATTGCTGATTTTAAGGCTGATTTGCATGCCTCATTTTGAGATGTCTGATCTGGGGCATTTGCATCACTATTTGGGCATTCAGTTTATGCACGTTGATGGTGGAATGGCTTTGTGTCAAACGAAATATATTGACACATTATTGCAGCGTTTTGGCCTTGAAGACTGTAAGCCTATTGCCACTCCTATGGAGACAGGTTTATGTTTGAGTCTTCATGATGCTAGAGATGCATTTGATGTTGTTATCTATCAGCAGGCTGTTGGATGCTTGATTTACTTATGCATTACTCGACCAGATATTCTGTTTGCTGTCTCACAGATGAGTAGATTTATGCATTGCCTAGGAGTCAAGCATTGGCAGGTGGTTAAGCGCATCTTTTGCTACTTGAGTGGTACTCGGCTACTTGGGTTGTTTTATCCCAAGGGGGGATCACTACTGCCAGATTTGCATGCTTTTTCTGACTCTGATTGGGCTGGTTGCTATGACACTCGTGTTTCCAGTAGTGGCTTTTGCTTCATGCTTGGTAGCTTATGTATATCGTGGTTGAGCAAGAAGCAGCCTACTATGGCCACTTTCGGTTATGAGGCTGCGTATAGGAAAGCGTTCACAACTACTGTTGAGTGTGTGTGGCACAGACGCCTTATGGCTGATTTGGGTGTTGGCTAGTCTTCTGCCACCACCATCTTCATTGACAGTCAAAGCGCATTGGTAGTTGCGAGGAACCCTGTGTTCCATGCTCGCACTAAGCACATTGAGGTGCATTATCATTATGTCACGGAGAGGTCTCTGTGGGGGAGATCAGCTTGGCATATGTGCCCACGCAGGAGAACATTGCATACCTTTTCACAAAGGCTCTGTCTAGGGAGAAGTTTGAAGCTTTCCGCAAAGCTTTTGGCTTACTTCCTTTTGTGGAGTGATTTCCACGTAGCTTGGCACTTCCTTATACATGAGTGCGAGCTCCTTGTTCACCGCATCACTCCTAGGGGGGATTTGTTGAGATATTTAGGTAGTGATGTGTGTGAACACTCTAGGACCACCGGGGCACTTTTTTCCCTCTTTAGGAGGTTTTTTTCCCCCGGCTTGTATATACGCCTATTTCCCTAACGGGCTACTTATCTTTGTACATTCTCTAGTAATACATTCAGTCTTGTGTGTTGTGCCCCAAGCTTTTTCTTCTTCCTTGTGTTGTTCGCGTGCTTTCGCAGACGTCTAACTCCAACACTAGAGCCTTCTAGAAGCATGCACTTGAGTTAACTCAAGTTAACTGGGACACTTGGTGCACATGCAGTTACATGGCTAACACATGGATGGTTAGTATCCACCTGCCCAAGGAGGCGATCCCCTAGACAGAGCTATATATAGAGGCATTTGGTTGGGAGGAGAGTCATCTCTCTAGCACGTGGTGGTCATAATCTTGCAAATTCAGACTAGGACTATAAAGTATGCACTCTAAGAACCTTATTGCGTTGGCAATTACTCTCCATCCACATGATGTACTATCTTTCTGTAGTGACACATGAATATGCATATAACCAAACTTTTTTTCTTCATTCAATTTGTTTGGATATTTCTTATCAATGTGCATTTTCAAAACTTTTGTAGCACTACAAGGCTAAATTAATATTAGAATGCATGGCAAGGGTGATACATAAGAGCAATGGAAGTGTACAAGAACTTACACTTTGCAATTCCCATGCTGTGATTGGTGAGAGTTCATGAATAAGGCTTGGTATTCAACAAAATCAATAATTATAAGAATCCATTGACCCCTAGAAATGTGACATATACTTATAAATAAAATGCCCATCAAGAAAGGAATGTCTTTATATGAAATATAAAAATGAAAACTCACTTTTCAATATATGGATAAACTATTTAATCTATCTCCTCACTAAAATTCTTGAGAAAATGACCAATTTCTCCATGCTTGTATAATATACACCGAGTCACAAGGGGATCCAAAATAAAGACCTTCCTTGAGACTGAATCCTCACATTGCTGAAGTAGGACCCTATTAGATAAAACCAATATGCATCAAAGAAATTAACTACTAATGAAATAA
Source organism: Ceratopteris richardii (assembly GCA_020310875.1). Lineage (NCBI taxonomy): Eukaryota > Viridiplantae > Streptophyta > Polypodiopsida > Polypodiales > Pteridaceae > Ceratopteris > Ceratopteris richardii. Next base: position 57,303,917 of record CM035415.1, read on the forward strand.
TGAGCATATTATGGCCTGAAAAATACCTGAGACCTATATTGACCATGTTGTCAGAGATCTCAACATTGAAGTCTCTCAACATTTTGTTGTCTTCAGGCCTTATGTCAAGCATGAAGTCTTCCTCCCATGGCATTGAAGCATTTACAATTATGTGGCCATTTCCTTCCTTTAAACGCTATGAATATCCTCAAGGATAACACCTTCTTCTAACAAAAGATTCTTCCTTGTCTTCTCCTCCTCAGGCTTGGCTGCATTTCTTGTTGAATATTCATGATAAGGGACCTCTTCAATTAAGAAAATCAAACTTTTTGATCATGCTTGTCAAAAGGGGCAATGGATTTATCAAACTTATCTTAGCCTAGACACAATAACATAGTCCTTGGCCGTAAGTGTCACCTTGTGATAATGAGATACACATAAGGAAGCATTATTTATAAAATCAATTGCAAAAGCTTATGCTACCTCTTGCAAGCACAAAAGAGCTTGGGTCTGCCATTTGACATTCACAAATGAAGTAGTCTTCATTATAGAGCAAAGATTGGTAGAGATCTCCTTAGCCACTCCCATGAAGGAAGTCTTGGGATGAGGAGTCCCAAAAACTTCAAAGCTGTTCTAATTTCCCTCAGTGATTTGACATGATATTTTACTCTCTTCTTAGAGTATGCGTGCAAGATTATGACCACCACGTTCTAGAGAGATGACTCTCCTCCCAACCAAATGCCTCTATATATAGATCTCTCCAGGGATTGCTTGCTTGGGCAGGTGAATACTAACCATCCAAGTGTCAGCCATGTAACTACATGTGCGCCAAGTGTCCCAATCAACTTAAGTTCACTCAAGTGGATGCTTCTAGAAGGCTCTAGATCTCTTTGGGCAAAATACTCTCCCCATGTACCCATGGGGGTTGAACCCAAGACCTCCTTCTTCACATCCTTGAGTCTTAACCACTAGGCTAAGTGTATCACTTGGTTACAAGAGTAAATGACTTTCTAGTAAGTCTAGACTTAAGATCTTTGGTCATACACATGGGTGACCAAACGGTGTCTGATTTCAGATCTATCTGAAGCGGTTGGACCCTTGGATCATAAAATTACTTTATTACATTCTTCCCTCCTTGGAAAATATTTTCGTCCTAAAAAATAGAGCTATATATTTACTCTAGGCAACCCCCGAGCCCCATGTTCTAAAACTAGAGGAACATGGTCATGTTCTAGAACTGGAAGAACATGTCTCACCTCTGTGATGGCATCCCTGCCCAAATGATTCAAAACACTGTCTCGCTTTGCACTTTGATAAGCTGGTCAAAGTACAAAGTAGAGAATGAATAATAAGAGTGGATCTAAAAACATCCCTGGCCAGTTCACAGTTTTTACTAGGTGCAATCTGGGCACAAACATGTGAATTGGATGGATTCAAATTACTAGTCTATTTCTGGGCATGGTTGGAGAAGGCGGCATTCTTATCCTCACACGAATTTGAGAACTCTTGATTTACTTGAATTTGATTTGCAAAACTTGAAGTTTGGGTGATCCAAAACATCTAACTTGGATGTTTATACAATGGTATATTCTTAACCAATATTTACATGTTTTTTGCACCCGACTAGATAATTGCATGATCCAAATAGGTGGAAAAATCCTATGTCATTTGGAGGAGAAAGTGTAATTGTACCATTGATGTATGATCAACCATACTTTTTCTTTGACCAATTCAAATTCAAAATGAAAATTGTCCAATTTTCTCAAAGACTTGAGCTAGAAGTTCTTTGGGAATTATCAAATCGATGAGCAATTCCTAACTTCTCTATTCTAGAGTATACTAGACTCTGGGAAATCATTTATGCTATAAGTTGAAGTAAACTTAAATGAATAAGTCAATCTGGGACTTAACATCTTTGGAAGATTGAAAAAGTTCTTGTTCAGAACATCTATCTAGGATGTTTCATTTAGTTACGTGGTTCTATCCAGCTAACCCTTGACTTTTATGAAAAGAATCAAATTCCATATCTGAGTTAAATCCAAAAGATTCGGAAAGCGGAAAGAAAAAACTTTGTTCAACCAATTCAAACTTCAAAGATACGTAAACTTGCTATTAGTCAAAGTCTAGATGACTCAGGACTTTAACTTCTCAAAGATCTATTTCAACAAGATATTGAAGGATTTTTCTATCTTTAAGAGAAATAAACTAGATTCTCAAAAAGATTTAGAGCAAGTCTAAAACATCATCTAACTGCAAGATACTAGTGTGGTATTCAACATCAGTGTGTCGACCCACTAAGGTTCTATTGATGAGTTTTTTACTCAAGTAATACTTCACTTGAGACTAAGTTCATGCCTAAATTCAATCTTTATGATTCCTTACTAGGAATGCAATTCTTGTGCATTTCTTCAAGTCAAAGGATTGAATTTACCAAGTTACCAGGAACTTGATGCTTGACTTAGTTAGTCTATTCCTTAGTTGAAACAATTGTTTCAATGTCAAAGTCCTACTTATTTAGAACTTTATTAAATATTTTTGAATCAACAACACTTAAGCTTGAAGTGTTTCAAGAAGATCTTGGAAGTTACTTACTTCATATCTTCTATTTCCTTGATCTTGAATTTATCATGAAGTATCTTGAGATACTAATTTTATCCTTCTTGAACTAAACTCCTTCTTTGAAGTCTTAATTCCCTTGAGGATCAAACCTAACTTCAAGATCCAAACAAGGACTAAAAGATAATTATCATCCACGGTCTGATGTCCCATACCATCTTTCCTACATCAACCTGAGTATAAAATCTAGTTCATACCACCCTATTTATTATTCACATTAATGTGTGGGTGATACTTATCCTAAAGTCTAAATATATCTTGATAGAGTACCTTCTTGCTTCAACTTTTTATGAGAATTTTGAAGTTTCAGGCATTATCTCTAACTAGATTTTTCTAGGTTTTGATCCCTTCACATGATTGTCTCACAATCACGTGCTTAATCTTGGAAACTTGAAAACCTCTTGATAGAATATCTATTCCTCTTTGCTAGGGTTTTCAAATAAAAACCACTTAGAATTTTGAGTACTTGAATTTTCACATATTCAAGTTCAATTGATTTATTCTTGAACAATTTGTAGTGACAAGAGCTTTTGACTTCTTGTCTTTAGATTCCTTTCTTATTGATGCTTTAGGTACCTATCTCAGTCGAGAATTTACAGGAATCTCTCAACTACTTAAGTCTAAGCATCCGCTCATGCTTTCTGGATTTGTACCAAAATCCATTTAAGGAGAGGCAAACATTATGTTTTGACTTCCGCAGACTTAAGTATTGTCTTCATGGTTGCACACTACATTCTTGGAATTCCTTCTCTCTATTCAGACTTGGAATAGTTTATTTTTTTCACACTTTTCCATCGGATAAATGAAACTTGAGTGAATAATTCCTAAAAGGAATTTTATTGCCAATACTTGGGCAATCTATAGAGTAGTTCCAATCGCACATTCTTGGGTAATCATGGCCAAGCTTGATCAAGTCTGGTTGACCTTGCAACTAGAATAAAGACTTAGTCTTTATTATTATGAACTCTTAAACAAACAAAAGTGTCTTCGCTTACCCATGGGATTTTTAGACATCTTTTCCCTCAACTCAAGTCCAAGCATATACTTATGCCTCATATATTCCAAAGCTAAGAATGTTTTGATAAACATTTAGGTTATATCAAAATTTGGACTTAATTACAAATATTGGTGGTTTGGGAATTACTAGGATCTACTTGCTATTAAACTTTCTTGAAAGATTCTAGTCTCACATCTAGGGAGATTTTTTCTTTCAAGAATTTTAGACTCCTGCCAAGGAATCAAGTAATACTAAACCAATGATTCATCTTGGAATCTTTTTCTTTCCAGTCCAATGATTCATCTTGGAATCGTTTTCTTTACTGGAATGATCCACAAAAGAAATTCTTGACTTTCGGACAAGATCAAGAATTAAAGCTTTATTGCTTGTCTAAAAGATATTCTTTTTCTAACCAATGAAATAGTTAACCAGACTATTTCATTTTATTGGCTTATCTTTTGGAAGTAGCTTAATTCCCGAAGATTAATTTGACTTGGGTTTCTTCTTTAAGCTCTCATTAGCTTAAACAAAACCAAGCATACTTTTCTCATCCTCAAAAAAGTGCTTCATAAAGTGGAAAACATGTTTGTGAAGGCTATATTTTGGGCAAAATGCAGCATTCCTTCTTTCCAAAGGATGGTTCAGTTCGGGCTACTCAGAAATTGTAGCTTGTACATAGTGATGTCTGTGGTCCTATGCAGACGCCTTCTTTTGGAAATTATCTTTACTTCGTGACTTTCATCAATGATTTTTCTAGGCATGCATGGGTATATCCATTCAAGGCAAAGTCTGAAGTGTTCATGTGCTTCAAAAAGTTTTTGGTTTTGGTTGAAAATCTGTCAGCATGTAAAATGGATACCCTCCGTTCTGATCAAGGGGGGGAATATATGTCTTCAGATTTTAATGGGTTTTTGGCTGAACATGGGATAAAACACTAGTGTACAGTGTTGTATACACCTTGACAGAATGGAATTGCTAAACGAAAGAACAGGTCACTCATGGAGATGGCGAGGTGTATGGTCTCTGAAGAGATGGATAGGTATGTGCTTAATTACTCTTGGGGAAGTCTAGATAGCTTAAAGAGCTAACTTTCAAGAGTAATCTCATCAAAAATAATGAACCACACACTGAGAATGAGTTTTAACAACTGATGACATCATCCCGATTTTCACGGGCTGCTACAGTTTGAGACCAGTGAGTAGAAAAATCAACATAACTCACAAGTTAGGAATCCAATGATTATGAAAATTTGTATGGTTATACTAGACAGTAAGCTGAATCCAAGAAGCTTTAAATCACTGAATTTGAATAAGTAACCACTGAGAAATGTCTCTGACAAGATGAGTGCAAAAGTCGGGTACCTGACAGAGAAGTGAAGATGGACAGACCCTGTTGACTTCAAATGAACATAACTGAAGATTTCAACATCCAAATGATATGAAAATTTGTGAGCATATAGTAGACTTATAGTGATAACTTTACCAAGTTAAATCACTGAAAATGATGCACCAAGCTCAGAGAAAACATCTCTGCAAGCTGACTAAGAAAACTGAGAGTAATGGCAGTGAGTAGTACACTTCACAAGAACATGGAAAGATGAAACCAAATAATCATGAAAATGAAAGTATATTGCTTGTACAATACAATGACTTACTGATACATATGTGTGCCTTGTAATCACACCTTGATATGGCATAAAGCTCAGCTCTTGGAGGTCTTCACATAGGTCTCTCTAACCACGACTAAAACTGCCATCTATTTATAGTTGAGTTTGGGAGGCTAACTTCCCTCAATCACTCTCCAATCAATCAATGATTGATTTGATTCTCTACCTACCACAAATCACGAATTCGTGGCTCCTCTTTCCATTCTTGATCAAGTGGACTCAACCACTTAAGATTCTCTTACTTTTACATTAAGTAAACTCTTCAAAAGTTACAAGAGGTAGTTCACAAGTGAACTTTACATAGTCTTCATTTTAAGGCTTTTTCTATGACTTTGTGGGACTCAAGCCAATACTTAGGCTTGTCATAGACTTGCTCAACAGCTCCCCCTCAAGCCAAGTATGCTTGAGGTCTTCAATCTTCCAAGATTACCTGCAAACCAATCATAGCCTTGAATTTGCAAAGCTTTGTACCATCCAATGCTTTGGTTAGAATATCTGCACATTGTTGATGAGTGGACACATATGATATTTGAATCTCTTTGCTTAGAACCTTCTCTCATACATAGTGATAATGAACTTCAATATGTTTAGTCCTTGCATGAAAAATAGGATTAGCAGCCAAGTGAATAGAACTCATATTGTCACCAAAAATAGTTGGAGTTCCAAACTCCAATCCAAGATCTTTGAATAATGTCTTCATCCACATAGCTTCTTGTGTAGCTATGGCAAGACCTCTATATTCAGCTTCAGTAGAAGAGAGAGCAACTGTGGGTTGCTTCTTGGATGACCATGAAATAAGCTTTGAACCTGCAAAGGTAAGATAACATGAAGTGCTCCTTCTATCTTCCTTGGAGCCAGCCCAATCTGCATCAGAAAATAGCTTCAAACCTAAATCAGATACATAAGGATAATAAAGTCCTTCATTTATGGTTCCTTTGAGATACTTGAGAATCCTTTTGGCAGCATCCATATGTGGTTTCCTTGGTGTGTGCATAAATTGGCTTAGCACACTCACACTGTAACATATATCTACTCTTGTCAATGTGGCATAGTTGAGACTACCCACTAGACTTTGATATGATGTGATGTCCTCTATGAGTTCACCTTCATGTGAGCTCAATTTGTGATTGACCTCCATTGGAGTACCTGCAATCTTACAATCTTGCATCTTGAATTTTGCCAACATGTCCTTAATGTACTTTCTTTGAGTGAGAAACAAACCATGATCTTTGTAGACAACTTCCAAACCTAGGAAGTAGGTAAGTGAACCCAAATCACTTATCTTGAACTCTTCTCTCATCTGATCTTTGATCTTCTTCATACCATCTGCATCACTTCCTGTCAATATAATATCATCTACATATACACATAGGTAGATGACCTCGGAACTACTCTTTTTAATAAAGAGTGAAGGATCTGCCTTGCTTGGTTGAAAGCCTTTATCCTGCAAGAATGAAACAAGCCTGAAATTCCAAGCTCTTGGAGCTTGCTTGAGACCATACAATGCTTTGTTAAGTTTACACACATAATCAGGATAAACTTGATTCTCAAAACCAGGTGGTTGTGCCATATATACCTCTTCTGTTATCCAACCATTCAAGAATGCATTCTTTACATCTAGTTGAAGTATCTTCCAATTCTTGGAAGAGGCAATACTAAGCAAAACCCTAATAGTAGGCATCTTTGCCACAGGAGAGAAGGTCTCCTCATAATCAATTCCCTGAGTTTGTGCAAAGCCTTTTGCTACAAGCCTTGCCTTATACCTGTTAATGGAACCATCAGAATTCTTCTTGAGTTTATAGACCCATCTTGAGCCTATTACCTTCATGCATGAAGTCTTGGGCACCAAATCCCAAGTGTTGTTTTCCTCAAGTGCTTCAATCTCTTCCTTCATTGCATGCTTCCATTCTGTTTTTGCTTTGGCCTCTTCAAATGATGATGGCTCCTCTTGGTTTATATCCTGTGCTATGTAGATAGAATGTTTAGTTACTAATGAGGTGTCAAACCCATACCTTTCTGGTTTTTTCTTTTCCCTCATAGATCTTCTTAGGCCATGATGTGATGATTCTACCTCATGTCCAAGTTCCTGCAATTTTGCTTTACCTTTAAACTTCCATGCTTTGATCTTTTCCATGTGAGATTCTTCATCATCCTCTGAGGTGTCTTGTTCTTCAATCTTTGATTGTTCTCTACCAAGCTTTGGAAAATCTTCTTCAAGATCATATGGTAAATTGATCTTCCTGCATGAATCTTCATACCATGAATTGTTCTCATCAAAAACTACATCTCTGCTTACCAAGAATCCTTTGTTGGTAGGGTTGTATAACCTGTAGCCCTTTTGATTGTTGTCATATCCAATAAATACACACCTTTCTGCCTTTGGATCCATCTTGCCTCTAACCTGTGAAGGAACATGAGCAAAAGCAATACATCCAAAAATTTTACAATGATCTAAGCTTGGTCTTCTTCCATTCCAAGCCTCATATGGAGTCATCCCATCAAGGGATTTTGAAGGCAACCTGTTAATCAAGTAAGTGGCTGTAGATACAGCCTCAGCCCATAAGTAATTAGGTAAATGCTTTTCATTTAACATAGACCTTGCAGCTTCAACAATTGTCCTATTCCTCCTTTCTGCCACTCCATTTTGCTCAGGAGTGTACCTTGTAGTTACCTCTCTTTTGATTCCCGTTTCTTGAAGAAAAGAATCAAACTCATAGGAGAAGTATTCTCCCCCTCCATCTGACCTTAGCCTTTTTAGTGATTTACCTGTTTGATTCTCCACAAGAGCCAAATATCTTTTGAAACATGAAGAAACTTCATCTTTGTGTTTCATAAAGAATAGGATAGTCCATCTGCTGCAATCATCAATAAAGGAAACATAATACCTTGATCCAGATATTGAAGCTTCCTTGCTAGGTCCCCATACATCTGTATGAACCAACTCCAAGAGATCTCCATGCATATAACCTTTCTTCATGAATGGTAACCTGTGAGACTTTCCAAATTGACATGCACTACACTTATAAATCATATGTTGTTTTGACAAATTAGGGAGTCCAAGTACACTTTGGTCCCTGCAGATTTGCTTTAATGACCTTTCACCAATATGTGCTAACCTTTTGTGCCATACTTCCAATTCTGTGAGTGTCTTACTACCATAATTAAAGAGAGCAATGTTTCTAGTGTCCTGTAATTCAAATGTGAACAATCTACCTGTCTTTTCACCTTTTGCAATTCTTCTGAATCCTTGACTTGGATCTTCAACAAATGCTCCTGCTTTTGTGAACCTGACTTGCAACCCTTTCTCTACTATCTGCCCAACACTTATCAAATTCTTTGTAATGGTAGGGACATAGAGTACCTTACTGAGTAGGTTGATGTTTCCATCAGGTGCTTTGACATTGCCTATTTTCTCCACAGGATGTTTTGTATCATCTCCTATTTGTACCTCATGCTTATTCCTTGGATCTTCTAAATCTGATAGGAGTGCCACATTTCCTGCCACATGATTTGAACAACCTGAATCTATGTAGAAAACATGCTCATCAGATTTACCTTGTGGCATAGCCATGTTCATGATCAATAATGAATCCTCTTTGTTTGAGTCTTCTGTGTAGTTATTGTAGTCTCTCCTTCCTTTGTAGCCTCCTTGATAGTTTGAATGATTGTAGTTGTTGTAGTTGCCATGGTAGTTGTTGAACCTTCCTCGAGTATCCATAACTTCCTCTATTGTATCCTCTGCCTCTTTGATTCCTGGAATTCCTAAAGCAATTTTCAGTTGTATGATTAGTTAATCCACAAGTAGAACATGAGTTGGAGTCTTGGGATCTCCCCCTGCCTTGTCTACCTCCTCTTCCTCTACCTCTGCCATGTCTTCCTCTACCTGCATAGTTAGCTTGATATGTACCTGCTTCATCATCCACTTTCTTTGCCTTTCCTTTGTTATCTTTGGACTTGCTTTTATCAGTGTATAAAGCTGAAGATTGATTACCTTTAGAGATTTCTCCATTTTTGATAAGCTTTGCCTCTTGAGTAAGTAGTTGTCCAATGAGTGTATTGAAATGAGGTACATGCATGTCCATGTACAAATCCATAGCTGTGGTGAATGCTTCCCACTTGTCATCTACCTTCAAGCCATTGATGACCTTCCTTACAATTTGCTCTTCATCTATTACCTCTCCAATGCTTCCCAACTGATCTGCTATGTCCTTGAGCTTTGTGACAAAATCAGTCACATTTTGTTTTGGAGCCTTCTTGAGAGTTGTGAAATCCAGCCATAGTTGATGCTTCCTAGCTTTGGTACTTGAAGAAAAGAAAGCTTCAAGTGCATCCCACACTTCCTGAGATGTCTTACAACTTCTAATGTGAGGCAACAAAAAATATGAGATAGAGTTGAGGAGATAAGACCTTGCAAGTGCATCCTTGGAGCACCATGTGCTCAATCTTTCTTGCTCTTCTTGTGTTGGTTGACTTTTGTTCCTGAAACTTGGCATAACTTCATCTCCAGTCACATAACCATATAAACTTCTACCTTGGAGATAAGCTTCCATCCTTAATGACCAAGCTGAGTAGTTACCTCTGTCCAATTTGTCAATTGATGAAGGAAATCCATCTGCCATGTTGTCCAAACTTGCTCTGATACCACTGTGAAGAGATGGATAGGTATGTGCTTGAAGATGAAGAGGTGTTGCAAAATCCTTGATCTACACCAGCCAAATGAACTCCAGGAGTATATGGTGGGCCCTTTTAGCTTGCCAATGGATGTATTAGACACCCTATGTACCTTGGAAGATCACTCTCAAAAAGATAGATCAAAACAGATAAGTTGGAGTTAGCTCAGAGGTGAAAACTTGCTATTCTTGGTTCATACACCTGTCCAGTGTTTTACATAATTCTCTGAGCACAGTAGCAATTAGCTTAATTCCTCTTGAGGAATTCTAGATAACTTAAAGAGCTAACTTTCAAGAGTAATCGCATCAAAAATAATGAACCACACACTGAGAATGAGTTTTAACAACTGATGACATCATCCCGATTTTCACGGGCTACTACAGTTTGAGACCAGTGAGCAGAAAAATCAACATAACTCAAAATGTAGGAATCCAATGCTTATGAAAATTTGTATGGTTATACTAGACAGTAATCTGAATCCAAGAAGCTTTAAATCACTGAATTTGGATAAGTAACCACTGAGAAATGTCTCTGACAAGATGAGTGAAAAAGTCGGGTACCTAACAGAGAAGTGAAGATGAACAGACCCTGTTGACTTCAAATGAACATAACTGAAGATTTCAACATCCAAATGATATGAAAATTTGTGAGCATATAGTAGACTTATAGAGATAACTTTACCAAGTTAAATCACTGAAAATGATGCACCAAGCTCAGAGAAAACATCTCTGCAAGCTGACTGAGAAAACTGAGAGTAATGGCATTGAGTAGTACACTTCACAAGAACATGGAAAGATGAAACCAAATAATCATGAAAATGAAAGTATATTGCTTGTACAATACAATGACTTACTGATACATATGTGTGCCTTGTAATCACACCTTGATATGGCATAAAGCTCAGCTCTTGGAGGTCTTCACATAGGTCTCTCTAACCACAACTAAAACTGCCATCTATTTATAGTTGAGTTTGGGAGGCTAACTTCCCTCAATCACTCTCCAATCAATCAATGATTGATTTGATTCTCTACCTACCACAAATCACAAATTCGTGGCTCCTCTTTCCATTCTTGATCAAGTGGACTCAACCACTTAAGATTCTCTTACTTTTACATTCAGTAAACTCTTCAAAAGTTACAAGAGGTAGTTCACAAGTGAACTTTACATAGTCTTCATTTTAAGGCTTTTTCTATGACTTTGTGGGACTCAAGCCAATACTTAGGCTTGTCATAGACTTGCTCCAACATGGTCAAGAGTTAGGCTTTACCACATAGTTTCTGGCTTGAGGCTATCATGTGTGCAACATATGTACTTGATAGGTGTCCCACTAAAGCACTGAAGTCTATCACTCCATATGAGGCTTGGCATGATCGCAAGCCATTTGTTGCTCATGGACGTGTTTTTGGTTGTTTGGCATATGCATTAGTGCCTAAACAACATCGTAGAAAATTGGATGATAAAGTAGTAAAATGTTCCATGATGTTGTTTTTGTGGAAGATGCTATTCAGCCATTGCTTTCATGTACTAAGGAGACATCTGTTAGCTCCACAGACATGTACAATACTTTGCTGTCTCTTTTTATAGGTGGACAGTGTAGTGTTGGTCCTAATGAGGTAACTTCTCAGCCTTTGTAGGTTTCATGTGATGATGAAGATCATCCCATTTCTGATGCAGATTTACACGATGCACTTGTTGATGAGAGAGCTAACAATGAGGAGGCAAAAACTATGCCAAAATGGCTGGTGCAGACTTTGTGTGACAACAAATTAGATGCACCTTTGTCATATCATACTCGATCAAGCTCTCATAGTGCCTCTTTTGCATCAGATTTCTATGCCATGGATGCATCTAGTCTCTGTGATAAGAATGAGCCTGTTTCATTTGACGAAGCACGAAATTCAAAAAATTGGATGGATGCTATGCAATCTAAATATGATGCTATAATGAAGAATGGTACTTTGTCTTTATGTGACTTGCCTCCTAGCAAGAAGGCCATTGGCACTAAGTGGGTTTACAAGCTGAAGCGTAAGCTTGATGGAACAGTTGACAGGTATAAGGCTAGGCTTGTTGCAATGGGTTATGCACGAGAAAGAGGCATTGATTTTGATGAGACCTTTGCACCTACATGCCGCATGATTACTCTTCTGAGTAGCTGTGCACTTGCAACCCATCATGGTTGGAATGTACATCAGTTGGACATTAAAACTGCATTTTTGAATGGGGACGTGCATGAAGAAGTGTATGTTTTTCAACCCTGTGGCTTTGTGCAGAAAGGCCATGAAAACCAAGTGTGCAGGTTAAAGAAGGCATTATATGGTTTAAAGCAAGCACCACGTGCTTGGTATGAGAAGATACATGCCTATCTGATTGCACATGGTTTTATGAACACTCCAACTGAAAGCACCTTATATGTTAAGCGTGCTAATGATGTGCTTCTGATCATTGTTGTCTATGTTGACGACATACTGCTCACTGGTCCTATTGAGAAGCATATTGCTGATTTTAAGGCTGATTTGCATGCCTCATTTGAGATGTTTGATTTGGGGCATTTGCATCACTATTTGGGAATTCAATTTATGCAAGTTGATGGTGGAATGGCTTTGTGTCAAACGAAATATATTGACACATTATTGCAGCATTTTGGCCTTGAAAACTGTAAGCCTATTGCCACTCCTATGATTACAGGTTTACGATAGAGTCTTCATGATGCTGGAGATGCATTTGATGTTGTCCTCTATCAGCAGGCGGTTGGATGCCTGATTTACTTATGCTTTACTCGGCCAGATATTCAGTTTGTTGTCTCACACACTACAACATATGAGGGGCATACCGACGCCGCTTATACCGACCGTCACTCGCGGCGTCGGTATAAACCTCCGAAAATATCACTTAAAGATACCGATGGTCAAGTGACCGTCGGTATGACCATTTTAAACGGATCGTTAGTGTGCCCCGCAGTCGTTGGTATAAGCATCGGTATGGGTGTCGGTATAAGCATCAGTAATTTACTGGAAGTTACTGACGGCCATACCGACACCCATACCGACGTCCATATCGAGGCTGAGTTTTAAACATACCGGAAACCCGAGAGCAAAACTTCACTTTTTTGTGCGTGTTTGAGTATCGTTTGTCTTCTGTCGAACTTGCGTGTGCGAAGCGAATTGCAAATTGCATTGTCTTGTGCACACACACACACAAATCTCTCTCTCTACACACACACTCTCCCTTGGTTTAGATCTGAGATCTTGGTACGTAGGGCGCGTACTGTTAGCCTTTGTCTTTCTCTATGCTTTAGGTCTTATAATTTCTCTTCTCTTTGATTTTGCAGAAGTTCTTTGGCGTCCATTGTTTGGAATTCGACGATAGAAGACATACATTACGCTTTGACGACAACGATCCAAAAGAGGGACATACTTGTAAGTAATTGTTTTATTGTCTATTGATAGAGAGAGAAAGAGAGAGAGAAACAGAGAGAGAGATATGAGAGAGAGAGAGGGAGAGAGAGAGAGAGAGAGAGAAAGAGAGAGAGAGAGAGATGAGAGAGAGAGAGAGGGAGGGAAAGAGAGAGAGAGAGAGAGACATACACACACATACACATATACACACATGCATGCATACATACACACATATACACATATGCATACATACACATAGGAAAATAGAGCACACATATACACACACATACACACACACACATCTACACATCTACACATTTACACATGCATACATACACACATACATGTACACACATGCATGCTTACATACACACACATATACACACATGCATGCTTACATACACACACATATACACACATGCATGCATACACACACATACAAATATACATACATGCATACATACACACACACATGCATACACACATACATACACACACATATATACACATATGCATACATACACATACACACACACATACATACATACATACATCCACACACATGCATGCATACATACACACACATACACATATACACACATGCATGCATACATACACACACATACACATATACACACATGCATAAATACACATAGGAAAATAGAGCATACATACACACACACATACACACACACACACATCTACACATTTACACATGCATACATACACACATACATGTACACACATGCATGCTTACATACACACACATATACACACACGCATGCTTACATACACACACATATACACACATGCATGCATACACACACATACATACACATATACACACATGCATGCATACATACATACACATACACATATACACACATGCATGTATACATACACACATACACACATACACACATACACACATACACATATACACACATGCATACATACACACACATGTACACACATGCATACATACACACACACATGCATACACACATACATACACACACATATATACATATATGCATACATACACATACACACACACATATACACACATACATATACACACACATAAGCTAGTGTTTTAATTAAATATATAAATTTTTTATTTTGAAGTTTTTTTTACATCAAATATATAAAAACAAGATTAAGGTTTTTACGCTATTTACACATACATAGACATACACATATAATACACATATACATGTATATACACCTGCGTACAGAAATATACATATTTTAGGTCTAGATATTTAAGATTAGGGTTTTAGGGTTTAGGCATACATATAACTCAATTACATTTATATTAAGAAAAAATATAGAAAAAAATAAGAAAAAAATCTGAATATATAAATAAACATATATATAAAATAGGATTAGGGTTTTAAGATTAAGGGTTTAGATTTTTATAGGTGTTTAAGTACTTAGGTTTTAGTATTTTAGGTTTAAGTCTAAGTCTTTCTGATTAAGGTTTTAGGGTTTTAACACCTACATAACATATATACACACATACACATACACATATAATACATATATACATGTATATGCACATGCATATAGAAATATACATATTTTAGGTCTAGACCTTTAAGATTAGGGTTTTAGGGTTTAGGCATACATATAAGTCAATTACATTTATATAAAGAGAAAATATAGAAAAAAATAAAAGAAAAAATCTGAATACATAAATAAATAAATATATATATATATAAAATAGGATAATTATATAGATAAATAAATATAAAAAGTACTAGTGTTTTAAATAATTTAATTAAATATATATAAATAAATATATATAATTAAATATATAAAAATAGGATTAATTAAGAAAAAATCTGAATATATAAATAAATATATATATAAAATAGGGTTTTAGGTTTTTAGGACTAGGATTAGGGTTTTAGGTTTTTAGGATTAAGATTAGGGTTTTAGGGCTTTGGATTTAAGGAAAAAATCTGAATATATAAATAAATATATATATAAAATAGGATAATTATATAGATAAATAAATATAAAAAGTACTAGTGTTTTAAATAATTTAATTAAATATATATAATTAAATATATAAAAATAGGATTAATTAAGAAAAAATCTGAATATATAAATAAATATATATATAAAATACGGTTTTAGGTTTTTAGAATTAGGATTAGGGTTTTAGGTTTTTAGGATTAGGATTAAGGTTTTAGGGTTTTAGGGTTTAAGGAAAAAATCTGAATAAATAAATAAATAATACTAGTATTTTAAATAATTTAATTAAATATATATAATTAAATATATAAAAATAGGATTAATTAAGAAAAAATTTGAATATATAAATAAATATATATATATAAAATAGGGTTTTAGGTTTTTAGAATTAGGATTAGGGTTTTAGGTTTTTAGGATTAGGATTAGGGTTTTAGAGTTTAAGGAAAAAATCTGAATAAATAAATATATATATATATATATATATATATATATATAATAGGATAATTATATAGATAAATAAATATAAAAAGTATTAGTGTTTTAAATAATTTTATTAAATATATATAATTAAATATATATAATTAAATATATAAAAATAGGATTAATTAAGAAAAAATCTGAATATATAAATAAATATATATATAAAATAGGGTTTTATATTTTTAGGGTTAGGATTAGGGTCTTAGGTTTTTAGTATTAGGATTAGGGTTTTAGGGTTTTAAGGTTTAAGGAAAAATCTAAATAAATAAATAAATATATATATATATAATAGGATAATTATATAGATAAATAAATATAAAAAGTACTAGTGTTTTAAATAATTTAATTAAATATATATAATTAAATATATAAAAAATAGGATTAATTAAAAAAGAATCTGAAGATATAAATAATTATATATATAACATCGGGTTTTAGGTTTTTAGGATTAGGATTAGGGTTTTAGGGTTTAAGGAAAATATCTGAATAAATAAATAAATATATATATATATATATATATATATATGTAATAGGATTAGGGTTTTAAGATTAGGGTTTTAGGTTTTTTAAGGTGTTTAAGTATTTAGGTTTTAGTATTTCAGGTTTAAGTCTTTAGGAGTAAGATTTTTAGGTTTAATAAAAAAACAAATGATCTAAAATGTCCATATTGTAGGAGATGGCTTCTTTGGATCCGGATCTATACTACGTGCGTCACTCGCGATGCTCAATCTGCAATCCATTTATGGATGGTCAGATAGTAGTGTCACTAAATTGTTCAGGTAAGTGGAGAACAAATTGACTTTCATTGTTGTATCAAAATAACTTTATTTACTAATATCGTTTTAATTGCTTATTGCAGGCTTCTTAAAGATCAATTTTTGCTAGAGGGCAATGACATGCCTCCAACACGTGGAGATGCAAAAAAACTTTTAGAGTCCATTGGAATGGATTACACTAAAATTCATGCTTGTCCGAATGATTGCATTCTCTTTCGGAATGAATATGAGCATCTCCACGTATGTCCAAAGTGTGGAGCAAATAGATTTAGAGAAGAACTTGTAGGAAAAGCAATCCCCGCAAAGGTTCTTCGCCACTTTCCTATCATTCCACGAATGAAGAACATGTTTAGATGCAAATCTATAGCTGAGTTAATGTCATGGCATACAAAAAGCAGGTCTATAGATGGTGTAATGTGAGTGCCTGCTCACTCTGATGCTTGGAAGCACATAGATATTAAGTGGCCAGAGTTTGCTAGTGAGCCTCGGTCCATACGTCTAGGCCTAGCTATGGATGGAGTGAATACATTTGGTTTACGCAGTTCTTCATGGATCGATAAAAATAGGTCTACTTTTGATAGTGGGGTGATGGTGAACTTTTTGCAAAAAAGTAGAGCGAGTGCAAGAGATGATAATGCTCAAGAAGGCCAGCTAGATTATTGTGGTGTGATTCAAGATATCTTGAAACTATCTTTTAGGAAGTTTGATTATTTTGTTTTTGATGTGAAATGGTTCAAAGTAGTCACCTCTGGAAGAAACGCAACAGTGAGGCGGGATAAAAGGGGTTTACTTCAAGTCGACTCCATAAAATTATGGACGGATGAAAGGGATACATTTGTACTTCTTGAACATTGTGAGCAAGTTGTTTTTATACCAGATTCAAAAGAACCAGAGTGGCTATGTGTTTTACAAGCCGCCCCACGTAGTAGACAAATTTGTGAGAATATAGATGTACAAGATAGTCCATCTGTAGTGGACTCAAAGATTCATTCGATAGTCGAGGAGGAAGAGATCATTGTTCGAGAAGAAGAGGTCATTGTTCGAGAAGATGAAGCAATAGATGATGATCAGGAAGAAACCAGCATATCAAGCGATTTAGAAGCCATCAATATAGAGATAGATATTCTCGGTGCATCGGATCTTCAAGAGGATGCTAGATTAGAGGATTTTTGAATAAAACACTTGTACATACTAATTTTTGTTTTTTTTTTCTGTTTATTCTCTATATTACCTTTATTATCACATACTAATTATATGAGTTCGTTTGTTACAGAGCACGATGGGAGACAGTCCTCCAGTCACTCCTCATTCCATGACAGAGGAGCAGTTTTTAGAGTTTATCTCTTAGGTACCTCCCGCGTATATGGCTGTTGCATCATAGTATTGGATCGCTTGTGGTAGCACTCCTCTCGGCCTCACTCCTGCCGGCCTTACTCTTGCCGGTCTCACTCTCGCCGGTGTCACTCTCGCCGGTGTCACTCCCGCCGGTGTCACTCTTGCCAGTGTCACTCTTGCGAGTGGTGCTACTCCTGCAAGAGGTATGTCTCCTAGCTTTGTGACTCCACCACGACCATCTTTTCAACCATCTCCTACTAGGTCTAGTAGTAGACATGTGTGTTCGACGCCTCAACGTGATATAGGTTCTGGCCCGTCTCGTAGATCGAGGTCACGCTCTAGAGTAGGAGGTTCTAGGAGTGGATCTACAAGTAGGTCTGGAGGAGGCGGTTGTTGTGGAGGCAGTGCGACAGACGTTGTCTTGCCGGCTTCTACTCCTAGGACGAGTACCTCAGATGTAGGTACGCCACGCAGTACACCACGTGGAACACCACGTACACCTTGGCGTGCTCATGACCATGATGACTCCAAGGTGTATAGTATCCGAGATGGAGCTCCGGTGATGGATGCGACTGGCAAAGCAATGCATGCACGTATACGACAGCTTTTCTCCATATAGTTTGGACACTCCATCATGCTAAAATGGAGTGAACAGGATAAAGATTGGAAGAATTATATCACACAAACGATTTATCAGGAGTTCCAACCAGCCGATGGACAGTCTCTTGTCAGTTGAGAGTGGATTCTGCACACCGCACGTGAGGTTATGTCCCATCGACGATCAGAGGCTCATGATGCTATTAGAGCAGGCTTACCAAAGCCTGTATGGTTAGATGCTGAGGAGTGGGATTTGATTCGCGACGAGCAGCAGAAGACTCCTGACCGATATTGCCAGCAGCGAGATGCCGTAGCCACACATTTAGATACGGTTGGACTGTCACATTTGGACAGCGGCGGATATGACACGATGCATCATGAGTTTGTAAGTACCACTTCATTTATTGAATTTATTTGTGTTAAGTTTCTCATGCATGTTCCTCTAATGTTTTGTATATTTGTTGCAGGAGCTGGCAATGGGTCGTCCTCCAACACAAACGGAAGAGGCTTACGGATATCAGCACGGATTGACTGCACTATTGGAGGACTTGGAGGGACGCAGTGCGGTCGTTTCATGGGAGCATTTGCGATGAGGTGATTAATTTATAAACTTGGTTTTTACTTGTTGTTTGTAATTTCATGTGAATTTATCTCATTCCATTAATGTTCTTTGTTGCATGACTGTTGATATGGAACATTCTTTGCATGTGTATGGTAGTGGCACACCAAAATTTTGTATTTGATTTTTATATGGCAATGCATTGCTTTGCCACTTTGCGAAAAGCTTCAAACTTTTCCCGTGGAAGAGCTTTGGTGAATATGTCTGCCATATTATCTTGTGTAGGCACATATACCAAATCAATATCTCCTGCATGAAGGCACTCTCTCACATAAAGATAATGCACCTCAATATGTTTGGTCCATGCATGAAACACTAGGTTTTGTGCAACAAGCAAAGCACTCTGACTATCAGTGAGAATATGCATAGTAGCATCAATCTCCATGCAAAGATCCATCAATAGGAGTCTCAACCATATACACTCCATTGTAGCTGTGGAAACTGCCTTGTACTCAGCTTCACAACTCAATGTCGCCACTATAGGTTGCTTCTTACTCAACCAAGATATGCATGAGTCTCCAAAGAAAAAGCGATTACCACTAATGGACACACGAGTATCATAACAACCAACCCAATCACTATCTGTAAAAGCATGCAAGCATGGCTGAATATCTCTGCCATAAAAGAGACCTAAGCTCAAAGTGCCTCCGAGATATCTAAACACATGTTTCATCGCTTGCCAATGCTTAGTGCCAGGGCTATGCATGAATCGACTCAACTGAGAAACTGCATACTATATATCCGGTCTTGTGTTGCATGCATATATAGACATCCCACAGCTTGTTGATAAAGAGAAGTGTCAAATGCATCACTAGAATCCTCAACTAAGAACCTAAATCCTGTCTCAACTGGTGTGGAAACTGGCTTGCAATCCTCAAAGTCAAAACGTTGAAGTAGTTTTTCAACATAATTTTCTTGATGCATAACAATTCCCCCCTCAACGGATACAAACTGGATGCCAAGATAGTAGCTCAAAAGACCAAGATAAGTGACCTCAAAAGTATGCTGCAAATCATCAATAAGAATGTCAAGTTTTGCTTCATCTGACCCAGTCAAGAGTATGTCATCGACATAAAGAACAAGCACTATAAGATCCGCCCCATTTTTGCATACATAGAGTGTGCTTTCAATCGGACTACATGTGAAGCCAAGAGCAATCAAGTGCTTATGGATTTTGTCATACCATGCACGTGGAGCTTGCTTGAGACCATACAAGGCTTTATGCAAGCGACAAACCATATGCTCTTTCCCTTTCATAGCAAATCCAGGAGGTTGCTTCACATCAACCTCTTCTTGCAAATCACCATTCAAGAAGGTTGTTTTTATGTCCAACTGATGCACTTTCCAACCTCTATGGGCAGCAACTGCAACCACAGTACGAATGGCAGTCATGCGTGAAGTAGGTGCAAATGTTTCCTCATAATCAATGCCATATTGTTGAGCATATCCTTTGGCAACTAATCTAGCTTTGTCGCGATCAATGCTACCATCAGATTTTCTCTTAATCTTATAAACCCACTTTGTACCAATGGCATTCTTTCCTTTTGGCAATTCACATAACTCCCAAGTACCATTCCTGTGTATGGAATCCATTCTTGATTGCATAGCACTCATCCATTGTGGATCATCACATGCATCTTCAAAAGAAAGTGGCTCTTCATTACATCATGTAGCAATAATCCACAAAATTACTTGATGCATGGTGAGAGCTTGGTCTTGTTCTACCAAGTAAAGGACCATTCAATTTGTTATCCTGCAAAGTTTGTTTCAGCCACTTGGGCATAGTTTTGCACTCTTGATAGACATGCGTTCATTATGTAAAACATCTTCAATATGTACATCATGCGTGGGCTGAATTTCATGCTCATTTTCAGCCATATTTTGATGCAAATGTTCAACCATATGTGGCTGGAAATTTCTCGCAATCTTGTCATTTTTGTTGGAGAAACAATCACTAATTGGACATATATTTGAAGGTCAAATCTTAGGAAGAAAACCACATGCCTATGTGAAGGGACAAATTCACAAGTGTATTATATTTGTAAAGTTAGTTCACTTTAGTTCTAGAAGTTTTTTAAAAATCACAAGAATAAGAAAATCTATATAAGTTAGTTTGTATCAACTGACGATGAGAAAGACAATGAGAAAGTGAGTTACTACTCATTTTTGTATGACTGAGAATAGTCGGGCTTCTTTGCGTGAGAAAGCACCTGTGCATTTGTGAGGTTTCATAGTTATGGAAAGAGTTTATTAAACTTCTGTGTATAAGTCTTCTTCTTCCATCTCCAGAGTTTGTCTTGTGTGAAATGATTTCAGAAGTTGAATTTTTTCAAGCAAGTCGATGCCTGGCATCGAGTTTGTGCTGATAAGTGTATGTTTTATTCTCTGAATTTTATGTACTGCTAAATCTCTTTGAAAATATGAAGTTTGTGGAGCAACTCGATGCGTGGCATCGAGTTTCAGCATAAAATCAATGCCTGGCATCGACTTCCACATAAAAGTGGTCTTGTTCATGTCTGTGTTCAAGGGGGTAATTCTGGCACTGAAAAAGTGGCTATAAAAGCTCAAAGTCGATGTCTGGCATCGACTTTTGGTTGCAAGTCGATGCTAGGCATCGAATTTTCATTTTTAGACACTCAAAATTACTAAAAGAGGCAAAATTTCTAGTTTTGGAAAGTCATACAGGGTGATCTTGTGAAGGCTATAACTTGAGTTCTAGAGATCGGTTTCTTGCAAATAATAGCTTATTGGAAAGATCTTCTCTTCTACTTTTATCGACCACAAGATGGTGGAGAAATAATATTTGTGCTAAGAGAAATTAGCAAAACACTGAAGGTATGTCATTTTAATGACTAGGAATTTCTGTAGAAGCAAAGTTCTCAGTTTAGACTATCATTTCTCAAAGTTTGGAGTGGCAATGAGTTAATGGTGACCATAGAGGTGTTCTAGTGTCACATTAATTCATTTCTTGTGGTGTTTCACACATCAACAAGTGGTATCAGAGCAGAAAGGTCCTAAAGAGTAGAAGGCAACAAAGGTATGAGAAGTTTTGGAAAGTTTTCCATTAAAGTTTGAAAGGTGAAGCATTTGAAGACACAAGGCATCAAAAGGTTACTTCGAAAGTATCCTCGTACACAAAGAACTACAAAAGGTATTATTCTTTATCCTTTAAGCTCACAGGTTGTAGCAGAAGGAAAGGAGTATGGCAGATCATATCTCCATTGACAAACTGGACAGAGATAATTACCCCGCATGGGTAATGAGAATGGAAGCCTTACTTATGAGTAAGGATCTCATGGTATATGTAACAGTTGAAGAAGAGAAGCCAGTATTTGAAGATGAAAGCCGACCAAAGAAAGAAGAACTCGATGCTTTAAAGCATTGGTAGAAGAAGGATGCAAGTGCAAAAGCTTACATCTACAATACAATCTCTGATCATTTGCTACCACACATCAGAGGATTGGAGTCATCTGAAGATATATGGAATGCATTGGAATATAATTTCCAAAGTACTAACAAAGCAAGGAAAGCAAGCCTATGGTCAGAGTTTACAACATTCAAGAAGAAGCCAAGTCAAAGTATTAGTGATTATGTCACTAAGATTAAGGATCTAGTTGATAGTCTTGGATCCATAGATGAAAATATTGAGGATCATAGATTGATTGCTCAACTACTTGCAGGTTTGAGAGGAGATGGAAACCTTTTGTCTTATCAACAGAACTTTCATTAAATCATATTGTTCCAGATTTGAACCAGTTGCTTGGTTTGATGCTCACATTTGAGCGAGACTTGAAGGGAGATGGAGATAAAGGACAAAGTTCTGCAATGTACATGAAGAACAAGAAGAAAGGAGATAAAGGTAAAGCAAAGGATGAAGAGGAGTCGAGTTCTCAAGTTTATTATGCAAGAGGTAAAGGCACTGGCAGAGGAAGACCAAGAGCCTTTGGAAGAGGTAGATGTAATCAGAATAACAACAAGAAGGCTTGCTGGATCCGTGGATTGAGTAATCATTTGGCTCATGACTCTTGGCACAACCAACAAGGATCGAACCAGAATCAAAACAACAATAGCAGAGGTCGAGGTGGAAGATATCAAAGTAATTTTCAAAGAGGTAGACAAAGTCAAAGAGGAGGCTATGGTAGAGGTGGAGGAAGAAGTTGGGGACAAAATCAATCCTACAACACCACCTACTACAACTATGCAAATGACACATAGAATGAAGGCCATACATCATTGATGATGAACTCAATCAGCACATCAGATAAAGAAGATCTAAAGGTATTTAACATTGACTCTGGATGTTCTAATCATTTGTCGGGAAAAATAGAATTGATGTCACAATTGGAAAAAGGCATTTCTAGTCATAGTGTTCAAACATGTAATAATACAAGACATAGTGTACATTCAATTGGAAAAGTGAAATGCAAGAGTGGAGAAGATTTGCTAACCAATGTTTTGTATGTTCCTACAATACCTAAAAACTTGATTAGTGTGGGACAGATAGTTGAAAAAGGTTTTCAAGTCAGGTTTACAAATGAAGGAGTATTTGTTGAAGACCCAGAGAATGGATATAATCAGATTGTCTCTAGTAAGAAAGAAGGTAGACTCTTTACTTTAAGAGTACAAGGGAACATTGGTCAAGCTTTGCTCACACATGGTGAAGTAGTGATTCCAGAACTTGATCTCTGGCATAAGAGATTAGGTCACTTCAATGAAAGAGGAATTAAAGCTATGGTTGCTAATCAGTCTGTACTAGGATTACCAAATGTGCAGAGTCAACATATGGTTTATAAATGTGAAGCATGTCAAATGGGAAAAGCACATAGGATACCATTTCAAAAGAAAGGATTTAAACATGATGGATTACTAGAGCTCATTCATACAGATGTATGGGGGCCAACAAAAGAAGAATCTATCAGTGGCTCAAGGTATTATGTTCTTTTTATTGATGATGCTACAAGATGGCTAACTTTAAATGTTTTGAAGGAAAGATCAGATGTATGGGGGCCAACAAAAGAAGGATCTATCAGTGGCTCAAGGTATTATGTTCCTTTTATTGATGATGCTACAAGATGGCTAACTTTAAATGTTTTGGAGCTTTCAAGCATTTTCATGCATATGCAGAGAGAGTCACAGGTTAAAAGCTTAAGAGACTGAGGTCTGATGGAGGGGGAGAATACTTCTTCGAAGAGTTCAATGATTATCTTTGGAATGTAGGTATTAAGAGAGAAATAACATGCAGGTATACACCACAACAAAATGGTGCAGTAGAGAGAAGGAATAGGACTTTGGTTGAGTTTGCTAGAGCTATGTTGAAGGAGAAGAATTATCCAAATTATCTTTGGGTTGAGGCTATAAATACAGCTACATATCTTGTGAATAGATTACCATGTGAAGCTCTAAATGGAATGACTCCATATGAAGCTTGGTGGGGTAAGAAACCAACACTAGATCATTGTAGAGTGTTTGGATCAATTGCATATGCTTATGTTCCATCACAAATTAGACATAAGCTTGAACCAAAGGTAGAAAAATATGTGTTCATTGGTTATGATGAAAAGCAGATGGGTTACAGGTTGTGGAATCCTTTAACCAAACAATTTCTTGTTTCTAGAGATGTTACATTTGATGAACAGAAAAGTTGGTATGCAGATCAAAGTCATACAGCTGAAGAATTTGAAGAAGAGGTAAGAAGATGTGAGAAAGGAAAATCAATTGTGCAGGTAAATAGAGATGAAGAATATATGCAAGCAAGTACATCCAGAAGTGGATTAGCAAGAAGAAATGAAGAAGCTCCTATATTTGATGAAGAGGTGTATCCAGACACTTATGAAGAATGTGAACCAAGAAGGTCAAGCAGGACAAGAAGACAACTAGAAAGGTATTCTTATGATACTTCTTACATAACTCAGAAGAACTATGTATATATGGTCAAAGATGATAAAGAACCTCAGAACTATGATGAAGCTAAAGGTAAGACACAATGGGAAGAAGCAATGAAGGAAGAATTCAATGCACTGGAGGAGAAGAAGACATGGGAACTTGTTCCTAAACCAAATGGTAAGAAAGTAATTGGAAATAAATGGGTTTAGAAAGTGAAGAAGCTTGCAGATGGAAGTATAGCCAGATACAAAGCTAGACTGGTGGTGAAAGGCTATGCCCAAACCTATGGCATAGATTATGATGAGACATTCAGTCATGTAGCTAAGATGTCAACTATAAGGACAATCATTGTTGTTGCAGCTTCAAAAGGATGGACCCTAAGTCAATTGGATATAATGAATGCATTCTTGAATGGATACATATCAGATGAGGTATACATGGAACAACCTCAAGGGTTTATAGATTCTAGGTATCCAAATTTTGTTTGCAAGTTGAGAAGAGAATTGTATGGATTGAAGCAAGCTCCAAGAGCATGGAACTATAGACTGGTGAAGTATCTGAATGAACTTGGATATCAAAGTTCAAAAGCAGATCCAAGTCTACTCATCAAAAGAGCAGAGGAAGGTACAATCTACATTTGTATTTATGTAGATGACATTATAATCACAGGTACTTCAGATGAAGGAATCAAGGAGGTAAAGAGATTACTTGAGAAAGAGTTCAAGATCAATGACCTAGGAAAGTTGTCATACTTTCTTGGAATGGAAGTCACTTATACAGATCATGGCATATATGTATCACAAGAAAGGTATCTTCTAAATCTATTGAAAGTTTGATATGGAAAATTGCAGAGAAGCTTCAACTCCACTTGAAGTTAATCACAAGCTCAATAAATATGATGGTGCAGAATACAAAGATATGAGGAAGTATCAATCTCTTGTGGGTAGTTTGATTTATGCTACACTAACAAGACCTGATCTTAGTTATGCAGTGGGAGTTTTGTCACAATTCATGCATTGTCCAAAGGACCCACATTGGATTGGAGGTCAAAGAGTTCTCAGATATATCAAAGGAACTATAAAGGAAGGACTATATTATCCTTTTACATCAGATTTGAAGTTGAGAGCCTATAGTGACTCAGACTGGGCAAGTAATCAAGATGACAGAAGATCAACTCATGGCTACATGATATACGTTGGTGATAAGCTTGTAAGTTGGTGTTCAAAGAAACAACATACAGTAGCATTATCATCAACTGAAGCTGAGTACAGAGGACTTGTGGAAGAAGCTAAGGAGGTCATATGGATGCAGACATTGTTCAAAAGCTTGGGCATTGATCAAGGTATACCTACAATACATGGAGATAATATGAGTTCACTTTATCTTGCAGCAAATCCAGTATTTCATGCAAGAACAAAACATATAGAGATACATTATGATTTCCTGAGAGAAAAGGTAATGGAGAAAGAAATTGAAGTGGAGTACATTTCTACAAAGGATCAGACAGCAGACATAATGACAAAGAGCTTGGATGGTGTGAAGACCAGCAAATTCAAAAGCATGGCAGGAGTAAAAGAAAAGAAGATGATATGAAGAAACAAAGAATGTCAAATAGTGATTGAGGGGGAGCTGTTGGAGAAACAATCACTAATTGGACATATATTTGAAGGTCAAATCTTAGGAAGAAAACCACATGCCTATGTGAAGGGACAAATTCACAAGTGTATTATATTTGTAAAGTTAGTTCACTTTAGTTCTAGAAGTTCTTTAAAAATCACGAGAATAAGGAAATCAATATTTTGACTATCGCAAGAAACTTAGCTTCCACTGCGTTACACAGTCAGTTCCAAGTTATATTTGGAAAATCAAAGAAAACATATTATTCTATCATGAGATGGTCATTTCAGTTTGAGCTTCCTTCTGATGTATTATATTATTGGAAAATGTAACAGAGCATATTATTCTATCATGATACGGTCATTTCAATTTGCGCTTCCTTGTGCTGCTAATTTTTGGGATCTGATGGCATGTAGAACGACCTCCTATTGAAAAATCTTTTTAATGCAGTTAGCCTTTTGCTTTCTTGTTCGAGATTGCACGACAAAAAAACAAAGAAAGAAATACAATTGACTGCAGTAGTAGAACGAAATCGAACCCATGATGTTCGGCTAGTCCAGCGCTCGGGCTATGGGATGTATTTCTCCAAAGTCTGTTTCGCATTAGAAGATGCAGAATTTGAACCTGTAAACTAACGAATTGACAAAGCTTTTTTAGGACCATATACTGAGCTGAATACATAAACTGTATACTGACCTGTTCCCCGTCAGTAGCGATGTTCAAATGTGCAGCGATGCAACACAATTGCTCATAGTCTAAATGTCGTCCATTGCAAAATGTCTCCTGGACAAAGGCACATGGGTTTCGAACTTATAACCTCTTTTATAGCGAGGCGCTGCTGTATCCACATTACCACCACGAGCATTTTGTAATCTTCCAAAACTCCGCTATGATTAAATCTTGTTGTATGCACAGTATAATTGGGCAGTTTATCCACAGTATCTGGAGTTGCAATAGGCGGGAATCGAACCCATGTCTTAACATGGACAACATCAACATGGTATGAAGCGCTATTGGGTACAACACTATTTGTGGATTTATGTCACTAATCAAAACCCATCTGTTTCGCACACCAGCAGCACCCTCAGGCTATCAAGCGCAACACTATCCGTGCATTTATATCATGCGAAATGAAAGCCGATCTATTTCTCATGTTCTAGTATGGGAATGATCTCTGAATCCACCACTTTGAGGGCGGCGAACATCAACCATGGTAAAATTGTTTTGTCTTCATAAGTATTTTACCACTACTAAAGTTTCGGGCTTAGAAACTCTCTAAACGAGAGTCTTGTCTACCCAAGATAGCAATGAATAGTATTTAGTCTCTAATTATCAGGACTCAAACCCCAAAAGCACAAAACGAAAGTCGTACAAGCTAACAAGATCGCTCGCGTGATATCTTGTTTTCGAAGATTTATGTTGTAAAATTGGAACCTTGGTGGGCAAAATGTGTTTAGTAAAATCTGCTTATGATGGATATTGAATCCGACAAAGAAGGCAAAGTGGCTCTTCCTGAAGATCAAGGGAGGGACGTAGCTTGAGTTAGAGCTAAGTACTTTACAAGTTGGTGTTTTCATTTTAATATTTTCTTTGCTCTATGCTTTCATACAGAATGCATTGCTATTATCATTGAAGTAGGGAAGGAATCTTCAATTTTGAAAGCATTATATGCAATTAATGAAAGCAAAATAGGAGAGCATTGAATTATGGAAACACTTATCAGGCATAAGCATGCATCTACGAAAGAATATTGATGCATTTCTCCTTTTCAAAGAATGTTTTCATGCACAAAACATGTTCTTCTTGCTTGAAAAAGATATTTAATGCTCAAGTTTATGCACATGAACGATCATATTTTTTAAAAAAAGTTAGCAAGTAGAATGTTTGTGCATGGATGATTGGGAACATTCATTCTCAAGCTCAAGAATTGCTTGATTTAAGTTTGGTGCATGAAAGGAGAATGCCAACATGTGCATGCAGTCACATGCATTTGCATGCAAGAACAGGCATTCACATATGCCTGATTGTTTGTTAAGTAGTTGAATACTTATACTTTCATTACCTCTTTTTTCTAACTTGACTTAGATAGTTAGGAAAAATAGGAAACTAGGTAGTTGCAAGGCTCTTGGCTGCCATGCAACTCAAATAGCTTGTTTTTTGCAGATGTGATACTTAGGTATCACAAATTAGGAGTCTTGATTAGGAAAAGTGGGCCCTTCAAAAGTAACGTGCTCAATTTTCTTGCTCATAAGGAATGGCAAGAAAATAGGGCTGCTTGAAAATTTCCATGATGACTCTAACCTTAGGAAAACCTAGAGAATTCTACCGACAAGCCTAGATGTAGTCGGTAGCATGGATTTGAGAAATCATGCATCCCAATAGGTTAATAAAGCTTCCTTTGGAAAATTTATCTGATTCTATCCCAAGACGTGATAAGAATCAAATAAAATCAAATTGGACTTAAATCAATAAAACTTTCGAACTCAAAGGATAGTTGATATGTGTTGGTGAGTGAGGAGTAAAAGTGAGGTGGTGAGTGCCCCGATGGTCCTAGAGTGTTCACACACAACACTACCTAAATATATCAACAAATCCCCCCTAGGAGTGAGACAATGAACAAGTAGCTGACACTCATGTATAAGGAAGTGCCAAGCTATGTGGAAATCACTCCACAAAAGGAAGTAAGCCCAAAGCTTTGCAGAAAGCTTCAAACTTCTCCCTAGACAGAGCCTTCGTGAAAAGGTCTGCAATGTTCTCCTATGTGGGCACATATGCCAAGATGATCTCCCCAGCAGAGTGTTACACTTATGTGTTTCCTTGAGTAGCTTTGATGTGAACCTTTTCCCTATACATGGGCACTTTTTACTCTAGTGCTGGCTAGAGGTTTTTTCCCATGTTACCACATACTTGATGCTCTCATATGTGGTGGTACTTTGTACTTAGGGATATTATTCAGCTCTTACTTCAGTTCAGTTCATCGTCAATAGAGAGAGCTATTCCAGCCATCGCCTTCTCCATGTGTCTTGCTGCATTTGTGCTCCTTGTGTGTGCTTCTTGTGTGTCTCTTGCACTTCTACACACACCCAGCAGTGGTATCACAGCAGGTTCAACTCCTTCTCAAGTTTCGGTTTTTCACATCATGACGCGCGCGCACTTTTAACAGTGCAAATCTACTTTGGAGCATAGAAGAGTGAATTTTCACAGCCAAGAAACATTTCCACCGGGTGCATTGCGTTGGGGTGTTACCCCCATTTCGAAGCCATTCGTGTAGTTAGAATCGCCATCAGAGTGACGGTTTGTGAGCTGAAATTTCAGCACTCATTTCAACTTTCGTAGAAGTAAAGTTTTTATCACTTTCTTGTTCCTTTGTGAAATGGCGGGGAGCAATGACTTGTTTGGCATGCTTCAAGCTGAAGATCAGCTTGATGGGACCAACTATCTGATGTGTTCTTACATGACGAAGCATGTTCTTGTTGCTAAATAACTTTGGAACATAGTGGCAGATATAGATCGAAGACCCGCAGGTGCTTCTACTTCACAGTCTACTATCACAGATGGAGCTTCTTCTTCAAGTACAGTGGTTTCTCCTTCTCCACCTACACAGGAGTAGCTTAGATGGGATGGAAAAGATGCTCAAGCTCATGCTTTGATTGCGCTTTCAGTGAAGTGTCATATAGTTCCACACATTCGGTCATGTTCTACATCGAGACAGGCATGGGACACTCTTGCTTCTTTGTATGCTATGCATAATGAAGCATGTGTTGCATACTTGAGGAAGCAACTTGAGGATGTATGTATGGCTCAAAATGATTCGGTGGATGTGTATGTGACATGCATCAAGGACTTGAAAGAGCAATTGGCAAACATAGATGAGATCATTCCGGATGCATCAATCATTTCTACATTGTTGAAAGGATTACCAGAATCTTTTCAAAGCTTTGCTACTACACTCGGTTTGGTTTCAAAAGGAAATCCTAATATGTATGCATTTGATGAACTTGTGTCTCTTCTTTTGCAAGAAAAGCAATCTAGAGTGAATATGAGTGGTTTGATTGAGGGAAGACAAGCACTTGCTATCTCACAAAAGGGAAAAAGAAAGTATGGTTCAGCTTTGGGTTTATCAAAACCAAAGCCTCAATCTTCCTCTTCCAATCATTCTTCTAATGATGGTGATTTGCAAAAGAAGAAGAGATGCAAATATTGTCGAAAGCTTGGTCATATTATTGATGAGTGTAGAAAGCTTGCTAAACACAATGAAAAGAAGATGGAATCCGGCATGTCTATTGCCAAAAATTCCACAAATGTAAAGAATGATGAAGCTAACATGGCTCAAGATTTTTGGGCATGTGTTGTTACATCTCATTATGATGCTTCTTTGCATTCTAAATGTATGGTTGTGAGTGAGGCTGATTCGGATTGGTTCTTTGATAGTGGTGCTTCAAAGCACATAACATCATGCAAAAGATTTTTTGCCTCTTTGAAAGATGCACCCAAAGGAGGACATGTGGTGTGTGCAAACAATGCCTCTTATCCTATCATTGGAGTAGGAGAAATTGAGCTTACGACTGCAAATGGAGGTGTGATTCTCTTGAAAAATGCATTGTATGTGCCTGGTATAACGAAGAACTTAATTTCAGTTCCATTGATTGCCAAAGCTGGACTTCATGTACACTTTGTTGATGATAAGTGTATGGTTCATGATTTCAGAAATGGCGATGTTATCATGATGTCCGGTACATTATGTAATGGTTTGTATTGCATGGATACATACAAGAGGGCTGCCTCGAATGCCTTAGTTGCTCATACTTCTTCCATGGCTGAAATGGAGCTTTGGCATGCTCGTTTTGGTCACTTGAACTTCAATAGTTTGCTTTACTTGCAAAAGAAGGACATGGTTATTGGTTTGCCTACACTTGACTCCATTGAAAAGCATGCATGTGAAGGTTGCATTCTTGGAAAAATGCATCGTGCTTCTTTTCCAAAAGATAGTCATACACACACTACAAGAAAATTGCAGTTTGTTCATAGTGATGTATGTGGTCCCGTCAAGACTCCGTCTTTTGGGAAGCATGTATATTTTGTTACCTTCATTGATGATGCTACTCGTCATACATGGGTGTATCCTATGAACGCAAAGAATGAGGTATTTTCTTGCTTCAAAGCATTTTTAGCTATGGCTGAAACTTTTTCTTCACAAAAGCTTTTGAGTCTATGCATGGATCGTGGTGGTGAATACATGTCATGAGTTTAATGCTTTTCTTCATGAAACAGGTATTTCACACCAATGTATGGTGCCATATACACCTCCACAAAATGGTGTTGCCGAGCGTAAAAATAGAACTCTACTTGAAATGGCACGATGTATGGTTAAAGGAAATCATCTTCCTCATACGTTTTGGATGGCCCTACAAAAGCATTGAGAGTCATCACTCCTTATGAGGCTTGGAATGGTCATAAACCTATGGTTAGTCATATGCGTGTGTTTGGTTGTTTGGCATATGCTTTTGTGCCATCACGTCACAAACTTGATGACAAGGCAAAGAAATGTATATTTGTTGGTTATAGTGCTGAAAGTAAGGGATATCATTTGTATCATCCATTGAAGAACACAATTATTGTGATTCAAGATGTGGTATTTGTTGAAAATTCAGTTTTCCCTCTACTTTAATGCAAAAAACACCCAACAGTTAGCTCACAAGATGTGTTCGATACACTCATGCCTTTGTTCCAAAATGGTGCGCTTGACTATGGCCATGTAGACCAACCAACTAAGGCTCAAAGGGCTGAAAAATTCCAGCAAAATAGTGCTCAAAATGTAGAGAATTTCTAGCCAAACATGGCTGAAATTTTTCAGCCAAATAATTATTGATGTATGAAACACCACAAGAAATGAATTAATGTGACACTAGAACACCTCTATGGTCACCATTAACTCATTGCCACTCCAAACTTTGAGAAATGATAGTCTAAACTGAGAACTTTGCTTCTATAGAAATTCCTAGTCACTAAAATGACATACCTTCAGTGTTTTGCTAATTTCTCTTAGCACAAATATTATTTCTCCAAGATCTTTTGGTGGATGAAAATAGAAGAGAATAGCTTTCCAACAAGCTATTATTTGCAAGAAACAAATCTCTAGAACTCAAGTTATGACCTTCACAAGATCACCGTGTATGACTTTCCAAAACTGAAAATTTTACCTCTTTTAGTAATTCTAAGTGGCTAAAAATGAAAATTCGATGCCTAGCATCGACTTGCAACCAAAAGTCGATGCCACACATTGACTTTGAGCTTTTTTAGCCACTTTATCAGTGCCAGAATTACCCCCTTGAACACAGACATGAACAAGACCACTTTTATGTGGGAACTCGATGCCAGGCATCGACTTTATGCTGAAACTCGATGCCAGGCATCGAGTTGCTCCACAAACTTCATATTTTCAAAGAGATTTACCAGTACATAAAACTCACAGAATAAAACATAGACTTATCAGCACAAACTCGATGCCAGGCATCTACTTGCCTGAAAAAATTCAACTTCTGAAATCATTTCACACAAGACAAACTCTGGAGATGGAAGAAGAAGACTTATACACAGAAGTTTAATAAACTCTTTCCATAACTATGAAACCTCACAAATGCACAGGTGCTTTCTCTTGCAGAGAAGCCCAACTATTCTCAGTCATACAAAAATGAGTAGTAACTCACTTTCTCATTGTCTTTCTCATCACGTCAGTTGATACAAACTAACTTATCTGTATCAAACGAATGATCCTTTCTTTTTTGTAAACACGAACTCTGCTGATGAAAAGACCATGCTCGATTGACAAAAATCTCTCTCATGAAGATGGCGAGGATAAGCAACAGACGCATAAAAGCCTCAAGAAGAATGTGATGAAAGAATGAAGATCATCATGGAAGCTCTAACATAGGAGCTCTCATACCAATGCAACATTACGACCACCACGTGCTAGAGAGATGACTCTCCTCCCAACCAAATGCCTCTATATATAGCTCTCTCCAGGGGACTGCCTGCTTGGGCAATACTAACCATCCAAGTGTCAGCCATGTAACTGCATGTGCACCAAGTGTCCTAGTCAACTCAAGTTAACTCAAGTGGATGCTTCTATAAGGCTCTACATCTCTTTAGGCAAAATACTCTCCAACTCAAGTGGATGCTTCTATAAGGCTCTAGATCTCTTTAGGCAAAATACTCTCCCCACGTACCCCATGAGGATTGAACCCAAGACCTCCTTCTTCACATCCTTGAGTCTTAACCACTAGGCTAAGTGTATCACTTAGTTACAAGAGTAAATGACTTTCTAGTAAGTCTAGACTTAAGATCTTTGGTCATACACACAGGTGACGAAACAGTGTCCGATTTCAGATCTGTTTGAACCAACCGGAACCTTGGATCATAGAATTACTTTATTACAAGGCCGTCTATCGATCACTCTAATTTTAGCTATTTGTGGTCTCTAGAGTAGGTCCTTGGCCCTCTGGAACAAGTGCCCCATGCTCTTGCTCCTGAGAGTACAACTTCCTAGTTGTCTTCTTTGTCCTAGCCATGATCTATAAAAAAAAGGATCGGAAGAGGATCAAACACATGGATATGAGAGAACACTAAAAGAAAATCAAGAATTCAACACATGAACAATAAAGCGACTAGGGCCATTGACAAATTTTGGATTGTTCTAATTGCTTGAATCGATCATGTCAAATTATTCAAGCTATGAGCCACATTCATGTGAATTTCATAGGATTTTTCAAATATACTCTCTTTATTATAAAATTACAATAAATAGTCCAAAATATGTTTTAAGGAACACCGATTCAAGCGATTAGGGCCATTCAAAAATCTCTAATTCGCCTAATCACTTGAATCGTTCGTATCAAAAAAATAAAGGACTCCATTTTGTTTATGTGTATTCCATGAAGTTCTTGAATAAATCTTCTCCTTAATACCTTGGAAAACAAAAAAGAATCATAAACATGCTTTTGACTAGACATGACCGATTCAAGCGATTACATTTATTCGAAAGTCTCTGATTCCCCTAGTAATCACTTGAATTGGTCGTGTAAATAATACCATGTGAATTTAATGAGAACTAGAATTTATCTATTGCTCTTATACTTTAGAATATAAAAATAGATCTGAAAAAGGTTTTTGACTAGACACGACCAATTCAAGCGATTGGGTAAATCCAAAAATCTTCGATTCCCCTATTCGCTTAAATCGGTCATGTAGAAGATTCCAAGCATAGGGATATTACCTTGCACACCAAGAGAGATCAAGGAGAACAGGCCTTAGAGAAATTTGTAGAAGAGGCTTTGAGCATGAAAAGTATAGGAAGTCGGCAGTAGCAAGTAAGTCACAAAAAGCTGGCACAAATGAAGCGAGAAGCTTATATAAGTCTTTGGGTTGATTTGGCCTTAGTGCCATATGGCAACTTTTGATTGTTCCATGTCATCTTACCATTTTTTGATGTATTGCCACATGGAGACTTTTCAGTGATCCACATCATTGACCATTGAGATTTTTGAGGTTATTTTGCCACGTTTCACACACACATTGATCCACATCATGTGTCGTTTCTTTCCTCTCTTCCCCTGTAAATATCAATTGCCTTGGCCTTTTTCTCATTTTCAACCTTCAAGAAATTTCTCCCTCCATAGCCAAGCACTCTGAGCTTGAATCCTCTGCACGACCGATTAAAACGATTATGAAAGTTTGACCCTCTTTGACTGCTTCTATTCGCTTGCATTGTCATTTGTTGCATAAGAAGGAGGAAGACATTTATTTTGAGATGGAAGAGAAGAATGTGATTCTTAATGTTTCTCCATATGAGAAACTTCTAGATTTTATGGTATTGAAGGTGAATCATTTTCCAGATGTAATGAGAATCTTCAATCCCACCTTCAACTTTGAAGAACTTGTGGATAAAACCAAGGCATTTCTTATGGATGAATGGGAGACCTTCCTGAGGATATTAAATGGACAAGAAGTTATTATCTCTTGCAAAACTTATATCCACCATATCATTTTTGGGAAGGATCCTTTGGATAGGACTAGAATCACTAAAAAATGTAGGAAGAGAAAGGGGCATCTCTAGATCTTTCTCTTGGAAATATTCAGAATGTCAAGTCAAGGAGATTGTTGAAGAGATTAACTGTTGGCAGTAGCCAGAGGCATAGAACGTACCAATTTTGGTTATTTTAGACACATTTACCCCTTCAAATAGCATCTAGAACCTACTTTTTAACTATGCCGGTCACTAGATGTGAAACCGGTCAAAACTAGTCTAGAATCTATAAAAAGATCTAGAGAGCTCATTTTTTAGGTAAGCTTGTTTGAGTAGAGAAGAGCTTAGAGCTATTTTGAGCTTGTAAGAGTGTTCTTGAGTAATAGTGTTGATTTCCTACCTTCCATTGTGTCTTGCTTGTCTCTTCGTTGTGTGTGTGTGTATGTGTGTGTGCATCTCCATGCTTCTCACCATCACTCTCACTTCATCTCACATTCACGATCGTCATATCACTCCTATCTCTTCCGCGGATTGACATTAAGGAGGTGGAGCTTCTTAACGTGGTTCTCACCATTGTGCTAGAGCAACACCAAATTTGGCGCCGTTGCCGGGGATCAAGTCTAGGACGAATGTGTGATGGTAAGAGTATAGCAAGAAGTGGCGTTGGAAGGTAAAATTTTCAGTTTTTGTTGTTGTTCTTAGTTAGTTTTTTGTGTTTTTCACCTCCCCCACACTCCATCTTCATCACCGCATCATCATCTTCCACTCCAAAAAAATTCAAAAAATTCACCATATCCACCCATACTCCTCATTTCCCCTCATTTGTGCATGTGAGAGAGAGAGAGCTTTTGTGCTTGTGTGTACTTTTGTGTTTTTGAGTTTTCTTGCAGGTACAGAGCTCCAAAGCATCAAGAAAGCTTCCAAAAGGTAAAAATGTACTTTCTGTCAAATTTCTGCCGTGTGTGTCAGACCATCGTGATGGTCTGCCAAGTTCGGCATTTTTGGTAAGCGAGTTCCCCACAAGGTAGGCGACACAAGCGCATCCACGGATCCACACTTGCATTCAAGAAATTGGCATTTTGGTGGACCATCGTGATTGTCTCACGTCATCGCGATTGTGTCACACCATCGCGATTGGCTCATGCCATCACGACGGCTCGGTCGGACCATCGCGACAGTCTCATGCCATCGCGACGGTTCACTTGAACCATCGTGATGGTCCTTGACCATCGTGATGATCCCGTCGACCCCACGCCATCGCGATCGGCTGTGCCATCGCGCCGATGCTGCCACGTGGCAAGCTAGACCTTCACGACGATACCCTCAGACCATCACGATGCCTCGAAATTCGAACCATCGCGACGCCTCGAAATTTGAACCATCGCGATTGGCTCACGCCATCGTGCTTTGTGACCATCGCGATGGGCTCACGCCATCGCGATTGTCCCGTTGACCGTTGATCGATGCCATCTCGATCGCTCATTGATTAGGCCATCGCGACGGTTCATTCACACCATCGCGATCATTCACTTCAAGCCATCACTACAGTTCGCTCCATCGGACCATCGCGATTGTGCCACCCATCGCGACGGTTCACCTGGACCATCGCGACGGTTCACCTGGACCATCGCGACGGTCCCAGACTATCACGATTGTCCACCCCAAACACAATTTTTAGGGTTTGAATTTTTTACCAATTTTGGGGCTATTTTTGGAAAATTTTTGGGTGATTAGACTCATAGGAGACCCCTTAGCTCATAATTGAAGAAAAACCTGTTTGTCAGTTTTTACTCCCAAGGGCCTGAATGGTCATATCTTTTTCATCCGAAGTCAGGGGGGCATTAAAAATTTTGGACAAAGGTTAAGGGACTTAAAAGGTGTATAGGCTTAAGTGTTTGATCATCCATTTGAGAATTGGTCTAATATTGAATCTTTACAGGTCTAGCAAGGGCAATCAAGGGCAACCAAAGCAAGGCAGTGAAGAACGCAGGGCTTGAGAAGCGCGGCTTCTTGGGCATCAGAGCAACCAAAGCAGTTAACTTGAGGTTGGAAGATTACTCAACCCCCTCATTCAATTCTTAGCTTAGGCTAAACGTTAGCATTGTGGATTAATGATGATAGGAACGATCAAGTTCAAGAGAAATAATTTTTCAAGTCCAAGACTAAAGATAAAGGTGTGAGATACGAAAACCTAAAGGAAAAGAATTAAAGTCTGACGGAATGAGACCTCAAAAATATCACGGAAAGTCGATTACTGACGCTTACAGTAAGATAAGACAAGAACTGAAAGACATTTAAAAAGAAACAAGCAATTAAGAACAAGGAACCATTGACGATCAGAGAGTGCCGCGAAGTAAATTCATGAACCTTAGATTGGGCAAACATATAGGTAAGTCAGACCGATAAAGCCTTAGATCATCATAAGCAAGTGTAGGGACTGCTGCACGATCGTGGGCTCAACAGTTGAATAACAGTTATCCTTACGAGTTGAGCTCAGATACGAGTGAATCAGAAATGGCTTTCAGCACGGAAAGACCAGAAGGAGGGTCAAACATAGCATATCTAGAAAGACCTGAAGGACCCTATAGGACTCAATTAGAATTGCTCCGAACCAACCGCTTAGGTGCTCGCATCTATGAGGATGGTTTGCAAATACAAGTGGTGCAAATGCACAACCCTGATCAACCCATTGGATTGGAACATCCAGTGGTGAAATTCGAGAGAGACACGTACATAGACAAGGAAGGAATGATGTACATCATAAGTACTCAGCCAAACAATACCAATGAGTTTGGTGTAATTCAGTTAGAGACGGAAGCGAGAGCCAAAGGAAAAGAGCCATTAGAAGAGCCTAAGACACCTAGAGGGAAATCTATGCTAACAAGAGTACTAATCCTAGAGTGGATTCCTCAGGATAACAGAAGCATAGAGTTGTTTGTAAACAAAGAAACTGACGAAGCATTTTGGAGGTACAGAACGGAACAACCTAGACCCAAATACACCTGGAAAGGTTGTATACCTGGATGAAACTTCAGAAAGAGTATTTATGGTACCAGACCATGCAAGAAATACCTACACATGGAGAGGAAAATTAGTATTCCCTCCATCATGAGCAAATGTAAACGCGAGCCATCAGGGGGCAGGAACATCCTCAGCCCACGGCACTCAAAGAGAGAAGAACAAAGAGAGACCGGAAGTAAGTTTCACTCATCCCATAGGGAGAGATAGAACCACCATAAACACGGACAGGGTGGATAGACAAGGAGAACCTAGAATACCAGGTGGTAGAGATGATTTTCCTCTACCTAGACCACGTGAACACCCAAGAATATTAAGATCCACTCAGTTAGTAAAATCCATGAAAAACTACTTTGATGGGACAGGAGATCCCTATGATCATGTTGTAGAATTTAAGCAAGTGCTACGAGCAGCATATAATGCATTTGGACTAACATTAAAGAACACAGCTTTAACTTGGTTCCAACCATTGCAACAAAGGCAATTTAGAGATATCCATCACTTTTTAGAGTCATTCATCACGGAATTCTCTAAAAGTGGGATCAAACATGACACGTCTTCGTTGATATATAATTTCAAACAAACCCCTCAAGAAACAGTTAGACTCGCAGGACATAGGTTTAGATAATATTTGGAGAGATTTCCAATGCAAGAGCTACCCTCACAGGCCAAGCAAGTGTCATTGTTTTTAGACGGCCTGTTGAGCTCTAAACTACGCTCCTATGTATATTTGAAGGAATCGAGAACGCTAGAGCAATGTGTAAGAATTTGTATAGACATTGAGGACAACTTAGGAGATGAGTTGGAACTCTCAAAGGTCTATAAGGATTCAGATTGTTCATCTCTAGCATCCACAAAATTGTCTAGCTCGATAGAAGACCTAGTAGAAAAAGTGGCCAAGAAACTAGGAGTTTCTAGTAAACAAATGCCTAGGTTAACAACAAACAAACGTTGTTACACCTGTGGTGGTGATCATATGGAAAATGTGTGTCCCAATGCAATGCAACCGCAAGCCAGCCCTAGTGGCCAGTATTGTACGATTGAGAGACGATACACGAATCACACGGCTCAAGACTGCCCATACAACAAACAAGTAGTGAGACAGAACTACCCACAAGCATACCAATAGCAAGGTAGGTATCAAGGCCAATACAATGCTCAGCCTCATTACTATAGGCCTCCTCACAACTATCCTTATCAGGCTCAACAGAGACCACAACCTGTCTTAGCTCAGCAGCCACCCCCACCAGCTAATGTCATCTCAGTTAAATATGTTGTTGCAGAAGAGAACCTAAATAGGGCTTTAGTGCCTTCATCACCCTTGATCACAGAGAGTGATCCGAACTCGAACAGTTTTGACTCTACTCATGTAGATAGTCCACCCGTTTATTACACAGAGTCACCAGAACATGTGGAGACATATCAGTATGATAGTCCACCATTGGAACCTAGTTGGGAGCCCGACTATGCTAATGTGATGTACACAAACCCAAATCCGAGGCCCCAATTGAGACAACAAAGACCACAGGGCCCTAGAGGACCATGCTTTAGGTGGTAAGGAGATCATTTCATAAAGGATTGTCCACATCCTCCGATAGCAGGACAATCACAATACTACAATATACAAGGCTTTTGTGCCGATTGTGGTAAATAATGTTGGTGCAGACCAATCACCAATTGAAGATTTGAAGGACAAAGGATGGAGATGAGATCAAGTCTTGAAGCAAAGAAGATGGCTACATTCACAGGATGAATGATATGTACACATATGTACATTAGTGAAGACATAGATCACTTAGACTTTTGAATAGTCATAAACTTGTATAGATTTGTCTATAAATACCTTGGAAAAATGTCGGGATATAGAGAGAAGACGAGGAGAGACTATGTATGAGCATAGGAATAGAGGAATGAGTTGTTGTAAGTGTCATTAGACACATGAGAAGTTAGTTGAAGTCTCTCTCTCATTCAGTTGTAGTCTTCTTCAGAAATATCAGAAAAATTGCGCCCGAAGTTTTCATGATTTCTCCTTCTGTGGTAAAGCTTTTGTGGAATGCTTTTGTACAAGTCTAAGTCTAGAGTTGATCAACTACTGTACAAAGTTTTAGCTTCCAATTGTGTTTAAGCTGAGAGAATTTTGGTTAGGAACATTTGTATGTAGAAAAGTTTGAGTGACATCTGAAACAGGCGCAGATTTCGAATTCAGAAAAATGAGTAGTGCTTAGTGCACAGTGTAAAGTTTTA
Organism: Ceratopteris richardii; assembly: GCA_020310875.1. Classification (NCBI taxonomy): domain Eukaryota; kingdom Viridiplantae; phylum Streptophyta; class Polypodiopsida; order Polypodiales; family Pteridaceae; genus Ceratopteris; species Ceratopteris richardii. The sequence goes on from CM035415.1 coordinate 57,344,815, forward strand.
CACATGTGATAGCTCAGAATCTAAGTTGAGAGATAAGCTATCTACATCTAAAAGCATTTGACCAAACGGATTCGACATTGGGAGAACTATAGCTAAGAAGTTGCAGGTGTCAAAGTTGCTACTGCAGAGAAGGTGATTTACACATAGGTAAATTGTTTGTGTGATTTCTCAGAGTATACTGAATCATTTGCAGAGATTCAAGTTGCAAAAGGTGCGCAATCTTAAGGCAAAGCAACCTACAAAGTTTTATCAAAAACTTTACACAAATTATTAGTCAATCAAGGATTAATTTGCAGCAGACTTTCCTGAGAAGTTGAAGTTTTCAGAATATACAATTTTTTGATAAATTGGTTAATGTTCTCTAAATTAAGAGGAGTCTAGACTTATTCTTGATATAGAGGTGCTCTAATTTCAAGAATAGGTTGTTCTTTTGGAGATTAACACTCTCCATCAGTGGTATCAGAGCAGGAAGCATCAGAATTAAAGAAAAGGAGGATCCCGACTGCTGCAGCTACAAAGAATTTGACATCTGAAGATTCAAAAGGTGAAAGGTTGCAAGGAAAGCTTGAGAAGGAGATCATACGACATCAAGAAAGTCAAAAGGAGTATCATTCGAAGTAAAGGTAACCTTATACTTTATAAAGGTTGAAGAATTCAATATACAGGTGAAGGAAGATGGGAGATTCTCTTCAAATAGAGAAGTTGGATAGAGAAAACTATCCTGCATGGTCAATGAGGATGGAAGCTCATCTAATGAGCAAAGATTTGATAGCTTACATTACAGGTGAAGAAGAAAAACCACAATTCAGAGATCCTAGTGTTCCAACTAGGGAAGAATTAACAGATCTGAAGAATTGGATGAAGAAAGATGCTCAAGCTAGGAGTATTATTTATATGGCAGTCAATGATTACTTGCTACCTCACATTAAAGGTCTTGAAAGTGCAAGTGAGATATGGAATGCTTTGGAGGAGCATTTCCAAAACACTACAAAGTCAAGGAAGGCATCCCTATGGGCAGAGTTTACCACTTTCAAGAAGAAGGCTTCACAATCAATATCTGATTATGTGACAAAGATGAAGGATATTGCAGATGCATTAGGAGCAGTGGATGAAGACATTGAAGAAGATAAATTGGTAAGGCAAATTCTCACAGGACTAAGAGGTGATGAGAAGTGGAAGCCTTTTATTTTATCCACAGAACTTTCATTGGATCATTTCAATCCTGATTTGAATCAATTGTTAGGACATATGCTAACTTTTGAGAATGATATCAAAGGAGATGGTGACAAAAGTACAGGTCATGCAATGTACTCAAAGGACAAGAAGAAAGCTAACAAAGGAAAGCAACAATCAGGTGAAGATGAAGGCACAACTAGTCAAGCCAACTTCCTAAGAGGTAGAGGAGGTGGCAAAGGTAGAGGAAGAGGCAAGAGTAACAAAGATGGATCCAAAGCTTGCTGGATTTGTGGTAAGACAAATCATTTAGCTAATGATTGTTGGCATAATAATCAAAGTAATGGAGGATACAATCAAAACTATAATTCAAGAGGAAGAGGTGGCAGAAATCAAAGAGGTAATTTCAGAGGCAGAGGTAGTAGGGGTTACTTTGGAAGAAATGCAGGTAGAGGTTTCCAAAGTCAACAATATAACAATACCTACTACAATTATGCTTCAGATCAAAAGGAAGATTCACCATTGATAATGAATGCAACTTGTGAAAGGCAGAATGAAGATCAAAGAGTCTTCTACATTGACTCAGGGTGTAGCAATCACCTGAGTGGTAATATAGCCTTGATGACTGATTTGGAGAATAAGGTATCTAATCATGTTGTTCAAACAGGTGACAACACAAAGCACAATGTGAAGTCAATTGGATCAGTGAAAGCCAAGGATGGTAGCACCTTATTGAGTAAGGTCTTGTGTGTTCCTACAATTCCTAAGAATTTGATAAGTGTAGGACAAATTGTGGAAAAAGGTTATGAAGTAAGGTTCACTAATGAAGGAGTGTTTGTGGAAGACCCTAGCAATGGGTATAAACAAATTGTTTCAGGGAAGAAAGAAGGAAGATTGTTCACATTGAAGATTCAAGGTAATGTTGGTCATGCCTTGTTCACTTATGGAGGACATAAGATCTCTGAGTTAGATCTTTGGCACAAGAGACTTGGACATTTCAATGAAAGAGGTATTAAAGACATGATTAATAATGGTTCAGTGCTTGGATTGCCTAATGTTGCAGGTCAACATATGACATACAGATGTGAGGCATGTCAATTAGGTAAGGCTCATAAGCAACCCTACTCTAAGCATGGGTTTATGTATTCAGAGAAACTTGAGTTGGTACACACAGATGTGTGGGAACCATCAAAGGACTTCAGTATCAATGGGTCAAGGTATTATGTGATTTATGTTGATGATGCTACCAGATGGATCACTATCTATGTGATCAAAGATAAGTCAGAAGTATTCAATACTTTCAAACATTATCATATGTATGCAGAGAGAATTACAGGACATAAGTTGAAGAGACTAAGGTCAGATGGAGGGGGAGAGTATTTCTCTAATGAGTTCAGTGATTACTTGTGGAATGCAGGTATAAAAAGAGAGGTTACTTGCAGGTACTCTCCTCAACAAAATGGTGTAGCAGAAAGGAGGAATAGGACTCTTGTTGAGTTTGCAAGGTCCATGATGAAGGAGAAAAATTGCCCAAATTATTTGTGGGCTGAGGCTGTAAATACAGCTACTTGGTCAATAGGCTACCATGTAAAGCTTTGCAGGGAATGACACCTTATGAGGCATGGTGGGGTAAGAGACCTACACTAGACCATTGCAAAGTATTTGGATGTTTGGCCTATGCATATGTGCCATCACAATTAAGGCACAAATTGGAACCTAAAGCTGAAAAATATGTGTTTATTGGTTATGAGGATAAGCAGATGGGATACAGGTTGTGGAATCCATCCACAAAACACTTTCTTGTATCAAAAGATGTTACATTTGATGAGCAAGGCACTTGGTATGTAGGTACTATCAATATTAATACAGATGATGAAGAAATTGTGAGCCAAAGGAAAGGTAAATCAAAGGTTCAGGTATTTGATGAGCAAGAGAATAATGAATTGCAGGTTGAAGTGGAAGAAATACCAAGATTTGATCCTGAATGTGAAGAACCAGAAATCTCAAGAAGTGGAGAACTTAGGAGGTCTACAAGGAACAAATGGCAACCTACAAGGTATAGCTATGATACTTCATTTTTGACTACTAAGGATTATGCATACATGGTTAAAGCAGATGAAGACCCTTCTACATATGAAGAGGCAAAAGGTAAAGAAAATTGGGAGAAAGCTATGCAGGAAGAATATGATGCATTGATGGAGAATCAAACATGGGATTTGGTTCCAAAGCCAAATAGCCAGAAGATCATTGGATGTAAGTGGGTTTATAAGACAAAAAGATTTGCAGATGGAAGTGTGTCTAGGTACAAAGCTAGACTTGTTGTCAAAGGGTTTGCTCAGACATATGGTGTTGATTATGATGAGACTTATAGTCCTGTGGCAAAGATGACAACCATCAGGACACTTATAGCAATTGCTGCATGCAAAGGTTGGAAATTGTGTCAATTAGATGTGAAGAATGCTTTTTTGAATGGTTATATTTCAGATGAAGTTTTCATGGAGCAACCTCAAGGATTCAGAGATGGAAGATATCCAGATCATGTGTGTAAGCTCAAGAGAGCTTTATATGGCTTGAAGCAGGCCCCAAGGGCATGGAACTATAGACTTGTAAAGTTCCTAAAAGAACTTGGATTTCAAGTATCAAAAGCAGATAGTAGCTTGCTTGTCAAAGCAAGTGATGATGGGTTTATTTACATGTGCATATATGTTGATGATATCATTCTTACAGGTACAGATGAGAAAGGCATTCAAAGCCTAAAGAAGCAAATGGAGAAAGAGTTCAAAATCAGTGATTTGGGAGACTTATCATACTTCTTGGGCATGGAGATTTCATACACTCAACATGGAGTGTATGTGACTCAAGAAAGGTATTTGAGGAACTTGTTAATCAAGTTTAAAATGGATGATTGCAGGGTAGCACCTACTCCAATGGAGGTGAATCACAAATTAAGCAGATTTGGAGGTGAAGAATTCAAGGACATGAAGCAATATCAGAGTTTGGTTGGTAGTCTTATCTATGCTACATTAACTAGACCTGATTTATCATATGCAGTTGGGGTTTTGTCTCAATTTATGCATTGTCCTAGGAAAGAGCATTGGATTGCAGGTCAAAGAGTGTTGAGGTACATTAAGGGTACACTCAAGAAAGGTTTGTATTATGGTTTTACATCAGATACAAATATCAAGATCTATAGTGATGCAGATTGGGCAGGAAATCCAGATGATAGAAGGTCAACCTATGGATACATGTGTTATGTGGGAGATAAGTTAATCTCTTGGTGCTCAAAGAAGCAACATACAGTTGCTTTGTCATCTACAGAAGCAGAGTACAAAGGCATGGTTGAAGCTGCAAAAGAAGTGATTTGGCTTAAGACTCTCATGAAGAGTTTTGATACTGTACAGAGCATACCTATCATTTATGGTGATAACATGAGTTCATTATATCTAGCTGCTAATCCTGTTTTTCATGCTAGGACCAAACACATTGAGATACAGTATCACTTTCTAAGAGAGAAGGTGATGGATAAGGAGATTGAAGTCATACATACTTCAACAAAAGATCAGATAGCTGATATGCTTACAAAGAGCTTGGATGGACCAAAGTTACAGAAGTTTAAAGACATGGCAGGCATAAAGAAGATAAGAGAAACCTCAATTGATGATTGAGGGGGAGCTGTTGGTGCAGACCAATCACCAATTGAAGATTTGAAGGACAAAGGATGGAGATGAGATCAAGTCTTGAAGCAAAGAAGATGGCTACATTCACAGGATGAATGATATGTACACATATGTACATTAGTGAAGACATAGATCACTTAGACTTTTGAATAGTCATCAACTTGTACATATTTGTCTATAAATACCTTGGAGAAATGTCGGGATATAGAGAGAAGACGAGGAGAGACTATGTATGAGCATAGGAATAGAGGAATGAGTTGTTGTAAGTGTCATTAGACACATGAGAAGTTAGTTGAAGTCTCTCTCTCATTCAGTTGTAGTCTTCTTCAGAAATATCAGAAAAATTGCGCCCGAAGTTTTCATGATTTCTCCTTCTGTGGTAAAGCTTTTGTGGAATGCTTTTGTACAAGTCTAAGTCTAGAGTTGATCAACTACTGTACAAAGTTTTAGCTTCCAATTGTGTTTAAGCTGAGAGAATTTTGGTTAGGAACATTTGTATGTAGAAAAGTTTGAGTGACATCTGAAACAGGCGCAGATTTCGAATTCAGAAAAATGAGTAGTGCTCAGTGCACAGTGTAAAGTTTTACACGTGTGATAGCTCAAAATCTAAGTTGAGAGATAAGCTATCTACATCTAAAAGCATTTGACCAAACGGATTCGACATTGGGAGAACTATAGCTAAGCAGTTGCAGGTGTCAAAGTCGCTACTGCAGAGAAGGTGATTTACACATAGGTAAATTGTTTGTGTGATTTCTCATAGTATACTGAATCATTTGCAGAGATTCAAGTTGCAAAAGGTGCGCAATCTTAAGGCAAAGCAACCTACAAAGTTTTATCAAAAACTTTACACAAATGATTAATCAATCAAGGATTAATCTGCAGCAGACTTTCCTGAGAAGTTGAAGTTTTCAGAATAGACAATTTTTTGATAAATTGGTGAATGTTCTCTAAATTAAGAGGAGTCTAGACTTATTCTTGATATAGAGGTGCTCTAATTTCAAGAATAGGTTGTTCTTGTGGAGATTAACACTCTCCATCAAATAACATATCATCAAAGAGTGTCCGAAGAACCCTGCTAATGCTTCAAGTGTGACACCCATCAATGTAATAGGTATTGTAAACAATGCAGATGGATCCAACCCTACATACGTGCCTATCCAAGCTATAACAAGAGCCCAGGCACTCTTACAGAATCAACAACTTAATCAAGAGAAAATAGCCGGAACTAGTGAAGTTGGAGAATCTAGTAGTAAAAAGACAAAATCTTGGAAATATTCTAGAGAAAGAATCAAGAGAAAGTGGAGTAAAAGGATAAATGAGTTGGAAGGAAGTCTCAAGGAATCTAGAGCCAAAATCCTAGAATTGACTTCACAGGAATTGAATCAAGAGAACCTAGCTCAAAAACCAGGATCAATTTTAGCGGAACCCATACCAGAAAACCTAGACATGATGTTTCACGTGTATCAAGCCAGAATAAAAGAAGGAACCTAGACAGCTGAAATGAGCAAGAATTACCCTTGAGCAGACCTAGAAATCGAGAGAACTAAACTTTGCATGATGATGGTAGAATTAGCACAAGCTATGTTTGAAGCCTCTAGATATCTCAATTGGAATAACATGGCAAAACCGGAATTACACTTTCAAGGATTAATGGAGAGGCTAGAATACTTGATTGATAGCAAGGAGAAAAAGAATCAGCATAGGAACCCTATTGTCCCAGAGACACAGGAAAGGAATGCACCATCCCTGTCTCAAGTTCTCGACACAAAAGGTCAGAACAATTTGTCTTCCATACATAAATATTCACATGAATTTCTGAGAGAAATACAAGAAGAGAAGTGGAGAAAAGAAAAAGGAACTCATCCTCCTATTCAAGAAATAGACGACTTGCAAGAGCAATTTTCCCAAGACATCCCCTCCATCTACGATGATGTAGAGGAAGAACAACTGAGTGAACACATAGGTTTTGAATCCAATTCTTTGCAAGAATTACCTCAGTTCACATGATCTTGGGAAGCAAAGTCTATTAGCATGAGAGAACCCACTATAATAGTGAGGAATAAAGAATCAGTACTCCCTAGAAACACGCAAGTGGTAAAGAACACCAAAGTACAGTGTCACCTCACTCTAGAGAAGTTGTTGAAGGTTAAACCAGAACTGTGGAAACATGTAGCAAATCAATTCCCTGAGCTTGCTACTACTCCCTCATAGATAGGAACACACAAGAAGGTACCAGAGATACCCGTAGAGAGAGTCGGAGATGTAAGGCGAAGGAGAGGAAGGTAACACTTATCTTCCAATAACCCACTAGGGCTACACCACGAAAGCCATCTTAGATTCAGGAGCCGGAGTAGCCATCAGTACCACCACCTTATGGAAATGTTGGGGTAAGCCATCATTAAGACCCACCAAGATGAAGCTACAAATGGCTGACGGACATATAGAGAAACCATTAGGCTTACTAGAAGGCATATCTCTCACCACTTGTGGTGTGGAGTTTGAGCATACTTTTGCCATTTGTGATTTTAGTAAAAATCATGTGTACGAGATGAGAATTCAAAGGACTACAGAACACAGAAGACTTAACGCATGTTTGGGCAAGAGCAGGCTTCACAAAAAATTTCAGTGATCCTTTGCCTAAATCGGTTTTCTACAGATGCTACTACTTGGTAACAACATTGACAACTTCGGAGAACAAAGATTTTCCAGGAACATTCATTTCACCGTCTTTGGTAAATGATCCGCCATATAAGAAGTTTTAGCTGTCTAAAGATTTGATTAGAGCTGCTATTAAGATACACGGAATGCATACGCCAACAGAACGAGAAAGGCTAATTCTAGAGCCTATGAAACGTGGGTATGTTACTAAGTGGGAAGATATTTCAGCAATCACACCTCAGCTCTCTAAACCGTTGAGGATATGTATGCAACATTTTGCACTTCCAACTAAGGATCGATTCACCATGCCCCACAAACGCATTTGGTTTGGCTTATATTTAGCTTGTACTCGGCCACAAACAGTTGATCTGGCCAGTTGGATAATTGATCAGTTGTACTTAGCACAACATAGATGGGAAAGAAAGAAGGTAATCAATGGGTGTTGCACTCTCATGCGCATTGTATATATGTTTTTGGCATACGATTTACCAATTGAGTGTGCAATGACAAACAAGGAGCTGAAAGCATTCAAGAGGACAGCACAGAAAGCTAGGAAGTCTAGCAAAGGACGCGCAGGAAAGCGCATGAGAGGAACCATTCCATGCCTACAGGTCCCAGAATCACTGTCACCACAACCCTCTCCAGAACAGTCTCCTACAGAAGCCCCTGTAGCTGTACAACCTATTCGCATACAATTATCTCGACCTATGGTTACAGAAGTCACTACTAGTGCGGTTACCTCACAGGCAACATCAGTCCAGGCACCTCCCACCACTGCAGTAGAAGTTCCCACCACTATTGGTGCGGAAGCATTTTCTTTTCCAATACCCAACATGGAAGCGGAACCCATAGATACAACCTTTGATTTTGAAATGCCAGCTACCTTTTCAAATGAATTTTAGTTTTCTGAAGGCCAGATTTTCTCTCAAGAATATGAACGACCAAGCTACCCGACCACTCCCCCGGATCAACAATAGGGACAAGTCTTATCCATCTCAGAAGATGAACAAACAGAAACAGATGATGATGAGGGCGATGGTGAAGCCAGGCACGGCACTGATGAATCCCAAGAGAATGTACAGCCAGACGAACAAGGACAGCAAACTGACACCCAAGGTGATACCAGTACGCATGAAGATGAAACCTTTGAGGGAGCAGCTTATACGCTGGCAATAAAAAATTATATCATACTATGGAAAGAGTTTGGGCACGTAAGAAGTTAACTGAGGAAGAGAGCCAAGCACTCATAGAACAAGAACTTGTCTCATGCACCTTTGAAGAAGTATATATCAAGGGCTTTAGGGAACTTGTCAAATCAGTGGGATCTAATGAAGCATTAAGATATTTGCAGAGGAAGCCGTTATCGCAATTTGATCCTCGACGAGTACGACTATTATCAAAGCCAGGTCAGTACATTCGTGTACCCACAGGTGCCCAATCCTTAGAACAGGCCAGGGAGGCATGTCTCGTCCCTGAAGGCTCAGTGGTAGAAGACACCATTGTCATTGACTCCCCACCCCACACTACTACTGTACATACCACCATTGTAACCGAAGTACATGCCACCCCAACCGCTCCTCCTTCACCCCCCATATCTCCACTCTCCCCTATACATCCGCTCTCTCCCACACCATCCACATCTTTCGTTAGTGCCGCAGCAGAAGCTATTGTTGCTTCGATTCCGCTAACCCTTCCCGCACCTACGCAACCCAGTCTACCCCCTAGGACATCCACCTTTCTAACTAGTCCAATTTTCCCTCCATCCTTCCCGTCCTTCCACACACCTCCAAGACCCCTTTTCCCATTCCCACCTCCATTAACCTTCTCCCCAGTCTCACCCCCTCGACCCACCGTCAGTCCTCTCTCCCCTTTCCACCAAGGAATACAAGAGAACCCCTCTGTAAATTACTCTTCAACCTTTGTAAACCCTGTATTTACACCTACGCACACACCCACTGTCACCCCATTATTCACAGTCACCGCACTCGATACCACATCCAATGACATGGATATATCACCACCCACCGCACCACCACACACATCTTCCATTATACCACCATATTTAGGCACATTACAATTTTCCACAATCACCACTACATCCACATTCCCACCCCTGTTTCCCTTTCCCTTTGCATTGACACCCACAGACACCGCAACTGCATTCACTCCGTCACTAATATTATCACCCACTATAGACACGGCATTTCGACAGATGTTCACATGTATGACACAAGTAAGAGATGATTTTGCATCTCTTGGAAATAATTATCAGACGCTGTAGAAGACAACCAATGATTTACAATCGCAGCTCAATTCACTGACCATCGAGAATGCCTCACTGAACACCCACTACCAAGAGCTACGAGAGGCATATCATAAAATGGAACTAGAAAGTGAAGAAAAAACCAAAGAGGCCATCACAGACATAGACAACTTGTAAAGGGCACAGATTATTCGCAATGCGATGCTCACGAGGAACATGGGCTTACTCAGACAACACTTGGCAGTAGCAAAAGAAGAGAACCAGCATTTACAAGAACAGAACAGAGAAAATTTAGAAGCTGCCCTAGATCAACCTGACCAACCATTAAGTCCCAGCCGTTTCAAGGTCGTGCCCCCCGAATCTATGAAAATATTGCTAGAGGATCATGTCAGATTGTTAGACGAATACGACAGCATGAACGAGGAATATCAGAAGCTGAAAGAAGAGCATAAACTACTCCAACTAAGAGCACAATTACCACAAGGACTACCAGCTCCTGCGCACCCAGCTCTTGACATAATCGAGGAACTCAACGCATTACGGGCCCAGGTATCAACTCTTCAATCACAGATAGTCGTATATGAAGCACCCCCTAGGCCAGAATCCCCACCGGAACTACCAGCAGAGGAAGAAACAGTCACTATTCTGGTGGAGGAAACTTTTGAACAAGCATATGAACCCCAACCCATGCCAGGCGGACGAGTCACGGCTGAAGGCCAGACGACTTTCGAACTTCCAACTCTCGCATGGATGAAGATGATTGAAGAACTTGGACGAACTCACTAAGCAAGGGTAGAGGCGCAGTTACATGCAGTGGCAATGATTGAAGAAAGAATTTTACAGTCTCCTTATTTTGCTCATTTGGCCCCTCACAGATACATATCAGGGCATGAGCTACAATACAAGCCTTACTTTATGTTAATGGCAGAATATCAATTGGCCATAGAGAAAGAAACAAGCAAGAAACCCTCTCATGCTACTCAGTTTGAGCGTGACGATTTGCCACTAGCTGCGCAGCAAGGAGAGATCTATCAACCAGATTGGCGCAAGGATTTATTACAAGCATATCCAGAGATGATGAGTACTTGGGTCAAGGCACCACTACACTTAAAGTACAACCCATGTTGGGGATCAGTGCCACGTCGTTGCTCTTGGAAGGCATTTGCCATTAAAGTACAGAACAACAAGCAATGCTAAGATTGTCTTAATTACCCATACTTCACTCCACCCACAGGACCACCAACAGTTGGATACATGATGGCAACGATTCGTCACTGGCTCCCTCGCTTAAAACATATGGACGATGTAGCAGCACACATTATTGTCAAGATATTTTACATGATGCAGATGGTTTTCAAAGTCTTTCGTCGCGTCAAGGCACCCCATGTGAACACCCCGGGTTTCAAGCATGGCAATCTAGATCTTGCATATGATATGAGTACAAGGCCATCGCTCTAGGTGTGTTATGCCTAGCATTCTAGAATCAAATACTTACCGGCGTGCTATAAGCAGACCTTCAAAGAAATGTTCACAACCGGTTTCTGGGAATACCATTCAGAGGTGTTCATTAGCAGGCCTACACACCTCTTGCAGTTATTTGCTTGTGAACAGATGGTATATTCCATGCATTATGGACTCCCGCCATCAGATGAGCTGCAGCCCATTGATTGGGAGAAACTCGAGGTAGATTTGGCCCAAGGAATTCGCATATCAGAACACACCCTCGCTTAGGAACTACTCCAGAATTATATCCGACGGACCTCACAACCAGGTTCTATCGAGGACGACAGAAGCGAGAGGGAGGGGGGTGTTGGCAGTAGCCAAAGGCATAGAAGACGCGGAAGCATGTGAAGACAGAGCATAACGAAGAAGCAGGGAGTTAGTCGAATCAGTTTTTCAAACAAATATATTTCAAAATACTAAAAACTTTTGTACCATATGTAACATAGAAAAACCCTTTTTGTAATTATAGCTCAATTTTGTGCAAGCCAAGGAGTCCTCGAGCTTGAGGAGCTTAGGTAGAATGAATGTACCAATTTTGGTTATTTTTATACACCGTTTATCCCTTCAAATAACATCTAGAACCTATTTTTTAACTATGCCAGGCACTATATGTGAACCCGGTCAAAACTAGTCTAGAATCTATAAAAAGAGCTAGAGAGATCATTTTTGAGGTTAGCTTGTTTGAGTAGAGAAGAGCTTAGAGCTATTTTGAGCTTGTAAGAGTGTTCTTGAGTAATAGAGTTGATTTCCTACCTTCCATTGTGTCTTGCTTGTCTCTTCGTTGTGTGTGTGTATGCGTGTGTGCATCTCCATGCTTCTCACCATCACTCTCACTTCATCTCACATTCACGATCTTCATATCACTCCTATCTCTTCCGCGGATTGACATTAAGGAGGTGGAGCTTCTTAACATGGTTCTCACCATTGTGCTAGAGCAACATTAACCTCCAAGCAGAAGAGGTTAGAGAGTTTGAGGTCGCTATTTTTAGAGTAGAGACTACCATAAGAGAGCTAGCATAACATGTAAAAATGTTAGAGAAATCACTCCTCCTCCAAAATCTTCCATAATACTTTATCTCTTGGAAGGACTTTGTTCCTCTTTGCTCTTCAATATTAGAGAAGACAATTGACTTGTTGCTATAGCTCAATCAGAGGAAGTTGCAAGGAAATTTATAAATGAGAAGGAAGAAAGTAAAGAGGAATTTTTGAGCCTGGTCTTATCCTTGTCAAATAATGAATTCAAAGATTCATCAAAATCTCTTTTAATGGTGCTATGAAAGAGTACTTTGAGAGAAGCCAACCCTTGCAGATGAAGATTTTGACCAATGGCAAAAAGATATGGGGATCTACTCATTTGGATGACGATATTCATTTGTGGAGATACTTGAGGACAAAGGAACAATAAGAATTGATGCAAAAGAACTGATTTAGGAGGAAGATGAGGTCAAGGTACTTTGAAATATTTAAAATCTATGAGACAAGACTCATTCAAGTGATTAGGCCCATCAGAGACTCTCTGATGAGCCTATTCGCTTGAATTGGGTGTGCCTAGATTTTTTCTTTTTTATGGGTTTTTTGGCTTTTCCCTTATGTAATATAAGCCAATTTACATTTATTTGCATTGATAAGGATCATTTGGAAGACACGAGCTATTCAAGCTATTAGGCCCATCTGAGACTTTCTGATGAGCATGTTTGCTTGAATTGGACGTGTCCTCGATTTCTCAATTTCATGATGTATTTTCCTCATCCAATACAATATTCCTCATATTCTTAGTATGCACATCACATAAGGGGCAAGTTTACCACTTTTTGTAATGATAATGATGATCTTTGAGACCCGATCGATTCAAGTGATTAAGCTTATGTGAGCCTTTTAGATGAGCCTATTCGCTTGAATTGGTCATGTCATTGTTTAGTTAAATTACAAAGGTCTTTTTTTTGTTTGCTCTTTATTTAAGGCCTTTATCACTCAATATTAATATATTTTGGAATGCAAATTACCTTCATTTGTAATGATTTTTTATGTACGACCAATTCAAGCGATTAGGCCCATCCAAGATGTTCTGATGCACCTAGTCACTTGAATTGGTCATGTCCTACATTCGTTTCAGCAATTTTTTTCATTACAACTTTAGTGATATCCCGAGTCATTCAAAGTTGTTTTGCTCTCTATGATCTTGATTTGTCATTGTTTCCATAGTTATCTATATTGGATGAGGACAATTATCTTGGTAGGGGTAAGGGCAGAAGGAAAGTTATACAGAATAAAGGAAAAGCAAAAGTAGATATACATTTAGTCATTCACTATCTTCCAAAGTTGAATCCAGATTTATTTTTTGTTGTACGTAAGTAGTATAGTGAGGACCTTGATTTTGCATTGTTCTCTCTCTAAAGACTCTATCAAAATATATGGGGTTTTCCTCACTACCCTTTAATGCATATAGGGTTTTACTTCTTGAGATAACAACAACATTCAAGATATTTGACTATGCCCCAGGGTTCAGTGCTTCTAGAGCTAGATATTTCCTCTGTTATTCAAGCTATGCAATGGCTGCAAAGGTCTCAGATGTACAGAGTATTGTTGGCTACAAGAGAAAGGAGTGCCTCAGATTAAGAGGAGATTTTTTAAATTCAAGCTCATTCAAAAGAGGGAAAGAAGAATAATGATATTTCATTTAAAAATTTTCATGAGTTCTGAAACTGTATTTTTATGTATTTCATGAGTTCCCAAAAAATACATTTCTATGTATTTTTTGGCCAAAAAATTGTAAAAGATATTCTAAATATTATAGCTTCAAATTGGAATGAAATCTCATTCTTTTTTGCATTTAATCCATATTTCCTAAATGAAATTGACATCTGGTGATAGTTCTTATTTGCATGATCTATGTAGTTCATTTAGTGATGATATATGGCATGTGCTCCTTTGTAATTGTCTTCTAAAGAACCAATCAAAAAGCTCTTTGAAATCGTTACTTTTTGTGACGACTCCTCCTTTTCTTGTGCATCTAAAGAAGCTTGTTCTTGCATGATAATGAGATTTTTCCATGCCTTGGGTGTTCCATGTGGCAAGTGTTTTCTTTTATGCAAAGAATGGACCATGCAGAAAAAGAATATGCTGTAAAAACATAAAGGTAAATATCATGAGATATTTATTTCAAAACACACAAAGTAAATAAAACTAATGGTGGAGTAGATAATTTCTTTGAAACTCACCACGTGGTAAGTTATTTCTTTGACACTCCATGCCTTTGTGATGGTTTCTATAAGCTCTATGATTGCCCGTTCGAATTCAATCACATAGGTATGAGATATTACTTGTTGCCTCATGATATTCAAAAGTTTATCTAGCCTGACCTACACCTCCATTCTTTTTTTTTTTGCTATTTTTGGATTGCTTATTACATCTGTCATAAGCTCGCAAAATTGTTTTCAACATTTGCACATTGAATTTAGTTGTTTTCCATCACAATTGTTGAAGAATCTTCTTGCTTACCCCCCATTCACACATCTTGTAATTCATCACCTGTATTTTGTGAAACTTTGGATATTTTTTGAGATGAACATCACCACCATGAAATCCCATTTCTGAAAGTAGAGATTCACATTTTTTTAATGCATTCATTTGCATTAAGAGTTGTACGCTTGATGGAATATGCATAATCCAAGTGAAGACATACAAACTTTTCAATGATCCTTAAGTCTGCATGTAGTGTACATATGTGTACATTAATCAATTCTATTGGAAGTATGGGATCCCAAATGATGGAAAAAGATGAGTTATTATATATATTAACATTTTGTCTAGAAGAAGCTTCCTCAACCTCAATTTTGGCAATGCATCCTCTTATACCTGGACTTTGCATGCAAAAATCACAAGGGTACTTACAATTTGCACCCCCGCTTATACCAAACATGCATTTTGGAGTTTTTAAGTCTCCACTCAAAAGCCACTCAATTTTAAAGCTTCCGGAGTGGTTAACATTCAATAGCTCTCCTGAATGATGCCTTTGGATAATGTTTGGAATGTTTGTCTGTAAGAATAACCACTTAAGTGTCTTATGATTCTCAGATGGAACTTGAGCAGTCCCAACCCACCATAACTCCATTTTTTATTGTACTTTGAGAGATGGAGTATCCAGTTTCCCAAGGCTATAATCCAAAGCTCTATTCATTAGTGCAATACTTATTCTCACCATCTTTTGATGTTTTTTAATTTTAGCTTCATCAAGTTTTATTAAAAATTCCAAAAGGCCAGAACATTCATGTTCTTTTATATTATAGAACTGAACCATGTGTGTTTGGAGTCTTATAATATCTATCCATATGTTTTGGAATGCATTGTAAGTGAAATGTAAAGTCTTTTTTCCTACCGCATAAGGCATGTTACCATGAATATGTTTATATTCACCAAATTTGGACATGATTTTCACCTTCAAGGAGAGCCATAAATTTCCTAGATGATGAGGTCTAGGCAATCCAAAGTGCCTTACATTATTAAATTTAAGAAACTGATGCCAAACTTTTGAAATTTCTCTAGAGCCCTTCCTTGTCACTCCAACTCCATCACAAACCTCCTGAATTTGAGATGGTTCTAGCAGCAAGTTCATTTCTTTCATGAGTTTTTAAAAAATAAACCATTTAAAGCGTACATTTTCATTCAATTTCAATAGTTTTAAAGCTGCCCATCGGGTTGATTGGTGGTCTCTTTGGATCTATCACGGGGCCTCCTTGCCGATTGTTGAGTTGGCTTTTTAACTCTTAAAAGAGTAAACATAAAGCTTCACGTGCATATCAGAGACCATATGGACAACCAAAGAGTCATGTGAAAAGGAAAAACTCACATGAAGGTTTCGAGGAAGATATCAAGTCAGGCTCTGAATACCAATATTACATAACAAAAAAATTCTAGTAGAAAAATACCTAAGGATTGAACTAGACTCAAGACCCACATCCTAAGAGAGATCACATCTCCATCCATGCAAATCCACCCATATATATATTGCTAGGCCAAGGGGGTGCATGTCCTTGGGTTTGGCCAAGTGTCCAACCAAGTGACCCTGATGTGGACACTTTCCCAAGGGTGATCACATGCCTTCTAATTTCCCAAGGTCTATCACATGCCTTTTAAATCAAATGAGGATTCTTCTCTTATGTATACACAAGGTGGCTCTTAGAGAAGATTCTCCTAACACTAAGGTTTCCACACCTTAGGATAAATCAAGCCTAAGGTTCCAACCATTCAATTGTGGAGCTCATATGAATAAATACCCCAAGGGTTAAAACCAAAGATTTCACCCAAAGGTTCAATAATTCAAAGGCTAAACCAAGGCAAACATACATCATATTCTAACCTTTAGAATTCATATGTTTAACCTTCTGAACCCATGAATTATACAACACTTACCCTCCTTCTTATTCACACATCTTGGTGTGCATGCTGATTATGTGAGTAGAAGCATCCAATTCAGGGTTTCTTTGCTTGCTGCTATTGTACTAGTGCTTACTTGCTACTTCATCATGAGAAGTTACCATATTTTCTGCTCTATATCAAAGACAATCTAATTTTATATAAGGTTTTGCTCTATTAAATTAATACAAAGTCATATGAGGACCACTAAGAGACAAAGAATCCAGGTTGTGCACAAGTGGAGTCTCTTGCTAGCACTGCTTTGGGCATGATGCTACTTGAAATCTTGTCTTGATTTACCATTTTGATTCCTTCACGTTATGTATACCTATACATTCTACATTTGATTTGGTTGTGAAGTTTGTCTGTGAAGCAGTATTGTTAGCATTGTCTACTATTGCAATAAAGTAATTGTGTGAAAGTCTATAGTCTATGTTTGATGAAGTATTTTGACTGTAGTAACTTTATTTGTGGTTTGTTGAAGAAGTACAATCAATTGTGGCTCTATTAGTATAATTAGGTGAGGATAAATGTTCAGTGTGTTCCACTATTGACTCTGTATGCCGAAAGGGAAGAATTAGGCATTATGAGAATGAGATTTGGTTGATATTGATAATGATAGTCTATTTGAGTAATTTGGTAATTCCTATAATTAGATAGATAGGAGAAATCTAAAGACTTAGGTTTATAATAAATTCATCCCACCCAAGAACCCGATCTAACCTATATTCTTCATTAATCAAAAGGATAGGGTCAACATTGGTGACCTTGTCAGGGAGTGGTTTTCTATAGATTGCCAAATTGTAGAAGAGGCCACCAAGACCTCTATTCTAGTACTCCTACTTCAAGGGGGGTTCTTCCTTAGGGAAGTATACCCTATGACATGTCTGTGTCCAGGTATACTACTTGACAATAAAGACATAGAGATTGAAAAATTACAATTATACAGATGAGATAAGATCAATTTCTTAAGACTTATAATGGTTGTAGTAAGTCAATTTAAACAATCCAAATAAGCATTACTCTAGGCTACTAGCCACTGCAAAGACTAGAACTTGACTCCAAAAATCAACATCAAGAAGTATCTGAAACAACAAAGTACTCTCTGTAAGAGAAATACAATACACTCCAATTGCGATACACTAGCCAAGAATACTAAATCACTCTATCATGCTAACTACCACACAACTAAGAAGCCAGTACTCTATATAGTCACCACAAAGTGGCCTAGACACACAGTGGACAAAGTTGCAATAGAGTGTAGAGATCAGCCAAGAGATAGCTCCAACAAGGAGAGAATAAGCAATCCAACTAGAATAAAGACCCAACAAGAGGTAAATCTAGATAAAAGATGATACTCCTGATGCATGATAAGCAGAATAAATGATAGCCAAAATGAATGCTAAGCCTTTTCTTATATAGGCTCCTAAGGTGAAGAGGAGTAGCCTTGCCAAATCCAAGCCTTTACTCTCACATGTGCCAAATTGACAAGATTGGTGGTGGAGTGGTTTAATTTTTGCACTAGTAGCCAACCACCTTTAGGTCCTCCATTTAGATCTTCTGACATTGCTAGAGCCTTTTGGTGGTCTTTCTTGCATTAATTTTCACTTAAACCATTTATTGACAAGTTCCTAAAAATTTACCCATCACATGAGAGATCATACAGATGCCCAAGGTAGTCATTCCAAAAAAGGGGTGGAGTAGGTGCCCGATTTTGGCCATGTCCAAAAGAGGTAGAGGATGCACCCAATTTTGTGTGTATGACACTTTTGGGCCACTTGAGGCCTATGGTCCTTACCATCACACATATTCACATTGCATTTGGTGTAACACTTTCCAAAAGAGTAGAATATCCATATCTTGATGATTTCCCACTTTGATCCTTCAAATTGTAGCCATGCCCTTGATAGAAGAATTGAAACATTACCTCATCAGTTGCTCTAGATGCTTCCAAATCACTTACCATTATAGGAGGAAATCATGTCATGTGATAGCCCAACTATAAGTGTGGAATTGCAAAATCACCTTACCTAAGTTGCCCTCGGAGGTGGATTCAGTCTCCCTACAAGATCACAAACGCCCATGATGAAGCCAAGTAGTGACCATAGTTGCCCAAACAACAAGGCTAGGAATCACCTTCACAGAAGCAAATGG